>OX336356.1:13672500-14272500 GCA_946902875.1 Nematopogon swammerdamellus
ACCCCGCGCCTCCGCCCCCGCCGCTAGCCTCCGGCAGCTAGCCGCCATAAACCGCCGCGCCGTCGCCGCGCCGCGCCGCTTTTATTTCGATTCGATTTGTATGGGAGCCACATCTTAGCGTAGCCGGAAGTGAATTTTAGTTAGTCTATCCTGTGTCCCGTATAGTAAAATGGGCTTGTACTAAGTTTCATCAAATTCGGATGATGCCTTTAAGAGTTATGGAGGAACATACATACATACATACATACAGAAAAGATTTCTAAAAATCGTCACTTTAGCTTTAGTATCATATATAGAGGCTACAAACTGAATATTTCCTAAAACAAAGTAACTTACTCCATGACCATCCCTTACAGATTTATTATTAGTATTGATGATATTGATATTGATGATGATTGATGATGTTAGCATATCTAGTATCGGTCTGAACTTACCGATCAAATCGTACCCTCTGAACACATGTCCGCGTATTTCGCTCTCATGGATATTGTGGAGCAGTCGGACATGCTCGACGTCTACTGGACGAGACTGTGCGTCCTTGAAAATCCTTATGACGGCCGACTTCTTCCTCCCGGACGCAATGAGCAGGCGCGGCAGGTCATCAGTTGAGAGGTTTCTATGTTTCTAGATCAATACGTTCGGGTTAAGCGAATCTGGGAACGAAGCTAGTTTCTATTAGCAGCATGATTAGGAGTACCAAAATTGTCTGGAAAAGTTCCAGACAAATGACAGCCTCGGTAGCTCAGTGGTTCGGTCGATTGCCGCTCGCCAGCACATCTGGGCGCGACTGGAACTTGGATTGGTGACCGTTCAACCGTTGGAGGCTGACTGTGGTTGAGATTCCAAGCAAAACTGTAGGCCCTTACCTTCCTACCTTACTGGGTGGTACGGTTTATTCCGTTCGGATTGGAACCACCGCACTGAATGCAAGGTTGGTCGAAGCGGCTATGTAAATAGTGTGTGTATTCTTTCCAGTTCAGTGGTAACCGACACGACCTAAGGGAAGCACTGAAATGGGATCTAGTTCACCAAGGTCTTCTGGGATGATGGCCAAAAAGTAGGTGATGTAGCCAACTGGGTCAGTTTACGCATGGGCAGCATAATAACCTTCATCGATGCAAATCCGTTGAAGAGTACGTGTACGTTGACGCCGGAGAAGGAGTAGCTGCTGGCGGCGGTGTAGCCGCCGGGGAAGGGCGTGGGCTCCGTCACGACGCGGATGCGGCCCTCGCGCACCCCGGCCACGTCCTCTCGCTGCTCCAAGTAGTGCAGGTTGGGCGCTATCACACCCTTGTGGTACGCCAGGCACAGCTGTAAGAATATCCCTTGAAGAGTACATGTAGATTGGTGCCGGAGAAGGAGTAACTGCTGGCGGCGATGTAACCGACGGGTAAGGACGTGGGCTCCATCGCGCCGCGGATACGGTCCTCGCACACTGGGCCACGCGGCACAGGAGAGGGGGGGGGGGGGGGGGGACTAAGCATTTGGAAGTAAACAAGTATTGTTGGCTGTGTTTACCAACAGACTATCGTGCGCAGCCACCCGTCGTGTCAATTTTTCACAAAACTAAGGTCAGGATAGTGGATCTAGCGACTGACCTTGGTGACGCTATTGATCCCGGAAGCCGACTCGCTGTGGCCCATGTTGGACTTGACGCAGCCTACCAATACTGGCGTGTCTCGTCCCTTGCTGAATACGCAGTCGTAAGCCTTGAGCTCTTCTCCGTCTGATTCCGCGAGTCCTGGAGAAAGAAAAATGCTGAGTTATTTTATTTGTTAGAGTTTTAATACAACCAGCTACTTCCAACAGTTAAAGAGGATTTTGAAGAGATGAGAGATTCTCTTCTTTGTGTTTGTTAATAAAACGTTGGAAGGTACCTGATCCGTAAGCCTCCACAAAATCGACCTGTTTGGGCAGAATGTCGATGTCGCTATAGAACTGGTCCAGGAAGCGCTGCAGTGTGTCCGCAGTTCTGAACGCTGGCTTGACGCTCTGGTAGCCTTCGGTATTGGTCTTGACGTGAGTAACTTCTGCATATACCCTGACAGGTACAATTTTACACTCTTTAAAAAGTACTGAATAAATTATTGTTTGAAATTTGCGAGAGAGAGAGAGAGAGAGAGAGAGAAAGAGAGAGAGAGGGGGGGGGGGGGGGGGGGGGGAAGAGAGTACGTGTGTATTCAATCTAATTGAATCAGTTCCGGTTACGCTAAGATGTGGCTCTCATACAAACTGAATTTTCGCCGCGCCGAATTAAAGGTACGGTAGCGGACTTACTTACATACTTTCTTCTTTCCAAATAAGAATTTCACACGGAAAAGCTATTAAACTGTAGCACGCCAAAACGCGCTATGAGTCTTTTTGTGTCACGACGCTAGAACGTGCCGGCGACTGCGTTCTCGCGGCCGGAGAGGTGCCGTCTCACGTTAGCGGAACGGTGCGAGCGAGAGGGCGACACCTCGGTCGTCGAGGCAGTCGGAGCAGTCAACGCGCTGGGCCGGAAGTGAACGCAGGTTTGACTTCCCGCAGCCGGATCGTCTGGCGAGCGGCCGATTCGCGAGTTGTAAAACACATAGTTTTGCAGGTTACGAGCGAATCGCCGCGAGCGAGCGACCCGGCGGGGCTCAGAAAAATGCGGCTAGTCCACCGAGCGACTCCGTTGGTCGCGGAGTAAATCGCGCCGGCAAATTAACAATAATCGGGACGCCGGGCGCGGTGTTTAAAGCGGTCGGGCAAGGCGTCGCGGACCGGACCGACGTGAGCCGCGGTTCGGATGACATTCGGACCGGAACGACATTCTTGCGCCGGCGACGTGTCGAGAGGACGGAACGCGAGGCAGGCTCCGATGTCGGGCGACTTCGCCTCGCGGGTCGGCGGGAGAATCCGCGACGGTAGCAGAGCCTGAGGCCGTCGTGCAGTGCCTTCTTCGTCCGGAGTTGCGGTAAGCATACCGTGGAGCGGGCAGCGAGGAGCACGTCAGGCAAGGTTGTCGAACAATGGAGTCTGACGTGTTCCGATTTGCAGTTCCCGGTGTGCGGGCGTGAGCGGTGCCGCAGCGTGACGGGTGTCGTCGGTAGCTGCGGGCCGCGGTATTCACGCGGGGCACGGGCGCGGCGCGCGGAGGCCGGACGAAGAGGTATGTACGCCGTTTTTTCGTACTGTACGACAGGCCGCGTGTAGGGACCGCGTGTGAGGGATGTCGTCTGACAGGGTCTGTCTCGGCAGGGTTCCAAGGTTGGGGCAGAGCGGGCAGACACGAGTCGAGCCTGGTGGATGCGAACGAGCACGCAGCACGGATTACGTGCGCGGTGCACGGCCAAGTGCGGCGCGCGAGCTGCACCGGCAGTAGCGAGTCCCCGGACTCAGAGGGACTCGGGCAGCTCTCGGCGGAGCACGGCGAGGCCGCGGCACCAGTGCGGTTGTAGGGAAGTGCCCATTTAATTGGTAGATTACGAAATAGTCAGAAGAACCCACAGTAAATTAGTTGTGTTATCTTATAGTTTAGTTGGCCACGTAGGCAGGAACGTTTATGTGCGGCCCCTCCGGCCCGAGGCAGGCGCCACCAGGCGGCCTGCGGTAGTTGCACTAGACTTAAGATCAATGTGTGTTGTGTACGCGCGAGGCGCGGGGCCCCTCAGGCGGAAATAAATTGTTTAAATATATTTTTACAACCGAACATACTTGCTTTTGTTGAATCCCGCACACACACCCGGTAGGAAATATGGTTTGTTAGTTCTGTCAAAAACTAGCTGGCGCTGGGCATCAGGAGGAGCACGAACGGGAAGAACGAGCTGCGACCCCCGACTAATTCTAGAGCTAGCCTAGGACGTGCCTTAAGCCGGACGTCCTATAGAATAGGTAATATATAGCATCGCAGGTTTGGCCGCTATAAAACATAACACTACTCTTCTCTACTTACCTCTTGGCATCCCTGGCTCTTTGCAAGAACACGACACCGATGGTCTCGGAGCGCGCGTAGCCATCGGCGTTCTTGTCAAAGCATTTCGTCTTTCCGTCCATAGAGAGGTAGCCCAATCTGTAATGGTAAGAAACTTTAATTAAACGTATGTGGCCAACACAATATCTGTTACATTAAAGTAACAATTAGTTGGTAAGACCCAACGAGGTATTATGTTTTATTAGAGGTATTGCTACGAAGAAAAATACAGAGAAACGGCGTCCCATCAGCTGAGGTATGAGGTAAGGTAGCGGGGAGGCGGAGCGCAGAGCCGACCGGTAGAGGGGAGCTCGCGCGGGGCGGGAAGCGAGCGGTAGTGGGGCTAGCGGGCGGTGAGAGGGGCTCGCGCGGGGCGGGAAGCGAGCGGGAGAGGTGCTAGCAGCCGGTAAATGACAACGCCAGCCAAGGCCAACCCAACGTGTGCATTAAAATACATCGTGATGATTAAAATACAACCGGTCATGCGCGATGCGGATAGGCGGTGGCGCGTGCGACGAGTTTGGCCGCTTGCGATCGACTAGTTTCGATGTGCCCTACCCAATTCGTAAATTGTGCCTGAACTCGGCGGAGCAATGCCCCGAGTAAGAGCTCTAGTGAAACATAAATCCTCTTTGGTTGAGACTGGGATATTTGTTGAAAACCCTCGTCGGGGTTTGTCAAGAAGACGAATATTTTCTAATTGTCTAAGGGCTACTTTGTCAGCCTCAGTAGGCTCAATGATGGGATGCTGCGGCGTGTGATCGCCGATCGCAATCTAAAGGGAAGTCTCCGGTGTGACAGCTAGCTTCTCGGAGATGATATTGGCTGGTCGCAGCATGTGCTCTGACCCCTCAGCTACTACACGACGTTAACGTAAGGGTAAAAACAATTTTTTTATGTAAACCGGTATGGATTTACATAAAAATTTTAAGACTAGTGCGTCCTCCCGGTTATGTCGTACGGGTATGAAACGTGGACTCTGACTGACGGTAGCTGTTGTCCAAAGGTTGAAAGTTGCCCAGTGAGCAATGGAGCGTGCCATGCTGGGAATATCGCTACATGATTTGGTGCGTAACGAGGCTATAACTAGTCGATATTGGATACCGGGTGCCTTAAAAGTAGCCAAAGTCATACCTCTGTATAAAAAGGGATGCCATAACAATGTTGAGAACTATCGTCCTTTCTCTATATTGCCAGTTTTCAGTAAAGTCTTTGAATGTTTTTGGGAAAAACGGTTAATTAAATTCTTCACAGATAATGAACTTTTAATATTTGTTTATGGCTTTCGAACTGGGTGGCTCTGCCCGAGGTCGAAGCCTCAGGCGCAGCCAATTTCACTGCCGAGGAGGTGCCAGTCCAGCTTGGAGGTGGACTAATGTTGCAGGGGAAAGGCTATTAATCCGCGATTTGAAGATCCGTGGATTCTAGGAGTGGGGAAAGATGTTTTCTGGGAGCCCATTCCACACCTTTGCAGTGCGTCGCAAGAACTATTTTGAGAATCGTGCAGTTCGAAGAACTCTTCTGTCGACTAAAAAAGGGTGTTCCGCGAGAGTATGGCGGGTTTGGCAAAGGCGAACCGGAGGAGGGGGGATAAGGGAAGCAAGTTCGTCAGAGCAGCAGCCATAGTTGTACCGATAAAAAAAACATGCTCAATGAACCAACTATACGTCTGTGTTTTAAATTGTGTAGGTCATTTGTGAGTACAGAGTCACCAATGAGGCGAATGGCTCGTTGTTGAATAGAATCCAAGGCTGAAAGAAGGTACCAAGGGGAACCCTCCCAAAGATAACTGCAATATTCCATTACATGTCTTACTTGTGCTTTGTAGACTGTAAGCAGTTGGACCGGCGTGAAAAATCGCCGACATCGGTAAAGGATCCCTAATTTTCGAGACGTCAGTTTCGCCTTGGACTCTATGAACGATCGAAACTCAACGTCTCTGGACATCTCCATACCCAGGACGCCCAGACTGCCATCGTTGAAGACTTGGCTGCCCTGGAAAGTGGCTTGGAGAGGAAACGGATCAGCCTTAGTAGAGAAGGCACAAGCTTGCGTCTTGGCTCTTTTGAAGTTGACCAAGTTCTTCTTCCCCCAAGAGGATACTTTTCCGAGAGCTTGGCCAACCCGAGCAACAGTTTCGCGTCTCGCGTTTGCTGCTGAGGCTTCTCTACCCTTCCAGTCCTTGATGAACCCTTCGAGCACCGTGATGTCGTCCGCGTAACAATGTATTTTGCCGAGCGAGAGCATGTCGTTGATAAGCAATAAAAACAGCATAGACGACAGCACGGATCCTTGTGGAACACCAGCATTGATTGAGTAGTCGGCCGAGCAGGCACCATCTAGAGTGACAAAGATCGACCGACCACTCAAAAAGCTGGAGATCCAAGTGCACAGTTTTATAGGGACAACATAGGCCGGAAGCTTGCTTAAGAGTCCCCGGTGCCAGACGCGATCGAATGCTTTGGATATGTCCAGAGCGACCGCCAGCGATTCCCCAAAACCATCGAGCCTTTCAGCCCACAAATGCGTGACGTACGCTAGAAAATCTCATGTCGACCTTTGCTTGCGGAAGCCGTATTGCTTGTCGTCGAGGAGTTTAGAGTCTTCTAGATGCGTCAGGAGCGCTGAGTTGACAATGCGCTCCATAACCTTACTCAAAAGTGAGGTTATCGCAATAGGGCGATAGTTCGATGGGTTCGCTGGGTCCCCCTTCTTGGGGACCGGCTGGACCGAAGCTCTCTTCCAGCAAGAAGGTATTGAACCGGAGGAATAGGAGCGTTTGAATAGGCGGGTGAGGACTGGCGCCAATTCCAGAGCACAATATTTCAAAACGATCGCCGGGACGCCTTCAGGCCCGCTACTCTTCGAAATATCCAACTCACGTAGCGTTTTATAGACAACTCTGGGGTGGAACCTAACATTTGCCATCATACGCCCGTAATGGGGCAATGAAGGGGGATTGGCGCCCAGGTCGTCCATGTTTGAGTTCGATGCGAAAAGGCGTGCAAAGATATTCACCTTTTCTTTCGCAAGTATAGCGAGCGAGCCACCCGGACGTTCCAGCGGAGGTGTAGCAGGATGGCATAAATTCCGACCGATGGATTTGGCGAGAGACCAGAATGCGCGGCTACCCGAAGGGCTACGCGCAAGTTTCGCGCCAATTCCACGGTCGTGCCTGAACTTGGCCAAGTTTCGCGTTGGTTTGCAGGACCTAGCAGCGACGTTGAGCTCTCGTCTGTTCTCGACAGACCTATTCTGCAGCCATTTCCTATAAGCCTTGTTCTTAGTGTCAATTGCTAGCCTGCATTGACAATCAAACCAAGGCTTATGGCGGCCGCCGATGGGAACGGCGGAGGTAGGTATGAAGAAATTCATACCTTTGCGATCACATCGACGACCGATTGGGCACACAGGGATGGGTCTGGAGAAGAGAAGCAAACGTCGCGTCAAGGGTATGCTCCCAGGAAGGAACGGAAGTCATCCCATTGTGCTGACAGGTAGTGCCAAACTGTTCGCGTACTAGATTCACGTGCTTCCGCGAAGTGCACAGTTGGCACAGTTGAGCGTACAAGGCAATGGTCGGAGTTTCCGAGGTGAGCTTCAACTCTCAACTTGTAGCCATTTGGCTCGGTAGTCAGCACAAGGTCCAACAAACTAGGTCGATGGGCAGGGTTATCAGGTATCCGAGTAGTTCCGGACACCAACTGCGTCAACCCGTGTGCAATGGCCAAGTTGTAAGCCTCCCTGCCGGCATGGTCAGTGATGGGAGAGCCCAACCATTCTTGGTGTTTAGCATTGAAATCACCCAGCATCACTAACTCCGCCGTAAGGAACTCGCAAAGCAGTTTGTCTGTCGTACTGCTGAAATGCTCATAAAATGCCTCTGTTCTTGACGCACTGGGGTTAGGGGATCAGAATGCACCCGCGTAAATCCTGACCACGTGGGGAAGATTCACACGGATCCATAGCACAGGCGGCTGACTTCCTACCTACAGAATACATAGATCCCAAGCGGTCACAGTTAGCGGTTTTTGCTCCTCTTTCGTTCCTGTTACTTCTGGGGTCCCTCAGGGTCCCCACCTCGGACCTCTGATGTTTAACATCTTCATTAATGACATGAACCGTGTGGGGTCGGTACTGTACCGTGTGGGGTCGGTACTTAAAAAGAATAGCCCCACTGCATCTCTCCCCGTCGCATGTCGTAAAAGTCGACTAAGGGATAAGAAAATTCGTCAGCCTCGGTAGCTCAGTGGCGCGGTTGGTTAGTCAACTGTTATTAAGCAACGCTGAGCGCGGTCAGAGATTGGATGGCTGACCGCTTGACCGTTGGAGGCTGACCGTGGTTCGGATTCCACGTTAAGCTGTAGGTCCCTTGCCTTCTTACCTTACTAGGTGGTAGGGTTTATCCCGGCCGGGTTGGTACCACCGCACTCAACTAAACGTCGGTCGAAACGGCTATGTAAATAGTTCGTGTTTTCCGTCCAGTTTAGTGTAGCCGACATGAAATGAAGGGAAGCACTGACATGGCACCTAGTTCACCCTGTGTTATGGACTGACATCACGGATGTTGTAGGTGATGTAGCCAACCGTGTCAGGTTCCATAAAAAAAAAAAAAATGAACATTTTTGTTAAAAACTCAAATTTATTACTATACGCGGATGACAAAAAGCTAATTATGAAAATCGTTTAAATAAAAAAAAATAGTTATAAAAAACTAAAACCCGGCTACGAAAAAGCAAATTATGAAAATAGTTTAACTATAACTAAAAATAACAAAATAATGTTTTCCATATAATTTATCAGATACAGCAATTCTCTTTTTATATTGATTCTACCTTAGCACTAACTCTATAAATTTTGATAAATTTATTATTTTTAACGTTCTAAATATAGAGCCGTGGTCGGTCGTTCTTCGTTCAACAAGACAAGTGAGGCCGTGCGTCGTCGTGCATTATTGGAGCGCGGAACTTAGGACGGCCATCGCCATTGTGTCATACTGGCATCTTTTTGTAAGATCAGTCAGAGCCAATCTAAAATTATTATAAGTAGATACATAGGTAAATACCGAACGTCAACGGCTATAATGCACAACGACGGTCTCACTTGTCTTGTTGAACGAAGAACGCCCGACCACGGCTCTATATTTAGAACGTTAAAAATAATAAATTTATCAAAATTTATAGAGTTAGTGGTAAGGTAGAATCAATATAAAAAGAGAATTGCTGTATCTGATAAATTATATGGAAAACATTATTTTGTTATTTTTAGTTATAGTTAAACTATTTTCATAATTTGCTTTTTCGTAGCCGGGTTTAAGTTTTTTATAACTATTTTTTTTTATTTAAACGATTTTCATAATTAGCTTTTACGTAGTCGGGTTTTAGTTTTTTATAACTTTTTTTTTTATTTTAGGCTTTTTTAAAAACTGTTTGCATACTTTAAATGTTGTATGTAACTCGTATATTGATTTTTTTTTATGGAATCTGACACATCACCTACAGGCTACAACATCCGTGATGTCAGTCCATAACACCGGGTGAACTTGGTGCCACGTCAGTGCTTCCCTTCGGTCGTACCGGCTACACTAAATACATAGCCGTTTCTACCGACCTTTCATTCAGTGCGGTGCGGTGGTACCAACACGGGCGGGTTAAACCCTACCACCTAGTAATATAAGAAGGAAGTCATATCCCTTAGTCGCCTTTTACGACATACACGGGGAGAGATACAGTGGGGCTATTCTTTTATATAAGTACCGGCCCCACACGGTACAAAATTGATACTATCCGTCCGTTTATTTGTCGTGATTACTATTTGAAACGAAAGTTTTCTGCAAATAGCGCATGAGTGAGTACCTACATATATATACAAATTATGTATAGTTGAACGATGTATAGTCTTGAAGTAAAATGAAAAGTCAGTCAGAGCAAGACCGAAGACTGAGCTGTGTAAGTACAAGATTTTCTTTGTCTATGTAAGTAAATATATCTGGCTGGGGTGAAGCGGATTCGGGAAGTAAGTAAACCAATCAGTTCAAGGCCGAAGACCGAGGGCGGTTTCAGGTTGTATAATGTACTCACTCGAAGCAGGTAAGCCACTAAGGCGAGGCCAAAGCTACTGATATTATTTTTTACCCGACTACGGCGAAGCCAAAAAAGGAAGGGTTATGAGTTTGGCGTGTATGTATGTATGTATGTATGTATGTATGTATGTATGTATGTATGCATGTATGTATGTGACTATCTATATTCCACTCTACAGCCTAAAGTACTGGGCCGATTTGAATAATTCTTATGCTATTGGATTTGTCTTATTCACGGGAGTGTCATAGGCTATATAACAATTTTCAAAATTCAAAATGGCGGACGCACGGCCTCAAAATGTCAAATTAGTTTTTCAAAATATATTGAGTGGGGTATCAAATTAAAGATAATTAAATTACGATTCCGAAAATATATACTTTGCTATCTATTAAACTTATGTGTACAGAGAAATAGAGCAAAATGTGTGGCGCATCTATGAATAGCGATTATTCGCGATGAAGCGTAGTCGCCCGCGCACCGCGCCGCGCGCCCCCGCGGTTTCGATACGTTACATACACCAATGACGCGCGACGACGACACGCGAAGACGCGACGCGAAGAAGCGACATGGTATTGTTGGTAATATACCTACATACTTACTCACTGATCTACCGCAAATTGTATATAGATATATAATATTATTATTAGATACAGTACTATGCTAAAATAAATTGGTATTAAATGTCGATGTACCTAGTGTAAGCATAATATGTAGCGTAGGTGTACCGTGTGGGGTCGGTACTTAAAAAGAATAGCCCCACTGCATCTCTCCCCGTCGCATGTCGTAAAAGTCGACTAAGGGATCGTCAGCCTCGGCAGCTTAATGGTGCGGTCAGTTATTGGATGGATGACCGCCCGACTGTTGGAGGCTGACCGTGGTTCGGATACCACGTTAAACTGTAGGTCCCTTCCCTTCTTACCTTACTAGGTGGTAGGGTTTATCCCGGCCGGGTTGGTACCACCGCACTGAGCGAAACGTCGGTCGAAACGGCTATGTAAATAGTTCGTGTTTTCCGTCCAGTTCAGTGTAGCCGGCGCGAAATGAAGGGAAGCACTGACATGGCACCCGGTGTTATGGGCTGACATCACGGATGTTGTAGGTGATGTAACCAACCGTGTCAAGTTTCCATAAAAAAAAAAAAAAGTTAGGTACATTAAATATACCTAATACCTACAATATTTTCGGATGCAAGTTACCCTTCAGCTAAGCGGGATATTTTGGAAGAGAAGAACCACCGATTGCGGAAAAGTATTCCCAATTTTCTGGGTGCAGTTTTAGCCCTAGACTCGATTAGTTGCCGGAAACCTACGTCTTTGGAAATGGCGGTGCCCAGGAGGTTCAGGTGATTCCAGACAGGTATGACGCTGACTTAGAAACTGGCTTGGAAAGCAAAAGGACCTTCAAATCGACCTTCGCAGATAATGCGCAGCACTGAGCCTTGCTAACGTTGAAGGCGTGGGCGTAGCATTCAGGGGGCAACATATCATTGTTATGCATACGAGAGTACGGAACACGGGTTCTACACCAGTTACCCTTCAACTAGGCGGGATGTGGATGAGAAGAGGCGAAGACTTGTGTCTGAACTTGAGCAAACACTCGGCTCTATTTCCGAATGGGCCGTAGCAAGTTGGTCAAGTTAAATACCTCCAAGATACAAGTTTGTGCGTTCAGTGCAAAGAGAGCGGCGTTCACACCAGCTCCTTCCTACCAAGGCACGTCACTTAAATTTTGCGACCACCTCGGGGTCCTCCGAGTCGAATTTTCGCACGATCTAAACTTCCGGCGTGACATCGAGGGCAAGGCCGTATAAATCGCAGATTCGGTCCTGCTTGGGGTACTGCTCGCACCTATGGGATGGCTCAGTCAAATACCAGCTGGCGCCTCTGGACTCGATCCAGCGTCGAGCCGTGCGAATAGTAGGTGACTCCCAAATGTCCCGCGATTTAAAACCACTGCAACTCCGTAGGAATACATAACTAAATCAGAGCCTGTTGAAATACAAACAGAGAGAAATATTTTCCCCCAAGTACAGTTTCGGGTCCTTCAACATGGGCACCTGTCAGGCCGGCATGGCATTCGTAGCCTCCGCATGCTACCGAATGTCCATGGGCATCGCTAGACACCTTATGGGTGGTTCGGCGCCACATGTCGCGCTTACTATAAAAATAATATCAGTAGCTTTGGCCTCGCCTTAGTGGCTTACCTGCTTCGAGTGAGTACATTATACAACCTGAAACCGCCCTCGGTCTTCGGCCTTGAACTGATTGGTTTACTTACTTCCCGAATCCGCTTCACCCCAGCCAGATATATTTACTTACATAGACAAAGAAAATCTTGTACTTACACAGCTCAGTCTTCGGTCTTGCTCTGACTGACTTTTCATTTTACTTCAAGACTATACATCGTTCAACTATACATAATTTGTATATATATGTAGGTACTCACTCATGCGCTATTTGCAGAAAACTTTCGTTTCAAATAGTGATCACGACAAATAAACGGACGGATAGTATCAATTTTGTACCGTGTGGGGCCGGTACTTATATAAAAGAATAGCCCCACTGTATCTCTCCCCGTGTATGTCGTAAAAGGCGACTAAGGGATATGACTTCCTTCTTATATTACTAGGTGGTAGGGTTTAACCCGCCCGTGTTGGTACCACCGCACCGCACTGAATGAAAGGTCGGTAGAAACGGCTATGTATTTAGTGTAGCCGGTACGACCGAAGGGAGGCACTGACGTGGCACCAAGTTCACCCGGTGTTATGGGCTGACATCACGGATGTTGTAGCCTGTAGGTGATGTGTCAGATTCCATAAAAAAAAATCAATATACGAGTTACATACAACATTTAAAGTATGCAAACAGTTTTTAAAAAAGCCTAAAATAAAAAAAAAAAAAACTTTTTTTATAGTAAGCGCGACATGTGGCGCCGAACCACC
Organism: Nematopogon swammerdamellus; assembly: GCA_946902875.1. Lineage (NCBI taxonomy): Eukaryota > Metazoa > Arthropoda > Insecta > Lepidoptera > Adelidae > Nematopogon > Nematopogon swammerdamellus. The sequence goes on from OX336356.1 coordinate 13,685,462, forward strand.
CATAAGGTGTCTAGCGATGCCCATGGACATTCGGTAGCATGCGGAGGCTACGAATGCCATGCCGGCCTGACAGGTGCCCATGTTGAAGGACCCGAAACTGTACTTGGGGGAAAATATTTCTCTCTGTTTGTATTTCAACAGGCTCTGATTTAGTTATGTATTCCTACGGAGTTGCAGTGGTTTTAGATCGCGGGACATTTGGGAGTCACCTACTATTCGCACGGCTCGACGCTGGATCGAGTCCAGAGGCGCCAGCTGGTATTTGACTGAGCCATCCCATAGGTGCGAGCAGTACCCCAAGCAGGACCGAATCTGCGATTTATACGGCCTTGCCCTCGATGTCACGCCGGAAGTTTAGATCGTGCGAAAATTCGACTCGGAGGACCCCGAGGTGGTCGCAAAATTTAAGTGACGTGCCTTGGTAGGAAGGAGCTGGTGTGAACGCCGCAACAAACTTGTATCTTGGAGGTATTTAACTTGACCAACTTGCTACGGCCCATTCGGAAATAGAGCCGAGTGTTTGCTCAAGTTCAGACACAAGTCTTCGCCTCTTCTCATCCACGTCCCGCCTAGTTGAAGGGTAACTGGTGTAGAACCCGTGTTCCGTACTCTCGTATGCATAACAATGATATGTTGCCCCCTGAATGCTACGCCCACGCCTTCAACGTTAGCAAGGCTCAGTGCTGCGCATTATCTGCGAAGGTCGATTTGAAGGTCCTTTTGCTTTCCAAGCCAGTTTCTAAGTCAGCGTCATACCTGTCTGGAAGCACCTGAACCTCCTGGGCACCGCCATTTCCAAAGACGTAGGTTTCCGGCAACTAATCGAGTCTAGGGCTAAAACTGCACCCAGAAAATTGGGAATACTTTTCCGCAATCGGCGGTTCTTCTCTTCCAAAATATCCCGCTTAGCTGAAGGGTAACTTGCATCCGAAAATATTGTAGGTATTAGGTATATTTAATGTACCTAACTTTTTTTTTTTTTATGGAAACTTGACACGGTTGGTTACATCACCTACAACATCCGTGATGTCAGCCCATAACACCGGGTGCCATGTCAGTGCTTCCCTTCATTTCGCGCCGGCTACACTGAACTGGACGGAAAACACGAACTATTTACATAGCCGTTTCGACCGACGTTTCGCTCAGTGCGGTGGTACCAACCCGGCCGGGATAAACCCTACCACCTAGTAAGGTAAGAAGGGAAGGGACCTACAGTTTAACGTGGTATCCGAACCACGGTCAGCCTCCAACAGTCGGGCGGTCATCCATCCAATAACTGACCGCACCATTAAGCTGCCGAGGCTGACGATCCCTTAGTCGACTTTTACGACATGCGACGGGGAGAGATGCAGTGGGGCTATTCTTTTTAAGTACCGACCCCACACGGTACACCTACGCTACATATTATGCTTACACTAGGTACATCGACATTTAATACCAATTTATTTTAGCATAGTACTGTATCTAATAATAATATTATATATCTATATAAAATTTGCGGTAGATCAGTGAGTAAGTATGTAGGTATATTACCAACAATACCATGTCGCTTCTTCGCGTCGCGTCTTCGCGTGTCGTCGTCGCGCGTCATTGGTGTATGTAACGTATCGAAACCGCGGGGGCGCGCGGCGCGGTGCGCGGGCGACTACGCTTCATCGCGAATAATCGCTATTCATAGATGCGCCACACATTTTGCTCTATTTCTCTGTACACATAAGTTTAATAGATAGCAAAGTATATATTTTCGGAATCGTAATTTAATTATCTTTAATTTGATACCCCACTCAATATATTTTGAAAAACTAATTTGACATTTTGAGGCCGTGCGTCCGCCATTTTGAATTTTGAAAATTGTTATATAGCCTATGACACTCCCGTGAATAAGACAAATCCAATAGCATAAGAATTATTCAAATCGGCCCAGTACTTTAGGCTGTAGAGTGGAATATAGATAGTCACATACATACATACATACATACATACATACATACACGCCAAACTCATAACCCTTCCTTTTTTTGGCTTCGCCGTAGTCGGGTAAAAAGATGATTAAGTTAATTAAATCACTACTTGATTGTCATGATTTACAAAAAGATTTGAATAACTTGGTAAGTTATTGTAAAGAAAATTACATTAAATGTTGACAAAAGTGCTACCATTTCCTTCTCTCATACATAAGCAAAATACCGTTCACTTCAATTATAATCTCTTTAATAGATTAATCAGTAGAGTTACCGAAGTCAGATACCTAGGAGTTTTGCTTGACAGTAAATTACTTTTAAAACTACATATTGATACTATTACATTGAAAGCATATAAACTACTCGGTTTTATATTTAGGACCTGTAATGTATTTAAAAATGTCTCCACTTTTATAATCCTATACTCCTCGTTTGTCAGACCTATTATTGAATATGCCTCCATAGTATGGAAGCCGCAGTATTGCAGCCTTTATAACTGAAATAGACAAAATTAAAAAAAAAGTTTTAAAATTATGTTGGATATAGAACTTGTCAGGGAAATGAGATCGACGATAACATATTTGAAATAATGTCTCTCGAAAAAAGAAGGCAGATCAAGGATATTACTTTCATTTACAAGTTGATCCATCATTTCATAGATTCTCCTTATATGTTAAGTAAGTTAAGTTTTCGTTGCCCTACTAAGGCAACGAGATGTCTTAACACTTATAATATCGCCAAAGTGAGTACTAATTATAGTAAAAAATAATTTACTAACCGGAGTTGTGCTAATTATGATAAATTCTTCTCGTGTCTCGATATTTTTTACGTATCACTCAGCCATCTCAAAAGGTGAGCGATAGAAACAGTAAATGATGAAACAGGTGTTAAAGCGGACAGATGAGAGTTGGGCTGGTTTCTTGTAACATAGTAGGTATGAACTTCATATGAATGTATCACCTATGGTTAAGAAGGTATTCATGTTTTAGTCAAAGATATATTATGTACTAGCGTACTAGATAAATCAGTCGGCCAACTAACATGTTCCAACGAGTTGCGGTTCACGATCCTCAAGTCTCTTAGTCGAACGCGAGAGGCCGCAGCGCGCAGTCGTCGCCTGCCTGCTGCTATCGCGCCTCGCCTACTTTAAACTAATACATTTACGCATCTTCTTCGATGCGAAGGTGCGATGGCGAATGTGGAGATGAAGTGTTAAAATGAAAAGACAATATGCACACCGAAGCACGAGTGCGATCGTTCTCCCTACCCCTTGCCTCTCTCCCGCACGCTTCCCGCCCCGCGCGAGCCCCCCACACCAGCCGCCAGACCGTCTCCCGCACGCTTCCCGCCCTGCGCGCGCTCCCCTCTTCCGCTCGACTCTGCGCTCCGCCTCCCCGATACCCAACCCCATACATACCTCAGCCGCTTGAACACCGCTCTCTGTATATTTCTTCGGAGCGATAACTCTATATAATATTTCCTCAAAGGTTTTAGTGTGTTGGTTTTAGTTAGTTTTTGGTTTTGATGTTACGTTATTCTTTCTATTAGGTTTATTTATTTATTTATTTATTTACTTTATTCGTGAAATAGACAGCCTAGCCGGAACAACATTACAAAAAACACAGGTCAAGTATTACGCCTATAAACATATTTCCACTAAAAAATCTAAGATTATAATATGACGTAGAATAATTTTACAGAATATTAGGTATTTAGGTTGCATAAAAGTGGTGAGGGCGCGGTGGGGGAAATGGGGAAGGGGGATGGAGATTATGTGGTATTATGTATTATGTGGTATATTGTACTGTATTGTATTGTTTTTTCCCTTTCGCGTAAATTAGTTTTAAAATGATTTTGTTAAATTTGATTGCTAGGATTTTATGTTTGTTTGAATCACGTTTGAATGTAAGTTTCGATTCTTCTTTAATCTGTGGGAGACGGTCCTTGGTGCTGGGTAACACAATACCCCATGTTTTAAGTTGAAGTTTTGTAATACCTATTTTATGTGTTACTCGTTGGTGTCTCCAAATAAAATAAATAACTAAATAAAAAATAAATATATGTGAGGGTGTGTGTGTAAAGTGTGTGTGAGATTGTGTGTGCGCTGTTGACTATTTCTATACTGTTGGTTAATTGTTTAATTATGTATATGCACCACAGAGCATCGAATACCGCGCTCGGCCCCTCCTAGAGACGCCCTGAGCGCGATTTCCCTACAACGCCGTTGAAGCCTGTCGGCGTGGCCTATGACTAAAATATTATGTGTGTTGTGCGTGTGCATTTGTTTGTGCGTGTGCCTAACTTGTTCCTCTTTGTGTGTAGTGTCGATCGATACTAACACACACACACACATACGAAGCGCTAGCAGCTCTGCGTGCAGTTATTGGGTTTTAAATATTATTATTACTTTCGCCTCTAGGAGAGGCGCGCGCGGTATTCGATGCTCTGTGATATGCACGCACTTAATACGGATAGCTATATTAGCTATAAGCAGTGCTCCATCACTCGCTCAAGGTCGCGCGATAAATGCCTACAAGTTCACGAGTATTCGAATAATCAAGTAAACAATGGTCTGCCTCGACTCAGCGAGCGCTAGCACTCACGCACGACGCGCTGACTCAGTAATACGATATTTGTATTAACTTAGTAGGTCATAGATTTGGCGTTTTTTAGGTTTCCGTACGTACCGTACGAAAGCCTACGACGTCTGTCCGTCGGTCTGTCTGTCTGTTCGAAGTTTTTTGTTTTTGTTGTATTGTTTAAACGGTATTGTATACATACATCAAACTTGGTGTGATTATAGTGCAAGTTTTAAAGTATAATAGTATATTTAACAGATACTGGTATCTCTCTTTGCGGGGAACTCCAACCTTGACGATGGGGGTGCCACTCCCCCATCCATACCTAGGTGTGAGAACTCCATGCCGGAAGTGCAGTTTCGACAACGGACTGTACGGGCGGAGCTTCTCTCCCTAGACGTCAGGAAAGCGAGTGGGCCGGATAGGATTCCTGCATTGGTGTTAAAAAGGTGTGCTCCCGAGCTGGCTCCAGTGCTGACGCGCCTATTCCGTCTCTCCTACTCCAATGGCCGTGTGCCGGCGGCCTGGAAATCGGCGTTTGTGCAAGCGGTCCCCAAAAAGGATGACCGCTCAAACTCGTCAAACTACCGACCTATAGCGATTACCTCCCTTCTATGTAAGGTGATGGAGCGCATTATAAATGCGCAGCTCATGAAGTACCTAGAGACGAATGACCTCATCAGCGATCGGCAATACGGCTTCCGGCCAAAACGATCTGCTGGTGATCTCCTAGCGTACGTCAGTCACCTTTGGGGGGAATCGCTTGAAGGTCACGGTGAATCCTTGGCAATTGGCCTTGATATTGCCAAGGCATTTGACCGGGTTTGGCACAAGTCGCTCTTGAGCAAATTGCCGGCTTACGGACTTCCTTCTGGCCTCTGTGACTGGGTCGCCGACTTCCTACATGGGCGTAGCATTTAGGTCCTAGTGGACGGTTGCTCGTCGGACGCCATGTCAGTGAACGCCGGTGTACCACAAGGATCTGTGTTGTCACCCACGCTGTTTCTTCTGCATATCAATGATATGCTGTCTCTGGGCAACATACATTGTTATGCAGATGACAGTACGGCACACGGATCCTACACCAGTCACCCTTCAGCCAGTCGGGATGTTGTGGATGAGAAGAGGCGAAGACTTGTGTCTGAGCTCGAACACACACTCGGCTCTATTTCCGAATGGGGCCGTAGTAATTTGGTCGAGTTCAACGCTTCCAAGACACAAGTTTGCGCGTTCAGTGCGAAGAGAGCGGCGTTCACACCGGCTCCTTCATTCCAAGGCACGTCGCTTAAATTAAGCGAACACCTCGGGGTCCTCGGAGTCGAACTGTCGCACGACCTGAACTTTCGTCGCCATATCGAGGGGAAGGCCAAGCTGGCTTCTAAAAAGCTGGGCGTACTCAATAAGGTGCGACGGTACTTCACGCCGGACCAAAAGCTGCTTCTGTATAAATCGCAGATCAGGTCCTGCTTGGAGTACTGCTCGCACCTGTGGGATGGCTCTGCCAAATACCAGCTTGCGCCTCTGGACTCAATCCAGCGTCGAGCCGTGCGACTAGTGGGTGACCCCGAAGTGTCCTGCGATCTAGAACCACTGCAACACCGTAGGGATGTCCGCTCCCTAAGTGTGTTCTATCGCTTATTCCATGGGGAGTGCTCGGAGGAGCTGTTTAATGCGATCCCGCCGTCCCCTTTCCACCTTCGCACCACGCGCACTGGGCAGGGATTGCATCCCTACACGCTGGACTTACCGCGGATGCGTACCAATCGATTCAGCAGATCTTTCCTCTACAGAACCGGTAAACTCTGGAACGCTCTCCCTGCCCATATATTTCCCCCCAAGTACAGTCTCGGGTCCTTCAAGAGGGGCGTGAATGGGCACCTGTCAGGCCGGCATGGTATTCGCAACCCCCGCATACGACCGAATGTCCATGGGCGTCGTTAGACACCTTATGGGTGGTTCGGCGCCATATGTCGCGCTGTCAATAAAAAAAAAAAAAAAAATATAAATAATAAAAACTCGTCAATTACGTAGGTACTGGTACGGAAACCTCGGTGCGCGAGGCCGACTCGCACTTGGCCGGTTTAAAACATTTTCGTTTAACTAGAGACCAATTTGAGTATGTTCATAACCCAATACCGTTGTATCGTTATAATCGTATCGCTGGTAGGTATCATCTTCATTTTATTTCTCCCAAAAAGACAGCCCAAAGACACAGCCCTTAAGCATCTTATTCACCATCCACCCTGCTGTACGTCCTGCGAAGGCCACGCACGATGCACGATGAAAAACCACAATGAATAGGCTCGACGTACGTCGGTAATTATTATTAATTGCTTGCTGGACCCGCTGGACGCATTTTTCATCCAGCAACGGTCCCCCCACCACTGTCTAAGTGTGACGTACGTCGCCGATGGATAATGAATATCCCGTGCATAGTGCGTGCTGGATCGAGTGTAGGCTCCTTGGTAGGCTGGCTGTACAGCAAATTCCCATTTTTTTACGTTTTATAGACAACAAAACAACAGACGTGCTATCTCTCTCACTCGTTCGACTGAAGCTAGCACGCTGGATGCGCGCACGATGGTGTATAGGCTACGTCCAGCACGGCGACCTTGGCGGGACGTACAGCAAGATGGATGGTGAATAAGATGCTTTTCACGCGCTGAACAATGCGCTTTCGAGATAGAGTTACGCGACAGAAAGAGAAGCGAAATGTATGTGGTTACCGTAGTTAGGCATGCAGCTCTGTGCGAGCCAATTTGTACTTTATCGCATTGTCGCAGAGTAGCTATTTCTTTGTGAGTGTTTGTACAGAGACGCTTCTGTACGCCAGTACTAATATCTATTCTGTGCTATAAGTAGAAAACTTTATTGGGCTTTGTGAAATTAATGTAAGTACCTATTATTTTTAAAACAAAACAGCTTTACTCACGGTTCTTCCCGAGCTATGTGGCTCCACATTGCTCAGGAAGAACCGTGAGTAAAGCTGTTTTGTTTTAAAAATAAGTCTAACAACCACGTTAATTAAAAAACCCATAAGTACCCATTCCTTTTACGATGACTGTATCTTTTCCAAATATTACAAAATAAATAAATAAAAGAATAGATGTACAATTAATAAGACATCGATTATGTAAAACCTCAAAAAGTTTTCTTTGTAATAGCGTTAGATTTTATAATAAACTGTCTTCTAACATAAAACAATTAGATGATAAATTTTAAACGAAGAATTAAACAAATGTTAATTGAAAAGAGTTATTACACTGTTAAGGATGCTTTAGCTGACCACAATTTAATCTGAGAATCTGACTACTGTTTTTCCCACTAAATAACTTGACAATTGGATACACTTTGTATCTTTAGATTTTTAATATGACTTATTACATTTCTGAATGAAACATTTACCAGCTCATTGGCTTAACGCTGACATACGCAAAATGATGGCGAAACGGGATGCACTTAAGCGAAGACTCGGGCCCGCGTCCAACGATGAGAGCAAAGCCAAATATAGAGCTGTAAGAAACCAGTGTACCAGGAAGTGTATAGACGTAAAACGCCGTCACATCAGTGGTTCTATTGAACACTGCCCTCCCAAACAGCTGTGGAAATTTCTACGTACTCTTGGTGTCGGTAAGGTCAGCACTGATACTGCATCCTCTATTGATCTCAATGCCCTTAACTCTCACTTCTCGGCCTCACCGATCTCTATGGATCCTATCGTTAAAGCCGACGCCATTCGCCGGTTACATGCAGTCTCACTTCCTGACTCGGATACATTTAATTTCATCCCTGTCTTTAGTTGTGAAATCAAAAAGATAATTCTCTCGATTCACAGCAAGGCCATGGGTGCTGACGACATGAGTCTGGACTTGTACATCCCGATACTGGATAATATTCTACCGGTTATCACACATATTATCAATCATTCTCTAGTATCGGGATGTTTTCCCGACTCGTGGAAGAAGGCCTACGTGATTCCCTTGCCTAAAATCAGTAAGCCCTTCCTCTTCAGCAATTATCGCCCTATCTCCATTCTACCTTTCCTATCAAAGGTATTGGAGAGGGTTGTGCACGGTTGTTTCAGCTTTCTAACTACCTCTCCTCAAACCAACTACTCGACTAGCTTCAATCTGGCTTTAGGCCAGCGCATAGCACGACCTCAGCACTAGTCAAAATCACAGACGATATACGCCATGCCATGGATAATCGCAAACTGACAATTCTTAATTGGCTAGCATGCATTCTCTCAAGCGTCTGCAGAATTTCCTATCAGCACAAATACTATGTTGGTACAATCTCTTCTCCTCCCTATTCTAGACTAGGTGGATGTCTGTTACCTCAACGTCAATGAAGAGCTGCTGCATAAGCTGGACTGGCTACTAAACATGTGCATCCGCTACATTTTCGGTCTGCGGAAATATGATCACATTTCTGAGTTCCGATCGAGCCTTCAGTGGTTCGACATTCGTCGTCGCAGAAATTCCCATGTCCTCTCTCTCTCTTGTACTGCACACTGAATTACCCTGCTGCTCCTAATAACCTATCCGACCGTTTCCAAATGCTTTCCTCCCACGGCATATCATTAAGATCCTCCGACACCCTTGTTCTTGCTATGCCGTCCCACTCCTCAGTCTTTTACACTGACTCTTTCACAGTGCACGCTGCTCGCATGTGGAACGAACTTCCCCTTCGTTTACGAAAGTGTGCATCGATCCACACGTTCAGAGTGCTCTTGAAAGACCATCTCCTCAAACCCCAAACCTCATCTTCTTCTGTTTCTGAGTTTATCGGTTTCCGAGTTAATTCATAATATTATGTATTGTCTGAGCTTTATTTTGTATATGCTTATATATATTTACTATTTACTATGGTTGCTATATGGTTATTATATGTCTGTATTATAATATGTGTATAATATATAAATTTTTGTTTTTCTATTTTTCTATTATCTAATACTATGTTTTGTTTGTCTAATACCCTGGTTTTTATATGTAAAAAAGGGTAGGCTGGCGGAAAATCCCATAGGCATGAAGTGCTACCTTCTGTACGATTTTTATGTGCAATAAATGGTTTTTTATTTGATTTGATTTCTTTGTAATAAACTTTTACTCATTTTTGTTGAATTTACTTGATATAAATTTTGATATAAAAATTGACTTGAAAGTATCAAATTGACGATGGCGATCAGGCGCCAGAGGTCTACTTATCAAATAGCCCATTTCTCATTTCGCATTCTGTCTAATTCTCAAACTACCTACTTCGCAGACTGCCTACTTGTCATAAAACAACTGAAGTACAATGAATCGAAAAACTGTTTATTTTCTTTCTCCCAGTACAGCAAGGACTTTAGGTAAGGTATAGATCTGATTATGTAGAACTCTTGTTAATAGGTATTTAGATAATAAAAAAAGATTTGACATCAAACTATTTTAATGTCGCCAGAGGTTTACTTATTTATACCTAAATTAAACTAAAAAAATGTGCCTCGTTCGTCCCACAGAATTACGTTAATTATTTTAAACAAATATCATTCTTCTGAAAATCTCAAAACAAATTAAAACTTCAACCGCATGTAGACTACCTTTTGGAAATACTGTGTAATTGTTATTTCGTTATCTTCCAGTTCCTGCAACGCTTTCTTCAATTTTCGGTCGAATTGTATATCGCAGTTCTTGCGGTTCTTTTTTTTTTGGGTGTGACAATATTCTTGCAATTTCGAAGTCGAAATGTTTCCCTTCTTTACGTAGTTTATGAACAAATGAAAAAAATGTCGGTTTTTTTGGTATCCTAGAGTTGATGCGCCTATGCCAACCCTCTAGCACATTCGTGGTACGATGCAATTGATGTGCGCAACTCAGGATCTCAGTAGAAACTTTTCTCAGCCACTGGGTTTCAAAGTACTTTATAAACGCCCTAATATCATCTGTGAGCTCGTTAACTCTATCCAAAATCATCCTCCACCCTTCTTCTATTAGACTCGACGGCAATAACGGTAAGTGCGTTGTCCATCTTATCATTTTTCGGTACTGTTTTAATTGTGATGTTTTGTATTTTTTCCAAATGGCCTTTTGGAAATGTTGATAACAGCCTGTTACCTTACACTGCGGATAAATAGTCTGCACAGCGTTCATTACGGCAGCTTCATAATCACATTTAAAGTATCTGATTTCAGCATTAAATTTTTCATTAATAATTGCAAATAGGCGTGTGTATGTTGTTTCACTTTTACTGGGTAGTAACGCATTTATCACTGGTTTCACGTTTACACTTACAGTGTTAGAACCCATATCCAAATGCATAGAATACAATTGATAAAACGGTGACGGTACACAACGGAATGTGCCATCACCATAATATCTTCCAGGTTTTCCTTTTATGATTTTAGTCGCCAGTGGAGTAGCAAAAATAAAAATTTTGTCCTCATCTCCGTCTTCACAAATCAGGAATTTCTCCGCCAAACTGCTAGGAAAGTAGACTTCCTGTATATTTGTGAATGATAACCGATGGCTATTGAGGATTTTTTTTCTCGCTCTGTATAAAGTGTCTTTAACAGACGCAAATGGTGGAACACAACAATCATGTTTTAAATTTTCAATATTAATTTCGTAAATTTTCTGCATTGGTTCAAAATTCTCACAGACATCGTTTTTAGTTTTTTCGATAGCCAATAGAATTCTATTTCTGTTCTGATCGGGAGCACACGTATGAGGTTTCTTGTTCGTTGATCTGAGGATTTTTGTTTCGGTTAAATCTAGTGTAATCGTAGTGCTACAGCAAATACGATTCGCACAGCGCCACAATGTACTGCCAGACTTATTTGTCTTTTCGTAATTATTTCGGTAGCCTTCATGTAACAAATAAAGACGACTAGCTTGGTTCTTGGTAAACTGAACTGAGGAATCCATTACTCAAGCAGAACTTTACTCATATTTCACTTTCATGAACCATATCGTATAAATAAACTGTAATTCTATGTGACATTGATATGTAATTGTTTTTCTATTATGTCATACTTCAAAAGGATTAAAGTGGCCAGTAATTGCTAAGCAAGACGGTAATGAGTATAAAATACTTATTAAAGGAAATAATGTTGCCAATCTTGTATATTAGTACCGATATTCTTTCCGTGATACATTACTTAAATAAATTTTGATGCTAACTGTCCGAAAATGACGTTACAGAAAAAAGTAGACGGTTTGCGAGACGAGACGAGACGGTAGTTCGAGAAATAGACAGAATGCGAAATCGGCTGTTTGCTAAGTGGGCCGATAGCGAAGTAATCACCTAGAGAAGTAGTCAAAATGAGAAATGGGCTATTTGATAAGTAGACCTCTGGCGCCTGATCGGACGATGGCACTGATATAGGTAATGTAAATAGGCAGAGTGGTCAGATTCTTCAGTATTCATGTTTATGCTGTAAATATTAATGCTCTTGTGAGCGGTAGTATGGGTTAATTATTTGTAAGTTACTATAATATAATACTTATAAGGTACTAACAAAACATTGTGACTTGCGAAGTTTGTTTGTCAGTTCTTCTTCGCATTGAATTTAGAACTGGCGGAATTTTCGTCATATCCAAGCGTACGTTACCGACCTATGAATGAAATTATACAATAAACAATAAACAACAAAGCTGAAATGGCACTGGGCTGGGCTGGGCACGTCAGCCAATGAGACGACGACCGTTGTTGGAGTAACCGTATTCATGGTCGGCCGTGAACAGGAAAACGGAGTGTGGGAAGACCACCCGCCAGGCGCCAGGTGGGACGGTGACATCAAGCACGTCGGCGGAAAGCAGTGGTTCCGTATCGTTGAAAGCCGAAAGGACTGGACGAAAATTGGAGAGGCGTATATCCAGCAGTGGAAGCTTACACGTTGACTGACTGACTGACGTTTTAACGTTTCCTCCGTTACGTAAAACATATTTTATAAATTTTTTTTTTTTTTTTTTATTGAATCTGACACGGTTGGCTACATCACCCACAAAATCCGTGATGTCAGCCCATAACACCGGTTGAACTTGGTGCCACGTCAGTGCTTCCCTTCGGTCGTGCCGGCTACACTGAACTGGACGGAAAACACAAACTATTTACATAGCCGTTTCGACCGACCTTTCATTCAGTGCGGTGGTACCAACCCGGGCGGGTTAAACCCTACCACCTAGTTATATAAGAAGGGAGTCATATCCCTTAGTCGCCTTTTACGACATGCCCGGGGAGAGATGCAATGGGGCTATTCTTTTAAAGTACCGGCCCCACACGGTACACTGTATACGGTCATTATTTTAAATCGAACAGCTTTACTCGTCGTTGTCGCCGATGTGGAACACAGTCATAGCGCCGCTCAAGAGAAGAAGACACGACGGGCACGACCAGCCGGAAGTGGACACCGTCAGCGCCTTCTGTCTCTCCGCCGAGATCCGGAACGCACCTGAACCCTCGTCTACGGAAACTACCCGCACTGGCCATCGCTAAAATCTTCGTCAACGACTGATGGAAATTTGACAGTTCTCTGCCAACCGTCGCACAAGGCAGAGTGCTCATTAAGATGGGCCATACGCTTGGCCCGAAACGTCGAGTGACATACCTCGGAGTGGAAGCGTGAGTAAAGCTGTTCGATTTATAATAAGGTCTAACAACCACGGTAATTAAAAACCCATGTATATTTTATTTCAGTTGGTTCTCCATTATGCCCGACCGTTTTTACCCGACTACAGCGATGCCAAAAGGAGGGTATTGTTTTTAACAATATGACTATACAACACTTACTTACTTACTAGATGGTGGGGTTTAACCAAAAACATTAAGCCCCTTTTTATCACTTTGGGTTTAACCCGTCCGAATCAATACCACCGCACTGAATCTTGGTCACCCAAGGCGTCTATAAATATAGTTAATGTTTTCCGTCCAATTCAGTGTAGTGTGCACGACAAGAGGGAACCACTGAAATAGCACCAATTTCACCAAGATGGACAGACTTCACGGGTATGGTAGGTGATGTAGCCAAACTACCCTAGGTTCCATAAAAAAAAAGTATCCTCACCTGCTGTACTGCAAAGACACGTGAGGGTAAAGGCATAGGTTTACTCCTCCGACGATGGCTGCGTCGCACTGTCCACTCCTCATGGCCCTGTATGCGTGTTCCAGAGCCAGCAGTGAGCTGGTACAGGAGCTGTCTACGCAGTAGGAAGGACCTGTGGTCCCCAGCCAGTAGGAGATACGGTTCGCGTACATTGCGCGCGAACATCTGCACAGGTCATATTACTCGTGAAATCTTACCGTATCCACAAAAAATAAATACATACAATCTATATAGAACTCGCACCACATTACGTCACACCTGTTTCCCAATAGTGTAAGCAGAAACAACAAATGAACATTTATGACAAACCTCATAATGTCTAAAACAGTGTCCGATCTGGGCGGCTGACGCTAGCTAGACGTACATACCAGATCGAGCATGTGCCTTAACTAAAATAATCTAGTGCTTAGTAGGTACCCGAAACGTGCCGAAACTGACTAGGCGCGTACTTACTACGTATGAAAAATATTTATTGTAGGAAAGACACACACAATTGTGTGTGAGTGGACCTTGGCACGTGAATATCGGTTCTCTCTGCCAAGTCCATGGAGAAAAATGCATGACATAGCAACAATGCTGTGTCAGTTGATGGAGCGCATTATCAATACACAGCTCATGACGTACCTGGAGACAAATAATCTCATCAGCGATCGACAATACGGCTTCCGGCCAAACCGATCAGTTGGTGATCTCCTAGCGTACGTCACTCACATTTGGGGGGAAGCGCTTGAAGGGTACGCTGAATCCTTAGCAATTGGACTCGATATTGCTAAGGCATTTGACCGGGTCTGGCATAAAGCGCTTCTGGGCAAGCTGCCGGCGTACGGAATCCCCTCTGGCCTTTGTAACTGGGTCACCGACTTCCTACATGGGCGTAACATTCAGGTCCTCGTGGACGGCTGCTCGTCGGACGCCATGTCAGTGAATGCCGGTGTACTACAGAGTTCTGTGTTGTCTTCCACGCTGTTTCTTGTGCATATCAATGATATGCTGCCACTAGGCAACATACATTGTTATTCAGACGAAAGTATGGCATACGGATCCTACACCAGTCTCCCTTCAGCCGGACGGAAAGTTGTGGACGAGAAGAGGCTAGCACTTGTGTCTGAACTCGAGCAAACACTCCAGTCGATTGCCGAATGGGGCCGGAGGAACTTGGTCGTGTTCAACGCATCGAAGATACAAGTGTGTGCGTTCAGTGCGAAGAGAACGGCGTTGACACCAGCTGCTTCCTTCCAAAACACGTCGCTGAAATTAAGTGACCACCTCGGAGTCCTCGGTGTCGAACTGTCGCACGACTTGAACTTCCGGCGCCACATTGAGGGCAAGGCCAAGCTGGCCTCAAAAAAGCTGGGCGTACTAAACAAAGTGCGGCGGTACTTCACGCCGGGCTAGAAAATGACGTTGTATAAAACACAGGGTAGGTCCTGCTTGGAGTACTGCTCGCACTTGTGGGATGGCTTAGCTAAATAGCAGCTTGCGCCGCTAGACTCAATCCAGTGTCGTGCCGTGCGACTGGTGGGTGACCCTGCGGTGTCCCGCGACTTAGAACCACTGAAACTCCGTAGGGACGTCGGCTCCCTAAGTGTATTCTATCGTCTATTTCATGAGGAGTGTTCGGAGGAGCTGTTCTTCGCGATTCCGCCGTCCCCATTCCACCTCCGCACTACACGTACTGGGCAGGCGATGCACCCCTATTCAATTGATCTACCACGGACCAACCGGTTCTGTAGATCTTTTATTCACAGAACCGGGAAAATGTGGAACGCACTCCCTGCTCATCTATTTCCTCCCAAGTACAGCCTGGGGTTCTTCAAAAGGGGCGTGAAAAGGCTCTTGTCAGGCCGGCATAGCATTCGCAATCCCGGTGCATCACAGAAATGTGGCATCGTTAGACACCTACTTGTAAGTGAAAGGATGCCACATGTCGCGCTATCCATAAAAAAAACTTATGTATGTCACCCACCCAGTTATGCCAAAGCCGTTCAATTGCACCGTCTCGTAGAACCAGGTCTTCTCACACTCGGAGAAACAAGAGCCGACGAAGACGCCCGTCTTCGTATTCTTCAGAGTGCGGGGGTTCAAACCTGGTGCATAGAAATGTGGTCACAGGTATGAAAATATTGTCACGCACTGAAGATACATTTTGATCGGGTCGTGACCCAGAAGTAATGACCTTAGTCTAATGAGCAAAGGGTCGTGCATGCAATACCCGTGTTGGCAATTTTTTGGTTTGACAGGTAAGTATATTGCTTTATTTCATGAACATGAGTTAAAAAAACCACAGTGAGGCGCCATGCCAGCTATGAGGCAGACAAAAATAGCATTAATCAATTTTTTCACACTCCCAAATGCCCGTGTTTCACCCAGGTTGACTGGGGTGGACCACAGGCAAGAAAAAATGCCCGTGGTCTACCCAGGTGGACTAGCACGTGGACCACGACCAACACGCCCCTTTGAAGGTACCAGGTTGTAGAAGTCAGGAAACACGCTCACCGGAAGACCTTTCAATATTTTCGTGGTACGACATTGAAACGATTTTGAAAAGCTTCTATGGAAGAATAATTGTTTAGATTCCTAAATGATACATGGTAAAACTGTAGGATCCTATCTTCTTAGCCCTTACGGATGGTAGAATTATACGCGTTCGCATTGATAGTTGGTACCACCGAATTTAACCAAGTTCACCCTAGCGATACGGCGAAGAAAGGTCTGCCACATCACATACCGGCGTCAAAAATGGCGCCGTACGCCTGCTCCAGCAACATTCGCGACATGGGCTCCATGGTCCATGCTTGCTTGTAGTGCACGCCGAAGAACTGCGCGTCGAATTTGTTGTAGCTGTCCACCTTGCCGGTACGATTAGGGATCTCGGGGTGATCCAAGTCCCAGCGGCGGGTGTCGCCAGTCACCATGTCTTCCTGCACCAATTAATATCTACTCAGAATCATCTTTAAACATTTTGTAACCTGTGCGCTCGCTTGAGGGTGAAGATTCAGGCGCAGCCAATTCGATCCCCGGTGCGAGTGCGGCTTACAAACGGATTACTGTACTAAGTAAGGAAAGAACAATTTCCCACGATTTGGTGATAGATTTTAGGAGTAGCGATTCGAGCTACTGGTAGAGTTATGCGACGTGGAGTATAGAAATTCAGTTCGTGTAGAAGAACCATCGTTCGACAGAACCCCCAGTTTGGTGTTGGTTCACACTGGATTCGGTCGGACTAGCCGGACGAGGGGATGACAAGCCAGACTAGGTGCTGACTAGACCGGAAGTCTACTAGGTCTACTAGACTTGATGCGAACTAAATCACGCAAAATGAGGTCAGCTGGACTGAGGGGTCTAGATGCGATGCGGAATAGTTCGGAGTTGTCGTTACCTTATTGTAGAGTTTCTTCGCGAATATCTCCAGGTTGGGAGACTCCGGAAACTTGGAGGACATGCCCGTGATGACGACCTCGTCGCCGGCCAGTGGTCGCTGCTGAATAGAGGCCTCCTCCAGTGACTGCTCGAGCTCGGGCCGCGGGGACGGCGCCATTTTGCAATCTCCTGCGATTTGAAAGCGTTGTATTCAAGGAAGGACTTTACTTGTTTCTAATCTGTCGTCTTGGCCGCCTCGACTTATATATAAACTAACACTAATCGACGACGCGCGCATAGGTAGATACAGTACAGATTTGCGGCATACCCGATTCGAAGACACGCCTCTAGCATTCTAGGAACATTTAGCCCAGATAATTTAGTTATACTATTGAAATTTAGTTATACATGTAATACTATCAATGTCAAAGATTTTTGTGCATAATTCATTTAATTTATTATGTATTTGTGCGGACAAGTTGTCGTACGTAGAGTTACATAGATAGAGTTACAGGATACAAGAGATACCTACATACTCGTAGAGGTTAGATTTCACCGAAAACCTATGAATCTTATGGAGTATACTATATATAACAGAAAAAACATTGACAGGCAATTTTTGGTAATGTTGAGATATAAAAAATTTGCTGCACTTTTTTATGGTATCGACACGGTTGGCTGCATCACCTACAACATCCGTGATGTTAGCCCATAACACCGGATGAACTAGGTGCCGTGTCAGTGCTTTCCTTCATTTCATGTTGGCTACACTGAACTGGACGGAAAACACGAACTATTTACATAGCTGTTTCGACCGACACGTTCGTAGAAAGTAAGGGACAATGCTCAATATGAAGACTCGTAGAACTAAAGTTGTTCAGTTTCCGGTGTAGAATCTCCCCTTTTCGGGTACTACCACCTATTTAATACCCCTAATCAACCTTTAATTAATACAGTCCACAAAAACTAAGTTGGCAAGAACGACACCCACAACGAACAAAGACGTAACATGTTTTTGCGATTTTTCAGGAGAGCCAAAAAACGGATTCCAAAATTTCAATATTTAATATAAAAAATAATAAGAGCGCTAAACATTCGCTTTCAATGGATATATAACTAAATGCGTATTCTCTTTCATATTTTTCATCAACTTTACTACAAAAGTAAATAGAATCGTGTTTTTAGTCAGTTACGGCCTAAAATTTTATAGGAATTTCTATCGCTAGTACTGGATAATGGAAGTATCTAATTATGGGCCTACCTTTAATTTATCAAAGAATTATTTTACAGCTGGAATATGGAAGTATCTACATGAGGGGCTCGTGAAAAACAAAGTTTAAAACTGGAATAAAGAAGTATCTCTTTAAGGGCCCACTATAATTTTTTAAAAGAAAACTTTTACAACTGTAATTTGGACGTATTCCTGTCTATGTGTAATTTCAACTTATCAAAGAAAACTGATAAAACTGGAATCTGAAAGTATCTCTCTGCCTTTGACTATTTTTAAACTAGTAAATAAACTTCCATAAGAGTACCTGGTACCTGGACTAAAATTTCCACAACCCCGGTGGCGGCGGCGTGAACCCAAGCTGCCGATGGTCGAGTCCTAGGGAAGAAATCTCCGGATGATGCGTGCAGTGTCGAGCAGGGCTGCCTTCTGGATTTGGCCCTTGACCCAACCACTCAGCGAGATCCTCTCAAGGTGGTCATCGACACTCTTCGCTATCAGCCCATGCGCTGATACGACTATGGGCACAATGATCGTCGAGTCGACGGGCCACATTTTGGTAAACTCGTGCTGCAGATCCAGATACTTTAACATCTTCTCGACTTCCTTACTGACGAGATTATTTTCGTGCGGCACGCCGATATCGACGAGCGATCAATGGTCCTGTCTGTGATAATGGACCGGTCCAAGCAGAGTGTAACATGACCGTTCTTGAGAACGTACTTATAGTAAGGCACCACGGTAACCACAACGTTAAACTTTAAGACAAGTTGCTGGTGGATAATCCTGGCTACTAGGTTGTGTCTATGCAGATTTTTTTTTATATAATCCGGTATGGGTGGCTGAGTCGGAGGGGCCAAAGCGCATGCTCCAACCAGCCAATATCACCTCCGAGAAGGTAGGTGCCATACCGGAGACTTTCCAGGATTGCTGGCTATACTGGACTAGAGGAGAACACAACCGAGGCTGCTATGTGGCCATCTTACATCCAGTACGGTGGTATCAACCCAGTCGGCTCTAATTTGAGCCTACCACCTAGTAACCACTCGACCACCTGCCGCGACAAAGATACTCGGTGTTGGCAAGCTGGGCACAACCGGAAATCACATCTCTGAGGGACTCGCCACGTTGGTGGTAGGGCGGCAAATGTCAATAATGCCGTCCTTCATTAAGTGTTTTCTATAGTTGTTCGTCTTGACAACCTCATCTTGTATTGCAAAGACAAAACCCTCGGTTTCCCCAAAGAAGTCTCTGAAGCGTAGCCAGTGCACGGAAGATCTACATCCGGTCCCGTGAGAGAACGGAAGTACCTACCGTGCAGCTCTTTGTCTTTACATACTTCCGTGCGGTCCTCGGTGCTCAGTACAACTGGCTTCCGCCAGTTCTTTTTCCCATGCCCAGCGGGGTAAGACCTTTTTCGCTGGTGACGACATTGTGATGCATCTCACAAACATCAGTCTTTTCCAAAAAGTACTGACGGAGATTGCATACCTCGCGGTTGTGCAGGTTCTTGGCATTTAACATACCTCGACCCCCACACTTCCGCGGAATATACGACCGCATGACCGATGATCGTGGACGATGCATCCGAGACGTCGTCATCAGCATCCTGACCTTTCTGCCCAGTGAGTCCAATTCGGTCTAGTCCACCTGAGAATACTGAATGTATACACGAGCACAGGCGTGACCCAACCATTATCGACACGAATTCTATAAGGCACTTTTGTAAGACGGCTGAAAAATGTTTCCTTAACTGATTGTTTCATGTCCGTATCCCGTATATTGAGACCCTCCCTCTCACATATTTATAACTTTCGTCTTATTATTTGATGATGAACGAACGGTATAGCGGATGTGTTCATATCTTATTTATCAGATAACTGATGTTTTTTTTTTGTGTTTATGATTTTCTTTTTCATTTTGAGTGTAATAGTATCAAGCCTGTTTTCGTATGTGTTGATAGTGGATGCTTCAATGACATCTTGGCGCAGTTTTTGTTTTTTCCAGTGGTTCATACATAACTCTGTTACTGAGAAAATGCTTTGTTATAACCACAATACCAAAACTTTAAATATTTTTCATTTTTCTCCCAATAACAAACAATATCACGTGGACGACTAAAGGTGACTGGACAGTAACAAGGCAGTAAATATTATTATTGTTTGTCTCAAAGAAATTTAAGCAGGAACAAGGAAGTATCATTTGATACAGTTTAATAATGCGAGGGCATCTTAAGGTGACTGGACGGTAACAAGGCAGTAACCATAATTATTGCGTATCTGCAGTCTCTCTATCGGCAATTTTAGGCTGTAACAAAGAAGTAACATTTGATGCAGTTTTCGTTATCCCACCCATCATATCGCCGAACAATGACGTATACGTCTTTAATATTGCTAAAAACAAATGTAAACACAATTTTTTAGTAGGCGTAACCATTTTTATTGCCTTATTATCGTGGTAAAGTTCAAAGATGAAATAGTTACTTCCTTGTTCGATTGGCTAACTTTTGAACTAATCGCCGTAGAGATACGTCTATACTACAGTTGTGTTCGTAATTTCTTTCTGAGTAAGTTAGTACAGGAGTCGAACGTAGCTGTTACTAGGGTTACGTATTTGTTCGTTGTGGGTGTCGATTATTAACGTATCATCCGCAAAAATAACTTAATATTGATGAAAAATTCCTTCCAAACCTATAGTAAAGTTACACCGTCCTGAACCTTCTAGCCATAAATAATTTCGACCAGTTCCCATTGATGACAATTAGTTGGGCCCATTAAAGAGCCATAATACCTAGTGAAGCGGCACTAGCCAGGAACGAACATCAACTTTTGTTGTCCATTATTTATCGATGCTATCGACAATATACTACTCGTCTGTTTCCAGAATGCCACCGCTGACGGTTATAAGTTATGACGTAACAGCTATCGGTACCGTCGACAAAAAAGTCGGATAGACGAATGCTCCCGCCACCAGGTGTTAAACTGAACTGTCGTTACTTCGTATTTTAGGCATAGAAGTAATATGTAGTACCATGTAATAACACAATTAAGTGAAATTACTAGTGAAGCTAGCTCACACGTCATATTCATATTCATTTTTAGGTTTCCGTATCCCGTACGGAAGCCTATTACTAAGCCTCCGCCGTCCGTCCGTCCGTCCGTCTGTCCGAGGGCTGTATCTCTTGAACGGTAATAGGTAACCAGTTGAAATTTTCACAGAATATGTGTTACTATGGCGGATATAACAACAAATAAGAAAAATAAGAAAAAGTTAAAAATAAAGGAGGGCTCCCATACAACAAACTTCCGAAAAATCAATTAGTCACACTATTGAATAATAGATGGCGCCACAGGCTTTTATACATTGCATTGTTAAAAGACAAAAGATAGGCGGATAACTAGCGGATAGATACGGAAACCTCCGTGCGCGAGTAAAACTCGAACTTAACAGATTTTTTACTCTTATTGGCATTTGAACACAACAATGTTAGTAATAAATTTAACAAATAACACAAAACAGAACAAAGTTCGTACACGCCCGAGGGGTAGGTTCACTGAACATGCATGTGTTTGTTAAGTGGGTAGGTAGCTCAATTACACATACAATCGTGGCTACGCGACAGCGATACTAACGCTACTAAGCTGGGCGTCAGGCGATACTAACGCTACTGAGTTGGGCGTCAGCGAGTGTAGCGTGAGGCGCGATCACGGGGCGCGATGTTCGGGCCACCCGGGCACCCCTTCACCGACTCCTCCATGGTTCGGATTTCATCTAAGAATATAGGTCCACCGGGTTGACTGGAGGAAATTGTCTAAGGCAATAAGCCCGACCTTGCCACACATTAAGTGGCATAAAGTGTATTATTATTATTATAGCAGAAAGTAAAGCCCAAAAAGGCAAAAAAGAATTTAAAGTACTTAATTTTGACCTTAAAACATGAAAACTATTTTGAAGTATATAAGTATCTCTTATATACTTATCAGCAAACGTTTTATTGGCCGTGAGGAGTGAGGGCGGGGCGCGCGGAGTGAGCAGCGGAGCGACGTGCAAGATTGGAATGGCTACGGAACCCTGCTCTGTCTGCGTGTGTATGTGAGTAACGTTACACTTAACGGATTTTTTTATTTTGAGTGTTATTTTGGCCTTTGTTATTTTTTTTATTGTTAAAACTTTTATTACTTATGTATTGTATTGTATTGTATATGTTATGGACCAAGTGATTAATGAGGGCATTATACATATATAATGTCCGGGCATTATGAATAATGACAAGTCAAATCGGGCCAAGTGATTAATTATTACCTAAACTTCATTATTTATCATAGTGTCTGGTCATTATGAATACTGCTACGCTATCGTCGGGAAATTTGATAATTTAGGTACATTCGGGGATATAGACCATGTATATGTTTATTGGACTTGGTTCGTAGGTATGAGGTTGACAGGAAAGTGGTATGGGTGAATGTTTTGGTGGTTTAGAAAAAATTTACCCTAACCTAATGTTGAGGCGGCGCAGGTTTTGATATGAGGGCTATTCGTAGGTTTCATTGTCGGACATTGAAAGAATCTTAAATAAAACACGTATTTTTATTATCCTGCTTGGTCCATAACATATATATTTATTGCACTCAAATATAATATGGGCAAAAGGTAACACTTAATGCCTCTAGGCATTTTCAGAATACCTTTGGGGTATGATAACTGCTAGGTGAGTGGCGGAAAGAGATATTATAAGTAGTATGATACCGGTATTACTCCGGTATGGCACCTAACTTCTCGGAGGTGATATTGGCTGGGCGGAGCATGCGCTTTGGCCCCTCCAACTCAGCCACCCATACCGGATTACATAAAAAAAAAAAAACAAAAAAAAAGGGTGCGATCAAATATTACTCCTAAAAAGGTTATTTCTTTGTAAATATGTAATGTCAGATCTTCTGCTGTTTTAACAATTTCCTGATTAACAATACGTCTGTGAGTTCCAAGTGCAAAGTGCATTACATTTGTTTTATTGACATTGAGTAAGAGGTTATTGGAATCAAACCAACACTTTAATGACTGAATTACATCTATGAAGGACTCACGTAATTCCGCAATGTTTTTATTTTTTAAAACTACAGATATATCATCGGCAAACATTACTAACTCAATATCATCTTTAATACAACTAGAAATGTCATTTACATAAATTAAGAAGAGCAATGGTCCCAGTATGGAACCTTGAGGAACTCCCATAGAAATGGATTCTACACCAGACCTTATTACCATTAACATCACACACCTGCTTTCTGGTACTCAAATATGATTTACAAAGACGCAACTCTTTATCCCTTACACCATAATGTTCTAATTTCATTAAAATTATGTCAGTCACAGTCGAATGCCTTGGATAGATCACAGAAGATGCCATAAGTGTGATTAGAATTATCTAATAATTGAATTATAGCTTTTATCATTGACGCAATGGCATCTCCTGTAGACTTGCCCTTGCGAGATCCAAATTGTTTATAGTTTAAGATGTTGTTATCATTAAAATAATGAATTAATCTTTTTTCCACGGCCTTTCCAAAGACTTTACTAAATACAGGAAACAAAGATACAGGACAATAGTTTTCAATATTGTTATGACATCCCTTTTTAAACAATGGAACTAACCTAGCTATTTTGAGTGAATCTGGGAATATGCCGTCCTCAAAGCATTGATTTATAACACTAATTAATGCTTCTATAAGACTAAAACTTAGTGACTTCAGTAGTTTAGGTGAGACTTTCCACAAGTCCTGGGTGTTTTTTGATTTAAGGTCTCTAAGAATTGTTTTAATTTCGGAGAACGATACTGGATTGAAAGTGATGGTTTCATTTCCTCGTGGTGCGTATCTTCCCAGATATTCTAATGCAAGCAGCAGTACTTGCTTTGACATGTTTTGTTGTTTCTTGAGCAATAGTAGAAAAATATTTATTAAAGTGATTTGCAACACTTGAGCTATTTTTTATAATGTCGTCTCCTATTTTTAATTCTATATTTTTGTCATTATTTTTAGGAGACTTGCCTGTTTATTCTTTAATAATAGCCAGGCCATTTTGATTTTGTTGCCAGATTTTAACAGTTTATCTTTTAAGAACAATTGCTTGGCTTTAATTGTAACTTGCTTATAAATTTTACTGTACAACGAAACATACGCTCTAAGATTTGCATTGTTGTTTTGTTTTAACAAATCATACAAAATAAATAATTTTTCTTTGGCTCTTACAATGCTAGGTGTGGCCCACTGTGCAAAATGTTTTTTTTTAACTACTCGTTTAGATTTCAGAGGCATGTGCATATTTAAATATCTAACAAAAGTATTAACATGTTCTAAATGGGTGTGGAAATAGTTTATTTAAAGTTTAAACAAAAGTGTTAAAGAAGTATTTAAAGTCAATTTTATTTTCATATTTTCCAAATTCTACAACTAGATCCTTATTTAACGCATTTATTGTGTCACTATTAACGGTTCTACTCAATTTATTTACAGATTTATTAATACATTTTGTTTCCCATTTAATTGAGATTATTTGAGCATAATGGTCAGAGTGAATACCGTGAGATAAATTACATTGAATCGTTTCTGCATCAGTAAAAATATTATGTACCGTGTGGGGCCGGTACTTAAAAAGAATATCCCCACTGCATCTCTCCCCATGCATGTCGTAAAAGGCGACTAAGGGATAAGGACAAGATGCCGTGCTAAAGGGCGACAGGCTCGCCACCTCTCACCTTGGCACGGTACTCCACCCAGTCATGCAGCAGGTGGGTGTTCGTGCCTTACTTGCTGCTTGATCGATTTAATCTTGTTCGAATACTTTGCGAAACGTGGTGGTCGGTGTTGTGCTGTAATTGACCAGAGTACTTGCAGCACAACACCGATTACTCTGCTTACCCCGATTATCGGGATTCAGCGTGTGTGATATGCATGTAAAAATATTATCTATGCATGATGCACATGAATCAGTTACTCTAGTGTATTCATATATAGTTTGGTTAAGTAAGAAACTATCCATTAGGTCAGATAAATCGTGTTTTTCATTTTTATTTAAAGGAAACCGAACATTGAAGTCCCCACATAGTATTATTCATTTATTGTTACTATTAATTTTATATAAAACTTCTTCTAATTTATCTGAAAACGACAATACACTCATTGAAGGTGACCTATAGCAGTATGGAAACTACATACAAAACGATCGAAACGACGCACTCACACACACGCACACCTCAACAAGCCCCCGAAGCGAATGTCGTAAACAATCAGTCGCGGGTGCCGCGTCCGAGTGGTCGTGTTTGTTTTTGTTGCATGCGCCACGGACAGTCCACGATCTTTTAGAATGCAAAAAAATGTTTACAAACGTTTTTCGACTGCTGTCACTTTATATTAACTTTTGACAAATGTTGACAACTTTTGTCAACTTTTCTCATCTTTTGCCAACTTCTGTCACATTTTGTCAACTTTTATCGACTGTTGTCAACTCTTGCCAACGTTTCTTATCTTTTGCCAACTTCTGTCACCTTTTGTCAACTTTTATCGACTGTTGTCAACTCTTGTCAAGTTTTGTAAACTTTTGAGAACTTTTGTCAACTCTCGGTAATTTATGTCAACTCTTGTCAACTTTTGTTAACTTTTCTCATCTTTTGCCAACTTCTGTCACCTTTTGTCAACTTTTATCGACTGTTGTCAACTCTTGGTCAAGTTTTGTAAACTTTTGAGAACTTTTGCCAACTCTCTGTAACTTATGGCAACTCTTGTCAACTTTTGTCAACTTTTCTTATCTTTTGTCAACTTCTGTCACCTTTTGTCAACTTTTATCGACTGTTGTCAACTCTTGTCAAGTTTGTAAACTTTTGAGAACTTTTGTCAACTGTCGGTAACTTATGTCAACTCTTGTCAACTTTTCTCATCTTTTGCCAACTTCTGTCACCTTTTGTCAACTTTTATCGACTGTTGTCAAGTTTTGTAAACTTTTGAGAACTTTTGCCAACTCTCGGTAACTTATGTCAACTCTTGTCAACTTTTGTCAACTTTTCATATCTTTGCCCACTTCTGTCACCTTTTTTCAACTTTTATCGATTGTTGTCAACTCTTGTCAATGTTTGTCAACCTTGGTCAACTTTTGTCAAATTTCGTCAATATTTGTCAACTTTTGTCATCTTTTGTCAACTTTTATCGACTGTTGTCACCTCTTGTCAATGTTTGTCAACCTTGGTCAACTTTTGTCAACTTTCGTCAATATTTGTCAACTTTTGTCATCTTTTGTCAACTTTTATCGACTGTTGTCCCCTCTTGTCAATGTTTGTCAACCTTGGTCAACTTTTTTCAACTTTCGTCAACTTTTGTCATCTTTTGTCAACTTTTATCGACTGTTGTCAACTCTTGTCAATGTTTGTCAACCTTGGTCAACTTTTGTCAACTTTCGTCAACATTTGTCAACTTTTGTCATCTTTTATCAACTTTTATCGACTGTTGTCAACTCTTGTCAAAGTTTGTTAATCTTTGTCGGCTTGTCTACTTTTGTCAACTTTTATCGACCTGTGTCAACTTTTATCGACTGTTGTCAACTCGTGTCAATGTCAACCTAACCTTGGTCAACTTTTGTCAACTTTCGTCAACATTTGTCATCTTTGTCAACTTTTATCGACTGTTGTCAACTCTTGTGGTTGTTTGTCAACCTTACTCAACTTTCGTCAACATTTTGTCATCTTTTGTCAACGTTTGTCAACTTTTGTATATTTTTTCGACTTCTGTGAACTTATAGCCACTTTCGTCATCTTTTGTCAACTTTTTCCAACTTCTCTCAGCTTTTGTCAGCTTTTATCATATTTTAACCACTGTTGTCAACTTTTGTCACTTTTATGAACTTTTGTCAGCTTTCGTTAACAAGGAGTTGACAAAAGTTGACAAGAGTTTACATAAGTTGACTAAAGTTGACAAGAGTTAACGAAAGTTGACAAACTGGACAAAAGATGGGAAAATTGACGAAAGTTGACAAACAGCTGACATAAGTTGACAAACATTGACAAAATATGAAAAAAGTTGACAATACTTAGTTGACATTAATTAACAATAGTTGACGAAAGTTGACAAGAGTTGACGAAAGTTCACGAAAGCTGACCAAAGTTCATAAAAGTGACAGAACTTGGCAAAAGTTGACAATAGTGGTTAAAAGTTGACAGAAGTTAGTAAATGTTGACAAAAGATGACGAAAATTGACAAAAGTTGACGGAAGCTGGCCTAAGTTCAGACAGAAGTTGGCAAAAGTTGACAAAAATGTCCGAAAGTTGACAACAGTCGTTAAAATTTTACAAAAGCTGATATAAGTTGGCAAAAATTTACAAAAGATGACGAAAGTTGCTATAAGTTAACAAAAGTCGACACAAGCCATAAAAGTAGACAAACGTTAACGAAAGTTGACAAAAGTTGACAAATGTTGACAAAAGTTGACAAGAGTTGACATAAGTTACCGAGAGTTGATAAAAGTTCTCAAAGATTTCAGATTTCAGATTTGAGTATATTAAAATATTAACATTAATACAAAATTATTTATATGTGTCATTAAGGAATTCATCTATCGAGTAGTGAGAGTTTTTCATTAATAATTCTTTGATTCTGAATTGGAAACAACTGTCACTATACTTTGAAAATGCAAGTGGAAGCTTGTTATAGAACTTAACGCTCTGGCACAGGAAACTTTTATGTACTCTAGCCAATCGCGAGTAGACGGGCCTAATCTGATTTCTATTTCTGGTATTATGGGCATGAAAGTCGCCATTTGATGGAGTGTTATTTATATTCTTACGTGCATATAGAAGGTTTTGGCGAATATATTCGTCTGCTAGAGTCAAAATACCGAGTTGGCCAAATACATCTCTGCAGGACTCCCTCGGTTTCATACCCGTTACTGCACGAATAGCCCGTTTTTGCAGTCTGAATATTCTATGTCTGGTAGCACAATTTCCCCAAAACATTAACCCATAAGACATGACACTGTGAAAATATGCGAAGTATACTATCTTCGCTGTGGAGGACCCACACAGTTGCCGAATCCTGCGTATGGCAAATATTGAGGAGTTTAGTTTCTTCGCAATATTTTCAGTATGTTTGTCCCATTTTAGTTTTTCATCCAAAGTTAGGCCTACAAACTTTACATTTGGGACTCTTGCAAGTTTATTATCTCCCACTTTGATATTACATGAATCTGTATTGCTTTTCTGAGAGAATCTCATATACTTTGTCTTTTCTACGTTGAGCACTAATTGATTGGTTTGGAACCAGTTGTGAGCCTTGGACAAAGCATTGTTGAGTATGTGAGGCGTAGGTTCATGTGATTTTGCTTCAAAGAGAATTGATGTATCGTCTGCAAACAGAACGATATCTGCCACATGAGATGAGACATAATCTGGCAAATCATTAACGTAAATGAGAAAAAGCAGCGGTCCGAGGATGGATCCTTGGGGGACGCCACAAGTAACATTTATGGGTTCTGACCTTACTTCACTAATTGTAGTAAATTGTGACCTACTTTCTAAATATGACTCTATTAGTTTTAGCTGAACTCCCCTTATTCCATAATGGTCAAGTTTGGATAATAATATGGAATGATTTACGCAATCAAAGGCCTTAGATAAGTCACAGTACACACCTATACTATCTGAACCGTTATCCATATGTCGCAGTATCCTCTCAAGCATACATGCAATAGCATCGTGTGTGGATTTATTTTTCTGAAATCCAAATTCGCGTGGGTGAATAATCGAGTGCTCGAGGAAAAATTTTACTAACCTGGAGTAAATAATTTTTTCGAGAATTTTACTTATACATGGAAGAATTGATACAGGCCTATAGTTATTGACATACAGTTTTGAGCCCTTTTTGTATATCGGACAGACTTTAGCAATTTTCAGTAGGTCAGGAAATACACCTTCACTCATACAGTCATTGAAAATTACGCACAGATGATTAGGGAACTTTTTGATCAATTGTTTTAAGATTACTGTAGATATTCCCCAGGAGTCAACAGATTTTTTTGTTTTCAATTCTTTTACTATTTTAAGCAGTTCATAATTAGTTACTTCATTAAAGGTTATAGAGTGAGTATTTGGTAAATTTGTAGAGCGTAGAATATCAGTAGCTGATTGGTCGAGAGGATTTAGTGTTGCCGTTATCTTTTATGCAATCGTTCCAAAGAAGTTATTAAATTCATTCGCTACAGAGAAAGAATTTGATTTGATTTTATTGTTTACAAGGAGTTCTATTAGTGTTGGCTTTCCGGAGCTAGGTGTTGTTTCATCTTTTATAATTTTACATGTCATTTTTACAATATTTTTAGCCCTACTTATTTTATTGTGGATACTTAATTGTTTAGCTTTAATTGACACTTTTTTAAATATTTTACTATATCTTTTCACATATCCACGAAAATCTGCATCTGTGTTCTCCTTAAGTTCAGCATAAAGTCCTATTAATGTGTCGCGAGATATTCTTATACCCGGCGTGATCCAATTGATATCCCGTTGTCCTTTAACTGTTATTGATTTTTTACGGATGGGCATACTACTATCTAAACGGTCTAATAAATGATTAAAGAAGTAATTGTACTTCTCGTTCGGTCCAAGTTCATGATAATTTTTATAGCAGAGTTCGTGATTTAAGGTAAAATTAGAGATAGTATAAGCATCAACTGTTCTTTTTGATAAAGTTATTTTGTTAGTATTTTTATTTCTAATTTTTGGCATGGGAAAAGTGATTGTTTGTCCAAAATGGTCGGACGGAAAAGCTGACACAACATTAGTTTCACCAATTATGTCACTGTTTACAAAAATATTGTCTATGCAAGTGGCAGTTACAAAACTTGACAAGAGTTGACAACAGTCGATAAAAGTTGACAAAAGGTGACAGAAGTTGGCAAAAGATGAGAAAAGTTGATAAAAGATGACGAAAGTGGCTATAATTTCACAAAAATCGAGAAAAATAGACAAAAGTTGACAAACGTTGACAAAAGATGACAAACGTCGACAAATGTTGACGAAAGTTAACAAAAGTTGACCAAGATTGACAAGAGTTGACAACAGTCGATAAAAATTGACAAAAGATGACAATATTGACGAAAGTTGGCAAAAGTTGACGAAGGTTGACAAACATTGACAAGAGTTGACAAAAGTCGATGAAAGTTGACAAAAGATGACAAAGGTTGACAAATGTTGACGAAAGCTGACAAAAGTTTACCAAGGCTGACAAACATTGACAAGACTTGACAACAGTCGATAAAAGTTGACAAAAGATGACTGAAATTGGCAAAAGATGAGAAAAGTTGACAAACATTTACAATGGTTGACAAGAGCTGACAAAAGTTGTAAACAATTTACAAAAGTTAATAAAAGTTGACAAAAGTCGAGGAAAGTTATATCAATTCATATTTATAGCAACCACGTTTTGAGCTTATTATTGATGATTGATTATATTGATTATTTGATCATTACATTACAGAACCTAAATAAATGTTTTAATAAATAATAATTTTACAATTTTACAAAAAAAAATTATTGACATCCCTAACGCTCCAATGGAGCGTAGGTACTTATTTTAACAAATAGGCCTAGTTTCCATACTGCTTTAGCCATATATATGCTGTGCCTATACACAGACAATATGATAACAGATTCCATCTCAATACAGCTAACTTCAAACTCTTTCTCTACTATTGTAGTACTTTAAATACTCATAGTCCCGACTGAATTTAGACAAGAGTTAATGAATGGGAGGGTGGTAGAAAGAACCTGTGTCAGCCATTATTACAGTTTGTTAGTTATATAAGTTAAAAAAAAAATATTAATAACAATAATTAAGCGTTTTATTCCTTTTTACTTGAGTACCACTTTTACGATGGATTCACTCCTTTCGAGCCCTAACTCACTTAGCCATTACTTACACTACAGTTAGTTTGAAGAAGTTAATATTTTTTATATTTAGTAGTATATTTTTGGAGCAAGAAATGAGAAGAACTTTGTGCAAAAGTTGTACGACAATGTGGAGTGCGGACCTGACTAGCTACACGAGTGTTATGCGCGTGGCCGGTGAGCTGAAGAGGTTAATGTTTCTGTGAAAATTTGTGATAATAGTCTGGATATATATTTGCCTCACACTCAGTAGTTTAGAATCTTCGAGTAGCTGTATACTAGCGTACCTGAACCTTTTCTTGAACATTACTCTAATAATTGCCTTTTGTGCTTTGAACAACGGATCTAATATGGTTTTTGCTGCCCCTCCCCAGGCAAGTATCCCATATCTCAAATTGCTATATACTAGTGCATGATAGACCATACGAAGGTGCTTCTCTGCTAAAATATTCCTATTTGCTATATATCTCTTTGAAGAAATAAATTAGTTTTCTAAGTTTGCTGGTAATTTTATTTATGTGTAAGTGCCATGAAAGCCTGTCATCTATGGTCATACCTAGATATTTTACATTGTCTCCACTTCTGGTGTGTTACACTGACATTGGGTTTGGTTTGTGCACGTATGTAATTTTAGGTGTATATTGTTTGATTTGCTTTTGTTTGAGATAGCAAAGCACAGACATTTAGTTTTCTTAACATTTAAGTTTAATAGATTCTTGTCATACCAGTTTTTAACCGACTTCCAAAAAAGGAGGAGGTTCTCAATTCGTCTGCATGTTTTTTTTTTTTTTATTTTTTTTATTTTTTTTTTGTATGTTTGTAACACGATTTCTCCGTCAATTGAGGGCCGATTTAGAAAATTCTTTTTTTGTTAGTTAGGTCATACTTCTGAGGTGGTCCCATTTCAATTTTATCGAAATTGGTTCAGTGGTTTTCGAAAAATCAGCATAATACTATGGTGTGTGGTTACCTTCAGCAAAACTTGTGATGTGGTCGTTTTCGGCAATTTTCAGTTTGATAAATTAGTATGGTGTGTGGTTACCTTCAGCAAAACATTTGTGATGTGGACTTATTCAGCAATTTGCAGTCTGACACATATGGCGAATAATTCTGTACCACTTCAATCGATTTCGATTATTCGATTTCGATTATTCTTTTTTATGTAATATTACTAAAAAGAATGAAATAAAAACTGTTTTAAAAAATATTAAACCGATTTCCAAAAAACAAAAAAAACAAAAACTAAAAAGTATTAAATACCTAATATTTTGAAATTTTCTCTGTCCTGTTGAAATACATGAATCGATATACTAGTGATACATATTCGGACCCTTGTTTCATGAATATTCTAAATTTGAAATTTTTTATCTTTTCCGACCGGCGGCGCTTAATTTATTATGGTACCTGGCCGGTACCTACTGTACCGAGTACCATCGAGCTGGTTTGATGATGGAGACAGAAGGTGGCCATAGGAACTCCTAAACTACACATGATAAACCCATCGTGTTTGGGCTCGTTGCATTTGTCTTCACGAGAAATTTACTTTAGACCTAAGAGATTCTCAATTCGACGGTATGTTTTCTTTTTTTGGATGTTTGTTACGCGATTACTCCGTCAATTGTGGGCCGATTTTGAAAATTCTTTTTTTTTTATTTGAAAGGGGATAACCCTGAAGTTTTTGAAGTGAAAACTTCTTTAGCGGCTCTTGGCACTTTTTTAGGTGGGTAAAAATGTATAACTCGCGACATCGCGTCAGCGTCATTTTTAACCCCCGACGAAAAAAACGGAGGGGTGTTATAAGTTTGACGTGTGTGTGTGTGTGTGTGTGTGTGTGTGTGTGTGTGTCTGTCTGTGGCATCGTAGCTCCCAAACGGATGGACCGATTTGGATGCGGTTTTTTTTATTAGGAAGCCTGTTTAATCGGGATGGTTCTTAGCTATGTTTGTAATCAAGTAATTAAGTAATTAAGTAATAAAAAAAATTATTATCTTCAAAAGTGGACCGATTTGCATGCGGTTTTTTTTAAAAAGCTTGAAATAAAAGTTAAATTACAAATTTAAAAAACCCCCGACTCTTAAAAAGTCAAAAATAATTTCCGTTTACTTACTTAAAGGAGTCGGGGGACCGCTAAGTAAATTAAATATAAAGACTCAAAAGTTGCGCGGGAATTTACTTAGCGGTCTACCGACTCCTTTAAGTAAGTAAACGGAAATTATTTTTGACTTT
This sequence comes from Nematopogon swammerdamellus, assembly GCA_946902875.1. Classification (NCBI taxonomy): domain Eukaryota; kingdom Metazoa; phylum Arthropoda; class Insecta; order Lepidoptera; family Adelidae; genus Nematopogon; species Nematopogon swammerdamellus. The sequence goes on from OX336356.1 coordinate 13,718,823, forward strand.
TTAAGAGTCGGGGGTTTTTTAAAATGAAACCTTAAGTCATTGCGTTAAGGGTTAAGTTAGAGTGGCACGGGATCTGCCGGCACTCCCGGAGTGCAACTGTTAAGTAGGGTTCCGTAACACGTTTATGTCTGTCCATTCTACTAAGTTCTGCAAAATGAATGTAGGGTTCCGTAACATATGCATGTCTATCCGTTCTACTAAATTTTACAATTTTCAACCAAGGTCCTCCGACGGTTATTTTATAATAAAAGTAGGCTTCCGTAACACGTTTATGTCTGTCCATTCTACTAAGTTCTGCAACATCACCTACAACGTCCGTGATGTCAGCCCATAACACCAGTGCCATGTCAGTGCTTCCCCCTTTGATCGTGCTGACTACACTGAACTGGTCGGAAAACACAAACTATTTACATAGCCGTTTCGACCGACGTTTAATTCAGTGCGGTGGTACCAACCCGGGAAGGTTAAACCCTACCACCAAGTAAGATTACGAGGGAAGGGACTTACAGTTTTACGAGGAATCCGAACCTTGGTCAGCCTCCAACGGTCAGCGGTCACCCATCTAAGTACTGACCGCACCCAGCGTTGCTTAAAATTCAATAGCGACAGTTGACTGTCTGCACCACTGAGCTATCGAAGCTGACGTGGTCCTATTTTAATTGGGTCAAGATCGGATTGGAAAGCGAGGCGGAATCGCGAGGCCGAAGGCCGAGCGATTCCGCCGAGTACATTAATAGCAAAAAATTACTAAAAAAAACTGTGAAATAAAAAAAAAGTTTTAAAAAACATAAAACCGACTTCCTAAAAAAAGTAAAACTAAAAAACTATTTAAAATAAAAATATAAAAACCGCCTTCAAAAATATATGAAATAAAAACCTAAAAAAAAAAACGAACCCTAGAGTTGAAGGCGGTGCTAAAAAGGCTACACAAATCACAAAGGATATTATCATCCACTCATGTTTTCTTTCATGCATCATTTTTGCTTGCTTTAGCACCGCCTTCAACTCTAGGGTTCGTTTTTTTTTTTAGGTTTTTATTTCATATATTTTTGAAGGCGGTTTTTATATTTTTATTTTAAATAGTTTTTTAGTTTTACTTTTTTTAGGAAGTCGGTTTTATGTTTTTTAAAACTTTTTTTTGCAGTCAAGAGACCTATCTCTGCTGCTTTTTCTGTAATCTCCCATGACTTCCCCTTAAGTAAAACTGTGTCATCGGCCAACGCTATTATTTTAACGTCGACCAAGGAGAGCTTGCATAGGTCATTGGCATAGATTTGGAATAATATCGGCCCTAGAACACTACCTTGGGGGACTCCATATTTTACTTCATTTAAGTCACTTGTTTCACTTCCAGATTTAGTAAAATGAGATCTGTCTCTGAGGTAGTCTTTGAAAAAGTTGTATGCTGCACCTCTGATACCCACTGTCTCTAATTTTTTTTTGTATATCTAAGAATACCCCTATACAGTGCATGCCTTTATCAATAGTATCAACAATGTTTTTAAATATTTTTGTGTTTATAATTTGTTTTTTGTTGTTAAATTTGATTTTCAGTTTATAATTTGATTAAATCTAAATTGTTTGTTATGTAATAATGTAAGGGGGCAGACTTAAATCCAGCCGCAACTACCTACTTGTTAGGTTTTGCATCGTGCTGTGTCTGCTCCCTTTCAGCTAAAAAAATGTTTTTTACATTTTTATTTTTATAATCTTGTTTTGTTATTTTATAGTTTTAGCTGAATAAACGTTTTTCTTTCTTTCTTCAATGTAGAATGTCATTTCCTGAAGGGCATTTTCTGTGCTCGTTTTTGCTTTAAACCCAAATTGCATTTCTTATATTATATTATGTTTGTTTAGGAAGTCCAATACCCTGATTTTCCAACAGTTTAGAGATAGTGCTCAGTAGTGCGATAGGACGGTAGTTGCCACAGTTAGATGCATTATCACCTTTAAATATTGGGACAATAGCAGCTTTCTTAAAACAAGATGGAAATATGCCCTGCTCTAGGCATAGGTTTAATGCATGTGACAATGGCTGGGATAACTCTTCCTTGCAGTGTTTTAATAAATTTGATGTTATTGAGTCAGGTCCGGGTGCTGATTTTTATTTTAGATTGTCTATTAGCTTGGAGAATTTATCTCGAGAAGTTGGGGAAAAAAAAGTTGTGTCTTTTGTGTTGTAGTTTTAGGTCCATTCCCTTGCGAATTTCTCCTCTGTTGTGTGTTGGCATTCTAGATTCTGTTTTGAAAGTTGTCTCCTATTGTTGAGAAAAATGTATTTAGTGTATTTAGTTTACTTGTATTTGAGGTATCTAACTCTGAACATGAGAGACATAGTTTTGGATCAGAGAAATTACAATGACAAAAAGTGATTCTTTAGTAGAATTTTGAAAGTGTGAATGGAAGAAGAGAGACGGAGATTGGCAGGGAGCTGGTTCCACAGACGAGCTGCATGTACCGTGAATGAGTCCGAATATGATGTAGTGGAATGGGAAGGAATAGTCAGCACCAAGTTATCATTTACCTTAGCGATAGCCCATGGGAGCTGAGAAAGGAAAAACGATCACTTAGGTATTTAGGAGCATTAGGATTAAACAATGTGCAGTAGAGAAGTGATAAGACATGACTATTCCTGCGAAGGCGGATATCGAGCCACTGTAAACGATTTCGAAAATCTGATATATGATCAAACTTGCGCAAACCAAAGATTTATCGTATACACAAGTTGAGAAGACGATCAAGTTTGTTAAGTAGCTCTTTATTAAGATCAAGATAACACACATCGGCATAATCAAGTAGGGGTAGGAGTAGTGATTGTGCAAGCGTAATTTTGGTAGAGACCGGAATGAAATTCTGAAGGTGTTTGAGATAATGCATGCTAGCAAACAATTTCCGGCTGACCTCACCAACCTGAATATGCCAGTGTTTACCTACCTAATATTAAAACTTACATATTTACAACAGAATTTTCAATGAAATGTAGTTAACGTTTATAAAAATTTGTTAGGTGTGAGTTTTACTCGCGCACGGAGGTTTCCGTATCTATCCGCTATTATCCGCCTATCTTTTGTCTTTCAACAATGCAATGTATAAAAGCCTGTGGCGCCATCAATTCAATAGTGTGACTAATCGATTTTTCGGACGTTTGTTGTATGGGAGCCCCCTTAATTTTTAACTTTTTATTATTTTTCTTATTTGTTGTATATCCGCCATAGTAACACATATTCTGTGAAAATTTCAACGGGCTACCTATTACGGTTCAAGAGATACAGCCCTCGGACAGACGGATGGACGGACAGACAGATGGACGGACAGACAGACAGACAGACAGACAGACGGCGTAGAGATGTAGTGGGGCTATTCTTTTTATGTACCGGAACACACAGTACTTATTTATTAGTATTATCTACCAAACGAAGTCACTTACATGGCACCTAGGTACGACAGAAAAATATGCTTGGTTCGTGCCGGCTACACTGATCTGGACGGGAAAAAAACGTTTTACATACCAGAATGAAACAGTGAAGACCATATGTAAATCGATAAAGTGGTTATCGAGATATAAGTATAAATAAATATAAATACAATTTTAATGTCCATATGGCAATAAGTCGGCCTTTTGCTCTGCAAAATTCATTTACTTTTTTTTATATTGTAAAATCTTTTTATGTAACGGCTTAGCGTAATGGCTTACGAGTGAAGAAACGCCGTGCAAGAAATAAAAGATAAACCGTTTCATAAAAATACTTTAAATAACGATGTATGTAAGTAGCACTGTACAGTTTGGAACATGGATTTCGCTTTCATTCACTACAAACTATACACGACCATTACGCAAAAATCGTGTATATATTGTAATCACAAATGTGGAAAAATGACATTCCAAAATATACACGACGTTTTACCTATGGCTGCGTAATGGCGCTGTATAGAATGGAAAGACGCGACGGCGTAGGCTTAGTAATAGGCTTCCGTACGGGATACAGAAACCTAAAAACAACAAAAAAATATAAAAATGTAGTGAAATAAAAAAAAAATAATTAAAATTTATTTTTGTGGTGGCGTGCTCTGGGAGAGGCCTATGTCCAGCAGTGGACCGATACAGGCTGATGATGATGATGATGATGATGATATAAAAATTTACACGAGACAAAATAATCTCTTACCTAATTTTTCAGGAACGCAGGTAATTTATTCCAAGACCGAAGAGTTGTCCAGGGTTCGAAGCCGCTACCCCGTGTACCCGCACTCGATTACTGCGCAAGGTTTTCACAACTTTTCTCTATTTATTAGTGGCCGCACGCGCGACTTCGCTCGAGTAAAAATTAGAATTAGCAAAAAATTTGGAGGCGAATTCAGTAATAAATAAGAAATCGAGAATCTAGAAATAGAATACCTATATGAGTAAAAGTGTACTTGGAGTAAAATTTTATATATTATTGTCATTTCGTTTTTTGAAAACACGATTTGATTAACTTTGCTCGATAGAAAAAAATCATGAACATGCCTCTTAATTTAGTTAAAACGTATAAAACGTACGTACGCAACATGACAAAATCAAGGCTTTGGAAAAAAAATTTTTTTGTTGTTGAATATATATCTAAATCCGTAGCTTTTTACTTTTTGACGTGATGACGTCACGTCTTATAAATTGATGAAAAATTTTCTAAAAGTTATTTAAGAAACATTAACAAACATGAAGTCACCAATAAGATTTCGACCAGCGGTATCATTTAAAAGATTTTGTAAAATATTAATTTCAGATTATGTGTTTAATTGTACCAAATCTGACCATTTGAAAATCTGACCAAATGAAAACAAAGGATTTCGTATACACAATCTTTTGGTAGTGCAGTTGGGAATGAAAAAGTAAGGCTCTTTAAAAATCCATTGTGCACTACTACTTGGTAGTGCAAAAGGGGAGGAAATAATTCCAAACAACTACCAGTTTCGCAGCTGGTAGTACAGTAGTGCAGATGGGGAAAAAAATTCCAAACTGCACTACTGGTAGTGCAGCTTGGTAGTGCAGAGTGGAATGAACGATTTCGACTTAGTAATAGGGTAGCATACATACGTAAATATAACATTTTAATGTTTTATTTCCCTTATACTTATGATAAAATTTTGATATACATATATATATATATTTTTATTATTAGCTCGACGTATGGCGCCGAGGCACCCATGAGGTGTCTAACGGTGCCCATGGACATTCGGTCGTATTCGGGGGTTGCGAATGCCATGCCGGCCTGACAGGTGCCTATTCACGCCCCTCTTGAAGGACCCGAGACTGTACTTGGGGGGAAATATATCAGCAGGGAGATCGTTCCAGACTCCAGAGTTTACCGGTTCTGTAAAGGAAATAACTGCAGAATCGATTGGTACGTATGCGCGGTAAGCCCAGCGTGTAGGGATGCAATGCCTGCTCAGTGCGCATGGTGCGGAGGTGGAAAGGGGACGGCGGGATCGCGTTAAACAGCTCCTCCGAGCTTATATATCGTAATCGTGTTGCACAATGATTGTTTTCTTTTTATTACTATCATTTCTTTTTCCCCTATAATATTTATCTATCTGTGACCTGACACAATAAATTAAAAACAGGCTGGACTTAAAATCAGTGACGAAAGTCACAAGCTGCGTCCAGACCTTTGTTCGGCGAAGATACATATTAAATTTTTTTTACTTATTTATTATTAGTTATTATCCTTAATCTAAGTTTTATTCCGCTCAGTGTACATTTTTAAATTATTTTTTACACGGGTCTTTTATAGCCTAATTTTTATTTTATTTTTATTACTTAGTTTAGTTTTTGTGTAAAATTTTGTTTAGTATGTGTTAATTTTAAGATTTATGTTCGTCTAAAGTTATGTATCTGAGCCAACAATAAATATATTTCATTTCATTTCAACGTACGACGAATACGGAATCCTGAAAAACGTGGTAAGATACCTACATAAAAAAGAGAGAGAGAGAAAAAAAAAGAGACGAGTGTGAGAGTGATAAATGTAATTTATCACTCTCGCCGCTGGCCACCGTGCGTCTTTTCCCAGAAGTTATACAGCGTGTTCGGCACATGGACCGACAATTTTTTTTTGTAGGTAAGTGGGGTCATTTGCAAGGTGTTGACCAATGACACCTTTTGTCTTATGTCACGTGGTATCGAGATACGATTTTTTTTCTTTATTTTTGAAAATTACCAAAATCTCAGCTTTAACCCCCTGTAACTTTTTTGTTGATGATTATATCTGCACGAAATAAAATGTATTTGATTTTACGATGTATCCTTGTTCTAGGAAAAATATCACTTGATGAAGTTAATACCATGAAAAGGACTTATGACCTCCCAAAGTCCCAAAGACGGGTAAAAATATGACAGAATCTTAATTTCTTAATTCATTTAAAAAAAACGTGACAGCAATTGAGAGCTTCATTTTCCTTTAAAAGTTCGCTAGTTTACGCCCTTTCCAACGGTATACCACATGCCATACAATTCTTTCACTATGTGGCCAAAATTAGGGACAGAGACCAGAACAGAACGACAATAACTTTGTAACAGGGCCACCTTATCGATGGTCGCTTTACTTATTGAGAGCGTTTTAAGGAGCATTTTCAAATTTAGAACATGTAACGGTCGCGCGGGTACTGTTCAATTTCATTTTATCAGCACGAAGTAAAATTGATTGAATTTTGCGATGTATCCTTGTTCTAGGAAAAATATTATTTGATGAAGTTAATACCATGAATAGGTCTTATGACCTCCCAAAGTCCCGAGAACGAGTAAAAATATGACAGAATCTTAATTTCTTAATTCTTAAAAAAAAACTGATAGCAATTGATAGCTTCATTTTCTTTTAAAAAGTTCACTAGTTTATGCCCTTTCCAACGGTATACCACATGTCATACAAATAATTCACTATGTGGTCAAAATTAGGCACAGAGACAGAACAGAACGACAAAATTAGGGATAATTTGCAAGAGTGCCCGCGCGACCGGTACCTAATCTAAATTCTCAATACGGGAAGCGACCACCGATTAGTGCCCGTGTTGTCGTTCTGTTCTCGGGACTTTGGGAGGTCATAAAACCTTTTCATGGTATTAACTTCATCAAATAATAATATTTTTTCTAGAAGAAGGATACATCGTTAAACTCAATAAAGTTTATTTCGTTCTGATACAATCATAAACAAAAAAGTTACAAGAGTTTATAGCAGGGATTTTGGTAATTTTCCAAAATAAAGAAAAAAAATCGTATCTTTATACCACGTGACATTTGACCAAAGGTATCATGGGCCGAAACGTTGCAAATGACCCCACTTTTTTTCACTCACAAAAAAATTTTTGTCGGTCGATGTGCCGAACATCCTGTATAATTGATACAGGTTGGCCAACTTATCGGTATATACATATAACTTATTTCTGCCGCCATTTTGGTACAGCGCCAAATCTGACAGTTGTTCTTATAATTGTTGTTGTAACAATAATATGTAATTATTATTAATCATTGTTTACACTCGTGCTTATTTATCAAACGTTCTACCCACAGAGCATCAAATACCTACCGCGCGGGCCCCTTCCAAGGGACGCCTTAAGCGATAATATTTGAAACCCAAAAACTACACGCAGTGCTGCTAGCGCTTCGTAGTGTGTGTGTGTGCTAGTATCGACACTACACACAAAGAGGAGCAAGTTAGGCACACGCACAAAACGAATGCACACGCACAACACACATATGTAAGTCATAGGCCACGCCCACAGGCTTCAACGGCGTTGTAGAGAAATCGCGCTCAGGGCGCCCTAGGAGGGGCGCGCGCATTTGATGCTCTGTGGTTCTACCCAAATCAATCTTCTGTTGCGGAAACGCTGGCAAGAATGTTTCCAGCCAGTGTGATGTTAGCCTTGGCAATATATAGATTTCGCAGAATATAATTTTATATTTTCCATTAAATTTCAGAAAGGTCAATTATGTCTTTGATTTTTATGTTATATTTTTGACCGAGCTTCAGACATTTGAACTGTATTCACTTTTTCACTTTAAATTTATAGATACGAGTAGTTTTCGGGCTTGTAAAACATTCTAAACCAGTACATTTATTACAAAAAGTTATTTTTATAAATTTCTGTCTATACTCTGACCTAAACTATAGGTTAAATAGTCAAAACTAGATGCAAATGTATCGGATTAGCAAACAAAACAAAAAAAAAATATCCAAATTCCCACGCAGAATTTTAATGGCGGATGTCTACTGGAGGCGACCGCTCCGGCTTGCTTGTGTATTCTCTTCACAGGCTTCCAATCTTTTTAAAACGCATACCGGGCGTATAATGTGACGCACCGTGGACCTATTTCACAAACGCCCCAGCCCCACCTAGTAGGCAAAACATCACATCATTATTATCCTAACTATAGCCATATTTCAATAGATATAACTATAATTTATATGCTTATAGTTAGGTAAAGATTCAAGGTATAATGTATGATGGATTATTGTAATATAATCTTGTAAATTCTCTGAAAAATAAGTGGGTGAAAAGTGGTAAAAACGTGTGAAAATGCATTTGCTAATTTCGTTACAAATACGTCCATACAAAAAACGCTCGCGCAAAATTTAGAATGTTCAAAGATAGTTCAGTGAAAAACCATTTATTCTGTAAGCGTTTGAATTTATTTAGATGATTCTTAGTCTTATTGACTCTAAGCTCAATGAATCATTTTTCTTATTAGATGCATTTATAAAAAATGGCGAGGGAAATAGCGAAGGCATTTTTGAACGATTTTAGCACTTTTCAACCACATACATAGGCTGTTCCAAAAATTGTTAGTGAAATGAAAAATAGTTAGAATATGAAAAAAAAATATTTCCTGTTTTTCAAAATATTCCCCTCCAATCCCTATGCACTTATGCATTCGGGTGAATCAGCTTACAAAACATTTAAAAAACGTATCTTGCGGGAAGTCGAAAAATAACCGCCGAAATTCTTCGAAGGCCTCGTCTGCAGTGTTGAAATTTCGCCCGCGAAGCATTTTTTTTTACCGTGGGAAATAAAAAAATAATCGCATAGAGCTAAATCTGGGCTGTACGGAGGATGGGATAACATTTGTTCTCCCGAAGTTGTCAAATAGTCCATGGTTCTAGCAGCTGTGTGAGCGGGCGCGGTATCTTGGTGAAAAAGAATGCCACGGACGCCGCTCCTTGGGCGCTCGCTATTCAACTCCCCGAAAGCATGAGGCAGACAGACTTCGCAATACCATTCACTAGTAACTGTTGTACGGTCTTCTAGCGGAATTACTGCTACTGGTCCACTGCGGCGAAAAAAAACCGCTATCATTTTTTTATTAACGCTCCGTCCGCGAACAACTTTTGTGGGCAACTCGTCCTCTTCAAACACCCTTGCGAGGATTGCTGCATCGTGAGAGGATCGTAGCTGTAGATCCAAGATTCGTCAGTTGTAAGGATGTAGGATACGTTTTGCGAATTTCCTTCTTCGAACTTTTCCAGCATAAATTTACACCAATCGACACGACGGGATTTTTGTTCTTCGGTGAGAGAATGAGGTATCCATCGCAAAGCAACCTTCCTAACTTTGAGGTGTTCATGCAGGATGGTGGAAACTGCCTGTAATCCAATCTTCAGTTGAGCCTGAATCTCCCGATGTGTAATGTGTCTATTCTCCCGCAATAGCCACTCTACCCTGATGACGTTTTCATGAGTGACTGCAGTTGATGGTCGGCCGGGTCTGGGGTCATCGTTCAGGTTCTCTCGAACACGTTTAAATTCACGAAACCAATAAGTAACTGTTGCTAACGCAGGAGCAGACTCCCCAAAAGCAGCTTGTAAATTTTCGTGAGATTCCTTGAAGGTTAACCCTCGTTTATAATCATAATCATAGAAAATCATAACACGAAAAGCTTCTCGCGAGACGTCCATTGTTGCAAATAAAATATGAGTGACGGATAACCGTTAAAAATATTTAAAAAAATAACTACACATAGGTGGCCTATACTTTTCATCAAGAATTTTTGTATTTAAATTAGCCGTCAAATCAAAATAGTTTCAGGAAAAAAAACATTGTATTTATTCTGTGGCTAACAATTTTCGGAACGGCCCACGTATTTATTTATTTATAAAAAAAAAAATTTTTGTAAAAAAAAAAATTCTTTGTTTTTCAAAAGTCATCTATTTCCGATACAGAACCCCCTTAGCGTACTCTGAACTAATTTTGAAAGACCTTATATTGCCGTCAGAAGCGTGGACTTTATAATAAAATTTAAATTAAATTAACTCAATCTTAATATTAATTAACTTTATTCGAGATGGTTTAGCTTCTTCCTGAACGCAGCTCGGCCTTCGGCCTCGCCCTTAGTTACTTGCTTTCTTCGAGATGGTTTATCATTTGTCAGAACGTAGCTCGGCCTTCGGCCTCGCCTTAGTTACTTACTTTCTTCAAAAATGTTTACCTTCTTCCTGAACGCAGCTCGGCCTGCGGTGTGAGAACTGTCATCTCGACGTGAGCTGGCCGGTGACAAATTGTTTGATAAATAAAAAAAAATAATTGAAAGTAGAAGTAGTCGCTGTCATTGGTGCAATAAAATTTATATATCTGTTACCCGCGGCTTCGCTCGCGTGAAATTCGTATTTCAAAAAAAGAAAGTAAGTAACTAAAGGCGGGCCCGAAGGCGGATCTGCGCTCACGTAAACGATATTCTTTCTCGATGAAAGTAACTAAGGGCGAGGCGGAAGGCGGAGCTGAGTTCAGGAAGAAGAAAAACATTCTTGAAGAAAGTAAGTAACTAAGAGTGAAGCCGAAGGCCGAGCTATATTCTGGAAGCCCATAAACCTTCTCGAAGAAAATAAGTAACTATGGGCGAGGCCGCAGGCCGAGCTGCGTTCAGGAAGAAGCTAAACCATCTTGAGGAAAGTAAGTAACTAAGGCGAGCCCGAAGGCCGAGCTACGTTCGGATAATTGAAAAACCATCTCGAAGAAAACAAGTAACTAAGGGCTAGACCGAAGGCCGAGCTGCGTTCAGGAAGAAGCTAAACCATATTGAAGAAAGTAATTAACTAAGGCGAGGCCGAAGAGCCGCCCTTAAAGACTTCCTTTCTTCGATAGAATATAATATCGTTGACTCAATCTATTTATTTCATAAAAATAAAAAAGTAATATTAATAACTAAAGAATTAAAACCTACCTATCAAACATTAAAATAACTATCAAAACAGGCATTTTCAAATGTTCTTAGAGCACTTGCGGCATTACCCCGCTAGATGACAAGGCTTACCCTTTGCATGAAGTACATAAGCCCTTGATGGCGGGACACCAGTTGCGTCAACCAGCAGAGGCCCAAGCCTCTTTTGGCTTCACTGCTCCACGGACCGAGGGTTTCAACCGCAAACGCAACAAATTCGAAATCTTGAAATATATTTCTATATTTGTTGCGTTTTAGGCTCTCCGCCCCAGCCTCGGCCGCGCCAGCCGCTCTTGAAGAAGCGTGGACTTTATAATAAAATTTAAATTAAATTAACTCAATCTTAATATTAATTAACTTTATTCGAGATGGTTTAGCTTCTTCCTGAACGCAGCTCGGCCTTCGGCCTCGACCTTAGTTACTTGCCTTGTTCGAGATGGTTTATCATTTGTCAGAACGTAGCTCGGCCTTCGGCCTTGCCTTAGTTACTTACTTTCTTCAAGATGGTTTAGCTTCTTCCTGAACGCAGCTCGGCCGTCAGCCTCGCCCTTAGTTACTTGCTTTCTTCGAGATGGTTTATGGTCTTTCCGAATAGAGCACGGCCTTCGGCCTCGCCCTTAGTTACTTATTTTCTTCAAGATGGTTTAGCTTCTTCCTGAACGCAGCTCGGCCTTCGGCCTCGCCCTTAGTTACTTGCTTTCTTCGAGATGGTTTATGGTCTTCCCGAATAGAGCACGGCCTTCGGCCTCGCCCTTAGTTACTTATTTTCTTCAAGATGGTTTAGCTTCTTCCTGAACGCAGCTCGGCCTTCGGCCTCGCCCTTAGTTAGTTGCTTTCTTCGAGATGGTTTTTCAATTATTCGAACGTAGCTCGGCCTTCGGCCTCGCCTTAGTTACTTTTTTTTTTTTTTTATGGAACCTGACACGGTTGGCTACATCACCTACAACATCCGTGATGTCAGCCCATAACACAGGGTGAACTAGGTGCCATGTCAGTGCTTCCCTTCATTTCATGTCGGCTACACTAAACTGGACGGAAAACACGAACTATTTACATAGCCGTTTCGACCGACGTTTCGTTCAGTGCGGTGGTACCAACCCGGCCGGGATAACCCTACTACCTAGTAAAGTAAGAAGGGAAGGGACCTACAGTTTAACGTGGAATCCGAACCACGGTCAGCCTCCAACGGTCGAGCGGTCACCCATCCAATCACTGACCGCGCTCAGCGTTGCTTAATAACAGTTGACTAACCAACCGCGCCACTGAGCTACCGAGGCTGACGAATTTTCTTATCCCTTAGTCGACTTTTACGACATGCGACGGGGAGAGATGCAGTGGGGCTATTCTTTTTAAGTACCGACCCCACACGGTACTTACTTTCTTCAAGATGGTTTAGCTTCTTCCTGAACGCAGCTCGGCCTGCGGCCTCGCCCATAGTTACTTACTTTCTTCGAGAAGGTTTATGGTCTTCCAGAATAGAGCTCGGCCTTCGGCCTCGCCCTTAGTTACTTTCATCGAGAAAGAATATCGCTTTGATTCGAAAATTTACGTGAGCGCAGATCCGCCTTCGGGCCCGCCTTTAGTTAATTACTTTCTTTTTTTGAAATACGAATTTCACGCGAGCGAAGCCGCGGGCAACAGATATATAAATTTTATTGCACCAATGACAGCGACATAACTTCGACTTTCAATTATTTTTTTTATTTATCAAACAATTTGTCACCGGCCAGCTCACGTCGAGATGACAGTTCTCCGTTGTCAACATGACATTTAAATTGTTTTTTTCCTTTACTTTGGATTACGTGATTTTTATTATATTTTTTAATTATTATGTTAATCCGGGATATACACTGTCACTATAAAAAGTTTCGTCAAATTCCGTTCAGTGGTTTTTGCGAGATGGGCGTACAAATAGACATTTTTGCATTTACGATTTTATTATATGTATAGAAAGAATAGATATGTATAGACTATTGTGTTCAAGTTATATATAATATAAAGAAGAAGAATTGTCATTTTCGTTGTATCTACTTATTTTTAAATTTCGATTGATTATTTTATTCAAATTGTTTTTGCTGCCAGTTCTCAAGATATAATTATGTACTTTGGACTACGTGATTTCAAACGCGCAATAATGTTTATAATTGTTAATTTTTTTTATTTTTTTTATTTTTTTTACGTATTATGTTAACCCGGCATATAAACTGCCGCTATACAAAGTTTCGTCTAATTCCGTTCAGTGGTTTTTGCGTGATGCGCGTACAGACAAACAAACAAACAAACAAAAATTTTAAAAACTGTTCTAACATGTTGCCACCCTGGTTAGTTTTTTTCCAAATACATTCAATGTACAGACTTTCTTACCTTTACGATTTTATTATATGTATAGATAAGTACCTATTTAAATTCAATGCTTCGAATAGGCTAAAACACTGAATTGTGACTATTCCCAGTTCAGTGGCTAAAACCATGCTGGTGAAAGGTCCACGGGTACCTCCGTCTTTACACATTCTGTCTAAGGAGCATGTAGGTAGCATGGTATCGTATATAGTAAGATAACAACAGTTTGAGAACCGCTATTATAGTAAACGTGTTTCGTTTACCTGGTAATATTGTCACAAAAACTACTGTGACTTAGGGTCACATGCGTGCTAGTTGAAAACACAGATATAAATTATGTTTTCTCTTCATTTTCGGCATTGCATTTATCTAATGAAGAAATACAAATATATGAAGTAATTTATAGGTTAAGAAATAAATATAGAAATATCATTCAAGATTTCAAATTTGTTGCGTTTGCAGTCAAAACCCTCGGTCCGTGGAGCCAAAAGGTTTGGCCGTCTTTTTAGGGTTCCGTATCCGTCGTACGGTACCCTATTACTAAGCCTACGCCGTCTGTCTGTCTGTCTGCCCGAGGGCTGTATATCTCTTGAATCGTAATAGGTAGCCCACTTTCAGTAAGGTAGCCCGTTGAAATTTTCACATAATATGTGTTATTTATTACTTATTATATTATGGCCGATACCTATAACAACAAATAATAAAAATGAGAAAAGTAAAAAATTCACGGGGTCCCCATACAAGATTCTAAAAAGTGTATGCGCGCCATCATGACATGGCATGGCGATACGGAACCCTCGGTGCGCGAGTTCGACTTGCACGTGGCCGGTTTTTTATATTAAAGCACGACATTTTGCGTCGAGCCACCCGTAAGGTGGCTCGGTAAGGTGGCTCGGTAGCTCAGTGCGGTCGGTCGACTATTGTTAAGCAACCCTGAGCGCGGTCAGTAAGTGCATGGGTGACCGCTCGACCGTTTAAGGCTGACCGTGGTTCGGATTTCACGTAAAACTGTAGGTCCTTCCCTTCCCTTCTTACCTTACTAGGTAGGTGGTAGGGTTTATGCCGCCCGGGTTGGTACCACCGCACTGAATGAAACGACGGCTATGTAAATAGTTCGTGTTTTCCGTCCAGTTCAGTGTAGCTGACATGAAATAAAGGGAAGCACTGACATGGCACCTAGTTCACACGGTGTTATGGGCTGACATCGCGGATGTTGTAGGTGATGTAGCCAACTGTGTCCGTTTCCATTAAAAAATAAATAATGAAGGTGTCTAACGACGCCCATAGACATTCGGTCGTATGCGGTGGTTTCGAATGCCAAGCCGGCCTGACAGGTGCCCATTCACGCACCTCTTGAAGGACCTGAGACTGTACTTGGGAGGAAATATAATATGGGCAGGGAGAGCGTTCCAGAGTTTACCGGTTCTGTAGAGGAAAGATCTGTTGGTGGACGCAACTGATGTCTCGAAACCAAGGGCCAGTGAGTCACATTGATGGCAATTGCACATAGAGAGGTTATTTCTATTTGGATGTGTACTGAAGTTTTGATATAGGGTAAACATTTGACTTAGTATCGACTTCCCTTTTTGTAATCTGGTATTTGTGGCTGAGTCGGAGGGGCCAAAGCACATGCTCCAACCAGCCAATATCACCTCCGAGAAGGTAGGTGCCATACCGGAGACTTCCCTGCATTGCTGGCTATAATGCACATAGAGAGGTTATTTCTATTTGGATGTGTACTGAAGTTTTGATATAGGTAAACATTAGACTTAGTATCGACTTCCCTTTTTGTAATCTGGTATTTGTGGCTGAGTCGGAGGGGCCAAAGCACATGCTCCAACCAGCCAATATCACCTCCGAGAATGTAGCTGTCACACCGGAGACTTCCCTGCATTGCTGGCTATAATGCACATAGAGAGGTTATTTCTATTTGGATGTTTACTGAAGTTTTGATATAGGTAAACATTTGACTTAGTATCACTTCCCTTTTTGTAATCTGGTATTTGTGGCTGAGTCGGAGGGGCCAAAGCACATGCTCCAACCAGCCAATATCACCTCCGAGAAGGTAGGTGCCATACCGGAGACTTCCCTGCATTGCTGGCTATAATGCACATAGAGAGGTTATTTCTATTTGGATGTGTACTGAAGTTTTGATATAGGTAAACATTAGACTTAGTATCGACTTCCCTTTTTGTAATCTGGTATTTGTGGCTGAGTCGGAGGGGCCAAAGCACATGCTCCAACCAGCCAATATCACCTCCGAGAAGGTAGCTGTCACACCGGAGACTTCCCTGCATTGCTGGCTATAATGCACATAGAGAGGTTATTTCTATTTGGATGTGTACTGAAGTTTTGATATAGGTAAACATTTGACTTAGTATCGACTTCCCATTTTGTAATCTGGTATTTGTGGCTGAGTCGGAGGGGCCAAAGCACATGCTCCAACCAGCAAATATCACCTCCGAGAAGGTAGGTGCCATACCGGAGACTTCCCTGCATTGCTGGCTATAATGCACATAGAGAGGTTATTTCTATTTGGATGTGTACTGAAGTTTTGATATAGGTAAACATTTGACTTAGTATCGACTTCCCTTTTTGTAATCTGGTATTTGTGGCTGAGTCGGAGGGGCCAAAGCACATGCTCCAACCAGCCAATATCACCTCCGAGAAGGTAGCTGTCACACCGGAGACTTCCCTGCATTGCTGGTTTAATGCACATAGAGAGGTTATTTCTATTTGGATGTGTACTGAAGTTTTGATATAGGTAAACATTTGACTTAGTATCGACTTCCCTTTTTGTAATCTGGTATTTGTGGCTGAGTCGGAGGGGCCAAAGCACATGCTCCAACCAGCCAATATTACCTCCGAGAAGGTAGGTGCCATACCGGAGACTTCCCTGCATTGCTGGCTATAATGCACATAGAGAGGTTATTTCTATTTGGATGTGTACTGAAGTTTTGATATAGGTAAACATTAGACTTAGTATCGACTTCCCTTTTTGTAATCTGGTATTTGTGGCTGAGTCGGAGGGGCCAAAGCACATGCTCCAACCAGCCAATATCACCTCCGAGAAGGTAGCTGTCACACCGGAGACTTCCCTGCATTGCTGGCTATAATGCACATAGAGAGGTTATTTCTATTTGGATGTGTACTGAAGTTTTGATATAGGTAAACATTTGACTTAGTATCGACTTCCCATTTTGTAATCTGGTATTTGTGGCTGAGTCGGAGGGGCCAAAGCACACGCTCCAACCAGCCAATATCACCTCCGAGAAGGTAGGTGCCATACCGGAGACTTCCCTGCATTGCTGGCTATAATGCACATAGAGAGGTTATTTCTATTTGGATGTGTACTGAAGTTTTGATATAGGTAAACATTTGACTTAGTATCGACTTCCCTTTTTGTAATCTGGTATTTGTGGCTGAGTCGGAGGGGCCAAAGCACATGCTCCAACCAGCCAATATCACCTCCGAGAAGGTAGCTGTCACACCGGAGACTTCCCTGCATTGCTGGTTTAATGCACATAGAGAGGTTATTTCTATTTGGATGTGTACTGAAGTTTTGATATAGGTAAACATTTGACTTAGTATCGACTTCCCTTTTTGTAATCTGGTATTTGTGGCTGAGTCGGAGGGGCCAAAGCACATGCTCCAACCAGCCAATATTACCTCCGAGAAGGTAGGTGCCATACCGGAGACTTCCCTGCATTGCTGGCTATAATGGACTACTGGCTATATCCAATATTCAAGATGCGTGTCCCTGCAGTAACTACTACATACCTGTACGTTTACCTCTCTGTATATTAATTTACTCATATTTTTTATGTACGATTTTCTGATAAAATGATCTTATAGAGACACCGATTCTCCAAGCAATCTTTCGATTGCGTTATAAACGATTGCATACGGATAATACGATTAGTCTGGCTGGGTGCAATCAATACTGCCAACAATATCGAGCGAGACCATGATTAAACCTAAATAAATACCTAAACCCTAAACAATCGGTGCGCAGCCTTTCTCTTGTCCAGCCGCCGCCACCGCGCCAAGAGAACTTTAGAAAGTTTGTACAGGGTGTTTCAGGATAGGCTTGAATAACTTCAGGAATAGAAAGTACTCATTATAAGAAGAAACAAATCCTTATGATTCAAATCGAAATTCCGTATTTTTTTTTTCAATACAAAAAATTTGTTGTTCAATACAAAAAGTCGGTTTACGGACAATAGTTTTACGTGATGACGTGGAATAATCGTAGTACATAGAGCAAAGATCAGTGATTCTATTTCCAGTAGAAAGATTAATCATCTTGTGACTGGCCATCAATAAACTTCTGTTGTCTGATCTTGACAGTTTTACTTCTTAAGACGTTTCCATGGTAACTTGACTATACCGATTGTGCCTCTCTATCGCTTGTTACGCGCTCTCGCTTGCACACACAGGCTCAGATGGAACGTGACACTTTTTCGTGTGTGCAGCCGGTGTTCATCAATTTATAAGACGTGACGTTATCACGTCAAAAATTGAAAATTGTAATAAAAACTCGATGGACAGTGAGATTTGGCAACAGTGCTATCTAGGTCTAGGGAGTGCAATGACCTAGTCCAGTCCCCTTTTTCTTTTGATGTCATTAAAATTTAAGTGTTTAGAATTTACCTACATGCAGTACAAATTCTACTAGTTAAGATTGTAAGTTAGTCAATTAATTAATATTTTGATTATGTTGTTTTATTTGTGTTGTTCAATTTACAATTTTACATTTTGTCATTTTACTTATATTAATTAATTTCATTGTTCATATTAAATTATGAACTCGACTGACCGGTGCGATGATGGCGAGCGCATCGCTGCAGCTCGTCGTTTCGAGTCCTCTATGGGACCCGTTCTCAAGAGGACGTGCTAGTTCCTCCGGCAGCCAGCACGTCACTCGAGGAGGACTCGAAACGTCGAGCTGCAGCGATGCGCTCGCCATCATAGCACCGGTACTTAAGCCGAGTTCATAATTTAATATGAGTGACGGTGCGGGACTAAAAACTAATTTCATTGTTCAGTTCATATATCAGAAAGAACTTATCTAAAACTAACCTGAAACAAAACTTATATATGTATATATCTAACAAAATAAAACTAAACATGAACCTATAAATAAAGTTCTTCAAGTTCAGCCGAGGCCTACTTTATTGCATGTGCAATTTTTATTTTATTTTGAAAAAAAAAATTATTTTGTGAAGGCGTGCCTACTAGATACGACACTACACAAACTAAATTTTTTTTAGTACTAGATTTATATTAATCATATTTATATAAGAGTAGATTTTTACTTCAAGCTATTTGCAAAAAACGAAAAAAAATATTAATATTGCGCAATGCGTTTAAATTAGGAGGCCAAGTATTTTTTTAATGAAAAAGGTTGGCTGCATTACAACATCCGTGATGTCAGCCCATAACACCTTTGTGAAGTAGAACTAGGTGCCATGTCAGTGCTTCCCATTTAGTCGTGTCAGCTCTATTGAACTGGACGGAAAACATTAATTATTTACATAGCCTTTTCAACCGGCCTTCCGTTCAGTGCGGTAGTACCAACCCGAGAAGGTTAAACCACCTAGTAAGATAAGAAGGAAAGGCACCTACAGTTTTACGTGGAATCCGAACCACGGCCAACCACCAACGTGACGGTCGAGTGGTCACCCATCCAAGTACTAACGGCGCCCACGAAACAAAAATCAAAATATACTTTATTGTACACCATAAATAAAAAGGGAAACAACAGGCGAGTTTAATGGTAGCATTCTTTACAAACTAACCTTTGGGATGTGGAGAAGCTGATATGGCGGACAATGCAGTGCAAAAGAGAAGCGTGAAAAATAAAACTATTAAATAAATGGACACAAACATATAGGTACATAGATACATACATAAAATAAATACTATAAGGTACGTACATATTATATTTATGCATAAACTACATATAACAGAGGAACAGAGAAACAGAGGATTCCGAAGGGAAGCATTGATGATTTTAACATTGAAAATAATTGAAATTGTTTACCTAGCGAACTGAGGTCGTCGAGGGCGGAATGCTCTAGTTCTGTATCGCTGAAGGCCGGGAGGACTGGGGGAAAATTGGAGAGGCGTATGTCCAGCAGTTGACGCTTACACGCTGACTGACTGACTGACTGACTGACAGGTAGTTTTAATTTGATTTTTTATTAATTTTTAAGTTATATATTTAGATATTGTTTGTTTTAAATTCACGCGAATAGCCTTAGGACTGAGAAGTATCAAAGAAAGTATAGGAAAGTATAGTATGAAAGGAATTTAGTGTCGAATGGTTGTTGGGTTTGGTAGAAGCGATGTTAGATAGATACTAGATACTATAAATATTAAAATAAAATTCGGGAAGAAGATAGATTGCATTCTGTGGACTACCTTTTGTCGAAAAAAAAAACGGAAGTGGATAAATAGGTTATGCAATTTTGTAAGGGGAACCCAACCTTTCCTATGTTAGGGATATGAAGGGGTAAGGGTGAAGGGGGATGTGTGAAGGGGGAGGGGCGGGGGAGGGAGAGGTGTGGGGTGGGGAGGGGCCGGGAGCGGGAGTCTGGTAAGAAAGGGGATGGAGGACCGTGGGAGGGGAGGGAGGACGGCGGGAGAGGAGGGGAGGGAGGGGAGGCAGGTAGGGAGATGGAGAAGGCGGAAGGGATTTAGGGTAGGGGAGTTGTGTAAGATGGGTGGGAGATGGGGGAGGGGGAGGTGAGGAGAGGGGCGACGAACGAGGGAGAGGGAGAGAGGGGGAAGCGGCTGGTTAGATATGGTTGAACGAGGGTTGAGATAGGAAGGGATAGAAGTGGCAGAAGGAGGGAAGGGGAGCGAGGGGGGAGATGGGAGGGGTGGATTGGAGGAGAGTCGAGAGAGAAAGGGAGGAGCGTGTGGGGCGAGGAAGGTGGGAAAGGTGGGAGCAAGGAGGAAGAGGGTAGGGAAAGGGAGGAGGGGGAAAGGGTGGGAGTTAGGAAGGAGGTGGAAGGGGAAGATGAAAGGAGCGAGGGGGGACGGAGAGAGTGGGAAATGGGGGAGAGAGGTGGAGTAAGGGGGAGCGAGGGAGAAGGTAGAGGGGAAGGAGGGAATTAGGGAGGGAGGTGGGCAGATATAGAAGTTAAAGAGAAGGGGAAAGAGGGGGAGGAAGGGGAAGCGAGGGAGTTAGGGAGAGAGGGAGGGAGAAAGGGTTCAGGGA
This sequence comes from Nematopogon swammerdamellus, assembly GCA_946902875.1. Lineage (NCBI taxonomy): Eukaryota > Metazoa > Arthropoda > Insecta > Lepidoptera > Adelidae > Nematopogon > Nematopogon swammerdamellus. The sequence goes on from OX336356.1 coordinate 13,739,576, forward strand.
GAGAGAGAGAGAATACAAAAGAAGCGATCTTTATCATATTTGCGTTTAAATCGGATTTACTATTAAACCGACTTTACCGTGAGCGAAGCCGCGGGTAAAAGCTATTTAATATAATATAACATATCATTTACATATTATTACCTAGTTATTTTATAAGAGAGCTACGGACGAAGTTACGAGCGAACATTTTCAAAAGGTGTAATAATAAGAAAGCGTGTGTACTAAAATATTTATTAAATTAATTAATTATATCGCTTGGCAGGTGGCATTAACTTATACTAATTTTATATTTAAATTTATATAAACATCTATGCAGGTAGGTAGGTAAAGCTGTGTTACTTCATAAGTCAAATCTGCAGAACTGTTATGAACCGAGATATGATTAATTTATTATAATTTTCCCTTTCCTCATATCATATCGTACCGGTGCCAGCACGTATAAGGTTTCATAATAGTTCCACTGCGATTGACCAAAATTACGTCCAATTAGTTCTAGTTGAGTACTGTGTGCACAGATTCAGTTTCTTGAACTCCTCAAGGTCGGCGACGTGCTCGTTGAGAATATTGGAGACGTTGAGATCGAACGGCGCCGCGGCGTGGTCGCAGTCCAGCTCGTAGACAGTGAGCGGTCGCTGCGAGTAGGCGCCGAGCCCGTAGTCGCGGCCGAGCTCCTCCGCGGCGACCGGAGAGAGAGAGGGCGGACGACGCGTCGCCTTCAGCAGGACGAGCTCCGAGCGCAGCGGGCGCGAGAGCAGGTGCGCGTCGCTGTAGGCGCGCGCCTGCCGGATGCGCGCGTACGCCATGGCGACGAGCGAGCGCTGGTACTGGAAGGAGAACTTGACGCGGCCGCGCAGGTGAAGCATGCACGCGTCGAGCTTGCGCTCCCAGTCGCTCTCGGCGGCGAGGGAGCGCTGCAGCGCTTCTTCGACGTCGCCTGCCTCGCTGCGACCGCCCCCTCCGGCGCCGCTCACAGATATCATGCGGAACATGTGCTTGATCACTTCGTCCTGCAGCCGCTGCTCGCTCAGGTGGCCGAGCTGTGCCTCCAGCAGCGCCGGGAACCACCGGGGCGAGCCGTCCAGGCAGAACACCTGTCCCACGTGACCTGTAAATTATAGCCGTTGAGTTTTAAGTTACTGCGTGGAATATTGTTTTCTTTCTTTACTCGATTTTTTAATTGTGTAAATTGTCCAAACGATATTCGACGTGTAAGTTACGACTTACAGCTGTTCTTGGCTGGCAGTATTGATTGAACATACCTACATGATATGATGTAATTATCGATATGGACTTTTTGTATCGATATGATCCAATCACGGGCGTTTAGCGTAAATGAACGAATTTAGTTTTGGGGTGGGGGGGGGGGGGGGGGGGATTTTGGGGGACAAATTAGAAACATTAAAAAACATATTTTTAAAGTGCATCATGTCACATGATCCTTTTCCATTGACACGACACATGATTCATGTGTCGTGTCAATGGAAAGGGCTCGTTTAAGAAAAACAAATATATTTTTTATAATTTTAAAATGTATAAGTAGTTTAAAATATATTTAAGAAAACATACGAAAATCGAGGATGCCCCCCACTTATCTCCGAACCTGAGTCTAAAATTTAGAAAAAAAATTGGGAATATAGGGCCTCTCTTATAGTTTACAGGAAATCCTAAACGAAAATCCAAAGTCTTAAAGTTCTCACGGAAAATGGAATGGTACGGAACCCTCTCCACGAAAGTTCGACTCGTATCTGGGCAATCTCCTGTCAATAATAAATAATCATAATACGAAAATACGAGAGAGATACGGAACACGCGGTTGGCACGAAGTTCCTTTCGCTATACAGGGTATCCCAAAAACCGACGATAATCCTTTGACAGGAGATAGGGCTGCTAATTACCTCTCAGAATATCTAATTTTAGGTTTAGTAAAAATGGCTTAGTTTTTGAGATATTGTCATTTTTGTAAAAATCCAAAATTATCTCCCTCAGCTCATTTTTTAAAATGCCACAGGTACAAATGTAAGATTTTCTTAAATCTAGTTTTTGTCAAATATTCCTGAAAAGTAAGGCTTTCACACGGTATAAGTTTTTGTGCTAGTAGATAGATTAGCAAACATTCATTGTAGTAAATATTTAAGTTAAGTTTCATGTATCAATGACGGCTTAGTGATGGGTTTATTAATGTTGCATAGACGACTTTTTGTGCTAGTAGATAGTTCAACAAACATTCATTGTAGTAAATATTTAAGTTAAGTTTCATCTATCAATGACGGCTTAGTGGTGGGTTTATTAATGTTGCATAGACGACTTTTTGTGCTAGTAGATAGTTTAACAAACATTCATTGTAGTAAATATTTAAGTTAAGTTTCATGTATCAATGACGGCTTAGTGATGGGTTTATTAATGTTGCATAGACGACTTTTTGTGCTAGTAGATAGTTTAACAAACATTCATTGTAGTAAATATTTAAGTTAAGTTTCATGTATCAATGACGGCTTAGTGATGGGTTTATTAATGTTGCATAGACGACTTTTTGTGCTAGTAGATAGTTTAACAAACATTCATTGTAGTAAATATTTAAGTTAAGTTTCATGTATCAATGACGGCTTAGTGATGGGTTTATTAATGTTGCATAGACGACTTTTTGTGCTAGTAGATAGTTTAACAAACATTCATTGTAGTAAATATTTAAGTTAAGTTTCATGTATCAATGACGGCTTAGTGATGGGTTTATTAATGTTGCATAGACGACTTTTTGTGCTAGTAGATAGTTTAACAAACATTCATTGTAGTAAATATTTAAGTTAAGTTTCATGTATCAATGACGGCTTAGTGATGGGTTTATTAATGTTGCATAGACGACTTTTTGTGCTAGTAGATAGTTTAACAAACATTCATTGTAGTAAATATTTAAGTTAAGTTTCATGTATCAATGACGGCTTAGTGATGGGTTTATTAATGTTGCATAGACGACTTTTTTTGCTAGTAGATAGTTTAACAAACATTCATTGTAGTAATATATAAATCTTTGTATAAACAATGTAACTATATAGGAATAAATTAGTACTTATTATATCTGTTGCTCATGAAGCAGCCGCAAGGCCAGTTTGGGCGATAGCTATTGCTTTTACATTGTAATGCAAAATATTTAATAAACTTTTTGAACTTTTGAACTTTTGAACTTTATAATTTATTTATTCATGTTTAATCCTGTTTAGCTGAAAAACGACTTAAGAGCCACATGTTAAAATTTTTTCAGCCTTGAGTTTGGCCCTTCGCGGTGAAAGAAAAAATAACTACACTAAATTGGCATTCATCATCATCATCATCAGCCTGTATCGGTCCACTGCTGGACATAGGCCTCTCCCAAGGCACGCCACCACACGCGGTCTTCCGCTCTTCTCATCCATCCACTCCCGGCTACCTTTTTTAGGTCATCTGTCCACCTAGCCGGGGGGCGTCCCACGCTACGTTTGCTTGTACGTGGCCTCCATTCGAGCACCCGTCTACCCCATCGGTTGTCGGGTCTACGACAGATGTGCCCAGCCCACTGCCACTTCAGCTTGCTTATTTTCTTAGCAATGTCGACTACCTTAGTTCTTTGACGTATCACGTCGTTACGGATTTTATCGGTCAAAGAAATGCCGAGCATTGCTCTTTCCATAGCTCGCTGAGCGACTTTAAATTTGTGGACCAGGCCCATCGTCAGGGTCCACGTTTCCGCTCCGTACGTCATTACCGGCAGAACGCACTGATTGAAGACCTTCGTCTTCAATGACTGTGGGATGGAGGATGAAAAGATGTGGCGGAGTTTCCCAAATGCCGCCCAGCCTAGCTGAATCCTTCTGTTGGCCTCCTTGTCAAAGTTGTGCTTCCCTAGTTGGATGGTTTGTCCAGATAGACATAGTTCTGCACAACTTCGAGGGTCGCCTCTCCAACTGTTACGTGCCCCGGGACGACGTGTTCGTTGAACATGACTTTCGTCTTGTCCAAATTCATCCCGAGGCCGACTCGGCGGGAGGCGACATTGAGGCCGTTCAGCATGTGATTCAGCTCCTCCAGCGATTCGCCTATCACGACTATGTCATCCGCGAAACGTAGGTGTGAAATGTACTCGCCGTTAATATTAATGCCGTGCTTTTCCCAATCCAGCAGCTTGAATATATCTTCCAATGCATTCGTAAACAGTTTCGGAGATATAACGTCTCCCTGCCTGACTCCACGATGCAATTGGATAGGTTTCGTCTGCTGGTCCTGTATTTGCACGGTCATTGTCGCGGCACTATAGAGACATTTCAGCACCTCAATGTATCGCCAATCGGTTTGGCATCGCTGTAAGGATTCCATAACAGCCCAGGTTTCGATAGAGTCAAAGGCTTTCTCGTAGTCCACAAAAGCGAGACACAGTGGCCGATTATACTCTTCGGACTTCTGTATAATCTGCCGTAAGGTGTGGATGTGGTCTACGGTACTGTAACCCCTCCGAAAGCCGGCCTGCTCTGGCGGCTGGTGGTCGTCGAACCTTCGGGCGAGACAATTGGTGAGGACTCTCGAGAACAGCTTATATACGTGGCTCAGGAGCGAGATGGGCCTATAGTTCTTCAACAAGGCTTTGTCTCCTTTCTTGAAGAACAATACGACCACACTCCTGTTCCACGACTCTGGCGTAATGCCACCGTGTATGTTGAAGAGCCTCTGTAGTTCTTTGAGGACCGTTGTCCCCCCGGCTCTGAGAAGCTCTGTAGTAACTCCGTCTTCACCAGGAGCCTTGTTATTTTTTTTAAGCTGCTCTAGAGCAATCCTGATCTCGCCCATGTTGACGTCTGGGATATCCTCCGTGTAGTGGCGGGTTAATCTGGCTCGTCGGTCGTCTTTGTCGGGGACTGTAGGAGCAGCAGCTCGTGAGTCATATAGCCGTTCGTAGAACTTTTCGACTTCTGTGAGTAGTTCTGGCTTAGATGAGACAGCTCGACCATCTGCAGTTTTAAGTTTCGTCAGGTGGCTTCTGCCCAGTTGCTGCACGAACACTTTGGAGCCCTTATTCTGCTCTATCGCCTCATACACACGGCGTGTATTGTGCAGGCGAAGGTCGCGTCGTATCAGCTTCTTTATTTTGGCATTTTGAGCCCGAAGACCTGACGAATCAACTATTGCCTCGCGTCTCTGTCTCATCGCTTCCAGTGTCTCACTCGAAAGTTTCGACTGTTTCCCCTTGTGCTGATTTCTAAAATGTTTGCAGCCCACTTCTCGAACGACCTGCACCAGATTGTTGGTCATCTCATCAACGTCCGTTGTGGTTTCCAGCAAATCGAATCTATTTTTAAGCTCTAGCTCGAAGCTGTCAGAGCTCTGTGAGACTTGGAGCAGATTTGGGCGGAGAGTTGACCTCATCAGACGGGACCGTTCAAGCTTGTAAATTGGCATTATGCAACAAAAATACGCCCATCTAATGTAGTTTTTAAAATGGTACATCACTTACCGATTTGCCCAATAATTTATGAGATATTGTTATTTATTTAGATTTGTTGTACCGTGTGGGGCCGGTACTTAATAAAAAGAATAGCCTCACTGCATCTCTCCCCTTGCATGTCGTAAAAGGCGACTAAGGAATAAGGACAAGATGCCGTGCTAAAGGGCGACAGGCTCGCCACCTCTCACCTTGGCATGGTACTTCCTCCGAGTCATGCAGCAGGTGCGTCTTCGTGCCTTACTTGCTGCTTGATCGATTGAATCTTGTTCGAATAATTTGCGAAACGTGGTGGTCGGTGTTGTGCTGTAATTTGCCAGAGTTCTTGCAGCACAACACCGATTACTCTGCTTACCCCGATGGTCGGGATTCAGCGTGTGTGATATGTATGTATGTTATTTAACTGCAAAACGACCTCGGAATTTGATAACTGTTCTGTGCTCGGTGGTTCTACCAACTACGAATTGGAATAAAATAAACAATTGAAGTAAATTGGTCTTTATTAACCGGTTAAAGTATATGTTCAAATTGTTTACCACCTGCGCAAATGCTAGCTCGTCATCTTCTCACAAATTCCCGGTTGATGCGTCGAGCAAGTACTCGATGCAAGTGCAGATACGTCCACCTATGCTATGTAAATAGTTTGTGTTTTCCGTCCAGTTGAGTGTAGCCTACACGACCAAAGGGAAGCACTGACGTGGCACCACGTTCACCCGGTGTTATGGGCTGACATCACGGATGTTGTAGGTGATGTAGCCAACCATGTCAGTTTACATAAAAACGGATTTAAATTCGGTGATCTAGACGTCCGGTCTATCTATGGGGATGCAAGTGGCTAGGAGGCCACAAGACGTCCGTTGAATTGTAGAGACTTTAAACGGGCGAATTATCTTGAGTTTCTACAACAGGAGCTTCAGAGTATTTTAGAAGATGTACCATTGGCCATACGGAGGTGGTTGCAAAATGATGGCTGCCCAGCCCAATACGATAGAGAGGTGCGTAATTTTTTAGACCAAGCTTATCCCCACAGATGGATCGGACGTCTAGGTCACCGGATTTTTATTATTGGGGCTATTTAAAAGAAAAAGTTTACGGGAAACCGGTGGAAAACTTGATAGAGCTCAAAGAAAGAATTACGGCAGTAGCTCACGTTTTTTTTTTTAATGTAAACAACATTCGTGATGTCAGCCCATAACACCGGGTGAACTTGGTGCCACGTCAGTGCTTCCCTTCGGTCGTGCCGACTATAGTCAACTGGACGGAAAACACAAACTATTTACATAGCATAGGTGGACGTATCTGCACTTGCATCGAGTACTTGCTTGACGCATCAACCGGGCATTTGTGAGAAGATGTCGAGCTAGCATTTGTGCAGGTTGTAAACAATTTGAACATCTACTTTATCAGGTTAATAAAGACCAATTACTTCAAGTGTTTATTTTATTCCAATTCGTAGTTGGTAGAACAGTTATCAAATTCCGAGGTCCTTTTGCAGTTAAATAACAATATCTCATAAATTATTGGGCAAATCTGTAAATGATGTACCATTTTAAAAACTACATTAGATGGGCGTAATGCCCATTTTGCTGCATAATGCCACTTTAGTGTAGTTATTTTTTTTTCACCGCGAAGGGCCAAACTCAAGGGTGAAGCTGAAAAAAATTTAACATGTGGCTCTTAAGTCGTTTTTCAGCTAAACAGGAATACCGTGTGAAAGCCTTACTTTTCAGAAATATTTGGCAAAAACTGAAAATCTTACATTTGCAATTGTGGCATTTAAAAAAATTTGCTGAGGGAGAAAATTTTGGATTTTTACAAAAATGACAATATCTCAAAAACTAAGCTATTTTTACTAAACCTAAAATTAGATATTCTGAGAAGTAATTAGCAGCCCTATCTCCTGTCAAAGGATTATCGTCCGTTTCTGGGACAGCCTGTATATTATGTGTTAAATAACAGGCACAATAAAATACCAACGTTTGAGAGTAATTAAATGAAAAATAAAAATAATAAAGCATCGTAAGTATACATAGTATATATAGACATACGCTTGTAAACACACAAACACACATACTACAGTAAAAGTGTCGTGGCGATCGAAGTCTTTTATTCGGCATAATTCTCATTCTGCAAGTGTCTGGAGTGTAACGTGCGATAAGGAACTTCGTTCCAATAAATTTACAGCTACCTAGACTATTTGGATGCATATACATAGGAGGACAGGGGTAGCCGCGCGCCGGCGCAAACGCGCCAGCGCGTCAGTCTAGCGCCGGCGACCGATCTTAGTCTCCGTCCGCCGCTCAGGCGGAGCGAACGTGCGCGTCTGTCACAAAATGCCTCATTGTGCAGTGCTTTGGTGCAAAAAGTCGTCGAAAAATTCAAACTTGAACACAGATGGAGTCACCTTTCACGAGTAAGTACTTTTATTCAATTTGATAGCATTTTTCGCTTGAGTTTCAGTAACAAAGATCGCCGTGAATATGTATGGAGAGCTCTTTTCTGCTTACCCACCATAGGTCGACTATCGTGTTGGATGCAGTTAGCTCTTGTAATTTTTTTTTGTTTATTGATAAATATGTATGTTAAATGTATACAGATATTTCATGCATTCTGCCTTATTGCCAAAGGACATTTCTTCTAGTCAACCTCAGCAGGTTTCCTCGTTCAATATTCGTTTATCGCGCTTTTTTCATTCAACCAGTACCTACCGGTTTTTACTTTTGAGCGACTCTAAGGAGAAAGGAATTAATTTCTTTAGGTCATGCGTCTACCGGGAATATCAGATCGCGGATATTTAGGAGAATTAAAAATAATTGACGTAATAGTTTAAACGTTTGCCTTTAATGTCAGAGATTCAGAATGTATAGAACGTATATAAATGTACAGGATGTATATGTAGATGGTTGGGTTCAACCCGCCCGTGTTGGTACCACTGCACTAAATAAACGTCGGTCGAAGTCACTATGAAAAGTAGTACCTACGTGTTTTCCATCCAATTCAGTATAGCCGGATCGATTAGGGGGAATCGGTGACAAGGCACGTACCTAATTCACCTAGGTATATTTATTTATTTTAGACAGGCAGCCTTGGCTGATGTGTCTAAATCCGGTTTTTCTTCATATTTTTTATTTTATTGGGTTTGTTCGTTTATTTTTTTTATGTATTTATCGATCTTGATTATTTTTATTATTTTAGTTTATTGTAGTTTTATTTTAGTATTTATATATTGGGCTCCCATCATCACTGGTACCAAACTGAAGCATTATTACGATGATGGAGCCATCCGTATCAGTTTCCTAAAAAAAGTTAATCTTTATGCTTAACTATTTTCGCATACATTTTGATAATTTTTATTATGGAATACACAATTGTAGATTTATAATAAAGATCCGAGGTATCTCAGAACTAAGAACTATGATCGTGTTTATGCGAAAATCTGCTAATTCGCAAAATTGTGAAAGGGGACGTTGCCTTTGTTCATTTAAGAGAAAGTTATATTATTCCCTTGATGTAAAGAAGGGTTAAATATTGTTAAATCCGTTTCATCTTTTCATCGCGAATCGACACAATGAGCGACTTATTGTATGAATCCCGTTCAAATGTATGGAAGACTGGCGTCACTTGGCTACCTACTCGCTCGGCCAATCACGGCGTTCCATGCGCCGCTCCCGCCTCAGACTTCACACCCCTTTGGCGGCTACCTCGGTTCTCATACAAACGATGCCGTATTTCGCATCCAGGCTTACTGACTCGTGATTTCATTGGACATCAGTTTCAGTCACATAGTGAGTACAATATTTGATAAGTATATTTTTCTGGGTTTAACCACGAAGAAAGAAGTGAATTAAACTCACCATGACTCTCCAGAATGTGAGCCATCTCTAGAGCGACGGAGGTTCCATAACCGTAGCCGAGTAGAGAAAAACCAGCTTTAGGCTCCATCTTTCTTAGTATAACCTATGAGTGAAGAGAAAATGGGCTTGTAGTTCTCTGTATACTAAATTCAAGTAATTTGAAATTTGTATTTTTATAACTCTTGGTGGTACCATCGTGTGAATGGTCACTACATACTATATACACTAACACACTATATGTTTGTAATTATTTTATAACAAGTATCGTACCTGCTATGCCATTTAACGATGTCTACTTTTCCATTTTCCACAAAGAATGAGAATATCAATTTACGAGAGTGCACAGAGTGAAAAGACAGAAAAACTATTGCAATAAGTAAGAAAACAAAAAGTGACCGATCCATAGGTCAGTCACACAGTATCCGCTTTAAGCGACAGTCAGATCAGGTCGTCTGAGATTGATCGGCTGGATAGAGTACAAACAATATCGACAATATCATCAACGACCATCCGATTATTAATATGTTACCTCGGTCAATCTCGCGGCAGTTTCCAGTATTGTCTCTGCAATATTATCTAGTCCAAGCTGGCAGGAGGACGCTTTAATCTTGAGTCTCTGAGCCAACACCGGGAAGACGTAGCGATGTCCGTCCATGCTCGGCACCAAGATCAGATACTTGTCTTTTTTGTTAAAGAAGATATCTTCCTGTTTAAAATATAGTATGTTATATATAATACGTCGACGGAAATTTCCGATACCATACGATTCTATACAGGCTGTTTCAGGATAGGCTTGAGAAACTTCAAAGTCGAACAGTTTTCGAGACACTTGAAGAAATTATTGGTATGTATAAAGTATCTAAATTATTATTAGGTATACATTAATATATATATACAGGATGTTTCAGGATAGGCTTGAGGAACTTCAGGAATAGAAAGAACTCATTATTACAAGAAAAAATCCCTATCACTCAAATCGAAATTCCGTATGTTTATCATTGGAAATTATAATAAAAACTCTATGGACAGTGAGTCTGTGGATATTTGGAAATAGTGCTGTCTAGGTCTACGGAGTGCAATGACCTAGTCCAGTCCACTTTTTCTTTTTATATCATTCAAATTTATGTGTTTGGAATTTACCTACATCCAGTTCAATTCTACTAGTTAAGCATGCAAGTTAGTCATTTGATGTTTATTTAATAAAGGCGAAAACCGTCCACCAAATCTCGATGAAATGATTTTCACCAAAAAGTACTATAAAATGATCGAATTAGGGAAAAAGTTTCAGAGCTTTTCGTCTTCAAATATGGACCCTGAAGTTACGAAACCCTATCCTCAAACAACCTGTATAAACTAAAATGAGCACAGAGTCTCGGTACTTCGGTTCCAGAGGAAACGGCAGTGGCCATCTCTGCGAGCTCCTCGGCAGCGTTGAACTCTTGGGAATCGATGTACGAGAAGAATACGCCAAGTCCGGTGGTCTCCTTTGTTTCCTCAAATAGTGTATTCATTTTCGTCCATCTGCAATTTGTAGTATTTAGTATTTTTTGTTAAAGTTGAAATGTCAATGCAAAACTTATTGTTACTTTTCATCTGCATGGTCGCTGCACTCTTATAAATTGTGAAGTAAACTGTAAATTGTGAAGAATTGAAATAAACGTAGATTGATAACAGTCATAAGTAAATCGTGTTGAAAATTATATAAGCACTAACTCTCTCAGGGTTGTAGCGAACATTTTGTCTAGCGTACTGAAAATCTGGAAATCTCTCTCAAGCACTGCTCTTAATTCGTTAGCTGACGACTTAGTCACACTGAGGTCCTCCAATGTCAGTTCTTCGGGGACGTTCTTCAAGTTCGCACCTAAAACAAAAAAAAAAATTATCGTGACAAAGATAATGATACCCCACCAAAACATAAATGTGAAAAAATTGCCAAATTCGCAACAAAAAAACTTGCAAGATAAGTACTGGGATAACGGCTTCGCTAAAAAAAAGGAAAACTAAAAAACTATTTAAAATAAAAATATAAAAACCGCCTTTAAAAATATATTAAATAAAAACCTAAAAAAAAAAACGAACCCTAGAGTTGAAGGCGGTGCTAAAAAGGCTACACAAATCACAAAGGATATTATCATCCACTCATGTTTTCTTTCATGCATCATTTTTGTTTGCTTTAGCACCGCCTTCAACTCTACGGTTCGTTTTTTTTTAGGTTTTTATTTAATATATTTTTGAAGGCGGTTTTAATATTTTTATTTTAAATAGTTTTTTAGTTTTCCTTTTTTTGGGAAGTCGGTTTTATGTTTTTTAAAACTTTTTTTTAATTTCACAGTTTTTTTTAGTAATTTTTGCTATTAATGTACTCGGCGGAATCGCACGGCCTTCGGCCTCGCGATTCCGCCTCGATTTCTAATCCGATCTTGACCCAATTAAAATAGGACCACGTCAGCTTCGATAGCTCAGTGGTGCAGACAGTCAACTGTCGCTATTGAAGGTTAAGCAACGCTGGGTGCGGTCAGTACTTGGATGGGTGACCGCTGACCGTTGGAGGCTGACCGAGGTTCGGATTCCTCGTAAAACTGTAGGTCCCTTCCCTCCTAATCTTACTTGGTGGTAGGGTTTAACCTGACCGGGTTGGTACCACCGCACTGAATTAAACGTCGGTCGAAACGGCTATGTGAATAGTTTGTGTTTTCCGACCAGTTCAGTGTAGTCAGCACGATCAAAGGGGGAAGTACTGACATGGCACTTAGTTTACCCGGTGTTATGGGCTGACATCACGGACGTTGTAGGTGATGTTGCAGAACTTAGTAGAATGGACAGACATAAACGTGTTACGGAACCCTACTTTTATTATAAAATAACAAAGAGTTTGTATTACGTCGCTGCGCTCCTTTATAGAGAGAATCTGAGCGTTGGTGAGGTGAAGCTTCGTTGGTGAGCGCCACGAACCGCGTTCGGGTCCGATCGGCAGTCATCGGCCGTGCTCCGTCGCGCGATGCAGAGGGATCAATTTCTTAGTTTTATTCCTAAAATTCAGCCAAAATGGTCAACTGTTGCGTTTTAATTTGCAAATCTGACTCAAAGAAGGAGACTAGAATCGTGAATGGTCTAAGATTCCACAGGGAATTGGTATTTTAGTGATATTTTAACCGGGAGCGACGGCGGTGGCGGATTTCCTATAGAACGTGCTAAGTCTAAATCATATTTTTTCCAGAATATTTATATAATAAATAATCCATGTGATTACGTATTTAATTTAAGTAGTACTAGCTTTTGCCTGCGGCTTCGCTCGCGTGAAATTCGAATTTAAAAAGAAGAAAGTAATTAAGCCCGCGCCCGTACCTTTTCGGTTTGTATGACAGCCACATCATACCGTAACCGGAATAAAATTTTATTTAGCCTATCCTATGTCTCGTATAGGTAAATGTGCTTGTACTAAGTTTCTCGAATTCGGATGATCGGTTTAAGAGCTATGGTGGAATATACATAGTTATATACATACAGAAAATAGTTCTAAAAATCGTCAATTTAGTTTTAAATAGAGTCTACAAACGCAATATCTCATAAAACAAAGTAACTTACTCCATGGCCATCCCTTACAGATTTATTATTAGTAGGTATTGATGATAAAGTTCCAAAATGGGAGGCAGATATGATCTTTCGTGTATTTTTTTTTAAACCAAGTAAAAGTTAATACTCTATGGAAGGACTTTAGAGCTCGGTTACTTTATTAAACGACGCGACGCATGTTCACGTAGGTATCTTATGAAGCATTTTATTTTTTCAAAAAATGGCCGCCATTTCGAAACGAATGGAATGAGCTTAACGTAAATCACGCATACTTCGTTCTTAAGCAACCCTGAGCGCGGTCAGTACTGGATGAGTGACCGCTCGACCGTTGGAGCTGACCGTGGTTCGGGTTCCACGTTAACCTGTCGGCCCCTTCTCTTCATACCTTACTAGGTGGTAGGTTTTATCCCGGCCGGGTTGATACCACCGATCTGACGAAACGTCGGTCGAAACGGCTATGTAAATAGTTCGTGTTTTCCGACCAGTTCAGTGTAGCCGACATGAAATGAAGGGAAGCACCGACATGGCACCTAGCTCATCTGGTGTTATGAGCTGACATCACGGATGTTGTAGGTGATGTAGGTAGCCAACTGTGTCAGATTCCATAAAAAAAGCGCCCAAATATGGACTATTTAGTATGTATACTGGTTTCCGAGTAATTTTGTTTAGTGAAAGATGGCAATTAGGTAATTTTCAATTAGGTACCTTTGGTTTTAAGGTTTCCTGTGGGAGGCCGCAATAAAAAGAAAAGGAAACACTTACAGCCGTATTTGTTCTCGACATTTTAAAGAAGACTACTTTAATATTGCGCCAGATGTTTATAGAAAACTCAAAGATCAAGCAATACCAATAGTCCACTCAACGAATGGCCCAAAAGGAGGCGTAGAGTGCGTGAGTAGGGTCAAAAGCGATTTCTTCAGAAACCTGTTCGGGGTGCTTAGGGAGTAAATATACTAAAAGTCTTGGCGTATACGAGGTGAGCCGGAGGGGGGGGCAAATAAGGTCCTGCTTTTGGGTTTTTCGCTACGATCTCGGAAACAGTGCCCCGTAGAGAAAATTTGTGTTATACCGATGAAAAGTCATAAAATTGTCTACAACTTTTATTCTATTCACCTTTTTCGAATTCCGAACCGTTTTCGAGCTACACGCTTAGGAAAAGTGAAAATTTTCGAAAAATTGATTTTTACCTCGTATTTCTCATCAAACATTCCTTCATATCGTCTAAGCTATTTACCTGGGAAAGATATTGTGAAACAAAAAGTTATAGAGAATTTAATTCCCATAAAAGTGTGTATACATATGCTAATTTATCTCCAGCCGGTCAACAGTTGCACCAATTTTAAATTGTTTTGTAAAATTTCATCATTTTCAGAAAACGTTGTTTTGGTCATTCCTGAGCCACAACTATCGTTTGTTACACCTATGTACCATCTAATAATATGTTACACTTGAAAGCGGGTTAAATGCAGTAAATGGAAATCATGTCACTGGAAGAAATGGAAAATTATATTTTATAGATGATAAATAAAAGTTTGTTATATATAAGGTAAGTAATTTTATTTTAATAAATCATTGTTTTACTTCCAAGAAGTTTCATCCTCTTTGGACGTGAGGGCACTGGTAAGGGTTGTTCCTCCATGGCATCTTCATCCTCAGTGGTGGGTGGTTCTTGATGAAGGGCCTTTGCGTGCTGTCAGTTGGTGGGCGCGAACTAATTTCAGGCTGTATACTAGCCACTGACCTCATAAACGACTGGACGGTACTGGTTGAGAGAGGTCTGTCTTGCTGGTGCCCACTCCTTCCACCCAAGACATCCTGCTACTAAAACCCGGCCGAGGAAAAACAAAAAAAATAGTACTGTCCACCCAAGAGAGCTATGGACGCCTGAAATTAGCTCGCTCCCACCGACTGAGAGCGCAGGTAAACAGCACGCAGAGGCCCTTCATCAAGAACCACCCACCACTGAGGATGAAGATGCCATGGACGAAAAACCCTTACCAGGGCTCTCACGTCCAAAGAGGATGAAAACTTATTGGAAGTAAAACAATGAATTATTAAAATAAAATAAAATTACTTACCTTATAACAAACTTTTATTTATCATCTATAAAATACAATTTTCCATTTTTTCAAGTGACATGAATTCCGTTTACTGCATTTAACCCGCTTTCAATATTATTAGATGATAGATAGGTGTAACAAACGATAGTTGTGGCTCAGGAATGATCAAAACAAATTTTTCTGAAAATGATGAAATTTTACAAAAAAACATAAATTTGGTCCAACTGTTACCGGCTGGAGATGAATTAGCATATGTATGTACACAATTGAAGGGAATTGAATTCTCTATAACTTCTTGTTTCACAATATCTTTCTCAGGTGAATAGTTTAGACGATATGAAGGAATTTTCACTTTTCCTAAGCGTGTAGCTCGAAAAAAGTGAATAGAATAGAAGTTGTAGATAATTATATTAGCTTTCATTGGGCATAAGATAATTTTTCTCTACGGGGCAGAGTTTTCGAGATCGTAGCGAAAATCCCAAAGGCAGGACCTTATTTGGACCCCGCCCCCTCCGGCTCACCTCGTAGACGCCAGGACTTTTAGTATTTAGTATGTTCACTACCTAAGCACCCCGAACAGGTTTCTGAAGAAATCGCATTTGACCCTGCTCACGCACTCTACACCTCCTTTATTGCCTGAACTACAAGGTTATCAGAAGAAAAAAAACCCCCCTTTACAAAAGAGAAGAAAAAGAGTGCATGGAATTTTAAAGCCTTTATCTGTACATTTATTTTTAAAGTCCTAAACGAGTGATATTCAATATAAACTTGAATTTTTGGAGGATTTTACGAACACCATCATCCTTTGCGTTTTCCTAGTATAGTAATGTAGTAGTGATAGATAACTCATAATCCGCAACTTTTTGTGTGAGGTTTAGTTAAATTCCAAATAAAGATCTCAATCATGTTTTCGTTCGAATGTTGAATTTTAAAAATTCATAAATTTTGATTTGAAAAACTTTTGTTATGTTATGTTTTTTTTTCACTCATTTGTCGTAAATACGAATCTTTCATAATGGCAAGTACCTGAGCGATCGAGCTTTGCTCGGTGTCTACACCTATCTATGTAGATGAATAAACTTGAAAAAGTAACATTATATAAATACAATTAAATTTCGTCGAAATCGTTAGAGCCGTTTCCGAGAAACAAATATATACATACAAGTTTAGCTTTAGTAATAGGATAAAGTAATAAAAGTAAGCACCGTAAGAATTCAATATATTAAGGTACCTACAACCTCACTTACAATACAAATTAAATTTTGCAAAATAAGAGATACATTGTTTCTACGCTTGGACGCTTTCCGTTCGCGCATGCCCGAGTAGGAGCCGAACGTCGTTCCCCTGCCCGCACTACACCGCGCAGCGGGCTTCATTCTTTCTCGTAGCCGTGTGCCCATAGGGTCGCTCTATAAAGGAGCGCAGCGACGTAATACAAACTCTTTGTAAAATAACCGTCGGAGGACCTTGGTTGAAAATTGTGAAATTTAGTAGAACGGACAGACATACATTTGTTACGAAACCCTACTTTTATTATAAAATAACCGTCGGAGGACCTTGGTTGAAAATTGTAAAATTTAGTAGAACGGACAGACATACATTTGTTACGGAACCCTACATTCATTTTGAAATAAATGTTAAATTTTGTAGAACGGACAGACATGCATTTGGTACGGAACCCTACATTCATCTTGCAGAACTTAGTAGAATGGACAGACATAAACGTGTTACGGAACCCTACTTTTATTATAAAATAACCGTCGGAGGACATTGGTTGAAAATTGTAAAATTTAGTAGAACGGATAGACATGCATTTGTTACGGAACCCTACATTCATTTTGAAATAAATGTTAAATTTAGTAGAACAGACAGACATGCATTTGTTACGGAACCCTACATTCATTTTGCAGAACTTAGTAGAATGGACAGACATAAACGTGTTACCGAACCCTACTTAATAGTTGCACTTCGGGAGTGCCGGCAGATCCCGTGCCACTCTAACTTAACCCTTAATGCAATGACTTAAGGTTTCATTTTAAAAATGACGCTGACGCGATGTCGCGAGTTATACAATTTTTACCCACCTAAAAAAGTGCCAAGCGCCGCTAAAGAAGTTTTCACTTCAAAAACCTCAGGGTTATCCCCTTTCAAATAAAAAAAAAAAAGAATTTTCAAAATCGGCCCACAATTGACGGAGTAATCGCGTAACAAACATCCAAAAAAAGAAAACATACCGTCGAATTGAGAATCTCTTAGGTCTAAAGTAAATTTCTCGTGAAGACAAATGCAACGAGCCCAAACACGATGGGTTTATCATGTGTAGTTTAGGAGTTCCTATGGCCACCTTCTCTCTCCATCATCAGACCAGCTCGATGGTACTCGGTACAGTAGGTACCGGTCAGGTACCATAATAAATTAAGCGCACCTGGCCGGTCGGAAAAGATAAAAAATTTCAAATTTAGAATATTCATGAAACAAGGGTCCGAATATGTATCACTAGTAAATATCGATTCATGTATTTCAACAGGACAGAGAAAATTTCAAAATATTAGGTATTTAATACTTTTTAGTTCTTTTTTTTTGTTTTTTTGAAATCGGTTTAATATTTTTTAAAACAGTTTTTATTTCATTCTTTTTAGTAATATTACATAAATAAGAATAATCGAAATCGATTGAAGTGGTACAGAATTATTCGCCATATGTGTCAGACTGCAAATTGCTGAATAAGTCCACATCACAAAAGTTTTGCTGAAGGTAACCACACACCATACTAATTTATCAAACTGAAAATTGCCGAATACGACCACATCACAAGTTTTGCTGAAGGTAACCACACACCATAGTATTATGCTGATTTTTCGAAAACCACTCAACCAATTTCGATAAAATTGAAATGGGACCACCTCGGAAGTATGACCTAACTAACAAAAAAAGAATTTTCTAAATCGGCCCTCAATTGACGGAGAAATCGCGTAACAAACATACAAAAAAAAAAAAAAAAAACATACAGACGAATTGAGAACCTCCTCCTTTTTTGGAAGTCGGTTAATAAAATAAGTTATATCTAACTGGATACCAAGTTCTTTCGAAGTTCCTTAAATCATAGCTCCTGTTAGGCATAACGTTCTTCAGTTGCTTTAAAAGAAAAATTTTTATGTTCTTTGCTACTCAGTAGTGCGACTTGGCAAGTTTTTATCCACCTACTTTAATCTTTGAATTTGAGAACAATCTAGTCAATTATTTCATTGACAAAGAACTAGTTCAATTAGATAAATTTGAATAAGATAAAACTTGCCAAGTCGCACTATTGAGTAGCAAAAAACATAACAAATTTTCTTTTAAAGCAACTGAAGAACGTTATGCCTAACAGGAGCTATGATTTAAGGAGAAAGAACTTGGTATCCAGTTAGATATCACTTCTTTTATTAGCGAAGCCGTTATAGGCCAATCAAATTAGATCAAAATATTGTTTGAGTTTTGAGGAATTAATTCCCAGCAAGCTGGAAATCGTTCTAATACCTTTATTTGGACCTAAATGCGTGTAATCCGAGTTTGCACCATCCCAGGAGGTGTGCATAACTTTTAGGAGCCAAATAACCTAGAAATGTTTCCTCATTTTTCATTCAGTTTTTTGCTTGTAGCTCGAAAACGGTACGTCGGACGGAAAATATCATTCCATTCAATATTAAGGAGGATTTAATTCTGCGTCAAATGACACCTCAAACTACAATTTCGGTTTAGCGGTATAGCCGAAATCTTGTTAGAAACCAGGAAAATTTCTCATTTAGGTGCAAACTTACATATTGCGACTTTCCAAGGCCACATATCTTTGAAACAGATACTCCAATTGAAAAACCCATAGAATAAAAGTTGTAGAGAATAAAATTTCACTTTATATAGACACCTGAATTTAAAAATTCATTTGTCATTTTGAAGTCTAAAGGCATCAATTCAAAATCGGTGTTTTCTAAGTCCCAAGTTCGTGTCTCTGGTTTCATAAATACAGGGTGAAAAGGTGGTTATTAATAAAAGAACTTCTACTCTCCCAGGTATTTCCACTTCTCTTCTGCTGTTAAACAGAATCTTCTGTTCCTACATGCAATCAATGGGTCCGATACAACCTCTGCATTTTATCGCCAAGGGAAGTTGAAGTTTGTCAAGCTCCTTGAAAAGAACACGGCTTTACAGGAGGCTGTCAACGTTTTCCACCATGCAGATGATGATCCTGAGGACCTAATTTCAGCAGGTCAACTATTCCTGACAGCCATATATTCACCAAAGGCTAATGAGACCCTCCTTGGCCAAATCCGGCACGAGATATTCTCAAAATCCCTCATAAAGCCAACTTTCAATCTGGCCTCTCTACCCCCAACAAACGTCTACGCTACCTACACACCAATTTTTAACTTTCTAGGTCACCTGGAAGTAGTCTAAACTTTTGATGAGTGAGTGAGTCAGTCAGTCAGTCAGTCAGTGATAAAAATAGTGATTTTCGGACGCCATTATTTCGTGAATGGTAAGAGGGTTTGTATTTAAATTTCAGATTTGGTAATTAGAAGAGGGTCTTACTAGACACGCAAAATTTCAAGTGCGGAAGTCAAATAGATTTTAAGTTATAGGGGGGTCGAAAGTGGCGCGAGATGGTTCGTGTAATATAACCCTCGGCCGGTGTGTCGCCTTTTTGCTTCGCGGACTTGGCTGACACACTACCGTGTGTCTAGATCAAACCATACGCACACACAATACACACCCCCCCCCCCCCACACACACACACACATACATATATATATATATATATATATATATATATATATATATATATAATTAATTGTTGATCATGATAAGGAAAAAGGCCTATATAGCATAATATCACAAGGTAAAAAATTTAGACAAAAACTTAATATCGAACAACCCACGGAAGATGAAATCTTAATCCACAAAAAACAGACTGAACAATCCAAAGAAAATTGGAAAGAAAAGCCACTACATGGTCAAATTGTGAGAGAGGTACTAATGCACCCAAATACGGATACTGAAAAATCTTTCTCTTGGCAAAAAAAACAACCTACTACTCCCCAAATGGAATCTAAAATTTTTGTAATACAAGAACAATCGGTCAGAACAAAACAGTTTGAACGTGATATTTTAAAACTTGATACAGATGGACGATGCCGATTATGTCACGAAAAGGATGAAACAGTCAGGCATATCATCTCAGGATGTAAAATATTAGTACAGCCACTATATCTAAAGAGACATAACCAACTAGTCAAATACGTTTATTGGAATTTACTCAAGAAACACAAGTCCGAAACAACAAAATTTTGGTGGAAATGCCCGTTAAATGAACCACATGTGGTGGAAAATGAAGAATTTAAACTAATATGGGAAATTGCTGTCACCACTGATTATGCGTTACCTAACAACCGACCAGACCTCATATATGTAGACAAAAATAAAAACAGAACTTACCTTATCGATGTCACAGTGCCATCCGACTATAACCTCACTAGGAAGGAAAATGAAAAACTTACTAAATACTACGCACTAAAAATTGAGGTCCAAAGATTGTGGAATACAAGAGTCGAAATCGTCCCAATAGTTATAGGCACTACAGGAATTATAAATAAATCAACAGAGAAACACATAAAAAATTTAGACGCTGGTATAAAATTATAAATACTCCAACAACAGGCTGCAATTGAAACCACAAAAATAATGACCAAATTTCTGAGTGGAAATCTGCCTTGTGACAGTGAAGACAATAATATTATGTAACTCAAGACTGATCGGTGGGCCCGTCCTCTATCTTGGGAGGCACTCGAGCGAGGACGGGTGGCAGACCGGCGAGTGCAATCGCCGACGACTCCGAAGATATCCGGAAGAATAAAATTATATATGAGCGAGGACGGGTGGCAGACCGGCGAGTACAATCGCCGACGACTCCGAAAAAATCCGGAAGAATAAAATTATATATATATATATATGTATTTATTTATATATAGTTTTTAGAGTTTAGTTATATATTATATTCAGTGTATTTTTCAAGATTTTTCAAGAAAACAACGAAGAAACATGGAGTTGGGGATCTTCCCCAACTCCATGCGAAGAAAGTGCTGAAAATTTTTTTGTATGGGCATGTCAAAGTCAAACTAAACATACATTTTACGGAAATTCTGGAACGAAATTCTACAAGAAAGCTAGTGAATGGTAATAGCTGCACATTTCTTCTACAAACCACTGAAATAAATTCATAATTTCATGAGAAATTTACAAAGATATCACATGTTAAATTATCGATGAGGAAATGTCAAATTTGAAAATATATTTATAATATATAATTTATAATATCAGCAACAACCTGACAGTGACTTTGTCACTAATTTCTTCTTCTCCTTTTAAAAATAAAAATGAATTCATACAATGATCCATCGACAACCACCGGTGCTACTTTGCAACAAGGGAATGTACCCAATATTGTTGCCGGTACATCAGGAACTGGAATACCACAAGCAAACTCCATGCTAGAAGATAAAAGGCGAGTGTGGTCAAAAGCTGAACAAATGGAACTAATGTATTGCTACTACAAATCTCGTGCAATGGGGATCGGATATTTAGCAAGATTAGAAAATTTATTTAAAGAAAGAAATCCTAACAACAATAAATGTAATAAATTTACGGGGACTACATTATCCACACCAGCAAGAAGGATACTATCCTACAATATGTTATCACCCCAAATTCTGAAACAAATAGAAACTAAAGTACAAAACGAGATTTGGCAAAACATAAATAATACAATAACTAATAATAATATACAGTCACCCATTAATGACACATCTGATACCCTTGGATTATCGAAAAACACGGATGATTCACGAAGAAAATGGAACAATTCAGAAATGTGTGAGGTCCTTTTTTGCTATTTCAAAGCAAGAGAAAGTGGCAGAGGGTATATGAAAAGGATGTACGATCTATTCAAAAAAAGAAATCCTAATAATCCAAAAACTAACAATCTGAATGGCGCCACTCTATCTAATCAAGCACGAAAAATAATAATTTACAAAATGCTTCCAATAAATATTATTGAAAAAATAGAAGCACTACCAATTACATCAGAAAATGTTATTGATCTACTAAAGACACAAATAGAAATATCTAATGAAACACGAAATAACGAAATAATAGAAGGTGTAAACCCGAGTCAAGTAAATACAATATTAGAAATTAGAGAAGAGAATATACACGAAACATCAAACATAGAATCAAATATACTGTACGTAAATACAGACAATCAAGACAATATAACACAATTTCAAAATGAAAAAACAAATGGAATAACAAATAATAATGAAAATGAAGCAAATACAAACGCTCAGAGTACTCTTCAAATAGAAGAAAGAAGAATAGACAATGCTAAGGAGATTACAAGTACAATAATTGCGAGCATGGAATCTGAAATGTCGACGAATGTACTAAACATCACTATACAAGATCGACGTACGATAACAACTATGGTATCACCAACAAATTTTCTGAATTCAAATATTGATACGGTTTCTATAAATAATAATATGGAAGAATGTTCACAACAACCTACAAATGAACAACTAAATACAAGTATTCTAATTAAAAAGCTAAAAAGAGATCTAGAAGAAGTTATGCAATTAGAAATAAACGAGAGATTTTACTTACCAAAAGCAAAATTACACAAGAACTTTATGCAAAATATGGAAATAATAAACGGGTATTTACCTCTGCTACTAAAAACAATGATGGAGATAACAGATATAAACGCAATACTATATGCTGCAGCTCTTACAGTTATTCAAGAAAACAATCAAAAAATATACTCAATTGGAAAGAAAAACAAGAATAATAATAATGTACCAGTTTGGAAAAGAAGGATACAAGAAAAAATTTCTGTACTTCGGAAAGATGTGGGACAACTTATAGAAATAAACAGAGGTACAGAAAGCAGACGATTGACAATCATAAAAGAAAAGCTCTACTTAAAATATAAAATACCAACTAATACAATATTAAATAACACTATCGAAGAAATAAAACAAAAAATTAAAATGTATGCAGGCAGAATAAAGAGATACGAAAAAGAAAACCAAAAAAAAATCGAGAACAAGTTATTCAAAGAAAATGAACACAAGTTCTACAGAAACCTATTTGAAAAGAAAGAACTACCAACACATATACCAAACAAAAACGAAATCGAACAATTTTGGGGCAATATATTTAGTAAACCGTCCCATGTAAAAAATACGAATGAATGGTTAAATGACATCGAAAAAGAGATAAAAATAAGAGAAAACACTAATTTTGAAGAAATTAATGAATTTAATTTTAAAGAAAGAATAACAAGGTTAAGTAATTGGAAAACACCAGGAATAGACAAACTTCAAAATTATTATTTGAAATATTTTACATCAGCACATCCTTTTATTATTGACAGTTTCAACAACATCCTGAAAGGGAAAGAAGAAATCAAACCATGGTTCGCAACAGGTATGGTCACACTAATTCCCAAAAATTCTGACACTACAAATCCAAAGAATTGGCGACCAATTGCATGCCTACCAACTACATATAAACTACTAACATATATATTAAATGATGAACTCTGTAGACATTGCCAAATAAATAACCTAATCACACCACACCAACGCGGATGTAAGCGTTTATCTAGAGGCTGCAAAGACCACCTTATTTTTAACAAATCAATACTTGAAGATGCAGCAAATAACAAAAAAAATCTCAATATGGCATGGATCGATTAAGAGAAAGCATATGACTCAGTATCACACGAATGGATACTACGTGTTCTACAGATGTATAAATGCCCAGAAATTATCATAAACTTTATAGCAAACGCAATGACTAAATGGAAAATTATAATGAATACTGTTAATACAAACTTAACTACGACAACAAACCCGATTTTAATTAAAAGAGGAATTTATCAAGGAGATTCACTGTCTCCGCTTATCTTCTGTCTATGCCTAAACCCATTATCAAGCATGCTCAATAATGGTGAAAAAACTGGATATACTATGAAAAGCGGAAAACTAATTAATCACCTTTTATATATGGATGATATCAAGCTGTATGCAAAAAATAAATTTGAAATGGCAAACCTAATTGACACAGTAGAAATATTTACAACAAATATAGGAATGGAATTTGGTCTTGATAAATGCAATGTACTTGAGCTAAAATGTGGAAAAAGGATAAATTCAATAGGCGAAAATCACATACTACTAGACGGCAATAAGTTCGACAGCCTAAATGATAAAAAATACAAGTACTTGGGAATTCATGAAGATGGGCATATAAATCATAAACAAATCATAGAAGAGAGAGTAAAAGAATATTTATGAAGACTAAAAAAAATTCTTCAAACTACATTAAATGCAAGAAACATCTTTAAAGCAATTAATAGCTACGCAGTTCCTGTGCTGCTTTACAGTTTTAATGTGATTAATTATAATCTGTCGGATTACAAAAAAATTGATACGAAGACTAGAAAATATTTAAATATGTACAATAAGCACCAACGAAATGCCGATATAGAACGGCTATACTTACCCATACTTGAAGGAGGAAGGGGTCTCCTCAACATCGAAATCCTATACAAAAAACTCACAATAAAATTCGAAAAATACTTAGAAAACGAACAAGACATTATTACGGAAACAATTAAATTGCATGACAATAATAAAACAATACACAGTATACAAACTGAAAGCAAGAAATTTAGAAGAGAAATCAATCTGGATGAAACTACTGATGATGAATATAAAATTATGAAACAAATAATCAAACAAAATAAAGAAAAATGGAAAAATAAACAACTACATGGCCAGCTACTAAATAACATATTAGATAAACAAACTACAGACTATGTTGAATCATTTAAATGGATAAAAAAGTTTCCTACTACACCGCAACTAGAATCACAAATATTTGCAATCCAAGACCAGGCTGTAAAAACCAAACAATTTGAACGTGATATAATGAAGAAAAATGTAGATGGAAAGTGCAGACTGTGCAAATAAAAGGCGAAACGGTTGCACATATAATTTCTGGCTGCAAGATTTTGGTTCAACCTTTATATTTAAAAAGACATAATCATCTTGTTAAATATGTTTACTGGTACCTAAAGAAGAAACACAAATTCGAAAATACAGAAATATGGTGGAAATGTCCACTAAGCGAGCCGCATGTAATTGAAAATGAAGAAGCCAAAATTATATGGGAATTGCCAGTTATCATTATCACCGACTACCCACTACCAAACAATAGACCGGACATAATATATGCAGATAAAATCAATAATAAAACATACCTCATTGATGTCAGCGTTCCTTTCGACAACAATATTACAAAAAAAGAAACTGAAAAATTTACTAAATATTACGCCCTCAAAATTTAAGTACAAAGGTTATGGAATACAAATGCCAAATTAATTCCTATAATAGTTGGAACAACCGGAATTATTGCAAAAACTTTACCAGGTTATATAAAATTTTTAAACGCAGATATAAAAATACAAGTTTTACAACAACAAGCTGCAATACAAACAGCAAAAATTATGACAAAAGTAATGACTGGATATTAAGAAGAAGTCAATCAACAGGAAAATTATGGTGAAACAGTTGATTAAGAAGTGGCATACATCACCACATATCTATCCCCTTTCCCGAGATGCACTTGGGCGGGGACTGATATTAACCCAGTGCTAGCATCATCAAGTGCTGAGAGTCTCAAGATAACGGACGAAGAATTTATATATATATATATATATATATATATATATATATATATATATATATATATATATATATATGTATATAGTAATACATATATATATATTACATAATATCACAAGGTAAAAAATTTAGACAAAAACTTAATATCGAACAACCCACGGAAGATGAAATCTTAATCCACAAAAAACAGACTGAACAATCCAAAGAAAATTGGAAAGAAAAGCCACTACATGGTCAAATTGTGCGAGAGGTACTAATGCACCCAAATACGGATACTGAAAAATCTCTCTCTTGGCAAAAAAAACAACCTACTACTCCCCAAATGGAATCTAACATTTTTGTAATACAAGAACAATCGGTCAGAACAAAACAGTTTGAACGTGATATTTTAAAACTTGATACAGATGGACGATGCCGATTATGTCACGAAAAGGATGAAACAGTCAGGCATATCATCTCAGGATGTAAAATATTAGTACAGCCACTATATCTAAAGAGACATAATCAACTAGTCAAATACGTTTATTGGAATTTACTCAAGAAACACAAGTCCGAAACAACAAAAATTTTGGTGGAAATGTCCGTTAAATGAACCACATGTGGTGGAAAATGAAGAATTTAAACTAATATGGGAAATTGCTGTCACCACTGATTATGCGTTACCTAACAACCGACCAGACCTCATATATGTAGACAAAAATAAAAACAGAACTTACCTTATCGATGTCACAGTGCCATCCGACTATAACCTCACTAGGAAGGAAAATGAAAAACTTACTAAATACTACGCACTAAAAATTGAGGTCCAAAGATTGTGGAATACAAGAGTCGAAATCGTCCCAATAGTTATAGGCACTACAGGAATTATAAATAAATCAACAGAGAAACACATAAAAAATTTAGACGCTGGTATAAAATTAGAAATACTCCAACAACAGGCTGCAATTGAAACCACAAAAATAATGACCAAATTTCTGAGTGGAAATCTACCTCCTGACAGTGAAGACAATAATATTATGTAACTCAAGACTGATCGGTGGGCCCGTCTTCTATCTTGGGAGGCACTCGAGCGAGGACGGGTGGCAGACCGGCGAGTACAATCGCCGACGACTCCGAAGAAATCCGGAAGAATAAAATTATATATATAAATATATACACAGGGTGTTTCATGATTGGGTTCCGTATCTTCAGGGTTCTAAAGGGGTCCATATTGGAAGAGGAAAGCTCTGAAACTTTTTCCGAGATTCGGTCATTTTATAGTACTTTTTATTAGGGTTCCGTATCCGGTACGGGACCCTATTACTAAGCCTACGTCGTCTGTATGTCTTTTTTTTTATGGAAACTGACACGCTTGGCTACATCACCTACAACGTCCGTGATGTCAGCCCATAACACCGGGTGAACTAGGTGCCATGTGAGTGCTTCCCCCTTTGATCGTGCCGGCTACACTGAACTGGTCGGAAAACACAAACTATTTACATAGCCGTTTAGACCGACGTTTCATTCAGTGCGGTGGTACCAACCCGGGCGGGTTAAACCCTACCACCAAGTAAGATTAGGAGGGAAGGGACCTACAGTTTTACGAGGAATCCGAACCTCGGTCAGCCTCCAACGGTCAGCGGTCACCCATCCAAGTACTGCCCGCACCCAGCGTTGCTTATCATTCAATAGCGACAGTTGACTGTCTGCACCACTGAGCTATCGAGGCTGACAAAATCTGACGAGTCTGTCTAACTGTCTGTCTGTCCGAGGGCTGTATCTCTTAAACCGTAATAGGTAGCCCGTTGAAATTTTCACAGAATATGTGTTATTATTGCCGATATAACAACAAATAATAAAAATAAGAAAAAGTAAAATATTCACGGGGTTCCCATAGAAGAAACTAAAAAGTGTATGCCGAAAAGACTATGAAGCATTTTAACTAATCATTAATTTTAACTAATATGAAGCATTTCCTAAATACGCCATAAATGGCGTGAGTGGCGCTGATATGGCACATGGCGATACGGAACCCTCGGTGCGCGAGTTCGACTCGCTCTTGGCCGGTTTTAGTGAAAATCGTTTCATCGAGACTTGGTGGACGATTAATGTCCGCCTTTATTAAATAAAAATAAAATGACTAACTTGCATGCTTAACTAGTAGAATTGAAGGCACGTAGGTAAATTCCAAATACTTAAATTTGAATGACATCAAAAGAAAAAGTGGACTGGACTAGGTCATTGCACTCCGTAGACATGGACATCACTGTTTCCAAATATCCACAGACTCACTGTCCATCGAGTTTTTATTATAATTTCCAATGAAAAAACATACGGAATTTCGATTAGAGTGTTATGGGCGTTTCTTCTAATAATGAGTACTTCCTATTCCTGAAGTTCCTCAAGCCTATCCTGAAACATCCTGTATATATATATATTAATGTATACCTAATAATAATTTAGATATTTTATACATACCAATAATTTCTTCAAGTATCTCCAAAACTCTTCGAGATACTTGGGGTCTAACTCCTTCGGCTACAAATGCTACCGGACTCTTTATGTTAAGCAGAACATCCATTACCGACAACACTGTGTCTGTGAATTCTCGTTCTACTATAGTATTCTGGTTTTTCTGAAACAGAACATCGTAATTATTGTTTCAGGGAGGGTTTTTTTTTATGGAAACTGACGCGGTTGGCTACATCACCTACAACATCCGTGATGTCAGCCCATAACACCGGGTGAATGGTGCAACGTCAGTGCTTCCCTTAGGTCGTGCCGGCTACACTGACCTGGACGAAAAACACAAACTATTTACATAGCCGTTTCGACCGACCTTTCATTCAGTGCAGTGGTATATATAAGAAGGGAGTCATATCCCTTAGTCGCCTTTTACGACATACACGGGGAGGTGTCCAGGGACGTTGGGTTTCGATCGTTCATAGAGTCCAAGGCGAAACTAGCGTCTCGAAAATTAGGAGTCCTTTACCGCTGTCGGCGATTTTTCACGCCGGTCCAACTGCTTACACTCTACAAAGCACAAGTAAGACCGGTGATGGAATATTGCAGTCATCTTTGGGAGGGTTCCCCTGAGTACCTTCTTTCAGCCTTGGATTCTATTCAGCGACGAGCCATTCGCCTCATTGGTGACTCCGTACTCACAAAGGACCTTCAACCTCTAAAGCACAGACGTATCGTTGGGTCATTGAGCCTGTTTTATCGGTACTACTATGGCCGCTGCTCTGACGAACTTGCTTCCCTTATCCCTCCTCCTCCTGTTCGCCTTCGCCAAACCCGCCATACTCTCGCGGAACACCCGTTTGTAGTCGACAGAAGAGTTCTTCGAACTGCACGATTCTCTAAATCGTTCTTGTGCCGCACTGCAAAGGTGTGGAACGGGCTCCCAGGAAATATCTTCCCCCACTCCTACAATCCACAGATCTTCAAATCGCGGGTTAATAGCCTTTCCCCAGCAACATTAGTCCACCTCCAAGCCGGACTGGCACCTCCTCGGGGGTGAAATTGGCTGCGCCTGAGGTTGCGACCTCGGACAGAGCCACCCAGTTCGGTAGCAATAAAAAAAAAAATAAAAAAAATAAAATGTGCAGTGGGGCTATTCTTTTAAAGTACCGGCCTCACACGGTACATTGTAAGGATTGTAAGGATAGTTGAACTATTTTGAGGTTGTTAACCAACTTTATCAATGTTGGCTCCCCACTGTACAGCGAGCGCGGGCAGGCCCAGCTTGCCGCGCTCCTCACAGATCTTCTCCAGCACGGAGTCGGCCAGACTGGCGCTGCTGTAGCCCGCCGCGCCGCGCCCCGCCGCCGCGCCCGTGAACACCACGAACTCTCTGCGCAATAAAACATTTTTTATAATTTATGTATTCCCTCCAGGAATATATGATTATTTTACATTCTACAGTAGCTCTTACTTAAGATGTGGACAGAACTTTCTAGTCGCCGAGTCCAAGTTCATGACAACGACTGCCTTCTCCGAGAAATCCTTCGCGAAGTGGTCAGGTTCGGTGTTATCGAACTGTTCTCTGTGGCTCGCTCGAGGCGCAAAGAACAGACATTGAACTGGACCCCGCTTGGCCGCGTCCGTGACCAACTGTAGACATCCCGTCTCCGTCTGCAGGCTCTTCGAAGAAAGCTGCACATTTACTCCACGACGCCGCCATGACCTGCGCGTTCAAATGGAGATCAGTTTATTAGAATTTTTAATATTTTCTTAAAAGAACATTTCACATATTCGCTTGCATGAGAAATAATAATGACCAATATATAAGGCCTGAATAATATTTTTGATAAAGCACAAGCAACTAAATATATGCATTCTTAGTTATTAGTTGGTGACACATATGGTGGCAAGCCAATGCTTAAGCTGAATAGGAACAAAGTGTGATGGGGTGATATCACCTGGTTTGCCATCTGCAGTAGACGAAACGAAACGATGAGTTAGTAATAGATGATTCACTGCACAAGAAATGATAGATGGCAATGTTCTGACTTATATTAAAAATAAATGAAATAGTGAAATTGTACCGAATTCTGAACGCCCGATATCCGCTGGGAAACTGTTCTTGTGAGTGCAGAAGCAGATTTTTTGCGCCTCGTTGCACCAACCAGTCGGCGAGTTCCAAGCCAGAGTCTTTAGGTCCGAGGATGACGACGTAGTTGCCGTTGCCAGTGCAAATGAAACTGCAAAGAGAAAGTTAGGAGTAACGGTTGAGGACGGCTCCGACACTAAAATAATAGCCAGAAGTGTGACATACTGTGGTTGGGCGGGTAAGACGGCGCGCTCAGGTGTGACGACCGGCCGCAGCTCCTCGTCCCGCAGCTTGAGCAGCACCTTGCCGACGTGGCGTCCGGTGGACGTGAAGCGGAATGCCCTGCTCGCCTCGCTAGCATCGAACACCACGCGGCTCAGCGGCTGCACGTAGCCTTTCGCTATTCCCGCAGCAATCATGTGCTGGATTCTCTGTTCCACAAAAAAATATACCCACCCTATTAGCTATACATATAACTGGTGCGTGTGAGAAATAGTTTTTAATATTTGTTAATCTTACTTTTTTGGTAGCGAGATCTTCTTGCTTGAAAATATTGTTCACAATTATAGATTTGTAGCGTTTGTTAGAGTCGAAAGCCTTACATCCCAGTAGAACATTCTCCTTAATCTCGTCCAAGTTTAGGTTCAGCATACAGCCAGCGTAACCAACACATCTGAGTGAAGTCTGGAATATTCATATTTCAATTTCAATTTCAATTTATTTATTTATACACATAAAATAAACTTTAACATTAATACACATGATTACAGCATAATTTTTAAGACAGTGAAATTTATTTTTACATAGAGCAACCCTTGCCCCATAAACTAGCGCAAGCCGTATTATAGGGGGCAGGTAACTGTCAATATTTACTTTATTTAAAAGTCTTCCTTTTCTTAGGTGTGTGTGCGTGTGTGAGAGGGGGTGTGTGTGTATGTGAGGGAGGGTGTGTGTGTGTGTGAGGTCGAATGAAAGTGTAATTTTGTGTGTGCATGCAAGGATGAATGCGTGCTTGTAGGGCATAGCATAGGGATGTGTTAGGATCAAAATCATTTAATATAGTATTGTACTGTGTGTCTCACACAGTCTTCTCTTTCTTATTAATAATCTGTGTGTTATGATAATCTGTGGTATGCACAGGCCACATTTGCTTCATATTCAAATATTTTAATAAGTACATAGATTGTCGCGAGGATTGTCGTTCGAAACAAATCATCCTTGAAATACACTTGCTATTGTTATGAATAGATTGGAGTCACTACTTGACATGAGCACAGCATATATATGGCTAAGCCTTAGCCATATATATGCTGTGACATGAGCATAGGTCAATTATTTTATTTATCTGTGATAGGTCACGCTGGATTTTCTTACATGATTGTAATATTTTAAGAGTTTTGATTAAAATACAGTTTCTGGCTTTATGAGCTTCATTTATACACATCGAGACACAAGAAGAATAGTCAGTCAAATAGTGTGCAGCTTGTAGTAAACAGGCTGTACAAAGTGGTGGAGGCGCCGGCGGTCTGGAGGGAAAGTACTTCTCAAAGCAAGCGAGAGGATGAGAGCAACCAACACACCCCGGGATTATTTATCAAGAAGAAGAATACGTATCAAGATGCACCCCAAGAAATGTAGGATACAATCGTTGTTGAACATGAAGATAAGAGAAGAAGTCCAAGAGATGAGCGAGGGGGAGGTCCTCCATTCGATCGGTGTCAGGCCGACACCAGGGGTTCTTCCGACCTACATCGCCACGTCCAGCAGCGAGTCGAAGCGCGGCCGCTTCGTCACTAAGAGGGGGGAGAAGAAGTGTTCCTGACGAAACTTTTATAAGCCGTTATTTTAATTATCATTTACATAATTTTTTTTAGAATCGACATTGGTTTAGGTTGGGTAATGGGGTAACAATTTGGTAACAATGGTTTATAGGTTTAGATCCGAACCTATGGTACATATAAGTTTTCTATTTTATTTTGCTACTACCTACTTAGTTTGTAATGTTTCGTTTACCCCAAGAGGTAGAATAGATGAGAAGCGCGATGCTAAGGTAATATTAATAAAACTAGTAATAATGAGGTGATCATCATGATGCGATGATGATATGGTTGAAAACGTTTTATATATTAGGTTAGGAAAGGTTGAAGGTTGAATAATGGAGGGTCTTTTATATGAGTGACCACCTCGGGGTCCTCGGAGTCGAACTGTCGCACGACCTAAACTACCGGCGCCACATCGAGGGCAAGGCC
Organism: Nematopogon swammerdamellus; assembly: GCA_946902875.1. NCBI lineage: Eukaryota > Metazoa > Arthropoda > Insecta > Lepidoptera > Adelidae > Nematopogon > Nematopogon swammerdamellus. Next base: position 13,772,094 of record OX336356.1, read on the forward strand.
AAGCTGGCTTCTAAAAAGCTAGGCGTACTTAATAAGGTGCGACGGTACTTCACGCCGGGCCAAAGGATGCTTTTGTATAAATCGCAGATTAGGTCCTGCTTGGAGTACTGCTCGCACTTGTGGGATGGCTCAGCCAAATACCAGCTTGCGCCTTTGGACTCGATCCAGCGTCGAGCCGTGCGACTAGTGGATGACCCCGACGTGTCCCGCGATCTAGAACCACTGCAACTTCGGAGGGATGTCGGCGCCCTAAGTGTGTTCTATCGCTTATTCCACGGGGAGTACTCGGAGGAGCTGTTTAACGCGATCCCGCCGTCCCCTTTCCGTACAACGCGCACTGGGCAGGGATAGCATCCGTATACGCTGGACTTACCGCGGATGCGTACTAATCGGTTCTGCAGATCATTCCTCCACAGAACCGGTAAACTCTGGAACGCTCTCCCTGCCCACATATTTCCCCCCAAGTATAGTCTCGGGTCCTTCAAGAGAGGCGTGAATGGGCACCGGTCAGGCCGGCATGGCATTCGCAGCACCCGCATGCGACCGAATGTCCATGGGCGTCGCTAGACGCCTTATGGGTGACTCGGCGCCACGTGTCGCGCTTACTATAAAAAAAAATTCACAGATCTCGTGCATTACACGACCTTCGAGGTACATTGAAAATGAACTCAACAAAATAAAATAAAAAGTATTACATTTACATTTCTATTATTTTTAAAAACACAAGCAGCTTAAAAAATTTAAACTAAAATTTAGACAGAAAAAGAGATAAGCTTGACATTATCTTATCTATACATATAATAAAATCGTAGAGGTAAGAAAGTCTGTACATTGAATGTATTCGGAAAAGAACTAACCAGGGTGGCTTAAAATGAGATACAGAACATGTTAGAACAGTTTTTAAAATTTTTGTTTGTTTGTTTGTTTGTTTTTTTGTTTGTTTGTCTGTACGCGCATCACGCAAAAACCACTGAACGGAATTAGACGAAACTTTGTATAGTGGCAGTTTATATGCCGGGTTAACATAATACGTAAAAAAAAATAACAAAAATAAAAACAAATTTACAATTATAAACATTATTGCGCGTTTAAAATCACGTAGTCCAAAGTACATAATTATATCTTGAGAACTGGCAGCAAATACAATTTGAATAAAATATTCATTTCAAATTTAAAAATAAGTAGATACAACGAAAATGACAGTTCTTCTTTTTTATAACTTGAACACAATAGTCTATACATATCTCAAAGAGTAAAGTAATATAGGGACATATCTATTCTTTCTATACTTATCATAAAATCGTAAATGCAAAAATGTCTATTTGTACGCGCATCTCGCAAAAACCACTGAACGGAATTTGACGAAACATTTTATAGTGACAGTGTATATCCCGGATGAACATAATAATTAAAAAATATAATAAAAATCACGTAATCCAAGGTAAAGGTAAAAAACAATTTTAAATATCATGTTGACAACGGAGAACTGTCATCTCGACGTGAGCTGGCCGGTGACAAATTGTTTGATAAATAAAAATAATAATTGAAAGTCGAAGTTATGTCGCTGTCATTGGTGCAATAAAATTTATATATCTGTTGCCCGCGGCTTCGCTCGCGTGAAATTCGTATTTAAAAAAAAGAAAGTAAGTAACTAAAGGCGGGCCCGAAGGCGGATCTGCGCTCACGTAAACGATATTCTTTCTCGATGAAAGTAACTAAGGGCGAGGCGGAAGGCGGAGCTGAGTTCAGGAAGAAGAAAAACATTCTTGAAGAAAGTAAGTAACTAAGGGCGAGGCCGAAGGCCGAGCTCTATTCTGGAAGACTATAAACCTTCTCGAAGAAAGTAAGTAACTATGGGCGAGGCCGCAGGCCGAGCTGCGTTCAGGAAGAAGCTAAACCATCTTGAAGAAAGTAAGTAACTAAGGCGAGGCCGAAGGCCGAGCTACGTTCGGATAATTGAAAAACCATCTCGAAGAAAGCAAGTAACTAAAGGCGAGGCCGAAGGCCGAGCTGCGTTCAGGAAGAAGCTAAAGCATCTTGAAGAAAGTAAGCAACTAAGGCGAGGCCGAAGGCCGAGCTACGTTCTGACAAATGATAAGTAGTTCGGATAATTGAAAAACCATCTCGAAGAAAGCAAGTAACTAAGGGCGAGACCGAAGGCGGAGCTGCGTTCAGGAAGAAGCTAAACCATCTTGAAGAAAGTAAGCAACTAAGGCGAGGCCGAAGGCCGAGCTACGTTCTGACAAATGATAAACCATCTCGAAGAAAGCAAGTAACTAAGGGCGAGGCCGAAGGCCGAGCTGCGTTCAGAAAGAACCTAAACCATCTCGAATAAAGTTAATAAATATTAAGATTGAGTTAATTTAATTTAAATTTTATTATAAAGTCCACGCTTCTAACGGCAAATATACCGTGCATCCTAGAACCTCGCGGTTATTCCCGGCTGGATAGCAAGAGGCCCGATGCTATCACCTTAGTGCTATGGACTATAATAAGGGTAGTTCTTTGATGTGGGACGCCACTTTTGTTCTCACATTGGCTCCAAGTCACGTTAGGACATCTTCAAGAGCGGCTGGCGCGGCCGAGGCTGGGGCGGAGAGCCTCAAACGCAACAAATATAAAAATATAATTCAAGATTTCTAATTTGTTGCGTTTGCGGTTGAAACCCTCGGTCCGTGGAGCAGTGAAGCCAAAAGAGGCTTGAGCTGGTTGACGCAACTGGTGTCCCGCCATCAAGGGCTTATGTACTTCATTCAAAGGGTAAGCCTTGCCATCCAGCGGGGTAATGCCGCAAGTGCTCTAAGAACATTTGAAAATGCCCGTTTTGATTAAGTTTTGCTAGTTATTTTAATGTTTGTTAGGTAGGTTTAATTCTTTAGTTATTAATATTACTTTTTAATTTTTATGAAATAAATAGATTGAGTAAACGATATTATATTCTATCGAAGAAAGGAAGTCTTTAAGGGCGAGGCCCGAAGGCGGAAGAGGGTCTTTGGTTTACCTGAACGCAGCTCGGCCTTCGGCCTCGCCCTTACTTACTTCCTTTATTTGAGAAAGGTTTATCATTTACCTGAAAGCAGCTCGGCCTTCGGCCTCGTCCTTAGTTAGTTACTTTCTTTAAGAAGGTTTATCGATTACCTGAACGCAGCTCGGCCTTCGGCCTCGCCCTTAGTTACTTACATACTTCTTTGGAATACGAATTTCACGCGAGCGGAGCCGCGGGCTCAGCTAGTATCTAACTAAAGTAACAAATTAATAATTGTCAAATATACAAATAATAAATATTATATAGGTTATGTTAGGTTAGGTTAGGTTAGGTTAGATTTTTATTTAGGTATTTTTTGTGCAATAAGGTATTCAAATGGTCAGAATACAGTCACCGTAATTAAAGTGGAAACCCGAAAGACTACTTGGTAAGACTACTGGGAACGGTTATAGAGTACCAGGGCAGCAGAAATTGAAAGAATGTTCCCATAATACTACACTTTGTTTCACAACACTATTAGTTGGTGGTATCATTTTACATAAAAATACCCACCGTACCACCAGGGGTACGGCCAGGGGTATGGTAGGTCTGTCATGGATTATTCCAGAGGCGAGCTGTTTGTACTGTGAAAGAGTCCGTGTAAAACGTGCTTGAGTGAGCCGGTATTGCCAAGACTAAGTTGTCAGCAGATCTTAAAGCCAGATCGTGAGAAGAAAGAAATTCAAATCGTTCACTCAAACATTTGGGAGCACCAGAATCATTAAGTGTGCGGAAGAGAAGAGAGAGGGCGTGAGAGTTCCTGCGACCACGAACATCGAGCCACTGAGGGCGAGCTCGATGTTCAGATATATGGTCATACTTGCGCAATCCGAAAATTAGTGAATGGACAAGTTGAGAATACGGTCAAGTTTGTTGAGGAGATCCTCATTTAGGTCAAGATAACACACATCGCCATAATCTAGAATTGGCAATAAGAGAGATTGAGCGAGCGTAATTTTTGTGCCAGTGGAAATTAAGTTTTGCAAACGCTTGAGAGAGTGCATGCTCCCGAAGACCTTTCGACTGACCTCATTAACCTGCACACTCCATGTAAGAGATTCATCGATCATAAGCCCTAAATTTTTAACGCACTTGTTGTAGGGGATAGCTATGCCATTGAAAACAACGGCGGGGCGAGTATCCCTGTCCAGCTTTGCCAACAATTTAGGTGATCCGATGATTATGACTTGTTTCTTAGCAGGATTAACGAGCAGCCCGAAGCGCACAGGCCAATCGAGTACAGACTCAAGGTCTATATTCATGAGGGCTACGGCAGTATGAGTGTCCTTGAGACGGAAGTGACGGTAGAGCTGCAAGTCGTCAGCATATAGATGGTAGAAACATATAAGAGAGACAACAATATTTTTGATGAAAATGGAAAATAGTAATGGAGAGAGTACACCGCCTTGTGGTAGTAGGTATTGGTTAGGATATACATTGCAACAATTCATCAGTTCTAGAACGACCTAGTTCGAAAAGCCATTTATGAATAATTTTTTTTTATTGAAATTATGTCCCTAGTAGAAAGATCTAATTTGTTAATTACAGAGGGCCCAAGGAAGGAGTGGGCTCTTTGTGCAAATTTTGTCCTAACAAGCGGCACCACACATTGCTTACCAGCTTGTTGTCTTGTTTGGAATCGGTGCGTAACGCATCTAACTTATCTCGATTTTTATGGTATTTGGCTAGGAGGGACTTTATGTATACTTGCCGTATCGCTAAGAGCTCACATTTCGTATAGAGCGCTTCTGTAGGGTACCGAAAGGGTTTACTGTACATCACCCTCAGAACCGCTCTGTGAGCTCGCTCTAACACAAGCAAATGACACTAGGTTTTAAAAATGTATATTCATTTTAGATGAACGCACACAATAGCTAGGTTTTCAAAGCGTTTAAAATTTAAATGTAGGTAATCTATACATATAATAAAATCGTAAAGGTAAGAAAGTCTGTACATTGAATGTATTCGGAAAAAAACTAACCAGGGTGGCTTAAAATGAGATACTGAACATGTGAGAACAGTTTTTAAAATGTTTGTTTGTTTGTTTGTCTGTACGCGCATCACGCAAAAACCACTGAACTGTATTTGACGAAACTTTGTATAGTGACAGTTTATATCCCGGAGTAACATAATAAATAAAAAAAATTATCAAAAATCAAAATAAATATAAAAAATATTGTGCATTTAAAATCACGTAGTCCAAAGTAAAGGTTTCTTGTCAGTTGTTTTTGGCGTCAGCTGGCCGGTGACGAATATTTGATTCATGAAATGCAAAAAAATTAAAAATGTGAAGTTGCCAACGGAGACCTGTCATCTTTACCTCTTAGAGCTGGCCGGTGACAAATTATTATTTTATTAATAAAAAAAAAATTTAAGTTGACGTTTGACGTTTTGTCGATGTCAATGATGCAATTTATGCTTCTGTTGCCTACGGCATCGCTCGCGTGAAATTCGTATTTCAAAAGAAAAAAGCATGTAACTGAAGGCGGGGCCGAAGGCGTTCAGGAAGAAGAAAAATATTCTTGATGAAAATAAGTAACTTCTTTTTAAGGGTGAGGGCGGACGCAGAACTGCACTCTGGAAGACCATAAACCTTCTTGAAGAAAGTAAGTAACTATGGGCGAGGCCGCAGGCCGAGCTGCGTTCAGGAAGATAAACCTTCTTGAAGAAAGTCAGCTAAACAAATAATGTAACTAAAGCGAAGCCGAAGGCCGAGCTACGTTCAGATAAATCATAAACCATCTCGAAGAAAGTAATTAACTAAAGCGAGGCCAAATGCCGAATTACGTATAGATAAATAATAAAAAATCACCTCGAAGAAAGTAAGTAACTAAGTAAGTAAACTGCGTTAAGGAAGAAGCTAAACTATCTCGAAGAAAGTAAGTAACTAAGGGCGAGGCCGAAGGCCGAGCTGTATACTGAAAGACGACAAACCTTCTCGAATAAAGTAAGTAACTAAGGGCGAGGCCGGAGGCCGAGCTGCGTTCAGGAAGAAGATAAACCTTTTTAAAGAAAGTAAGTAACTAAGGGCGAGGCCGAAGGCCGAGCTGTATTCTGTAAGACGATAAACGTTCTCAAAGAAAGTAACTAATTATGGGCGAGGCCGAAGGCCGAGCTGCGTTCAGGAAGACTATAAACCTTTTCGAAGAAATTATGTAACTAATGGCGAGGCTGAAGGCCGAGCTGCATTCAGGAAGACGATAAACCATCTCGAAGAAAGGAAGTAACTAAGTGCGAAACCTTCTTTTTTTTTATTGAAACTGACACGGTTGGCTACATCACCTACAACATCCGTGATGTCAGCCCATAACACCGGGTGAACTTGCTCCCGGTTCTTGAATAAAGTAAGAAATAAAGCGAGGACGATGCGATGACCGAGCTACGCTCAGATAAATAATAAACTATCTCGAAGAAAGTAAGTAACTAAGGGCGAGGCCGAAGGCCGAGCTCCGATCAAGTAAACGATATTAGTCCCGAAGAAATTAACTAAAGGCGACGCCGCCGATGGACAAGCTGCGTATAGCTAAGCCATATACTTTCTCAAACAAAGAAACTAAGAACGATGTCGAAGGCCGAACTACGTTAAGGTAAACAATAAACCTTCTCGAAGAAATTAAGCGACTAAGGCCGAGCTTCGATCGCGTAAATGATATTATATTATATCGAAAAAAGCAAGTCATTAAGGGCGAGACCCGAGGACGGAAGAGGGTTTATTGTTTACCTGAATGCAGCTCGGCCTTCGGCTTCGCACTATGTTACTTCCTTTTTCTTTGGGAAGTTTTAATATTTACATGAACGGAGCTCGGCCTTCGGCCTCGCACTTAGTTACTTTCTTTCTTCGAGATGGTTTATCGTCTTCCTGAACCCAGCTCGGCCTTCAGCCTCGCCATTAGTTACATACTTTCTTCGAGAAGGTTTATAGTCTTCCTGAACGCAGCTCGGCCTACGGCCTCGCCCATAATTAGTTACTTTCTTTGAGAACGTTTATCGTCTTACAGAATACAGCTTGGCCTTCGGCATCGCCCTTAGTTACTTACTTTCTTTAAAAAGGTTTATCTTCTTCCTGAACGCAGCTCGGCCTTCGGCCTCGCCCTTAGTTACTTACTTTCATCGAGAAGGTTTATTGTCTTCCAGGATGCAGCCCGGCCTTCGGCCTCGCCCGTAGTTGCCTACCTACATTCTTCATTGAAATGCGAATTTCACGCGAGCGAAGTCGCGGGCAACAGCTAGTATACTATAAACTGTAAATACTTACATTGTGAAGTGTTCCTGTCAGCGTGTTTATGACGAGTCCGCAAAGCTTACCATGGGTTCCTGTCTTCACCATATCCTCAAAAGACTCATCCTTGCAGTTGCCTACATTGCTCCCTACAAAAAAATTTAAATGGTCACTAATTGGCAAATACGTACCTATTATTAAAAATATTATTAAAAAAACAAAATTTTCTATACCTTTAAGGCCTGGTAAAGTTTTGAGGATCCACTCCTTCTTCTGTTGGCTGTCGACTGTCGTGTATACTTCCAGTCCTATACCGAGAGCCACGTTAATGACTGCCTGGCCCAGTGCTTCCGCTCCGTTGTGGATCAGAACAGTTGTTTTGGGGTTGGCTAGCGGATTATTGCAGCAAATGTCCTCCTGAAATGAAATTGTTTTAAATGCCGAAGATGTATATTACTTGTCTATTGCTGGTTTGCCGCTACCTCAGCCCGCGCTTACGCACATCGCGCCTCACGCCACACCCGCTGACGCCTAGCTCAGTAGCGTTAGTATCGCTGTCGCGTAGCCAAAGAATATAATACCGCGTAGCCACGTCTGTATTATATGTGTAATTGAGCTACCTACCCCTCGCGCGTGTACGAATTTTGTTTTTTTTTGTTATTTGTTTTATTACTAACATTTGTTGTGTTCAAATGCCAATACGAGTAAAAAAAGGAATAGTAATATGACTATGACGTGTGCGCTAGCTTCACTAGTCATGTCACTTAATTACGTAGAATTATTATTACATGGTTGTACATATTAATTCTATGCCTGAAATACGAAGTAACGACAGTTCAGATTAACACCTGGTGGCGGGAGCATTCGTCTATCCGACTTTTTTGTCGACGGTACCAATAGCTGTTACGTCATAACCGTCAGCGGTGGCATACTGGAACCAGACGACTAATACATTATGGTTGAGCCATTTCATTTTGTTTGTCTATTTTCAAATTGAAAAAATAAACGATCCACGTACATATTTTATTCACACAAACGTCACTCCTCACCTCACTGACATTACACTATCCTTCCCTTTTCGTCTCGTCGACAAGAAAGAAAGGCAAGATGAAGGAAGAAAAAAAAACATAAAACCGACTTCCTAAAAAAAGTAAAACTAAAAAACTATTTAAAATAAAAATATAAAAACCGCCTTCAAAAATATATGAAAAAAAAACCTACAAAAAAACGAACCCTAGAGTTGAAGGCGGTGCTAAAAAGGCTACACAAATCACAAAGGATATTATCATCCACTCATGTTTTCTTTCATGCATCATTTTTGCTTGCTTTAGCACCGCCTTCAACTCTAGGGACGAAGTAACTATTAAGTAATCTGTGTCTAGGGTTCGTTTTTTTTTAGGTTTTTATTTCATATATTTTTGAAGGCGGTTTTTATATTTTTATTTTAAATAGTTTTTTAGTTTTACTTTTTTTAGGAAGTCGGTTTTATGTGTTTTAAAACTTTTTTTTTATTTCACAGTTTTTTTTAGTAATTTTTTGCTATTAATGTACTCGGCGGAATCGCTCGGCCTTCGGCCTCGCGATTCCGCCTCGCTTTCCAATCCGATCTTGACCCAATTAAAATAGGACCACGTCAGCTTCGATAGCTCAGTGGTGCAGACAGTCAACTGTCGCTATTGAATGTTAAGCAACGCTGGGTGCGGTCAGTATTTGGATGGGTGACCGCTGACCGTTGGAGGCTGACCGAGGTTCGGATTCCTCGTAAAACTGTAGGTCCCTTCCCTCCTAATCTTACTTGGTGGTAGGGTTTAACCTGCCCGGGTTGGTACCACCGCACTGAATTAAACGTCGGTCGAAACGGCTATGTAAATAGTTTGTGTTTTCCGACCAGTTCAGTGTAGTCAGCACAATCAAAGGGGGAAGCACTGACATGGCACTTAGTTTACCCGGTGTTATGGGCTGACATCACGGACGTTGTAGGTGATGTTGCAGAACTTAGTAGAATGGACAGACATAAACGTGTTACGGAACCCTACTTTTATTATAAAATAACCGTCGGAGGACCTTGGCTGAAAATTGTGAAATTTAGTAGAACGGACAGACATACATTTGTTACGGAACCCTACTTTTATTATAAAAAACCGTCGGAGGGCCTTGGTTGAAAACTGTAAAATTTAGTAGAACGGACAGACATACATTTGTTACGGAACCCTACATTCATTTTGAACATACCGTGCATCCTAGAACCTTGCGGGTATTCCCGGCTGGATGGCAAGAGGCCCGATGGTATCACCCTGGTGCCATGGGCTAAGGGTAGGTCATTGATGTGGGACGCCACTTGTGTCGACACATTGGCTCCAAGTCACGTTCGGGCCTCTTCAAGAGCGGCTGGCGCGGCCGCGGCCGGAGCGGAGAGCCTCAAACGCAACAAATATTCAAATATTATTCAAGATTTCGAATTTGTTGCGTTTGCGGTTGGAACCCTCGGTCCGTGGAGCAGTGAAGCCAAAAGCTTCTTGAAGAGGCTTGGGCCTCTGCTGGTGGACGCAACTGGCGTCCCGCAATCAAGGGCCTACTTCATTCAAAGGGTAAGCCTTGCCATCCAGCTGGGTAATGCAGCAAGTGTTCTAGGAACATTTGAAAATGCCCCTTTTGATAGTTATTTTAATGTTTGTTAGGTAGGTTTATTTCTTTAGTTATTAGTATTACTTTTTTGTTATTTATTAAATAAATGTTTTGAAATAAATGTTAAATTTTGTAGATCGGACTGACATGCATTTGTTACGGAACCCTACATTCATCTTGCAGAACTTAGTAGAATGGACAGACATAAACGTGTTACGGAACCCTACTTTTATTATAAAATAACCGTCGGAGGACCTTGGTTGAAAATTGTAAAATTTAGTAGAACGGATAGACATGCATATGTTACGGAACCCTACATTCATTTCGAAATAAATGTTAAATTTAGTAGAACAGACAGACATGCATTTGTTACGGAACCCTACATTCATTTTGCAGAACTTAGTAGAATGGACAGACATAAACGTGTTACCGAACCCTACTTAACAGTTGCACTCCGGGAGTGCCGGCAGATCCCGTGCCACTCTAACTTAACCCTTAATGCAATGACTTAAGGTTTCATTTTAAAAATGACGCTGACGCGATGTCGCGAGTTATACATTTTTTACCCACCTAAAAAAGTGCCAAGCGCCGCTAAAGAAGTTTTCACTTCAAAAACCTCAGGGTTATCCCCTTTCAAATAAAAAAAAAAAAAAAATTTCAAAATCGGCCCACAATTGACGGAGTAATCGCGTAACAAACATCCAAAAAAAGAAAACATACCGTCGAATTGAGAATCTCTTAGATCTAAAGTAAATTGCTCGTGAAGACAAATGCAACGAGCCCAAACACGATGGGTTTATCATGTGTAGTTTAGGAGTTCCTATGGCCACCTTCTGTCTCCATCATCAGACCAGCTCGATGGTACTCGGTACAGTAGGTACCGGTCAGGTACCATAATAAATTAAGCGCACCTGGCCGGTCGGAAAAGATAAAAAAATTCAAATTTAGAATATTCATGAAACAAGGGTCCGAATATGTATCACTAGTATATCGATTCATGTATTTCAACAGGACAGAGAAAATTTCAAAATATTAGGTATTTAATACTTTTTAGTTCTTTTTTTTTTGTTTTTTGGAAATCGGTTTAATATTTTTTAAAACAGTTTTTATTTCATTCTTTTTAGTAATATTACATAAAAAAGAATAATCGAAATCGATTGAAGTGGTACAGAATTATTCGCCATATGTGTCAGACTGCAAATTGCTGAATTAGTCCACATCACAAAAGTTTTGCTGAAGGTAACCACACACCATACTAATTTATCAAACTGAAAATTGCCGAAAACGACTACATCACAAGTTTTGCTGAAGGTAACCACACACCATAGTATTATGCTGATTTTTCGAAAACCACTGAATCTATTTCGATAAAATTGAAATGGGACCACCTCGGAAGTATGACCTAACTAACAAAAAAAGAATTTTCTAAATCGGCCCTCAATTGACGGAGATCACGTAACAAACATAAAAAAAAATTAATAAAAACAAATAAAAATAAAAAAAAACATACAGACGAATTGAGAACCTCCTCCTTTTTTGGAAGTCGGTTAAAAATTAATAGACTTTATCAAGAAAATTAGTGTCGCATTGGAACTCTCGCAGATCAGATGATCTCCTTGAATTTTCCCAAGTTATTAAAAGAAGACCACGGCCGCCGAGTGAAACGTGAAGGGTAATTGTGTGCTCGAACGGTGAACAATTTTGCAAGTCCGAAAGTCTTTAAGTTTTGTGATCTTCTGAGAGGAGTCTACAGAAGCAGCGTCTATAGTCCCGTTGCTCCACCTGCTGTCGAAGGCACCGAGGTCAGATTTCCTTTTAGTTTTCCCACCACAATGTTAAATTCTAAATAACTAGCATTGCAATTAATTTACTATTTGGAACCGATTTACGCACAATTTTCACTAATAAAGTGTTGAGACACTCAGAGCCGCAACATACCCGAGGTATACGTTCTCTTCAACCTGTAATGTAGTCAATGAGGAGTTGAACTGATGTATGGGATACATTAATTCCTCAGTCAATGAAACTTTGATAATATCTTGGAGTAATGTTCGGAATTAAGACTGACAAATAATCCAAAAATTTTTTCTACGCGAAGTAAAATTTATAAAATTTTCACTTTTCTTTGAATATACCCATATATTCAAAGAAAAGTGAAAATTTTATATAACTTCTATAGACAAATTGCTCCGTCCAAAGTTACTTCGCCATAGGGTAGGTATTATTTATATGAATACGTACGTAAAAAAATCCAAAATTTTTGGGGTCCGCTTGCACAAACGCAGATTTCCAGACCGCCGGCACACGGCCATTGGAGTAGGCGAGACGGAATAGGCGCGTCAGCACTGGAGCCAGCTCGAGAGCACACTATTTTAACACCAATGCAGGAATTCTATCCGGTCCACTCGCTTTCCTGACGTCTAGGGAGAGAAGCTCCGCCCGTACAGTTCGTTGTCGAAACTGCACTTCCGGCATGGAGTTCTCGCACCTAGGTATGGATGGGGGAGTGGCACCCCCATCGTCCAGGTTGGAGTTCCCCGCAAAGAGAGATACCAGTAAGTCGGCTTTCTCCTTTGCGGAGTGGGAAATTGAGCCTCCAGGACACTGCAGAGGTGGAAGAGAGCAGCGGCAGAAATTCGACTCGACAGATTTGGCGAGAGACCAGAACTCACGGCTCTCAGTTGGGTGCTGGTTCAGTCTATCACCGATTCTGCCGATGTGGTCAAATTTGGCCCTGGCAATAACCCTTTTGCAATATCTGGAGACGTGGTTGTATACCTTCTTCGGTTCGGATACGTTTGAATCACGTCCGGCACGAGCTCGCGACCATGCACGATAAGCTGCGCATTTAGCTGCGACAGCATCAGCACAGTCGCGGCTGTACCATGGTTGGATTTTACCACCGAGGTGGACAGAGGCGCTGGGAATAAACATTTCAATTGTCGCCAGAACCACCTCGGCAACAGTAATTGCACATTGCGACGGATTATCCGAACTGAAGCAAATCTCAAAAGGGTAGGATGCGAAGTGTTCTCGCATCCCATCCCAATCTGCTGACGCGTAGTGCCAAATTCGACGCGTTCCTTCAGTAAGGGACTGAGGAGGAGAAGATGGCACCGTGTACCCCACTAAACAATGATCAGAAAAACACAGCGGGTATCTCACTGCGACCTTATATCCAGTGGGGTTCGTTGTCAGCAGAAGATCCAGCGGAGAGGGTTCATGACCGTCTATATCTGGCAGCCTGGTGGGCTGGCCTACCATTTGAGACAGGTCATCCGTCAGGGCGAAGTCGTAGGCGGCTCTCCTCGCAAAGTCAGTTCTCTTGGAGCCTAGCCATGCCTCGTGATTGGCATTGAAGTCTCCAAGGAGAACCAAATCCGCGGTGGGGAACCGCTCTTGGACTTTGTCTACCGCTCCACTCAGGTACTCGAATAACCGAGCTGTCGCCGCATTGCCAGAGTGCGACCTGTAGAGACAGGCGTGCACCCGCGACACCGCTCCCAGATCCACGAGGGCCCAGAGTATTGAGAGCCTCAATGCAGCGCAGGCGACGACAGCAAATAGCCGCCCTGATAAACAGGCAGACTCTTCCAGATTCTTCCAGTGTGTAGCCAGGGTGGTGCAGGTAAGAAGTGCCGGCAGGGCGAGATATTTGCGTTTCCGTCAGAAAAAGCAAGGCCGGCTTCATCGTCTCCAGGTGGTGATGGACGGCATTAAGATTGGTGTGCAACCCCCACACGTTGGTCGAGTCGACGCTAAATAGTGGTGTAGGGGTGTCCCCAAAAAGGGTGACTGCTCAAACCCGTCAAACGACCTATAGCGATTACCTCCCTTCTCTGTAAGGTGGTGGAGCGCATTATCAATGCGCAGCTCATGAAGTACCTAGAGACGAATGTCCTCATCAGCGATCGGCAATACGGCTTCCGGCCAAAACGATCTGCTGGTGATCTCCTAGCGTATGTCACTCACCTTTGTGGGGGAATCGCTTGAAGGTCATGGTGAATCCTTGGCAATTGGCCTTGATATTGCCAAGGCATTTGACCGGGTTTGGCACAAGTCGCTCTTGGGCAAATTGCCGGCTTACGGACTTCCTTCTGGCCTCTGTAACTGGGTCACCGATTTCCTACATGGGCGTAGCATTAATTTAGCAAACGTCCACTACGGTTGCTCGTCGGACGCCATGTCAGTGAACGCCGACGTACCACAAGGATCTGTGTTGTCACCCACGCTGTTTCTTCTGCATGTCAATGATATGCTGTCTCTGGGCAACATACAATGTTATGCAGGTGACAGTACGGCACACGGATCCTACACCAGTCACCCTTCAGCCAGTCGGGATGTTGTGGATGAGAAGAGGCGAAGAATTGTGTCTGAGCTCGAACACACACTCGGCTCTATTTCCTAATGGGGCCGTAGTAATTTGGTCGAGTTCAACGCTTCCAAGACACAAGTTTGCGCGTTCAGTGCGAAGAGAGCGGCGTTCACACAGACTCCTTCATTCCAAGGCACGTCGCTTCAATTAAGACCTCGGGGTCCTCGGAGTCCAAATGTCGCACGACCTGAACTTTCGTCGCCATACCGAGGGGAAGGCCAAGCTGGTTTCTAAAAAGCTGGGCGTACTCAATAAATAAGGTGGGACGGTACTTCACGCCGGACCAAAAGCTGCTTCTGTATAAATCGCAGATCAGGTACTGCTCGCACCTGTGGGATGGCTCTGCCAAATACTAGCTTGCGCCTCTATACTCAATCCAGCGTCGAGCCGTGCAACTAGTGGGTGACCCCGAAGTGTCCTGCGATCTAGAAGCACTGCAACACCGTAGGGATGTCGGCTCCCTAAGTGTGTTATATCGCTTATTCCGTGGGGAGTGCTTGGAAGAGCTGTTTAATGCGATCCCGCCGTCTTCTTTCCACCTTCGAACCATGCACACTGGACAGGGATTGCATTCCTACACGCTGGACTTACCGCGGATGCGTACCAATCGATTCTGCATACGGGCGCAGAGGAGGGGAAAATGCCACGTCTCTCGCCTCCCGCGGGCGTCCGCTCCTCTGCGCACCGCGCCCGTCTTGGCCCGCTTGTTTTTTAAACTTGCCGATGGATTTTTGTTGGATTATTTTCCAAATAATTTTCTTCAAAATTCTTAATTATAATTGAACAATAAAAACGGACGGAGGAATTTTCCAGAACAGAGTTTCGGTCGTCACCTTGAAAAAAAATGATGCAAATAAAAAAGTTGTTAGATTCTTATGCTTATTGATGTACATAATAAAGCTAAGGTATATTCAGATTAAAGAACCGACCGAGCAATTTTGCCGAAGAAAATATAGTAAAAAAACCCATTTTGTTTTTAATTACGTATTACCATATAGAAAAAATGTTGGATTTTTTTACGTACGTATTCATATAAATAATACCTACCCTATGGCGAAGTAACTTTGGACGGAGCAATTTGTCTATAGGAGTTATATTAAATTTTCACTTTTCTTTGAATATACGCAACTTTCCGTAAAAATTTTTTTTGGATTATTTGTCGGTCGTAAATTCCGAACATTACTCTAAGATATTATCAAAGTTTCATTGACTGAGGAATTATTGTATGGGTCTCCATACATCAAGACTCCTGGTTGACTAGGCTACTGCTCGATCACTAAAGATTGGTCCTCCCGTCTTCTACGCACATATTTAATACTAGCTTTTGCCTGCGGTTTCGCTCGCGTGAAATTCGTATTTAAAAAGAAAGTAAGTAAGCCCGCTACCGTACCTTTATTTCAGCGCGCGGAACAATTCGGTTTGTATGAACATCTTAGCGAACCCGGAACTGAATTTTATTTAGCATCCTGTGTCTCGTATAGGTAAATGTTCTTGTACGAAGTTTCATCGAATTCAGATGCTCGGTTTAAAAGTTATGGTGGAACATACATACATACATGCATACAGAAAAGATTTCTAAAAATCGTCAATTTAGCTTTAGTATCAGACATAGAGTCTACAAACTCAGTATCTCATAAAACAAAGTAACTTACTCCAAAACAATCCCTTACAGTTTTATTATTAGTATTGATTTAATAATTTTTTACTTTTTAAGGGTTGTTGATATGTCGGAGGGGGGGGGGGGGGTTTAATTTGTAATTTTATCTTTTATTTCTAGCTTTTTAAGAGACGTAATTTGAACTTGTTATAATTTTTTTAGGTTAGGCAAGGTTACAAGTACATCAATTAGTTTTGTAATAATCTCCGCTTATTTACTTTTTAAGGCGACGAGGGAAAGAGTAATAAATTTTCATTTTGCAGCTGAGATCTATTCACCAATTAAGAAAAGTGCTGATGACCTTCGAATCAGATGACCTGATCTTCATCAAACTTAACTAATAAATAACCATCGCGCTTAAACCAGGTTTCTAATAAAGAAACCGCCTCCAAACCGGGCCATCCCTTTGGGAGCTCCGATGCCACAGACAGATACATAGACAGACGGAGGCGTCAAACTTATCCCTCTTGCGTCGCGGGTTAAAATAATACTAAACTAAAATGTGAGTAAAGTGTTCCTGATTGTTTTTTAAATGTTCGGCTTTCTATCGGGACTTTTCAAATTCGCGAAATAGTAACCCTAGCCTTTGAGCTTCATGTAAATGTTATATTTTTCTTATGTCTGAAAATGTTTTTGGAGCAATTACTTTGCTATCTATCTGTAGGTCCCTTCCCTTGCCCCTTACTAGGTGGTAGGCTCAAATTGTAGCCGACTGGTTTGGTACCACCGTACTGGATGTAAGATGGCCGCATAGCTGCCTCGGTTGTGTTCTCCTCTAGTCGAGTATAGCCAGCAATCCAGGGAAGTCTCCGGTATGGCACCTACCTTCTCGGAGGTGATCTTTTCTGGTCGGAGCATTCGCTTTGGCCCCTTCGACTCAGCCACCCATACCGGATTACATAAAAAAAATCTAAAATTACATACCAAGCAGTAGAAAGCGTTAGCGTATGCCATTGGTACGGTGGCGGCGTCCTCCATGCTCCAGTGAGGAGGAACCGGCCACAGCATGCCCACGTCCGCTTCCACCAGGCTGGAGAGAGCGCCTGTGGGCAGCCAGCCCATCACTCGCTCGCCGCTGGATCGACAAAGTTTCAACAATGTAAGTTCTCTTGTCGTCGATCATGTGAAGTAAAAACTGTCCGCAAATACTATTGGTACCGCTTCAGTGATTGATAACTCAAGTACCTGTATCGTATAAGCTTATGTAAACAAATTAAAATTACAAATTTAAAAAACACCCGACACGTCAAATACCCTTAAAAATAAAAAATAATTTCTGCTTTGTTAATTAAAGGTGTCGGGAAACCGAGTTTACTTTTTTTTTACTGATCGGTCCCCCAGCGCCTTTAATTAACTATGCAGAAATTAACTATCAAGCAGTAATTTAAGGTACGAAGACCCACCAGCTGCACGGCTCGGTGGAAGGATCGTGCCAAGGTGAGAGGTGGCTATCCTGTCGACCTTATGCACGGCATCTTGTCCTTATCCCTAAACCACCTTTTACGACATGCACGGGGGATAATTCTATAAAGAGATGCAGTGGGATAATTCTTTTTAAGACGAGACGGAAGTTAAACTCCATACAAAATCGTCTTTCGGCATTTATGTTTTTTACTAAAAAAATAAAAAATTCAATTTTTTGTCGAAATACAAATTTTTAGCTCCGGTGTTGTATATTTCATCTAAACAAACAGGAACGTAGATTGGACTGTCCTTAAGACAGGTTTTTTTTAATTCAAATAAAGTTTAGGTGGCTAAAAAACATATAAGACGAAAGCCATTTTGTATGGAGAAAGTTAACTTCAGTCTTGCTCGTCTAAGTACCAACCCCTAGAATAATACTTATCCTCCCTTACCTTTAATAAAATCCAACGTCTGCTTTCTGTATGTATGTATGTATGTATGTATGTCTGTCTGTCCGCTTATAACTCGAGAACCACTGAATCGATTTTAATAAAAAAAGCCACAGTTGCACTCCGGGAGTGCCGGCAGAAGTGAACACTTTTTGTATTTCCGAAAATAATTCTTAGGTGGTTATAAAAAAAAATAAACACCCTAAAAAAATTTAAACACCGTAACATTGCTTGAAAAAGAAAACAAAAGAAAAAAAAAGCAAAAAAAATTTGAGGGATTCGAACCCACGGTCAAAAAATACAAATCCTACACTCTTACCATTGAGCCAAGAAATCACATAAACGACCAAACGAATATCGGATTCCCTTGATTCGCTTTCGGCGTTACTGTCACTGAGAGGCGAACAGAATTGATCCCGAGCCATCGTAACTTAACCCTTAATGCAATGACTTAAGGTTGCATTTGAAATAATAAAAATAAATCTGTCGCTTTTCGAGATCTGTCGCGAGTCTAACATTTTTTACCCACCTAAAAAAGTGCCAAGCGCCGCTAAAGAAGTTTTCACTTCAAAAATCACTCGGTCTCCGTACGCCTTTAATTAACTAGGCGGAAATAATTTTTCACTTTTTAAAGGGTTCTTGTGTCGATTTTTTTTTTTTCATTTGTAATTTACATTTAATTTAATTTCGATTAGGTATATTTTGGAAGTATTTTAAAATTTACTGAAATACTTACGTGTTAGTACGTCCGCAGAAATCTTTTCCATACGAATTCGAATTATTTAATGTATCAACTTCCAGGCGAAGACTTCCCGTAGCTTTCTGCACATCTTGTTGCGAAACTGCGGAGTAATACACCTATAACAAAACCATTAGTTTTGAAAATATATTATTCCGGATTCGCATTTCACATTTTTTTAATAAAAAAAAATTCTAATTTGTCCCCCATCATTGACCACCAAAAATCTAAATTGGTTCATTTACGCTATTCGTCCGTATATCGATACGTACTAAATTTCAAAATTTTTCGTCCAGTAGATTCGGAGAAACTATGTTGTGACAAAAGGACAGACAAGGGTTTCGTTTTTTTTTTAAATACATGACAGATAAACAAAATTATAGATATATTTATTGAAAATAAAAGAAAGTTAACATTATAAAGAACATAGAGTTAATAATAAATTAATAAAAAAAATTATAAAACGAAAACTAACCTAAAACAAAACAAAATAAATTCTCGTAATTACATATTTGATTAAAAACCTAAAAAAAAAAACGAACCCTAGAGTTGAAGGCGGTGCTAAAAAGGCTACACAAATCACAAAGGATATTATCATCCACTCATGTTTTCTTTCATGCATCATTTTTGCTTGCTTTAGCACCGCCTTCAACTCTAGGGTTCTTTTTTTTTTAGGTTTTTATTTCATATATTTTTGAAGGCGGTTTCTATATTTTTATTTTAAATAGTTTTTTAGTTTTACTTTTTTTAGGAAGTCTGTTTTATGTTTTTTTAAACTTTTTTTTATTTCACAGTTTTTTTTAGTAATTTTTTGCTATTAATGTACTCGGCGGAATCGCGAGGCCATCGGCCTCGCGATTCCGTCTCGCTTTCCAATCCGATCTTGACCCAATTAAAATAGGACCACGTCAGCTTCGATAGCTCAGTGGTGCAGACAGTCAACTGTCGCTATTGAATGTTAAGCAACGCTGGGTGCGGTCATTACTTGGATGGGTGACCGCTGACCGTTGGAGGCTGACCGAGGTTCGGATTCCTCGTAAAACTGTAGGTCCCTTCCCTCCTAATCTTACTTGGTGGTAGGGTTTAACCTGCCCGGGTTGGTACCACCGCACTGAATTAAACTTCGGTCGAAACGGCTATGTAAATAGTTTGTGTTTTCCGACCAGTTCAGTGTAGTCAGCACGATCAAAGGGGGAAGCACTGACATGGCACTTAGTTTACCCGGTGTTATGGGCTGACATCACGGACGTTGTAGGTGATGTTGCAGAACTTAGTAGAATGGACAGACATAAACGTGTTACGGAACCCTACTTATATTATAAAATAACCGTCGGAGGACCTTGGTTGAAAATTGTGAAATTTAGTAGAACGGACAGACATACATTTGTTACGGAACCCTACTTTTATTACAAAATAACCGTCGGTGGGCATTGATTGAAAATTGTAAAATTTAGTAGAACGGACAGACATACATTTGTTACGGAACCCTACATTCATTTTGAAATAAATGTTAAATTTTGTAGAACGGACAGACATGCATTTGTTACGGAACCCTACATTCATCTTGCAGAACTTAGTAGAATGGACAGACATAAACATGTTACGGAACCCTACTTTTATTATAAAATAACCGTCGGAGGACCTTGGTTGAAAATTGTAAAATTTAGTAGAACGGATAGACATGCATATGTTACGGAGCCCTACATTCATTTTGAAATAAATTTTAAATTTAGTAGAACAGACAGACATGCATTTGTTACGGAGCCCTACATTCATTTTGCAGAACTTAGTAGAATGGACAGATATAAACGTGTTACCGAACCCTACTTAACAGTTGCACTCCGGGAGTGCCGGCAGATCCCGTGCCACTCTAACTTAACCCTTAATGCAATGACTTAAGGTTTCATTTTAAAAATGACGCTGACGCGATGTCGCGAGTTATACATTTTTTACCCACCTAAAAAAGTGCCAAGCGCCGCTAAAGAAGTTTTCACTTCAAAAACCTCAGGGTTATCCCATTTCAAATAAAAAAAAAAGAATTTTCAAAATCGGCCTACAATTGACGGAGTAATTGCGTAACAAACATCCAAAAAAAGAAAACATACCGTTGAATTGAGAATCTCTTAGGTCTAAAGTTTCTCGTGAAGACAAATGCAACGAGCCCAAACACGATGGGTTTATCATGTGTAGTTTAGGAGTTCCTATGGCCACCTTCTGTCTCCATCATCAGACCAGCTCGCTGGTACTCGGTACAGTAGGTACCGGTCAGGTACCATAATAAATTAAGCGCACCTGGCCGGTCGGAAAAGATAAAAAATTTCAAATTTAGAATATTCATGAAACAAGGGTCCGAATATGTATCACTAGTATATCGATTCATGTATTTCAACAGGACAGAGAAAATTTCAAAATATTAGGTATTTAATACTTTTTAGTTCTTTTTTTTTTGTTTTTTGGAAATCGGTTTAATATTTTTTAAAACAGTTTTTATTGCACTGGGGTAAATAGATTATTCAATTCAAATTAACATAGTTATAAAATAATTAACTAATCTAAAAATAGCTCTTCAGACCAGGAGCCGAAGGTTTCGACCGCGAAAGCCACAAACCAATAATTAAGGCTGATGTTTTCATATTTTTTGTGCTTTCTTTTGGCTGCAGCCTCCGCACCCGGCTTCATGGCCGATAGGGCGAGGTTGCTGGCACAGATGGTATCGACGCATGTTGCGTCCCAGACTAGCGCCCTTCCGTTCTTCCATGGGACAATCGTCATGCCGTCGGGGCGCTTTCCATCATCACGGCATAGCCCTGGTGGTTCTAGGATACTCGGAAAATCAATTGACACCAGACCTCTTTTGAGGATATCATTTAATGCGTGATGTCGAGCGTACCGGCCCGCGTTTTTGGCACAGCTCAGACCGTGGTAGCCTAACGGGTCGACAGTAACTCCACACACGTATGAATGTTGTTCATAAATTTTGCACCCAAGCCTGAGTGCCATTCCAATGCGAAGTGAATCTGGGTCTAGCAGCGTGCCGATTGATCGGGATGGGATAGCATGCAACCAGGCCCCAGACTCCCTTCGAGTGGAGGCATTTTTATTTCATTATTTTTAGTAATATTACATAAAAAAAGAATAATCGAATACGAATAATCGAAATCGATTGAAGTGGTACAGAATTATTCGCCATATGTCAGACTGCAAATTGCTGAATAAGTCCACATCACAAAAGTTTTGCTGAAGGTAACCACACACCATAGTATTATGCTGATTTTTCGAAAACCACTGAACCAATTTCGATAAAATTGAAATGGGACCACCTCGGAAGTATGACCTAACTAACAAAAAAAGAATTTTCTAAATCGGCCCTCAATTGACGGAGAAATCACGTAACAAACATAAAAAATAAATAAAAATAAAAACAAATAAAAATAAAAAAAACATACAGACGAATTGAGAACCTCCTCCTTTTTTGGAAGTCGGTTAAAAATACAATACAATTCTTGTAGCCAAACACAGAATAGTTACTCTGCCTACCCCGATTGTCGGGATACAGTGTGCTGGTATGCACACACACACACACACACAAACACACCCTTACAGACCCACATGCACATACACAGTCCCTCATACACACGCACGTACCCCAACTGACACCCACAACTCAAATAAAATTTACTTTTTTTTTCTCTCTTGTTTGTAGCTTATGAAGATAAAATGTAGTATTGTAAAAAGTGGAACTTTGTTATTGGCTTTATTGTTTTTTAATTCATATATTGTAATAAATAAAATACAAATGTAGGTAGGTATGTATGTTTACCTGAACGAGTTTCTTCGTTAAATCGGTTTGCTGAGAATCCAGGGTCAGCGGTCCCGCGAGCCAGGCCAGGCTGTCGATGTCTTCGGGGCGCTGAGACGCCAGGAATACATGCTCACTTTGGACTGAGACCGGTGGCAGGGGCAAGTGCTGATAGCTACCCCACTCACCCTAAAACAATACCCTTTTATATTATCTTTATTAATATCAAAGAACGTTTTTAGGTTTTTAGGAAGCCTATTACTAAGCTTACAACGCCTGTCCGTCCGTCCGTATGAAGACTGTATCTTTGGAACCGTAATAACCGGAAGTTGAACTTTTCACAGAATATGTCTTATTTTGGCGGATATAACAACAAATTATTAAACAATGTAAAAGTAAATAATTAAGGGCGCCTCCACAACCGGCGTGTACCCATGAGATTTTTCTGATTTGAAAAAAAAAAATTACGTGGATACCTTCACCTGCTCTATGGTTCGATTTCCATGTAAAAATGTAGGTCCACAGGGTTCACTGGAGAAAATTACCTAACGCAATAAGCCTGCGATGTGGCAACACATCAAGTGGCATAAAGTGTATTATTATTATTCTTTCTTGTCTAAGTGTTGACAAAAAGCGTTGACCTACGTTTTGGTATACGTTGAGGGCCAGGTTTTTGCTCAGCTGGTCCCTGTATAGCGGCAATTCGGGGCGGAAGGGCGGCGCGCTGTAGTCGGATATCAGCAGCAAACTCAACACGGCTCCTCCTGGCTCCTGCCGCAAGCAGTTGAACAAACCTGCCGCGAGAACAGGCGGTATGAGTGTGAGGATGTCTCTATGTAAAGGATTTTTCATTAAGAGCGCTCGAACTTTGAAATTAAATTAAACAACCTGTTTAAGTGATATTGCCACAATTTTTATTTTATTTTAAAGGATATTCGATGACATTATGTATGGAATATAATTTCAGCCAAATGGCTGCCGCGACTCCGTTTTAGGTGGTGTATCCTGGTGGACCAATTTTGGACGACATCTTCGCATAAATGGGGCTCAATTTCATGAAGAATGCGAATTATGTTGGCCTTCAGGGCGGCAATTGTCTGTGGTTTGTCTGCAAAGACCAGAGCTTTCACGTTGCCCCACAAAAAGTAGTCGAGCGGTGTTAAGTCACACGATCTCGGTGGCCGTTGATGTCGCCACCACGCGAGATGACAAAGCCCTCGAACTTCTCATCCAATAAATTTAATGTTTCCCGTGCAGTATGGCACGTGGCGCCGTCCTGTTGGAACCACATGTTGGTGAGATCCATATCATCTATTCTAGGCAACGACGTATCATGTATTCTACTAGACCTCTTACCCGGGCAACAGCCTTCGCTCCACCGCGGTGGAGTAACCATTACGCGGAGAGCCATTACCCTCTTGTGACTAGTAGCTCGCGAGCGACCGAACGCGGCGGACGCGCCGTCCGCGCGCTCGCTGCCGTCCGTCTGCGGCTCGCATCGCGCCAGTCATTATGCCCGGTTGTGTGTTGCGAATTGCGATATTGCAAAAATCATACCAAAAATATTGGGAAAACTGATAGCATCTCATTTCATAGGTAAGTATCACTTCATTGTGATCTTAATATATAAGGTCTTTCAAAATTAGTTAATAGTACGCTAAGGGGGGGTTCTGCATCATATAGGGAGTAAAACCTATATAAAATTTTTTGGACCTTCGCCTTTTTTTATGTAAAATGTTTTGTATGTATTTAAATAAAAAAATATGTGGTTGATTTTTATAGCCTAATCGATTCATTTTCATAACAGTAACAAAAAAGTCTTCATTACCATTTTGATGTGACGTGTAAGTTGGTAAAAAAAATCAAATTCTTTCTATTCCATACTAATAAAACTAAAATTGTGGTTTTCACAATTTCTGAAAGAAAGAGATCTATGTGTTGGAAGACTTTTTTGTTCCTGGCATGAAACTGAAACGATTAAGAAAAGAATTTTTTTTTACATTTTACATTATTATAAATTTTTTTTTTGTAAAAAAAAA
This sequence comes from Nematopogon swammerdamellus, assembly GCA_946902875.1. Classification (NCBI taxonomy): domain Eukaryota; kingdom Metazoa; phylum Arthropoda; class Insecta; order Lepidoptera; family Adelidae; genus Nematopogon; species Nematopogon swammerdamellus. The sequence goes on from OX336356.1 coordinate 13,796,425, forward strand.
TCTTTGTTCCTCAAAAGCGATTTATTTACGATACAGAACCCCCCCTTAGCGTACTATTAACTAATTTTGAAAGACCTTATATATAATATCTTGTTTTCCATGTGCTTAGAAATATTTGGTTCAACTGGCCAATTAGGGCTGTCACAACGCTACTTCAATTTGAAAATTTTGTACATTTTATGTATTGACCTCGCATTGCAATAACTATTTAATAATTATTTAATTAAACAAATAAATTGAACGCGCTCATTAGGGCTGCCACATATGAATGATTAGAAATAGAGTTCTGGGATATCATGTATGAAAGTAAATAAATATGTATTAAACCACGTTAAAATATGAGAGTGAATTGTCGCTATTCTTTTTTTTTTTTTTTAATTAGTAAGTAATTGAGACATTTTCAAGAAAACAATTTTTTTACAAGGTTTCCACATCCTTCTAAGGGATCAATACGAGAAAGATGGATAAAAATAGTCCAAGATGATACATTGTTTAAGGGAAAGTGAAAATTTAAATTTGTGTAAAGTGAAATTTAAATTATTTTGTTTAAGTACGGAGGAAGAGTTATTTTAGTTGTGTTTGTGTGTGTAGTCCAAAGTATACCTAATGGTTTTTTTAGTTATATATATATATTTTTTTTATAAATGCTGCACTCTTTATTTTATGTATGTTTGGTTTGAAGATTTTAAGTTTAGTCCAAGGCCAAGACCGCAGTTATGAATTCTTTATTATTAAGTTTAGTTTTTTAGAAATTATTCTAGTTATTAAGTGTAGGTACTATAAGAATACAAAACGGCTTTACTCGCGGTCGAAATATGAGCTGTGTGGCTCGACGTTTCGGGCCAAACGTATGGCCCATCATCATGAGCACTCTGGCCGAAATGTCGAGCCACACAGCTCGTATTTCGATAGTGAGTAATGCCGTTGTTACTTCTTAAAATGTCAAATAACCACGGTAATTTAAAAACCCATATAAGTTTAGGTATTTATTTCAAGTTATTATAGTTCTGTATTTTAAGTTTAAATACATAAAAACGTTTTTTTCGATGAAATTCACTATCTGTTTTCTTCTATAATCCTTTAAAACGTCCCACTGCTAGGCACGGACTCTGCTCACTGACATAGGAGGTATTGTTTTTATTGTTGTTGTTTTATTGTTTATTGAGTATTCTTATGGCAGTCATATTGCACTCGAACTTGTCACAATTTGTTATATCCGGTTCGATTACTCGTACATGGTGACCAGTGGAAATCAGAAGCAGTTTACACAAAAATACCTTCATAGACCAGTGTGCACTAGTTACCTAACTTTATTTTTCTTCACCGGAGCGATCGTACCTATTCGTTATGAAATGCACGTATATCAATCTTTATCAAGGAAATAAATAAGTACATTAGTTAGTGCCCGGGATTTGAACCCGCAACTTCTGCATTGAGAAGCGTTACCACTAGACTACGGGCACAATTAACCATAATACCTACTCGTAAAATAATAAATCGAAAAATATATTTTTGGTAGACTAAGTGACAACCCTACGTATTCCATGCACGTGTTGACTGACCGGCCGGGCCAGCCGGGCCGCTAGCCGCTAGTCGCTCGCTAGCTAGCCCCTCTCCCGCTCGCTTCCCGCCCCGCGCGGCTCAGCGTTCCGCCACCCCGCTACCTTACCTCATACCTCAGTTATTGGCCGTCATTTCTCTGTATTCTTTCTTCGTAGTGCTCACTCTATACATAAAATCTCTTTGATTCTAGGCCACAAAATTTTTTAATCATCGTCCGATAACGGTCGCCATTGACAGTGAGCGCGGCTCCTTGTGCATCTTCGAAGAAATATGGGCTGATGATTCCGCCGGACCAAAATCCACACCAAACAGTGACTTTTTCGGAGTGTAGAGGCACCTGATGAATCTCCCGAGGATTTTCGTCGCTCCAAATTCGGCAATTTTGTTTATTAACAAAGCCACTCAATCAGAAATGAGCCTCGTCACTGAAGATGATTTTTTTCCGAAATCAGGGTGAATATTAGTCGCCTACAGAGAACTGATTTTGATAATAAATTTTAACAATTTCTACGCGTTGTTCAAGCATGTAGCATTCCATGGTGAAATGTCACGACTAAATATGTATTTCCGCCAAATTTGACAGCTGTCACTTTTCCAAGATGGCCGATATACGCTGTCAAAGTTCAGGCGTTCCTATTGAAAACCCCTTTATTAATATGTAGTTTTGATATTGGAAATGTATTTTCGTTCGCTCTAGTGAAGGCTCCGATTTCACGAAAAAGTGCGATCCCCTTATATCTCAGAGAGTTGTGAAGATATGATATTCAAAAAAGACGCGTATTGTAGAGCTGTAAGGTGTAAAAAGAATTATTCGAGAAAGTAAAAAACGAAAAAAGTTATGGCCCAAATAGTGAAAAAAATCAATCAATGTTTGCCGAATTTTTTATTTTGGCGCTCGATATTTAGGAAACGAAGAATGATATCAAAAATTTGAGAAAAATTCCTCTGGACAATTTAGTCAGTTACAATTTGAGCCTAAAACAAGGACCATCGGGTTAAGGGTTTGTCCTGTAGCCTAACCTTTTTGAAAAAAATCAACCTTTACCTTATGCCGACTTTGTCGTCGCTCAGCTCAGACAATATTTTTTCGTAGATTCATTTCTAATGTGCTCAATAGTTGTGTGAGGCACGAAATCTGTGAATTTGTTTTTATCTATGTTCATGTACAGGTCAGTTAACCAAAGCTGGCGCGTGCACAGTACTCACACCAATGCAATTGTGCAAGTGCGAGTGAGACAGATCGGGGCATACGCATCACGAAAACCCGATCTGTCTCACTCGCACTTGCACAATTGCATTGGTGTGAGTTAACACATGTATGTAATATTATAGTGTTATTTTAGGCGTCCAAGTTAGGAAGAAAGAAAGAAAGAATTTTTTTATTGTTTTTACATATTAGAATACTTTCAAATGATCCCTGAGTCCCAGTTTTCTTTGCTGTTTTTTTTTTCATAAAGTTATTAATATGTTATTAGTTAAGTGTTGTTTCTTTAAATACCTACAATAAATGTTGTATTAGGGTGGTTGACCGGCAGAGATTGCCTTAGGGAATAAGTCCGCCATTTGTTATATAGAATTTATATTAAACAATAAAGCATATTAAATGAATAAATAAATAAATAAATATGAAGAGAAGTACTGGGAATCGAAATCAGGAAACAAGATAAAGTGGAAACTCACCGAGGAGGCCGGCGCAGGGATCGCACTCGGACACGAGGACTAGTCTGTCGCAGGCGCGCCACTCCGCCTGCACCAGCTCCACCCACGGGAACTTGCTGTTGGACTTCACCGTGATGTACTTCGTGCTCTTCCTGCAGTCTGCAGCCGCGCGCTTTTTCAGCAGTACCATGCTCTCGTCGCCATACGCATTCACACCCACCACGTGCCATTTGTCACCGAACACCTTCTCATCTGGAATGCTTTTTTCGCGGCTAAGGAGCAGACCGCTTTTACCGATTGAGTCGTAGAACTGATCAAGGGCCTACAGACAGATAAACACAATCAAAACTCTCTGTCTCACTAGACGCATTGAGAAGCCGGTTGGAACGAATGAGCCGGATCATGAGAAATCGTCAGGAGGGATAAATTCGTAATAGAGACGGGATTGACGAAATTCTAGATAATATTGATACAGCCAAATTTGTTCCGTGCAATTTAGTCTAGCGGGCACTGCCAAAGGGAAGCAGTGACGTAGCACCTAGTTCGGACAAGGACAAGGTGTAATGGGCTGATATCACGGGCTTATAGCAGGCGATGGACCTAGCAAACCATTTAAAAAAATGTAAATTAAAATGTTAGCTTAGTTCCAACAGGAATATCGTGTAATGGACTGAGAACATGGGCGTGTAGTAGGCGATGTAGTCAGCTATGTCAGGTTAATGAATATAATATGTTTAAGACAGAATTAAGTCTTTTTCAACTCAGTAGGATATGATAATGGTATACCTGTACCAAACTACGATAGACTTACGTTTTTTCGACAACTTATATTGGTTACAATAACCAGATCAGCATTTTTCACTTCGCTGACGTCTGCGATAGGAGCGTCTATGGACGGAGTCCTGGCCCTCGCGACTTTCACATGATGCCCATTTTTAACGTAAGGAGTGTCCTTCAAGATTTCAGAGACGAGTGGTTCTAGAGGATTCTTGCTGTCCACATCGACTATTTCCAGGACATCGAAGGAATATTCAGTTGTGTTCTGAAGCGCGAGCTGGACTTGAGTGCGTACTGCTTCTTTCATCTGATTCAACAGGACAATCAAACAAATTAGAATATAATAGAATGTTTGTTTATAAATAGAGCCAGCATGCATGGGTAGTGCTGTGCCCGAGTGCATGGGTCTGCGGGGTGAAATGAATCAGGAATAATGATTTCATCAAGACACGTTTTGATGTAGGCAACCATGTCAGATTCAATATAAAAAAAAAGTAGGAGGTAAAATCTGTTCCCACATCATGCGGAAAAAAAGGGAATCAACCTTTGAGCGTTAGCTCCCTTGCACAAACGCTAGCTCGTAGAGCGGTATCTCTCTCTCTCTTGCAGTAGGTATGGTGCATATACGCGCTATACACGCCACGTTTGTAAGAGAGCCAACGCTCTAAGATCAATGTCACTTTTCCGTGTGGTTTTGAAACAGACTTTAGTAGGCGAGCTATTACCGCCCCGGATTGATTTAGTTTCATGAATTCGATATGTATTATTATGACATGTAATGTCGCTGTCGATAACGTTAATGTATGTTAAGCTTGTATCTGTCCGTGAGAGTCTATTTGGTCAAAATCGGACGAGTACTTTTGTCGCTATCGCAAGCTGTACTGAGCGCGAAGCAAGAGCAAACTTGGGGAGATGATGGTGACGTTTTCGGTGGAGGGGGGAGGTCGAGTGCACGGTTTTGTCATGTTTTGTGTAGTCGCCGGATGGGACTTTAAGGCGTGGTAGCGTTCACGTTTGTATGTTGTATAGTTTGGCAGCACTAAGACGTCGAAAGTAAATACTTTATATTGCCAAATTTCTGGAATGCTCCCCTTGTTGCGAAAGGTAAAACGTTCATGAATTCACGTCAAAACTAACCCCAATAACGTTGCGGTTCTCGTTCGATACGAATTCGTATTTTTTTATTGAACTAGACTGGTTGAGCAGTTTCGGACAGCGATAAGGTTTCATTCCAACTAATTCTACACCACCGCATCTGAAAGAACATTGAGACGATATTCAAGCATGTGAATAAAATAGTACATGCTATTATAGAATATAACAGAATAGAACAGAATATAATAGAAACTATTTATTGCACACAATTGAAAGAAAAAATGTAGGTAAACGAAAAGAAACAAGATACAGGAGTGCGCAAAGGCGGATTGATCAATGCAAGTGATTCTTCCAGTCCACCTTTGGGTGATGAGGAACAAAATTATAGAGAAAGAATTATCTATGAGAATGAATTATGTACCAGGTACCATGATATATTTAAATCTCTAAAGCTTTTCGAAATGCTGGAGGAAACATGTAATTACGTTTAAATTTGGTTTCCCAAACCTGCTAAAACTCATCCGATTGTAACTTTTATGGGGTGGGAGAACCCTCTCTTATCCGCTGAAACCCATGCAACAATTTAACAAACCAAGTATTACGCAACCATTTGTTAGCCTCGTTAGCTCAGTGGTGCGGTCAGTCGACCGTCAGTCGTGATTATAAGCACACCTAGCCGCGGTCAGTGCTTGAATGGGCGCCCGCTCTACCGTTGGAGGCTGACCGTGGTTCGGTTTCCACGTAAAACTGTAGGTCCCTTCCCTTCTTACCGTACTAGGTGGTAGGGGTTAACACGCCCGGGTTGGTACCGTCGCACTGAATGAAAGCTTGGTTTAAACGGTAAATATTTCTTGTTTTACATGCGGTTCAGTGTGGCCGGAACGACCCAAGGGAAGCACTGGCATGGCACCCAGTTCACCAAGGTTTTATGGGCTCACATCACGGATGTAGTACGTGATGTAGCCAACCGTGTTAGTTTCTAGGGTATATTATTAGTTGCGATGAACCTTCTGGCATTATTATTCGCGTAGGCTGTGCACGCCAGAAGTGGCCGGCTATTCTCAGGCAGTTTGTTCAGCAGCTGTCCGTGTTTCTTCACGTTCACGGCGAGCCTAAGGATCTCTCTGGGCTTGGCCACCTCGCCCCAGTCGGTCCTCAGAGCCTCGAGCTGGATCAAGGAGTCCAGGAATGTGACCCAGTTGTTGTTCCACTTCAGCTCAGCCCTCGTAACACTCACGTCCGTGCTGTGGATACTCCTGAATGCGCCACTACAATAGGAACATGCATTTTACCACGCTCTTTGTTTCAATAATTAGAGTCAGCATATAATCGGTGTCGTGCTGCTAGAAATCGGGCGAAATATCACACAACAACGACCTCCACCTGCAATTGATAGGCAATTTTTTATTATTTATCGCTAGGCAAAGAATTACACTGTATGACTTGGTGGAAGAACGTGCGAAGGTCAAGGCGACAGTTGGCTATCGTGTCGCCCTTTAGCACGACATTTTGTCCGAGTTCAAGAAATTATGCATTGCAGAACATCAACACAGTAAGTAAACGAAGGTTAAGAACAATATAGGTATGCATTGTTTATCCATCACCTCCTTTGAAGGCGAGAGTACCTTGAGGAAACCTATACACTAACAATACTAATAATAATGCACCGTTATGACTACGTTCGAACAACCGGCGTGAACCACTTTCATTTCTCGCTCCTAATTTTGAACAGACAAACATCAGTAAGACATAATTCTGACTATACACACACGGAAGCATCCTAGAGAAAATAAGAACGACCCATAAATCGGTGAAATCCAACGTCCTGGCCGTCGCAGGCCAACTGATTGGTTTTGATGCGAAATTTTTTTTGCTCACAGAATGATGGCAACTGGTCACCAATCAGTTTCCCACTAAGCTCGAATTAGACCTACTTGCGATGGACTATGATTATATGCAGTGAAGCAACTGATAGCGTAAATCTACGCCCTCCTTCCTTTTTGAGGTTCAACTTCAAATTTATTTAAATCTTAAAAATTTAAGCGCCCCGATATTTATCAGGATTATGCGCACTAACCGTTTCTGTAGGTCCTATATTCGCAGAACCGGGAAAATGTGGAACGCACTACCTGCCCATCTATTTCCTCCCAAGTACAGTCTCCTGGCTCTTGTCAGGCCGGCATGGCATTCGCAATCCCCATGTATCACAGAATGTCCACGGTCATCGTTAGACGAATGTCGCGCCATCCATATTTTTTTTTAAGATACACTGGTCTTCGTTGTCAGAGACAATCCTGTCAGAAAATTGTGAAATTTTTTCGGTAATCATATAAATACCTGTATGTTTGTCCCTTAAGAGCGAAGATTTTATAAACATCTTCCTCCATTAATAAAGTTTCATCCTCTGGACTGAGCGTCGGTTCCTCCAGCTCGTTATGCAGCAGCTTAGAACTCTTCTGAGCCGTGATCCTACCGGATGCGAGTTTATTACCTTCCGATGTTATCTGTAAATACGAAGAAAGTTATGTGTATAGAACAATGGAAGCATAGCTGATTTTGTATAAATCACAGATCAGGTCCTGTTTGGAGTACTGCTCGCATCTGTGGGATGGCTCTGCCAAATACCAGCTTGCGCCTCTGGACTCGATCCAGCGTCGAGCCGTAGTGGGTGACCCCGAAGTGTCCCGCGATTTAGAACCACTGCAACTCCGTAGGGATGTCGGCTCCCTAAGTGTGTTCTATCTATCGCTTATTCCATGGGAGTGCCGCCTTTTCACCATCGCACCACGCGTTGGGCATGGATAGCATCCCTACACGCTGGACTTACCGCGAATGTGTACCAATTGATTTTGCAGATTTTTCCTCTACAGAACCGGTAAACTCTGGAACGCTCCCTTCTCATATATGTATTTCCCCCCAAGTACAGTCTCGGGTCCTTCAAGAGGGGCGTGAATGGGCACCTGTCAGGCCGGCATGGCATTCGCAACCCCCGCATACTACCATTGGTGCCGTTAGACACCTTATGTGTGGATCGGCGCCATATGTCGGGCTTTCAATAAAGACATTAAAAAAAAATGTATACGAATTTCGGAATATATTTCTTCAATAACTGTCACGTGCAGAAAGAGCAAGGAAGTCTTCTTCCTCGTTGATAACCCTGATACTTAGCTTACATATATACATACATATCACACGCTGTATCCCGACCATCGGGGTAACCATGGTAATCACAGTTGTGCTGCAGGTACTCTTGTAAATTACAGCACAACACCGACCACCAATTTAGCAAAGTATTCGGACATGATAACTATCAAGTAGCAAGTAAGGCACGAAGACCCAACCGCTGCATGACTCGGTGGAAGGACCATTCCAAGGTGAGAAGTGGCTAGCTAGCCTGTCGCCCTTTAGCACGGCATCTTGTCCTTATCCCATAGTCGCCTTTTACGACACGAGCGGGGAGAGATGCAGACTTAGCTAGCTTACATACATTGCATTTAGTTTTCACAAATTAATTAATCAGACATAACTTCGGATGGCCATCGTCGTGATACCAAATTCTCCAAGGAGCTGATCAATGAACATAAATCGGAAGTGCGGAAAACATCGACCGAATCCCAGTACGAACGATGGCTCATGTATTAGACATTTATGAAATTGATGTACGATGGAAATGTAGCGTAAAATGAGTACTAATTAAACACTATATTTTCATAGTAAGAAAGTCCCTCCCTCTCAGTTTATTACCTCGACGCAAAATAGAGGGGTATTATAAGTTTAACGTGTGTGTGTATGTATGTATGGGAGTGTCTGTCTGTGGCATCGTAGCTCCCAAACGGATGGACCGATTTGGATGCGGTTTTTTTTATTAGAAATCCGGTTTAATCGGGTTGGTTCTTAGCTATGTCAGTAATCAATTAATCTAGTAATTAAGTAATAAAAAAATTAAATATCTTAAAAAGTGGACCGATTTGCTCGCGGTTTTTTGTTAAATCTTGAAATAATAGTTTAATTAATAATAAAAATCCCATATCACGTCAAAAATAATTATAATAATTAAAATTAAAATAATTTTCGGGAACCGCTAAGTAAATAAAATATATCAACTCAGAGCTGCGCGGGTATTTACTTAGCAGTCCCCCGACTCCTTTAAGTAAACGGAAATTATTTTTGACTTTTTAAGGGTTGGGGGTTTTTGTGCCTATAATGTAACTGCAACGAGGTATTATGTTTTATTAGAGCAACGGGCAATGTCTTACTCGGGCAACGGGCATTGCTCCGCTCCGCCGAGTTGAGGCACAATTTACGAATTCAGGCACATCGAAACTAGTCGATCGCGAGCGGCTGAACTCGTCGCACGCGCCACCGCCTGCGCGCATCGGCACGCGCCACCGCCTGCGCGCATCGCGCGGCATCTCGCGCCAGTCATTATGCTCGGTTGTATTTCAATGCACATGTTGGGGCTGGCCTTGGCTGGCATTGTCGCTTACCGGCCGCTAGCCCCTCTCCCGCTCGCTTCCCGCCCCGCGCGAGCCCGTCTCACCGTCTGCTAGCCCACTCCCGGTCGCTTCCCACCCCGCGCGAGCCCCCCTCCACCGCTCGCACTCGGCTCTGCGCTCCGCCTCCCCGCTACCTTACCTCATACCTCAGCTGATGGAAAATCGTTTCTCTGTACTACGAAGAAAGATTTCTTCGTAGCGATATCTCTAGTAAAACATAATACCTTGTTGTGTAACTCCTAATAATAATTCAGAAACCGCCGAAACTACATTATAAATTGTATACACACCTCGAAGTTCCCAGTGCCCTTGTGTATCATAATGTTGAACTGAACGATTTTGCTCTTATCGAGGAACACATCCCCGTAGAATTTGACATTATCGAAGACAACAGAGAGCGCGGTGTAATGTCTATCCAGCATCATTCCCAGCGTCTCCCACACCAGCACTAGGTAGCCTGATGCTGGGTACACGTTGACTCCTGGAATGAAAGCAATTTTATTACCTGCTACCCCATGACATCCACACTCTGTTCCTGTTTTTTTTATGGAAACTGACACGGTTGGCTACATCATCTACAACACCTGTGATGTCAGCCCATAACACCTTGGTGAACTAGGTGTTAGTGCTTCCCTGCGGTCGTGTCGGCTACACTGAACTGGACGGAAAACAAGAAAGATTTACATAGCCTTTTCAACCGACCTTTACATTCAGTGCGGTGGTACCAACCCAAGCGGGTTATACCCTACCACCTAGTAAGGTAATAAGATAAGGGACCTACAGTTTTACGTGGAATCTTAACCACGGTCAGCCTCCAACGATCGAGCGGTCATCCATCCATCCACTGACAGCGCCCAGGTGTACTTATGATCCGACCGACTGTTGACCGACCGCACCACTGAGCCACCGAGGCTGACATGTTATAGCTAGAACAAAGTATCCTACCACTTACCATTGATTACATTTCCGGTTAAGAACTTGTATTCCTGGTCGCATGTCGACAACGTCAGCTCTCGCTCTCCAGAATGAATGAAGTTTCCAAGCACGAAGTAAAGCACGTACCTGAAAATTCGAATGGTTCAATTCATCAGCTACAAATAATGAAAGCAGAATTTTTATATAGTAGAGGAATTTTTTGAATCTGACAAACTGTAAATATTATAGGGTTCTTTTTCATCTAGCCGGGGGCCAAGTCGAGCAAACACGGCCGTACCATTCTTTTATCGAAGCAACTCACGGTACTTTTGACCTCCCTGTATCTTTGTTTTGGATTTTATATTATCTACCTATATAATATTTCATATATAGCAGAAATGTGAATATACAGCAATAACTTACTATCTTATAGTAACGTTTTTTTAAACGATAAAAGAATTTCACTCCTTTGACTTAACTTTGCCATACTCAAAATTGTGACAGAATCGTGAAACCGACGATATCGACCTATAAGGTGTCTAACGACTCCCATTGACGTTCGGCCGAATGCGGGGGTTGCGAATGCCATGCCGGCCTGACAGTTACCCATTCACGCCCCTCTTGAAGGAGCCGAGAGTGTACTTGGGGGGGAAATATTTAGGCATGGAGAGCGTTCCATAGTTTACCAGTTCTGTGGAGGAAACATCTGTAGAACCGATTGATATGCATCCGTGGTAAGTCTAACGTGTAGGGATGCAATGTCCGAAACGGGTCTGGGTCCGTGCTCCACCTACGTTCTCCACCTGGGTGAAGCATGGGATACTTACAGGTCTCCATGCTCCAACTGATAATATTATTGTACAGCCCATAAATTAATTAATTTATGCTTTGATGATCGGTAGAACTGAAAATTTTTATTCTGTCCTTTTTGACCTTTAAAACAAAAATAAACTAAAACACAAACTATTTATACATAGCCGTTTCCAGGCTTTCCACTCCGACCAACTAAACGGACCAACTGAAATGAATCAACGATTTTTCTTTCCCAGCGAATCAACTTTTTGGTTGGTCCGAAAGGAATATTTTATTATAAAAAATATATTAGGCCAGGATTAACAAACATTAACAAACATGAAGTCACCAAAGTACCAGGGAAGCAGAAATTGAAAGGAGGTTTCCATAATTTTGTATTAAGTTATTCGCTGGAGGGAAAGAAAAAAAGGGAGAGAATCCTGGCTTCACCTGGGCTTGGATGAATGAATAAATCCTGGCACCTATTATGGAATACCATGAATACGCGTTAACATAACAAACATGAAGTCACCAAAGTACCAGGGAAGCAGAAATTGAAAGGAGGTTTCCATAAATTATTCGTAAACGAATAATTTATGGAAACGAAATTCGAAAACGCGTATTCATATCATGAATACGCGTTTTCGAATAGGTTTCCGTATAAGTTAATCGCTATTATTATTATAATAGCGATTAACTTTTATAAAATTGTGGAAACCTCCTTTCAATTTCTGCTGTCCTGGTACTTAAGAACCGTCCCAGTTTATTTTTTTTTATTTTTATAGACGATGAAAGAGAACGGTGAAGGGCGCATAATTTGTCACATGTAATATGTTAAGTATGATATTATTACCTCTCTTAGAAATTAACCCACTAAATTCCACTCTTGCACAAGACTGTACTTAATGGTAGTTGGAGTATCCCATGCTTCACCCAGGTGGAGAACTTAGGTGGAGCACGGACCCGGACCCCTCCTCACAAACAGATATTAAACGAATTGGACACTGTGGCGGAGTCGGCTGAGTTGGACGAAATATTTTACTTATAGTAGCCTATATTAAATAATCATTGTGGGCTTTATATGATCAAAATTTGATTTATTTTAATTAAGTTCAATTTATTTTAATCGCTGTTTGAACTTAAATAAATATTTTATTTAATTAATAGAGCTGTATTACCAATCTTCCGAGTGCTCCCATTCAACAAGGGGAGACAGCATGGGAGTATCCACAGACACCGGAAACTGCACTTCTGGGTAGATGTTCGCCACTTTAGGGTTTAGACCGGCTTCATACAACCTGCAACACAATTTTCACATTTCTATTTACTTATTTTGTTTCTGAACTTATTTCTACATGATGTTTTGCTAAGTCGTGGAACTTAATATATTTGGGACATTTAAAACTGTAGTCTCGAAGGTTGAAATAACCTCAGTAAGCTTACCATCAATTGATGCTTTCTGAAGGAGATTTTGGACATAAAAAGAAATGTAGACAAGACATTTCTTGATATCTACGAATCGCAACTGGTCATCTTGATTGAAATTATTTGAAATAATAACAAAAGGAAACAAAAAACCGGCCAAGCGCAAGTCGGATTAGCGCACCGAGGTTTCCGTACAACCACGTAAATGGTCGGTTTTTATAATTATTTATTATTTTACTTTAGATCCGCACTCGCATGTATTTCGCGTGTCACGCCAACTATCGGTGACCGTCCATACTTTTGTAGTTAAGATATTTGGATAATTCGGTAGATGGCGCATTATGCAAAATTATGCAAATTATGATACTTGTGAGGGGATCCCCCTTGTTATACAATTTTTATTATTATTGTTTGTTAGGATATCTGCCATAATAACACATATTCTATGAAAATTTCAACCGGCTACCTATTACAATTCCAAAGATATAGCCATCGGATGGACAGACAGACGGCGGCGGCGCAGGCTGGAATTTTGAAATATAAACCTTGAAATGAAATGAAATGAAATGAAATGAAAATATACTTTATTGCACAAAAAGTGACAAAAGGCGGACTTAAAGCCTAAGGGCATTATCTGCCAGTCATACCTGGGATTGTGAGTAGGGTAGATGGGTAGTGCGGAAAATTAAATGAGATTTTTTTTTTTTTTAAGGTTACAAAACTAAACAATAAAACATAGATAATAGTAATAACATACAACTAAATACATTCGTGATTTACATACATACAAGTTCAAAAGTACATATACATATACGCAATATAAACAAATACATACATATATACCTAATGCAGTTTCTAAACAAGCGATAACACAAATGGAAACATTAAGGGTTTGAAAACATATGTTCCCTCAAACGGGATTTGAAAATATTGTGGGAAGCGGAAGTACGGAGAGTGGCAGGGAGTTGGTTCCAGAGACGAGCTGATTCAACAGCAAAAGAATGGGTATAGAATGAACTGGAATGAATCGGGATACAAAGAAGGTTTCCATCCATGGACCTCAAAGAAGCACCATGACTCGAAAGAAATTGGAATTTCGAACGGAGATATTCTGGAGCACGGGGATCGAACAAAACGGAATATAGAAGGGAAAGAATGTGAGTTTTCCTACGCGCTCGTACTGTAGGCCACTTCAACTTGGTGCGGTATTCAGTTATGTGGTCATATTTTCTGAGGTTGAAGATATACCTGACGCACGTATTTTGTAGGCGCTCGAGTTTATCGAGTAATGACTCATTTAGATCTAGGAAGCCTTCAGCCCTTATCATTCACAATCAAATGGTCTTGTTGAAAAATATGTCGGAATAGATAAAAATATGAAGCTATTACTTCGGTGCTTGTTTTATTACGTAGACGAGGCATTTCAAACCAGAGTGAAAAGTAATCTACGACAATCAGGTAGTGAACTCCTGCATGAGTTCATATATCCATACCTGCTTCCGTATGGACTACGGAAACCTAAAAATGAATAAGTAAGGAACTTACTTTCCAATGGCGGTGAGGAAGAACTCAACATTATCTCTATGGCCGCGCTTGGTGAGCGGCACGTTGATGCAGTCGGCGGCGAGCGAGCGGCGCAGGATTGCCTGCAGCAGGCCGTGCGGCGCGACCTCGATCGTGATGGCGTTAGGCGGGATCTGCCGGGACGTCTCCTCGAACAGCACCGGACTCTGAAATGTACTGAGGGTTACCATCGTATACGTTTGTAACGCATATATATGATAAGGGTTCTGCAAGCGAGTTCACCAGAAATTAGTTTTATTATTCCTTGTGATAGTATCAAGATCTGACAAAGTTTGAATAGGATCAGCGGGCTTGCTGTTAAACATGATCGGTAAACGTATAGCTAGAAAGAGCTTCGTTCGAAGAAGAAGTTCGTTCGTTTGATTGTCAAATTTAAAACAACCTCTAAACAACAATTGCAAGGAGTTAGAATGAAAGATAGATTGAGAAATAGTGTAGTACGAGAGCGCTGTTGTCTGAAAGAAAATATAGTGACAAAGATTGAGAAAGGAATGCTTCGGTGGTTCGGTCATGTTGGAAGAATGGATGATAGGAGACTAACGAAAGAAATTTATGGAGCAAATGTGAGTGGAAGAGTCGGGAAGGGTCGCCCTAAACCGCACGTACCTGAACCAGATCGGGCATGTGTTCAAAAAGGGTCAAGTGCCTAGTACCCGTAACCGACGAGCATGCATGAACAACATTATGAGAGTGGAAATGGCGACAGAGGTATGTCAGGATCGTGGCACATGGAGATTCGTTGTCTCTGCCTACTCCAACGGGAAATACGCGTAACAAGACAAGGCGAAAGTAATTGAAGTTACCAGTAGATTGTTGGTGTGGTACTCCGCAGAAGAGAACTGCGCTTCAGGCCCATTCCATTTTGATTGAGGCACTGAAGTGGACAGCCACCGCGCTGTCCGCGGCTTCGGGTCCTTGATGACTTCACGAAGATACTTCAATAGATCTGGACCTAGAAATTACAGGAACCCATTTAGGTTTTTTCTCAAAATTTCAGAGTTTAGGACTTGTAGATATTTTAACGACATCAAAGACTACTTACCTGCTTGTGCGATATATTTGGAGTGGTACGCAATGTTAGAGCATGGAACTTCTTTAGCGAACACTCCGTCGGCAGTGAGTTGTGCGACGAAACTCTTCATGATGTCTGCTGGTCCGGAGATTGTGCAGGAGTCCGGTCCGTTGTGGCAGGCGATCTCGATCTCCGGCGGGCATAGTGATTTCATCTGTGCATTGTTACATTTCAATTATATACACACACACTTCTTCTAACATATATGTCGACTTCAGTCGTCATCAGTCTTATACATTTAAAATATAGATAAATTTAACAATATTTAATATTCTTAGATTTAAGATGTTTGAGGTGTCAAATAATGATGACAGAATAGATGGCGTGGTCATGGGTTAAATTTTTTGGAATGAATCTATGATTCAATGGCCGATATTTCGGCCTGGTGAATGATGCGTGCCGAGGTTCCAGATGTATGATGGATGATTCCCAGGTTCTTAGTTCTATTTCTTTGTGTGGTGGGCTGAATGACTCAATGATGCGGACGGTGAATTGATTGTAATTGAGTTTGATGGTATCGGCAGTGTGTAATTTCAATATGCGAGCGTTTCAGTGGGAGATTTGGACTAATGATGACTTTGGGCTCGAGACGTACAAATATTGTACGATATATTTTAGGAATGTGTAATGGTAACCTCTTGATATCCACGGCCAACGGCTGCCATGGAGCCGCGGATGAAGGAGGTCTGTACCGACACGAGCCCTCTGCTGTACGCGGACAGAATCATCTCCTCTGCAGTGAAGCAGCCGTCTGCGTATGCGCAGCCCAACTCGCCAACGCTGTGTCCTGAGAACATAATATTGATACATTTTGAAAAAGAAGTGAAATCATTTTAAACGTTTTCATATAAATAAATTAACTTTAAATATTATATTTTAGTTAATGGAATAATTTATATTCTTGTCTTCTGACTTCACTCTGACTTTCCTGATTTCGCGCCGGTTAAAAATTGTTGGCTACCTTGTTAACTTCTAAGGTACATTTTGTCAGCCTCGGTAGCTCGGTGGTGCGGTCGGTCGACTGTCGTCGGTCGGATCATATTCACACCTGGGCGTGATCAGTGAATGGATGGGTGACCGCTCGACCGTTGGAGGCTGACCGTGGTTCGGGTTCCACGTAAAACTGTAGGTTACCTTACAAGGTGTGTGACGAATCACAATCTACCCAACGACATTCTACTTTCGTTTATTTAATTAGTTTCGAACTCGCATATCGAATTCTACTTTCGTTAATATAACTAGTTTCGATAATTTAATTCGTTGAATCTACCTCAGTGAGCAATGGCTAGCACAAGGGCTAGCAATAGGATGGATGAAGGCAGGCTGGTAAAATGGTATAAGGCTTAGGAGTTAGTAGTAACGCCTGGTAATCGATATAGCAAAAGAACCGCGGTACATATAAATTGTAGCAGGGTGAATGTAGTTAGGCGCTAAAATGCAATGTGTTAGAATTAGGAACGGAGGTAGCCAGCAACGGCATATTAGCAGGAAGTGACCAAAGATAAGTATTATAGGCCGGCATATAATAAGATATGAAGCGGAGTGGCTGTGTTACATCTATTTTTGTGAATTCGTTGCATTGTTCAGAGATTATGTATCGAAAGATCTAATAAGAAATGGAACGCATTGTTAAGAGAAATGGTTTCAGACGTCGGGATTGGTGGACCAATGGGAAACGCGGAAAGGAAATTGAAGGTCGTTCCTGATTGGTCGTAGGGGTGAGAGTGGGAGTAGGGAAATGAGGCTATATAAGGGCGTGTAACGGGGAACGAAGACCCTTTTGTTCACCTTCGAGTCTCCGGGAGACAACTGACCTGGACCACGGTCATCGGTCACCGCTAAGTCGCATTGACGCGCCACTGAGTTTCGGCAACAACATCTCGGTGAGTCTCCGGCCGCGACGTTAGCTCTTTGGGGGGTTTTCTAGTTGCAATTCGACCAGTCTTAATAAATTTAATTATAGCATACAAGTCTTTCGGTAACTGGGCTCGTCTTGGGAACAAGACTGGCTTTTCAGGATGTCTTTGATAGCTTTAGGGATGTGAAATATTTTTATATGGAGCATCATTGGAGCACTGTGTGGAGAATGCGCCGCCATGCTGAATAAGCACGCCCGCGCGCCCACACAGGGTTATTTTCATTCAATGGAATGTTGTGTGAGGGATGCACCGCCATGCTGAATAAGCATGTCCGCGCGGCCGCACAGAATCCAGTTCATTTTCAAGGATAGGAAGACCTAAAATCGGGTCGATGCGCAACTGGAATTCCGGCAAATTTTTTTTTTTTTTTTTTATGGTTACTGACACGGTTGGCTACATCACCTACAACATCCGTGATGTCAGCCCATAACACCGGGTGAACTTGGTGCCACGTCAGTGCTTCCCTTCGGTCGTGTCGGCTACAAATCAAAATCTAACGTGGATAGTTATGTTCTTCAAACACTAACTTCATATTGGTAGCTTAGCTATGTGGTTGTGGGAATTAGTTCTCCTTAATCTTGCAAGGGCGTGAGGTTTCATTTCATAGTCAGTCAGTCATTCAGTCAGTCAGCGTGTAAGCGTCCACTGCTGGACATACTACTACTACTACATACTACTACTACTACTACATACTACTACTATGCGTACGTACACTCATTACTGTCGTATGGTGTAATCCTGTGGGGTAACTCAACCGATACTGAAAGAGTGCTAATACTGCAAAAACGAGCGATAAGGGTATTAGCCAGTGTACCGCGAACAACATCTTGTAGAGACTTTTTCAAATCATTTGGTATATTAACTGTGTGCTCTCTATATATATATATGAAGTAGTGGTATATGTACGCAAAAACATGAATTCTTTTGAGTCAAATGGCGCAAGCCATAATTATAAGTTTTTCAATTATTCGAACGTAGCTCGGCCTTCGGCCTCGCCTTAGTTACTTACTTTCTTCAAGATGGTTTAGCTTCTTCCTGAACGCAGCTCGGCCTGCGGCCTCGCCCATAGTTACTTACTTTCTTCGAGAAGGTTTATGTTCTTCCAGAATAGAGCTCGGCCTTCGGCCTCGCCCTTAGTTACTTACTTTCTTCAAGAATGTTTTTCTTTTTCCTGAACTCAGCTCCGCCTTCCGCCTCGCCCTTAGTTACTTACTTTCTTCAAGAATGTTTTTCTTCTTCGTGAACTCAGCTCCGCCTTCCGCCTCGCCCTTAGTTACTTTCATCGAGAAAGAATATCGCTTACGTGAGCGCAGATCCGCCTTCGGGCTCGCCTTTAGTTACTTACTTTCTTTTTTTGAAATACGAATTTCACGCGAGCGAAGCCGCGGGCAACAGATATATAAATTTTATTGCACCAATGACAGCGACATAACTTCGACTTTCAATATTTTTTTTATTTATCAAACAATTTGTCACCGGCCAGCTCACGTCGAGATGACAGTTCTCCGTTGTCAACATGACATAATTGTTTTTTACCTTTACTTTGGATTACGTGATTTTTATTATATTTTTTAATTATTATGTTAATCCGGGATATACACTGTCACTATAAAAAGTTTCGTCAAATTCCGTTCAGTGGTTTTTGCGAGATGCGCGTACAAATAGATATTTTTGCATTTACGATTTTATTATATGTATAGAAATAATAGATATGTATAGACTATTGTGTTCAAGTTATAAAAAAGAAGAACTGTCATTTTCGTTGTATCTACTTATTTTTAAATTTCGAATGAATATTTTATTCAAATTGTATTTGCTGCCAGTTCTCAAGATATAATTATGTACTTTAGACTTTGGACTACGTGATTTTAAACGCGCAATAATGTTTATAATTGTTTAATTTTTTTGTTATTTTTTTTTTTTTACGTATTATGTTAACCCGGCATATAAACTGCCACTATACAAAGTTTCCTCTAATTCCGTTCAGTGGTTTTTGCGTGATGTGCGTACAGACAAACAAACAAACAAACAAAAATTTTAAAAACTGTTCTAACATGTTCAGTATCTCATTTTAAGCCACCCTGGTTAGTTTTTTTCCGAATACATTCAATGTACAGACTTTCTTACCTTTACGATTTTATTATATGTATAGATAGATAAATTAAAATGCTAACCGATGATGTTGTCGGGCTGAATGCCGAGAGCGGTGAGGAGGTCGGTGAGGCCGATCTGTACCGCGGCGATACCGACGAACGAGTGCAGGATGTTGTCGTACATGCGCGGCTCCGGGTCCGTCAGGATGCGCATCAGGTCGACACCCTTCGGCGCCAGGGCCCGGCAGCACCTGAGGGGGTTTGAAGCTTTCACAGTATACTTTTCGGAAAGCACCTTCGGTTGGTTCTGCCAGTAGTAACGTTGGGAACCTAAATATTCGAGGTAGGTGGCCGAGTGATTTGTGTATCGGCTTCTCATGCGAGAGGTCCGCGGTTCGAATCCGGCGGCACACGTTTGAATGAGGGAACAGCGAAATCTCGAACCCTGTTAAGGCCCTGTCTGTCCCGTATTCACCCGTACTCCTCTTTCAAGGCGCCCCGCCGCTTTCGCTGGTTGGAGCAGGATGCAACACAATCAATCAATCAAAAATTAGGTTTTTATTTTTTTATTATTTTAACTATGGATCGAAACAAAAAAGTAAAAAGCTACGCATTTAGATATATTCAACAAATAAAATATATTTTTTCCAAAGCCTTGATTTGGTCACGTTGCCTTAAATACGTTTTTAAAACTAAAATCAGAGGCATTTTCATGATTGTTTCTATCTAGCGAAATTAATCAAATCGTGTTTTCAAAAAGCTATTGATCGGCGCTAATATATGAAGTATTACATATATTAAAACTGAATCTGTCAGGTGAGTAATATTGGTGGTAAACTTCTTGAAATTCGAGTCAGACGCATCCTCACGTCACCTCAAAGCCTCACCGTTCAATGGCGGCAGCGAAGATGGGTATCCTCATGAGCTGAGTGCCCATGCCGCTCCACTGGGAGCCCATGCCGCTGTACACGAACCACACGGGACGCTTTGTGCCCGGGTAGTAGTCCACGTCCTGCGCCAGGCTCACGGTCTCACCGTCTTTCATTGCTGTTGAATTCGTTGCGGAGTTATATTCAAACTGGTTTCCTTTAGACCATCTTTAGCTAGGTTATTTGATGGCTTAACTTTAACCCAACCATTTTGTCAGCCTCGGTAGCTCAGTGGTGCGGTCGGTCGACTGTTGTGAAGCAACCCTGAGCGCGGTCAGTACTTGGATGGGTGACCGCTCGACCGTTGGAGGCCGACCGTGGTTTGGATTCCACGTAATATATAGGTCCCTTCCCTTCTTACCTTACTAGGTGGTAGGGTTTATCCCGCCCGGGTTGGTACCACCTCATTGAATGAAACGTCGGTTGAAACGGCTATGTAAATAGTTCGTGTTTTCCGTCCACTTCAGTGTAGCCGACATGAAATGAAGGGAAGTACTGACATGGCGCCTAATTCACCCGGTGTTATGGGCTGACATCGCGGATGTTGAAGGTGATGTAGCTAACCGTGTCAGTGTCCATAAGCAAAACAAATTATTAAGGAAACTAAATCACCATGCACTTACCGATCAAATCGTACCCTCTGAACACATGTCCGCGTATTTCGCTCTCGTAGATATTGTGGAGCAGTCGGACATACTCCACATCTACCGGACGAGATTTTGCGTCCTTGAAAATCCTTTTGACGGCCGACTCATTCCTCCCGGACGCGATGAGCAGGCGCGGCAGGTCATCAGTTGAAAGGTTTCTATGTTTCTAGATCAATACATTCGGGTTAAGCGAATCTGGGAACGAAGCTAGTTTGTCTTAGCAGCATGATGAGGAGTACCAACATTGTCTGGAAAAGTTCCAGATACATGACAGCCTCGGTAGGTCAGTGGTTCGGGTGACTGCCGTACGTCAGCACACCTTGGGCGCGACTAGAACTTGGTTTGGTGACCGTTCGACCGTTGGAGGCTGACCGTGGTTGAGATTCCACGCAAAACTGTAGGCCCTTACTTCTTACCTTACTGGGTGGTACGGTTTATCGCGTTCGGATTGGTACCACCGCACTGCAAGGTCGGTCGAAGCGGCTATGTAAATAGTGTGTGTGTGTTTTCCTACCAGTTCAGTGTAGCCGGCACGACCAAAGGGAAGCACCGAAATGGCATCTAGTTCACCAAGGTCTTCTGGGATGGTGGCCAAAAAGTAGGTGATGTAGCCAACCGGGCCAGTTTAAAAATATATATATGGAAACGTTCCATTGGTAATTACTGGCAGCATATTAACCTTCATCGATGCATATCCGTTAAAGAGTACGTGTACGTTGACGCCGGAGAAGGAGTAGCTGCTGGCGGCGGTGTAGCCGCCGGGGAAGGGCGTGGGCTCCGTCACGACGCGGATGCGGCCCTCGCGCACCCCGGCCACGTCCTCTCGCTGCTCCGAGTAGTGCAGGTTGGGCGCTATCACGCCCTTGTGGTACGCCAGGCACACCTGTAAGAATATCCCTTGAAGAGTACGTGTATATTGCTGCCGGAGAAGGAGTAGTTGCTGGAGGAGGTGTAGCCGCCGGGGAAGGACGTGGGCGCCGTCGTGATGCGGATACGGCCCTCACGCACTGGGTCTGTGTTTGCCAACAGACTATTGTGCGCAGCCACCCGTCGTGTCCGTTCTTCACAAAACCATGGATCTAGCGACTGACCTTGGTGATGGTGTTGATCCCTGAAGCCGGCTCGCTGTGGCCCATGTTGGACTTGACGCTGCCTACCAGTACAGGCGTGTCTCGTCCCTTGCAGAATACGCGGTCGTAAGCCTTGAGCTCTTCTCCGTCCGACTTCGCGATTCCTGGAGGAAGAAAAATGTTGAGTTATTTTATTCATTAGAGTTTTAATACAACCAGCTAGATTGAAACTCCAAACAGTTAAAGAGGACTTTGAAAAGATGGGAGAATCTCTTCTTTGTGTTTGTTGATAAAACGTTGAAAGTTACCTGATCCGTAAGCCTCCACAAACTCGACCTGTTTGGGCAGAATGTTGATGTCGGTATAGAACTGGTCCAGGAAGCGCTCCAGTGTGTCCGCAGTTCTGAACGGTGGCTTCACGCTCTGGTAGCCTTCCGTATTGGTCTTGACGTGAGCAACTTCTGCATATACCCTGGGAGGTACAATTTTACGCTCTTTACAAAGTACTAAAGAAATTATTGTCTGAAATTTTAGATATCATATTTAAGTTTATTTTTATATATTTTGTTACGGGTATATTTGTCTGTATTAAATTCAATCCAATTTAATCAGTTCCGGTTACGCAAGATATGGCTTTCATACAAACCGAATTGTTCGCCACGCGCCGAAATAAAGGTACGTACGGTAGCGGGCTTACTTACATACGTTCTTCTTTCTAAATAAGAATTTCCCGCGAGCGAAGCCGCGGGAAAGGTTATTAAACATAACACTAATCTTATCTACTTACCTCTTGGCATCCCTGGCTCTTTGCAAGAACACGATGCCGATGGTCTCAGAGCGCGCGTAGCCATCGGCGTTCTTGTCAAAGCATTTCGTCTTTCCGTCCATAGAGAGGTAGCCCAATCTGTAATGGTAAGAAACTTTAATTAAATGTATGTGGCCAACACAATATCTGTTACATTAAAGTAACAATTAGTTGGTAAGACCCAACGAGGCATTATGTTCTATTAGAGGTATCGCTACGAAGAAAGATACAGAGAAACGGCGTCCCATCAGCTTTGGTATGAGGTAAGGTAGCGGGGAGGCGGAGCGCAGAGCCAAGCGTTAGAGGGGAGCTCGCGCGAGGCGGGCAGCGAGCGGGAGTGGGGCTAGCGGGCGGTGAGAGAGGCTCGCGCGGGGCGGGAAGCGAGCGGGAGAGGTGTTAGCGGCCGGTAAGTGACAACGCCAGCTAAGGCCAACCCAACGTGTGCATTAAAATACAACCGGGCATGCGCGACGCGGGTAGGCGGTGGCGCGCGCGACGAGTTCGACCGCTCGCAATCGTCTAGTTTCGATGTGTGTGGGGTCGAATTCGTAAATTGTGCCTGAACTCGGCGCACAGTGGTCTGGAAATCGAGCTCCATAGACATAGAACCTTAATGTCAGGAATAAAAATGAAAACAAATTTAATGTCTCTGGTATACCTCCCTTTATTTCATATTATAGTATGAAGGGTATAAGTAGCTCCACGAGTGAGAAAAAAAAAGTTTTGTTTTTTTTTGTATGGAAGAAAACACTTAAAGTAATTTTTTTTTTAACTGAATGAAACTGAAGGGCTGGTGCTCACATCTTCTATTGCACCTTACACGGCGATCAAGATGACATACAATTCCTTCACCTTTCGGTGCCTATTTGCGCGTAGCAAACGTTTGAAATTTGGAATTTTCGATAAATTATTTTTTAAACCTTAGTCGTAATTTAATGAAGTTGCCTATCGCTTTGAATATGAAAATACTTTTCTCATGTTGTTATTGTACTGAGTAGTACTGACAGTACAGTAATTAAT
The DNA here is from genome assembly GCA_946902875.1 of Nematopogon swammerdamellus. Lineage (NCBI taxonomy): Eukaryota > Metazoa > Arthropoda > Insecta > Lepidoptera > Adelidae > Nematopogon > Nematopogon swammerdamellus. Next base: position 13,820,286 of record OX336356.1, read on the forward strand.
CATATTTTATAGTAAACACAGCGTAGCACTGTTAAAATTATAAGAATAACATACAACACACACAAGCGAGCGACAATTCCCAACAAATAACCAGTCCCATGCCTTCTTAGTTTCAGCGAAATTCTTTCAGTAGCTTTTAGCACTTGTGCGCTAACAACTATACTTATTACATTCTATTTGTTTTCGTGCTATGATGGAAGGTTTTGGTACCAATTTGGACATTTTCGTGTTTGTGGCAAATAATAGTTGTTTCTCACAGCCCAGGGCGTTGTTTGAAGTTTTTAGGAGTGCCCTTGATCTGTCAGAAAGTGAAAAGAAAGAACTGAAACAATTCTGTCAGACTTATGTGTGTTCGTTGAGGAACAAATGGATCTCGTGTAATCGCACGAGACATGCATTCACGAAGAAGTACGAGACGTGGCTGCAAGAAAACATAAAATGGCCTGAGTTCATGAGGGAAAAGATGACACCTTCTTTAGTGTCAGTAGAGCGGCAACCATGTTCCAGTGACTTCGGTGTAAATGAGGGTGCATCAACGTCCTCAAAACCAGAGACGTGCACTGTTGGAATATCGCCAAGAGTTGTGAGTGAAAGGAAACCGTTCTCGGAACTAAGCCCTAAACAGAAGAGAAGGAGAGTGGAAGAGCTCCTAACGCATAGCACTGAAAGTCTCGTTCATGCAACTGTTTTAAGTGTGAACAACAAGGATGTGGCAGAAATAATAAAATTGGTCACAGAGCATCCCGAAGAGGCTACAAAGATAAAACAATTGTTGAAGCCCAAGAAAGCTGTGCCCGTATATTCCGTTGATAAAGCTTTAGGTATTTTGACGCAGAGACGCAGAGGCACAAAGGAGCACATAAAAATACTGGATTCATCTTTGTCCGCCATACTTTGCTTGTACAAACTTTGCCCTGAAGCACCATCAAAGCCCCACTTGGATATTAGTTTTAGTTCTTTGCCATCCAGCGAACATCCCAAACGTAGGAATTTTCCTAGCCTAGCAACAGTTTTGTCCAAAATTGCTTGAAGCTTTACTGTTACCGATCTATCCGTGATTTCTATTGTATCTTTTGGTGGGTAACACTCCTTCTTTGATTCACTTCTCTAAGATGGCAGTATACGAAGGATAGAGTTGTACTCCTTCTTGTTTTGCACAAGCTCTTAATGTTGTATACTGCCACTTCGAAAGCTTCAACAACGTCAAAATACCTAAAGGTCTATCAACGGAATATACGGGCACAGCTTTCTTGGGCTTCAACAATTGTTTTATCTTTGTAGCCTCTTCGGGATGCTCTGTGACCAATTTTATTATTTCTGCCACATCCTTGTTGTTCACACTTAAAACAGTTGCATGAGCGAGGCTTTCAGTGCTATGCGTTAGGAGCTCTTCCACTCTCCTTCTCTTCTGTTTAGGGCTTAGTTCCGAGAACGGTTTCCTTTCACTCACAACTCTTGGTGATATTCCAACAGTGCACGTCTCTGGTTTTGAGGACGTTGATGCACCCTCATTTACACCGAAGTCACTGGAACATGGTTGCCGCTCTACTGACACTAAGAAGGTGTCATCTTTTCCCTCATGAACTCAGGCCATTTTATGTTTTCTTGCAACCACGTCTCGTACTTCTTCGTGAATTCATGTCTTGTGCGATTACACGAGATCCATTTGTTTCTCAACGAACACACATAAGTCTGACAGAATTGTTTCAGTTCTTTCTTTTCACTTTCTGACAGATCAAGGGCACTCCTAAAAACTTCAAACAACGCCCTGGGCTGTGAGAAACAACTATTATTTGCCACAAACACGAAATGTCCAAATTGGTACCAAAACCTTCCATCATAGCACGAAAACAAATAGAATGTAATAAGTATAGTTGTTAGCGCACAAGTGCTAAAAGCTAATGAAAGAATTTCGCTGAAACTAAGAAGGCATGGGACTGGTTATTTGTTGGGAATTAGTACGCGCTGCGAGTGGAAAAAACGGTTTTCACTAACTCGTTAATTAGTTGTCGCTCGCTTGTGTGTGTTGTATGTTATTCTTATAATTTTAACAGTGCTACGCTGTGTTTACTATAAAATATGGTTAATTACTGTACTGTCAGTACTACTCAGTACAATAACAACATGAGAAAAGTATTTTCATATTCAAAGCGATAGGCAACTTCATTAAATTACGACTAAGGTTTAAAAAATAATTTATCGAAAATTCCAAATTTCAAACGTTTGCTACGCGCAAATAGGCACCGAAAGGTGAAGGAATTGTATGTCATCTTGATCGCCGTGTAAGGTGCAATAGAAGATGTGAGCACCAGCCCTTCAGTTTCATTCAGTTAAAAAAAAAAATTACTTTAAGTGTTTTCTTCCATACAAAAAAAAACAAAACTTTTTTTTTCTCACTCGTGGAGCTACTTATACCCTTCATACTATAATATGAAATAAAGGGAGGTATACCAGAGACATTAAATTTGTTTTCATTTTTATTCCTGACATTAAGGTTCTATGTCTATGGAGCTCGATTTCCAGACCACTGTGCGGCGGAGCAATGCCCGTTGCCCGAGTAAGAGCTCTAGTGAAACATAACTCCTCGTTGGTTGAGACTAGGATATTTGTTGAAAATCCTCGTCGGGGTTTGTCAAGAAGATGAATATTTTCTAATTGTCTAAGGGCTACTTTGTCAGCCTCAGTAGGCTCAATGGTGGGATACTGCGGCGTGTGATCGCCAATCGCAATCTCAAGGGAAGTCTCCGGTGTGACAGCTAGCTTCTCGGAGATGATATTGGCTGGTCGGAGCATGTGCTCTGACCCCTCAGCTACTACACGACGTTAACGTAAGGGTAAAAAATGTTTTATGTAAACCGTTATGGGTTTACATAAAAATTTTAAGACTAGTGCGTCGTCCCGGTTATGTCGTACGGGTATGAAACGTGGACTCTGACTGACGGTAGCTGTTTTCCAAAGGTTGAAAGTGGCCCAGCGAGCTATGGAGCGAGCCATGCTGTGAATATCGCTGCGTAATTTGGTGCGTACCGAGGCAATCCGCCAATACACCAAACTCGTCGATATTGGGTACCGGGTGGCTTAAAAGTAGCCAAAGTCATACTCTGTTTATAAAGGGATGCCATAACAATGTTGAGAACTATCGTCCTGTCTCTATATTGCCAGTTTTCAGTAAGGTCTTTGATTTTTTTTTTTGGAAAAACGGTTAATTAAATTTTTTACAAATAATGAACTTTTAAATTGTAAAAAATGTGGAATATCGGAAAGGACTGTCAACGGGTGATGCTATAGCTTCTGTGGTAAAATCAATATTAACTTCTCTATACGACTCTCAGCATACTTATGCCATCTTTTGCGAAGCCTTTGACTGTGTCGTGTATCACAAAATATTACTAATTAAACTAGAACATTATGGTATAAGAGACAATAAATTGCGTATATTCCAATCATATTTAGAAAAAATAGCTCAACTAAGTGACGTCAATGGGTTAAAATCGAATGTAGAATCAATCACAATGGGTGTGCCGCAGGGTTCTATCCTGGGACCATTATTGTTTGTAACATATGTTAACGATATCTCAAACTGTATAACAGAAGATAAAGATGGTAATGTTTGCAGATGATATCTCAGTTGTACTGAAAAGCAATGATATAGGTAAACTAAGAGAATCCTTTCTAACTGTACTAGAATCTCCTAAAATCTTGGTTTGAGTGCAACAATCTATTACTAAATGTTAACAAAACTAATATTATGCACTTTGCTCTTGGGAGTCATAGACGTAATAACAATGATGGCATATTAAAAACTGCAGAAAACTTGTCATTAAACCTTGCTAATGAACTAACTGTTCTTGGGGTAATATTTGATAAAAGTTTTACTTGGAAAGCCCTCATAAACTCTTTAGCTGGTAAGCGAGTTCGGCTTGTTATGCTATCAAAAAAAATTAAGAGCTAGGTGGAACTCATGCTGCAAAAAACGGTTTATCATGCTTATTTTGAGATCATCATGTTATGGCCTTATTTTTTGGGGAAATGCAGCAGATTCAAATAGAATATTTTATTACAGAAGAGGGCCTTCCGGTACATCTTAAATATGAAAACTAGAGACAATTGTAAGACAGCGTTCGGGGAGATAGGAATCATGACTTTACCAAGTGCATATGTTTACCAGAACATATGCTATGCCAAAAAATATATTCATGATTCCTCTCTTAATTCCGACAATCATAGCTATGGTACACGGTGTAAGAATAATGTACAATTAATAAGACATAGATTATCTAAAACCTCAAAAAGCTTTATTTGTAATTGTGTTAGATTTTATAATAAACTGTCTTTTAACATAAAACAATTAGATGATATTAATTGTAAACGAAGAATTAAGCAAATGTTAATTGAAAAGTTTAGCTGACCATAATTTTATCATAGAATCTGACTACTGTTTTTTCCACTAAATAATTCGACAATTGAATACAGTTTGTATCTTTAGATTTTTAATATGACTTATTACATTTCTTTATAATAAACTTTTACTAATGTTGTTGAATTTACTTGCTATGTTAAAGTATCAAATTGACGATGGCACTATACACCAGATATAGGTAATGTAAATAGGCAGAGTGGTCAGATTCTTCAGTATTCATGTATAAGCTGTAAATATTTATGTTCTTGTGAGCGGTAGTATGGGTTAATTATTTGTACTGACAAAACATTGTGTCTTGCGAAGTGTGTTTGTCAGTTCTTCTTCGCATTGAATTTAGAACTGGGCTGAGCACGTCAGCTAATGAGACGACGGTCGTGGTTGGAATAACCGTGTTCATGGTCGGCCGTGAACAGAAAAACGGAGTGTGGGAAGACCACCCGCCAGGCGCCATGTGGGACGGCGACATCAAGCACGTCGGCGGAAAGCAGTGGTTCCGTACCGCTGAAGGCCGAAAGGACTGGACGACAATTGGAGAGGCGTATATCCAGCAGTGGAAGCTTACACGCTGACTGACTGACTAGCTGACTTACGTTTTAACGTTTCCTTCCGTTACGTAAAACATATTTTATTTCAGTTCTCCGTTATGCAGTGACCGACCGTTTTTTACCCGACTTCGGCGATGCCAAAAGGAGGGTATTATTTTTAACAGTATGACTATACAATACTTACTTACTAGATGGTGGGGTTTAACCCGTTCGAATTAATACCACCGCACTGAATGTTGGTCACCCAAGCGTCTATGAATATAGTTAATGTTTTCCGTCCAATTCAGTGTAGTGTGCACGACAAAAGGGAAGCACTGACATAGGTAGCACTAATTTCACCAAGATGGACTGACTTCACGGGTATGGTAGGTGATGTTGCCAACCTACCCTAGGTTCCATAAAAAAACTATCCTCACCTGCTGTACTGCAAAGACACGTGAGGGTAAAGGCACAGGTTTACTCCTCCGACGATGGCTGCGTCGCACTCTCCTTTCCTGATGGCCCTGTATGCGTGTTCCAGCGCCATCAGTGAGCTGGAACAGGAGCTGTCCACGCAGTAGGAAGGACCTGTGGTCCCCAGCCAGTAGGAGATACGGTTGGCGTACATTGCACGCGAACATCTGCACAGGTCATATTACTCGTGAAATCTTACCGAATCCACAAAGATAAATACATACAATCTATAAAGAGTGTTGTAACGGCCACTACAATAAATTTAGGAAATGATTATTGGGATCAATAGTAACAAAAAAGTAAAAAAACTTTTCTCTGTATTCCCTTTAAATAAAACGTTACAATTTTCATACAACTAATTGATTTATTTATTGTAAAAGGATCTAATGTTCCGCACGAACGTGGGAATGAAAGGCGCGCGGTGAGTGAGCGAGCAGGGACGAGTGCCCGGAGAGAGGAGATGCGCGGCGGCGGCGCGGCGTGAGTTTTTCGATCCCGACCGTTCCCGCGCCAGCACCTTCCCTCTGCGCGCGTCAAATTACACTAGACGAAAACATAAATTTCCAAAATTTATATCTCCAAAACTAGACACTTTAGAGAAAAACTTTATTTATTTTTTTTCTCAGAAACACACGAGGATTGCGTTAACGAAATTAATGTACTGGCCATTACAAGACCCTGTATAGAACTCGCAGTACATTACGTCATGCCTGTAGTAGCCATGCCCAATAGTGTAAGCAGAGAAAACGAATGAACATTTGTGACAAACCTCATAATGTCTTAAAAACCGGCCAAGTGCGATTCGAACTCGCGCACCGAGAGTTCTGTATCGCCATGTCATGGTTAGCGCCACTTAAGCCATCTATGGCGTGTTATTAAATGCTTCATATTAGTTAAAATTCATGATTAGTTAAAATGCTTCATACTCTATTCGGGAGACGGCGCGCGCACATACACTTTTTAGTTTCCTCTATGGGAACCCCCGTGAATTTTTTACTTTGTCTTATTTTTATTATTTTTTGTTATATCGGTCATAATAACACATATTCTGTGAAAATTTCAACGGGCTACCTATTACGGTTCAAAAGATACAACGCTCGGACAGACGGACAGACTGAGTAGTAATAAGGTCCCGTACCGGATACGGTACCCTCATGATGACATTATGAGGTGTTAAAAGAGTGTCCGATCTGGGCGGCTGACGCAAGCTAGACGTACATACCAGATCGAGCATGTGCCCTAACTAAAATAATCTATTGCTTCGTAGGTACCCGAAACGTGCCGAAAATGACTAGCCGCGTACTAACTATGTATGAAAAAACATAAAACCGACTTCCTAAAAAAAGTAAAACTAAAAAACTATTTAAAATAAAAATATAAAAACCGCCTTCAAAAATATATGAAATAAAAACCTAAAAAAAAAAACGAACCCTAGAGTTGAAGGCATGAAAGAAAACATGAGTGGATGATAATATCCTTTGTGATTTGTGTAGCCTTTTTAGCACCGCCTTCACCTCTAGGGTTCGTTTTTTTTTTTAGGTTTTTATTTCATATATTTTTGAAGGCGGTTTTTATATTTTTATTTTAAATAGTTTTTTAGTTTTACTTTTTTTAGGAAGTCGGTTTTATGTTTTTTAAAACTTTTTTTTTTATTTCACAGTTTTTTTAGTAATTTTTTGCTATTAATGTACTCGGCGGAATCGCTCGGCCTTCGGCCTCGCGATTCCGCCTCGCCTTCCAATCCGATCTTGACCCAATTAAAATAGGACCACGTCAGCCTCGATAGCTCAGTGGTGCAGACAGTCAACTGTCGCTATTGAATGTTAAGCAACGCTGGGTGCGGTCAGTATTTGGATGGGTGACCGCTGACCGTTGGAGGCTGACCGAGGTTCGGATTCCTCGTAAAACTGTAGGTCCCTTCCCTCCTAATCTTACTTGGTGGTAGGGTTTAACCCGCCCTGGTTGTTACCACCGCACTGAATTAAACGTCGGTCGAAACGGCTATGTAAATAGTTTGTGTTTTCCGACCAGTTCAGTGTAGTCAGCACGATCAAAGGGGGAAGCACTGACATGGCACTTAGTTCACCCGGTGTTATGGGCTGACATCACGAACGTTGTAGGTGATGTTGCAGAACTTAGTAGAATAGACAGACATAAACGTGTTACGGAACCCTACTTTTATTATAAAATAACCGTCGGAGGACCTTGGTTGAAAATTGTGAAATTTAGTAGAACGGACAGACATACATTTGTTACGGAACCCTACTTTTATTATAAAATAACCGTCGGAGGGCCTTGGTTGAAAATTGTAAAATTTGTAGAACGGACAGACATACATTTGTTACGGAACCCTACATTCATTTTGAAATAAATGTTAAATTTTGTAGAACGGACAGACATGCATTTGTTACGGAACCCTACATTCATCTTGCAGAACTTAGTATAATGGACAGACATAAACGTGTTACGGAACCCTACTTTTATTATAAAATAACCGTCGGAGGACCTTGGTTGAAAATTGTAAAATTTAGTAGAACGGATAGACATGCATTTGTTACGGAACCCTACATTCATTTTGCAGAACTTAGTAGAATGGACAGACATAAACGTGTTACCGAACCCTACTTAACAGTTGCACTCCGGGAGTGCCGGCAGATCCCGTGCCACTCTAACTTAACCCTTAATGCAATGACTTAAGGTTTCATTTTAAAAATGACGCTGACGCGATGCCGCGATGTCGCGAGTTATACATTTTTTACCCACCTAAAAAAGTGCCAAGCGCCGCTAAAGAAGTTTTCACTTCAAAACCCTCAGGGTTATTCCCTTTCAAATAAAAAAAAAAGAATTTTCAAAATCGGCCCACAATTGACGGAGTAATCGCGTAACAAACATCCAAAAAAAGAAAACATACCGTCGAATTGAGAATCTCTTAGGTCTAAAGTAAATTGCTCGTGAAGACAAATGCAACGAGCCCAAACACGATGGGTTTATCATGTGTAGTTTAGGAGTTCCTATGGCCACCTTCTGTCTCCATCATCAGACCAGCTCGATGTTACTCGTACCATAATAAATTAAGCGCACCTGGCCGGTCGGAAAAGATAAAAAATTTCAAATTTAGAATATTCATGAAACAAGGGTCCGAATATGTATCACTAGTATATCGATTCATGTATTTCAACAGGACAGAGAAAATTTCAAAATATTATATATTTAATACTTTTTAGTTCTTTTTTTTTTTGTTTTTTGGAAATCGGTTTAATATTTTTTAAAACAGTTTTTATTTTATTCTTTTTAGTAATATTACATAAAAAAGAATAATCGAAATCGTATAATCGAAATCGATTGAAGTGGTACAGAATTATTCGCCATTGGCCATATGTGTCAGACTGCAAATTGCTGAATAAGTCCACATCACAAAAGTTTTGCTTAAGGTAACCACACACCATACTAATTTATCAAACTGAAAATTGCCGAAAACGACCACATCATAAGTTTTGCTGAAGGTAACCAAACACCATAGTATTATGCTGATTTTTCGAAAACCACTAAACCAATATCGATAAAATTGAAATGGGACCACCTCGGAAGTATGACCTAACTAACAAAAAAAGAATTTTCTAAATCGGCCCTCAATTGACGGAGAAATCGCGTAACAAAAAAAAAAAAAAAAAACATACAGACGAATTGAGAACCTCCTCCTTTTTTGGAAGTCGGTTAAAAACATTATTGTAGGAAAGACACACACAATTTATTGTATGTGGAACGACCTTCCCCACAAACAAATTGGTGCTAACGGCAGGTGGTTTATATCTTAAAGTGGTATATTGGATTAATATAACGCGTCACTACTGTAGGTAGAGCTCTTGTCCCACCCTTATTACTAACGCTATTGTAAAGTCACTAAAGAACCTTAACCTATATAAGAATGGTCATCTATCTTCTTACGCCTGCCTGTCTGTCTGTCTTATCTTATAACGCCTGTCTTAACACCATGTTAGTTGGGTTGACACGTGAAGATCGGTTCTCTCTGACAATTGCATGGACAAAAAGGCATGACATAACTTATGTATGTATGTCACCAACCCAGTTATGCCAAAACCGTTGACCTGCACCTTCTCGTAGAACCAGGTCTTTTCGCTCTCGGAGAAACAAGAGCCGATGAAGACGCCCGTCTTCGTATTCTTCAGAGTGCGGGGGTTCAAACCTGGTGCATAGAAATGTGGTCACAGATATGAAAACATTGTCACGCACTGAAGATACATTTTGAACCCAGGAGTAAAGACCTTAGTCTAATGAGCAAAGGGTCGTGCACCCAATACCCGTGTTGGCAAATTTTTTGGTTTGAGTGGTAAGTATATGGCTTTACTTCATGAACATGAGTTAAAAAAAAACCACAGTGAGGCGCCATGCCAGCTATGTGGCAGACAAAAATAGCATTAATAAATTTTTTCACACGCCCAAATGCCCGTGTTTCACCCAGGTTGACTGGGGTGGGACCACAGGCAAGAAAAAATTCCCGTGGTCCACCCAGGTGGACTGAGCAGGTGGACCACGACCAATACGCCCCTTTGAACGTACCAGGTTGTAGAAGTCAAGAAACCCGCTCACCGGAAGACCGTTTAATATTTTCGTGGTACGACACAGAACGATTTTCAAAAGCTTCTATGGAAGAAGGTTGTTTAGATTCCTAAAGGATTCATGGCAAAACTGTAGGATCCTATCTTCTTAGCTCATAACTTACGGATGGTAGAATTATACGCGTTCGCATTGATAGTTGATACCACCGAATTTAACCAAGTTCACCCTAGCGATACGGCGAAGAAAGGTCTGCCACATACCGGCGTCAAAAATGGCGCCGTACGCGTGCTCCAGCAACTTTCGCGACATAGGCTCCATGGTCCATGCTTGCTTGTAGTGCACGCCGAAGAACTGCGCGTCGAATCTGCTGTAGCCGTCCACCTTGCCGGTACGATTAGGGATCTCGGGGTGATCCAAGTCCCAGCGGCGGGTGTCGCCAGTCACCATGTCTTCCTGCACCAATTAAAGCTACTCAGAATCATCTCTTAAATACTTGTAGAGTTACGTGACGTGTAGGATAGAAGCTCAGTTCGTGCAGAAACACCATCGTTCGGCAGAACCCCCAGTTTTATGTTGGTGCACACTGGATTCGGTTGGACTATGACTAGGCCAGACTAGGTGCTGACTAGACCGGAAGTCTACACGGTCTACTAGACTTGATGCGGACTAAATCATGCTAAATGAGGACAGTCGGACTGAGGGGTCTAGATGCGATGTGGAATAGCCCGGAGTTGTCGTTACCTTATTGTAGAGTTTCTTCGCGAATATCTCCAGGTCGGGACACTCCGGAAACATGGATGACATGCCCGTGATGACGACCTCGTCGCCGGCCAGCGGTCGCTGCTGAATAGAGGCCTCCTCCGGTGACTGCTCGAGCTCGGGCCGCGGTGACGGCGCCATTTTGCAATCTCCTGCGATTTGAAAGCGTTGTATTCAAGGATGTTAACTTTACTTGTTTCTAATCTGTCGTCTTGGCCGCCTCGACTTATAAACTAACATAGAATTGACGACACGCGCATAGGTAGATACAGTACAGATTTTGCGGAATACCCGATTCGAAGGCACGCCTCTAGCATTCTAGGAACATTTAGCCCAGATAATTTAGTTATACCATTGAAATACTACATGTAATATTATCAATGTCAAATATTTTGGTGTGTGTATTTGTGCTGAAAAGTTTTCGTACGTAGAGTTACATAGATACCTTTATAGAGATGCGGTCGGAAATTTTAGGTGATACTTTTTTTTAGATTTTACCGAAAACCTATGAAACTTAATGTAACTGAATAAACATCGACAAGCAACTTTTTGGTAATGTTAAGATTTAAAAATTTTGCGGCACTTTTTTTTTATGGAAACTATCTCGGTTGGCTGCATCGCTTACAACATCCGTGATGTCAGCCCATAACACCGGATGAACTAGGTGTCATGTCATTGCTTCCCTTCATTTCATGTCGGCTACACTGAACTGGACGGAAAACACGAACTATTTACATAGCCGTTTCGACCGACATGTTTGTAGAAAGGATGGGAAAGGCTCAATATGAAGATTCGTAGAACTAAAGTTGTTCAGTTTCAGGTGTAGAATCTCTCCCTTTCGGCACAGCATATATATGGCTAAAGCAGTATGGAAACTAGGCCTATTTGTTAAAATAAGTACCTACGCTCCATTGGAGCGTTAGGGATGTCAATAAATTTTTTTTGTAAAATTGTAAAATTATTATTCATTAAAACATTTATTTAGGTTCTGTAATGTAATGATCAAATAATCAATATAATCAATCATCAATAATAAGTTCAAAACGTGGTTGCTATAAATATGAATTGATATAACTTTTCTCGACTTTTGTCAACTTTTATTAACTTTTGTAAATTGTTTACAACTTTTGTCAGCTCTTGTCAACCATTGTAAATGTTTGTCAACTTTTCTCATCTTTTGCCAATTTCAGTCATCTTTTGTCAACTTTCATCGACTGTTGTCAACTCTTGTCAATGTTTGTCAACCGTGGTCAACTTTTGTCAACTTTCGTCAACATTTGTCATCTTTTGTCAACTTTCATCGACTGTTGTCAACTCTTGTCAATGTTTGTCAACCGTGGTCAACTTTTGTCAACTTTCGTCAACATTTGTCATCTTTTGTCAACTTTTATCGACTGTTGTCAACTCTTGTCAATCTTTGTCAACCTTGGTCAACTTTTGTCAACTTTCGTCAACATTTGTCGACTTTTGTCATCTTTTATCAACTTTTCTCATCTTTTATCAACTTTTCTCACATTTTGTCAACTTTTATCGACTGTTGTCAACTCTTGTCAAGTTTTGTAAACTTTTGAGAACTTTTATCAACTCTCGGTAACTTATGTCAACTCTTGTCAACTTTTGTCAACATTTGTCAACTTTCGTCAACTTTTGTCAACTTTTGTCAACTTTCGTCGACGTTTTGTCTACTTTTATGGCTTTTGTAGACTTTTGTTAACTTATAGCCACTTTCGTCATCTTTTTTCAATTTTTGCCAACTTCTATCAGCTTTTGTAAAATTTTAACGACTGTTGTCAACTTTCGGAAATTTTTGTCAACTTTTGCCAACTTCTGTCACTTTTATGAACTTAGGCCAGCTTCCGTCAACTTTTGTCAACTTTCGTCATCTTTTGTCAACTTTTACTAACTTCTGTCAACTTTTAACCACTATTGTCAACTTTTGCCAAGTTCTGTCACTTTTATGAACTTTTGTCAGCTTTCGTGAACTTTTGTCAACTCTTGTCAACTTTCGTCAACTATTGTTAATTAATGTCAGCTAAGTATTGTCAACTTTTTTCATATTTTGTAAACGTTTGTCAACTTATGTCAGCTGTTTGTCAACTTTCGTCAACTTTTCCCATCTTTTGTCCAGTTTGTCAACTTTCGTTAACTCTTGTCAACTTTAGTCAACTTATGTAAACTCTTGTCAACTTTTGTCAACTCCTTGTTAACGAAAGCTGACAAAAGTTCATAAAAGTGACAAAAGTTGACAACAGTGGTTAAAATATGATAAAAGCTGACAAAAGCTGAGAGAAGTTTGCAAAAGTTGACAAAAGATGACGAAAGTGGCTATAAGTTCACAAAAGTCGAGAAAAGTATACAAAAGTTGACAAACGTTGACAAAAGATGACAAAATGTTGACGAAAGTTGACTAAGGTTGACAAACAACCACAACAGTTGACAACAGTCGATAAAAGTTGACAAAGATGACAAATATTGACGAAAGTTGACAAAAGTTGACCAAGGTTAGGTTGACATTGACACGAGTTGACAACAGTCGATAAAAGTTGACACAGGTCGATAAAAGTTGACAAAAGATGACGAAAGTTGACAAAAGTTGACCAAGGTTGACAAACATTGACAAGAGTTGACAACAGTCGATAAAAGTTAACAAAAGATGACAAAAGTTGACAAATATTGACGAAAGTTGACAAAAGTTGACCAAGGTTGACAAACATTGACAAGAGTTGACAACAGTCGATAAAAGTTGACAAAAGATGACAAAAGTTGACAAATATTGACGAAAGTTGACCAAGGTTGACAAACATTGACAAGAGTTGACAACAGTCGATAAAAGTTGACAAAAGGTGACAGAAGTGGGCAAAGATAAGAAAAGTTGACAAAAGTTGACAAGAGTTGACATAAGTTACCAAGAGCTGGCAAAAGTTCTCAAAAGTTTACAGACTTGACAAGAGTTGACAACAGTTGATAAAAGTTGACAAAAGATGACAAAAGTTGACAAATGTTGACGAAAGTTGACAAAAGTTGACCAAGGTTGACAAACATTGACAAGAGTTGACAACAGTCGATAAAATTTGACAAATATTGACGAAAGTTGACAAAAGTTGACTAAGGTTGACAAACATTGACAAGAGTTGACAACAGTCGATAAAAGTTGACAAAAGTTGACAAATATTGACGAAAGTTGACAAAAGTTGACCAAGGTTGACAAACATTGACAAGAGTTGACAACAGTCGATAAAAGTTGACAAAAGGTGACAGAAGTGGGCAAAGATAATAAAAGTTGACAAAAGTTGACAAGAGTTGACATAAGTTACCGAGAGTTGGCAAAAGTTCTCAAAAGTTTACAAAACTTGACAACAGTCGATAAAAGTTGACAAAAGGTGACAGAAGTTGGCAAAAGATGAGAAAAGTTGACAAAAGTTGACAAGAGTTGACATAAGTTACCGACAGTTGACAAAAGTTCTTAAAAGTTTACAAACTTGACAAGAGTTGACAACAGTCGATAAAAGTTGACAAAAGGTGACAGAAGTTGGCAAAAGATAAGAAAAGTTGACAAAAGTTGACAAGAGTTGACATAAGTTACCGAGAGTTGGCAAAAGTTCTCAAAAGTTTACAAAACTTGACAAGAGTTGACAACAGTCGATAAAAGTTGACAAAAGGTGACAGAAGTTGGCAAAAGATGAGAAAAGTTGACAAAAGTTGACAAAAGTTGACAAAAGTTGACATAAGTTACCGAGAGTTGACAAAAGTTCTCAAAAGTTTACAAAACTTGACAAGAGTTGACAACAGTCGATAAAAGTTGACAAAAGGTGACAGAAGTTGGCAAAAGATAAGAAAAGTTGACAAGAGTTGACAACAGTTGACAAAATGTGACAGAAGTTGGCAAAAGTTGACAAAAGTTGTCAACATTTGTCAAAAGTTAATATAAAGTGACAACAGTCGAAAAACGTTTGTAAACATTTTTTTGCATTCTAAAAGATCGCGGACTGTCCGTGGCCCATGCAACAAAAACAAACACGACCACTCGGACGCGGCACCCGCGACTGATTGTTTGCGACATTCGCTTCGGGGCCTTGTTGAGGCGTGCGTGTGTGTTAGTGCGTCGTTTCGATCGTTTTGTACGTAGTTTCCATACTGCTTTAGCCATATATATGCTGTGCTTTCGGGTACTACCATACCACCTATTTATTACCCTTAATCAACCTTTAAATAATACAGTCCGCAAAAACTAAGTTGGCAAGAATTAACTTAACATCCGCAAAAATAACTTAACATTGATGATCAAGTCTTTTCAAACCTATAGTAAAGTTAAACCGTCCTGAGCCTTCTAGCCATAAATCATTCCGACCAGTTCCCATTGATGACAATCAGTTGGACCCATAAAGAGCCATATTATACTAGCGACGCGGCACTAGCCAAGAACGAACATCAACTATTGTTGTCCATTATTTATCGATGCTATCGACAATATACTACTCGTCTGTTTCCAGAATGCCACCGCTGACGGTTATGTATGACGTAACAGCTATCGGTGCCGTCGACAAAAAAGTCGGATAGACGAATGCTCCCGCCACCAAAAACTAAACTGAATTGGTGTTAAACTGATTTGTCGTTACTTCGTATTTCAGGCATAGAAGTAATATGTACTACCATGTAATAATAATCTACGTAATTAAGTGACATGACTAGTGAATAACTAGCTCAGACGTCATAGTCATATTCATTTTCCTTTTTTTACTCATATTGACATTTGAACACAACAATGTTAGTAATAAATTTAACAAATAACACAACACAGAACAAAGTTCGTACACGCGCGAGGAGTAGGTAGCTCAATTACACATACAATCGTGGCTAGGCGACAGCGATACTAACGCTACTGAGCTGGGCGTCAGCGGGAGTAGCGTGCGTGAGTCATGCGTGACTCGTGAGGCGCGCCGCCCGATGTGCGGAAGCGCGGGCGGAGGTAACGGCAAACCAGAAACACATAAGTAATACATACGTAAGTATATCTTTTAGTATAATTTTTTTTTGGTTTCTTTATTTATTTTGTACTGCGATGACATTTTACATAATTTGATGATTTGTCTATACAATCTTAGGACGTTGGGAAACGATCTAGGAAAGCTCCTCATCGATAAGTCTGGTGACTGACGCGCCAAGTCTTTCTTCTTTCAGCTGATAGTGCCTGATACTGCAGCGGCGATTCCTTTAAGTTGGCTAGGTTGGCGCCACCAAACCAAATAAGATGAATGCCAGCATTAATATCGAAGTATTAAGCAAAAACAAATTTTAAAAATATCGGGGTTATATTATTTTTATTATATAACCCACGATGAATAAGCTAAAACGTCAATCCCGTTATATAATTTGAAATTTCGCGCGCGTCACACGCGGGCGACGAATGACGACACATCAAAGCATTCATTGGCCGGTTGGCTGCATTTGACGCGCCATCGTATTCCATACAAGCGGCCGATGTCCCCCCGTGCCGCGCGCTCCCGCTGATAAGCGTTTCGAGTTGGCGCAGCGGGGAGCGCATTTAGCGACTAGTGAGCTAGGCTAGGTGAGTTGTGTGTGCGTGTGTGTGCGCGTGCGCGCTGCTGCGGCAGCGTATGCGTGATTGCTTTGTAAACAAAATCTCGCGAGTTGATAGCTGCGTTATATTCCGTTTTGTAGGTTGAACCTGTTATGGATGAATCTTGTGCGGTGTTTTTTTAAGTGATTATTTATTGGTAATAATGGCAAACTCTATTGCGAAATCTATAATAGAAGATCTTTTCGAAAAACCGTTCTCAACGAGGACATTTTCTGAAAAAAACTTTTAATGGTTTAAAACGGTCGCCCTTGCCCGAGTTTGTCGAATTTGAAGTCTGTACATAAAGACAGCAAAAGGGAATATTATATGGTCTTTCAGATTTTGAACTCATTGTGGTAGAAATAAATTAATGCGTAAGTTGTGAAATTATAAACAAAAAAATCCTTAGCCAGAGCCAACCCAATACTCAGCACCAGGAGTCCCTAGTCGCTAGCCTGATAGGGCTGGCGATTCAAAGGGGCAACGCTGCCAGTCAGCGTATTGGGTACTGTGGGAAGAGTCGGCTGAATTGGATGAAATATTTTACTTACAGTAGCGAACCCCCCTTTCTCTATCCGTCAAAGGCACAGTCAGGCCTCACGCACTCTATATACTTGCGCGCGCTAACTACCTACCGCCCGGTGTACCGCCGGCGATCCATAATTCAGTGAACTGCCGACAGCCGTGCGTTTCCGCTTCGGAACTGGAATCGATTATTTTCGTTCCTGGGTACGAAAATAATACTAATTGTGTTTTATTAATTTCGCGATAAAAAAAAAGGCGGCCATTTTTAACATTATTACTGGCCATTTTTAACATTAGTTACTGGACTGATTACTTTCAAAATCGATATCTTGGTGTCTGTGTGGGCTCTGCATACGAATCCGTTGTCAAAATTTAAAAAAAGTGGCCGCCATTTTGAACATGTTAGTTACTCGACCGATTGCTTTCAAAATCGATATCTGGGTGTCCGTGTGTGCTCTGAATCAAGGACCGAAAAAGGTTCAGAAGAACCGGTTCGTAACTGGTTCGAAAAGGGTTCTAAAGAGGTTACGGTTATTAAAGAACCGGTTCATAAAATAGCTGGTTTAGGAACCGGTTCAGAAAACCGGTTCGAAAACCGATGAATCGGTTCTTCAGTTCCGCAGGTGGGTTCAAGAACCGGTTCGTAAGAACCCTTTAAGATCCAGTTTGCAGAATGGTTCTTAGAAACGGTTCAAAAGAACCCTTTTAAGAACCAGTTTGCATGATGGTTTTGAGAACCGGTTCTCGAACCGAGCTGCATAACCGGACTCGTTTAAGAACCGGGTCATAACTCGAGAACCACTGGTGCTAGACCCATCGTGTTGGTACTCAAACTTCAGGTCTCGGCGATATCTAGCCATCTGTCACGTGAACTTTTGTTTTGGTCATAACTCGAGAACCACTGGTGCTAGGCCCATCGTGTTGGTACTCAAACTTCAGGTCTCGGTGAGATCTATCCATCTGTCACATGAACTTTTGTTTTGGTCATAACTCGAGAACCACTGGTGCTAGACCCATCGTGTTGGTACTCAAACTTCAGGTCTCGGTGAGATCTATCCATCTGTCACGTGAACTTTTGTTGTGGTCATAACTCGAGAACCACTGGTGCTAGACCCATCGTGTTGGTACTCAAACTTCAGGTCTCGGTGAGATCTATCCATCTGTCACGTGAACTTTTGTTTTGGTCATAACTCGTGAACCGCTGGTGCTAAACCCATCGTGTTGGTACTCAAACTTCAGGTCTCGGTGAGATCTATCCATCTGTCACGTGAACTTTTGTTTTGGTCATAACTCGAGAACCACTGGTGCTAGACCCATCGTGTTGGTACTCAAACTTCAGGTCTCGGTGAGATCTATCCATCTGTCACGTGAACTTTTGTTTTGGTCATAACTCAAGAACCACTGGTGCTAGACCCATCGTCTTGGTACTCAAACTTCAGGTCTCGGTGCGATCTATCCATCTGTTACGTGAACTTTTGTTTTGCTCATAACTCGAGAACCACTGGTGCTAGACTCATTCTTTCGAACCGGTTCTTGAACCCACCTACGGAACCAGTTCATTTGAAGAACGGGTTCATCGGTTTTTGAACCGGTTCAGAAAACCGGTTCCTAAACCAGTAACTTTATGAACCGGTTCTTTAATAACCGTAACCTCTTTAGAACCCTTTTCGAACCGGTTACGAACCGGTTCTTTTGAACCTTTTTTGGTCCCTGATTCAGAGCACACACAGACACCCAGATATCGATTTTGAAAGCAATCGGTTCAGTCACTCAAAAGTTCAAAATGGCGGCCACTTTTTTAAATTTTGACAACGGATTCGTATTCAGAGCCCACAGAGACACTCAGATATCGATTTTGAATGCAATCGGTCTAGTAACTAAAAAGTTCAAAAAGTTTTTTTATTTTGATAAAAAAATATAGGTGTATCTAATAGTAAAAAAATATTTTTAAATATGTGCTGTAGCTCACGAACAAACATTCACACATATTTCCTCTTTATAATATTATATTGTGTAAAGAATTTATATTTTTATCGAAAGTAGCAGCCCTAGCGTCACCGAGTTTGCTTCAAGGCCACGCGGCTGCAAAGCAATAATCACTTTACGCTCTTTCGTTTAGGTACATTTTCGCACTTTTTCTATGGAGTGATTCATCTGTTACGAAGTAACTATTTAGTAATCTGTGGCACAGTGTCAGCCAGGGCCGTCTCAAGGGCGGGGCGAGCGGGGCGGTCGCCCCGGGCGCCCTGGCTAGAGGGGCGCCGCAGGCGCCCCGATCGTTTGCCGCACAGGCTTTCCTTCCGCCGCCTCCGCCGCCTAAGCTTTCTCTAAAATTACGCTTCGGAAACAAAAGACATACCTGCTTAAAAATATATATAAATAATAAATAAACACTAGCTATTGTGCATTGCCACGAGTTCGGTACAGTAGGTAAATTTGGTGACCCGGTCGGGGCGCGCGCGAGCAGGGTGAGGCGCGGCGCCGAAGCGAGACAGATGTAATATCATCATTCGCCAACGCAAAAGCTCGTAAAATTCCATTGTAATTTATGTTTATCCTGTTAAGACTAACACCTACATTAATAAATTTATAATAAACCGTTGGTTCCATCTAATCGTTCTATGTATTTCTGTACTTTCTTTCTACTTTATATCTCTAGACACTTTACTTTATTAAAATATGTTTCCTTAAAGTAATGTTTTTTTTATTAATTTAACCCTAATATTACCTACACATTAAGTGCACTGACATAAACTTAAAAATTTAAATTAATTTAAACTCGCCGCATAAAATGAAATCACCTATGATGTCATGAGTCTGGGACGGCAGCGGACGGAGGGGCACTAAGCTTGTGTTTGCCCCGGGCACCTATTACTCAAGAGACGGGCCTGGTGTCAGCACACATTCCGTTTCCTCCTTCTTTTTACCCGACTACGGCGAAGCCAACAGGAGGGTAATGTGTTTAGCCTGAATGTTTGTATGTATGTATGTATGTATGTATGAGGGTTAGAAAGAGCGTAGCGCCTAGAAGAAGCGTCGATTCTCAATGATAGATATACCAAAATGTTCTAGAACATCGCGAAATTGACATAGGATAGGTTAGTACTCAATCTTAATAACGAATTTGTGAAAATCAGCAAAAAATAATCACGTACATAGAAGGGAAGACGGGACGGCCATTTATTTACATGCAAACGTCAACTGGCAAAGAGAATATAACCACTACGGCAACTGGATGCAGGGGGGTCTTAGTTTTCATTGTGGATGGCGACATCTAGAGTTTGGTTGCCTGCCCAAAGAGTATTGTACTCTCAGATCAGGAAAGGAATTGTCAGGAGGTCCGGTTAGGTCTGTGGGTAAGGTGGTCTGTGGTTCTGTTGGGCAAACCATCTCTAGTCTGTCAACTCTGGGACAGTAATCTGTGTTGGGGGGTTACTATGACAACCATCTTTGTTGACGTCAGTTTGGAAAATAATGGAATTTATGATAGGTACATAAAATGCAACTAGCTCATTTATTCTACATTGTGGCAGAGCGGTCAGCGTTATTTCACAAGTGAGAAGTACATGATTATAACGGCTCACAGGAAGAGCGATTCGGAGAAGGTAATGTTCTCACGCATTGAGAAGCCTGAAGGATTTGTTGACACAATTCACATCTCTTGATCAATATGAAGAAGTCAGAATTTTAAGTCAATGGAAGAAGTATTACAACAATTTGATAAATATCTTCATGCCGAAGAAAAACGTTGTATTCGAAAGATATAAGTTCAATTCTCTTGAACAGAAACGCAAAGGTCATTTATTCCTATAAACAGCGCAAATGTACTACATTTAAACATAAAACAAATCATATGTAATGTGTATATTTATGTAAATGGTTTAATAAAATACCAATCCGAATTTTATATTTATAAGAGTGTTTGTTTTATTTCATATACTTCAAGTAAAAGCCCAATAATAACTTAATAATTTAAACTTCTTTCTTTAAGACCTGTAAGCATCTCTCCCCGTGTATGGCGTAAAAGGCGACTAAAGGATATGACTCCCTTCTTATATTACTAGGTGGTAGGGTTTAACCCGCCCGGGTTGGTACCACCGCACTGAATGAAAGGTGGGTCAAAACGGCTATGTAAATAGTTTGTGCTTTCCGTCCAGTTCAGTGTAGCCGGCACGACTGAAGGGAAGGCTGACGTGGCACCAAGTTCACCCGGTGTTATGGTCTGACATCACGGATGTTGTAGGTGATGCACCCATGGAGTTGTTCACCAACTCCATGGATGTACCCAAAGACAGCCCCTTTTAATCTCTTTGGATGTACCCAACCGTGTCAGTTACCATAAAAAAAAAGAGTTATATTGCTATTTCTGTGGATAATTTGTTTCTCATAATTAATTTTTTCAGATCTGTACCGCAGGTGCCAATAAATTAATTTGAGAAAGTTATCTTCAGAAATAACAATATACCTCTATACATATTATGCATACTCATCATATTGTACATACACACGAGTCAGTAAGCCTGGATACGAAATACGGCATCGTTTGTATGAGAACCGAGGTAGCCGCCAAAGGGGTGTGAAGTCTGAGGCGGGAGCGGCGCATGGAACGCCGTGATTGGCCGAGCGAGTAGGTAGCCAAGTGACGCCAGTCTTCCATACATTTGAACGGGATTCATACAATAAGTCGCTCATTGTGTCGATTCGCGATGAAAAGATGAAACGGATTTAACAATATTTAACCCTTCTTTACATCAAGGGAATAATATACCTTTCTCTTAAATGAACAAAGGCAACGCCCCTTTCACAATTTTGCGAATTTGCAGATTTTCGCATTAACACGATCATAGTTCTAAGTTCTGAGATACCTCGGATACTTTATTATAAATCTACAATTGTGTATTCCATAATAAAAATTATCAAAATGTATGCGATAATAGTTAAGCATAAAGATTAACTTTTTTTAGGAAACTGATACGGATGGCTCCATCATCGTAATAATGCTTCAGTTTGGTACCAGTGATGATGGGAGCCCAATATATAAATACTAAAATAAAACTACAATAAACTAAAACAATAAAAATAATCAAGATCGATAAATACATACAAAAATAAACAAACAAACCAAATCAAATAAAAAATATGAAGAAAAACCGGATTTAGACACATCAGCCAAGGCTGCCTGTCTAAAATAAATAAATATACCTAGGTGAATTAGGTACGTGCTTGTCACCGATTCCCCCTAATCGATCCGGCTATACTGAATTGGATGGAAAACACGTAGGTACTACTTTTCATAGTGACTTCGACCGACGTTTATTTAGTGCAGTGGTACCAACACGGGCGGGTTGAACCCTACCATCTACATATACATCCTGTACATTTATATACGTTCTATACATTCTGAATCTCTGACATTAAAGGCAAACGTTTAAACTATTACGTCAATTATTTTTAATTCTCCTAAATATCCGCGATCTGATATTCCCGGTTGACGCATGACCTAAAGAAATTAATTCCTTTCTCCTTAGAGTCGCTCAAAAGTAAAAACCGGTAGGTACTGGCTGAATGAAAAAAGCGCGATAAACGAATATTGAACGAGGAAACCTGCTGAGGTTGACTAGAAGAAATGTCCTTTGGCAATAAGGCAGAATGCATGAAATATCTGTATACATTTAACATACATATTTATCAATAAACAAAAAAAATTACAAGAGCTAACTGCATCCAACACGATAGTCGACCTATGGTGGGTAAGCAGAAAAGAGCTCTCCATACATATTTACGCCGATGTTTGTTACTGAAATTCAAGCGAAAAATGCTATCAAATTGAATGAAAGTACTTACTCGTGAAAGGTGACTCCATCTGTGTTCAAGTTTGAATTTTTCGATGACTTTTTGCACCAAAGCACCGCACAATGAGGCATTTTGTGACAGACGCGCACGTTCGCTCCGCCTGAGCGGCGGACGGAGACTAAGATCGTTCGTCGGCGCTAGACTGACGCGCTGGCGCGTTTGCGCCGGCGCGCGGCTACCCCTGTCCTCCTATGTATAGCGCATCCAGGCTTACTGACTCGTGTACATACATGATGAATCAAACATGACAGCACAGATTACCAACATGACAGGTAATAAAATTGACAACTTTAAAAAGAAATCTGTGGCATTCACTGAATGTTTAATTTCCTGGAAATAATAAGTTTTACAGCCAGCAGATGTCGCTGTATATCCCTTACTATTCAAATTTCAAGTCTGTTCCGAGATTTTGTACTGGAACAAATTCAGTATTTTTTACCCGACTACGGCGAAGCCAACAGGAGGGTAATGTGTTTAGCCTGAATGTTTGTATGTATGTATGTATGTATGAGAGTTAGAAAGAGCGTAGCGCCTGGACGAAGCGTCGATTCTCAATGAAAGATATACCAAAATGTTCTAGAACATCGCGAAATTGACATAGGATAGGTTAGTACTCAATCTTAATAACGAATTTGTGAAAATCAGCAAAAAATAATCACGTACATAGAAGGGAAGACGGGACGGCCATTTGTTTACATGCAAACGTCAACTGGCAAAGAGAATATAACCACTACGTCAACTGGATGCAGGGCGGGGTCTTAGTTTTCATTGTGGATGGCGACATCTAGAGTTTGGTTGCCTGTCCAAAGAGTATTGTACTCTCAGATCAGGAAAGGAATTGTCAGGAGGTCCGGTTAGGTGTGTGGGTAAGGTGGTCTGTGGTTCTGTTGGGCAAACCATCTCTAGTCTGTCAACTCTGGGACAGTAATCTGTGTTGGGGGGTTACTATGACAACCATCTTTGTTGACGTCAGTTTGGAAAATAATGGAATTTATGATAGGTACATAAAATGCAACTAGCTCATTTATTCTACATTGTGGCAGAGCGGTCAGCGTTATTTCACAAGTGAGAAGTAGGTACATGATTATAACGGCTCACAGGAAGAGCGATTCGGAGAAGGTAATGTTCTCACGCATTGAGAAGTCTGAAGGATTTGTTGACACAATTCACATCTCTTGATCAATATGAAGAAGTCAGAATTTTAAGTCAATAGAAGAAGTATTACAACAATTTGATAAATATCTTCATGCCGAAGAAAAACGTTGTATTCGAAAGATATAAGTTCAATTCTCTTGAACAGAAACGCAAAGGTCATTTATTCCTATAAACAGCGCAAATGTACTACATTTAATTGATTTAAACATAAAACAAATCATATGTAATGTGTATATTTATGTAAATGGTTTAATAAAATACCAATCCGAATTTTATATTTATAAGAGTGTTTGTTTTATTTCATATACTCCAAGTAAAAGCCCAAAAATTACTTAATAATTTAAACTTCTTTCTTTAAGACCTGTAAGCATCTCTCCCCGTGTATGGCGTAAAAGGCGACTAAAGGATATGACTCCCTTCTTATATTACTATGTGGTAGGGTTTAACCCGCCCGGATTGGTACCACCGCACTGAAAGAAAGGTGGGTCAAAACGGCTATGTAAAAAGTTTGTGCTTTCCGTCCAGTTCAGTGTGGCCGGCACGACCGAAGGGAAGGCTGACGTGGCACCAAGTTCACCCGGTGTTATGGTCTGACATCACGGATGTTGTAGGTGATGCACCCATGGAGTTGTTCCCCAACTCCATGGATGTACCCAAAGACAGCCCCTTTTAATCTCTTTGGATGTACCCAACCGTGTCAGTTACCATAAAAAAAAAGAGTTATATTGCTATTTCTGTGAATAATTTGTTTCTCATAATGATTTTTTTCAGATCTGTACCGCAGGTGCCAATAAATTAATTTGAGAAAGTTATCTTCAGAAATAACAATATACCTCTATACATATTATGCATACTCATCATATTGTACATACATGATGTAATCAAACATGACAGCACAGATTACCAACATGACAGGTAATAAAATTAACAACTTCAAAAAGAAATCTGTGGCATTCACTGAATGTTTAATTTCCTGGAAATAATAAGTTTTACAGCCAGCAGATGTCGCTGTATATCCCTTACTATTCAAATTTCAAGTCTGTTCCGAGATTTTGTACTGGAACAAATTCAGTATTTTTTTATGGAAACTGACACGGTTGGCTACATCACCTACAACATCCGTGATGTCAGCCCATAACACCGGTTGAACTAGGTGCCATGTCAGTGCTTCCCTTCATTTCATGTCGGCTACACTGAACTGGACGGAAAACACGAACTATTTACATAGCAGTTTCGACCTACGTTTCGCTCAGTGCAGTGGTACCAACCCGGCCGGGATAAACCCTACCACCTAGTAAGGTAAGAAGGGAAGGGACCTACAGTGTATCGTGGAATCCGAACCACGGTCAGCCTCCAACGGTCGAGCGGTCACTCCTCCAAGTACTGACCGCGCTCAGCACTGCACTGCTTAACAACAGTCGACCGACTGCACCAATGAGCTACCGAGGCTGACATGACAGTATTTAATTTAAAAACAAAATTAAATTTTAAACAAAACATTATATTATTAATGTAGAGTTATGTTATGTTCTAAAAAGTGTGAAATAAAAACTATTATTAAAAACAAAAAACCCGACTACGAAAAACAAAAAAGGAAAAAATAAGATAATTTTGTAATATATTGGGGCAAAGTGCAGTTTAGAATACGTACTAGCAAAACTTAGGAAGTCGAATACTTATATGATTCTGAAAATATAGCATTAGGTATCGATCATAATTAATTATGTACTTGAACATAGTCAATCTGCTTTGATAATATGAACGAAAGGTCCTTCGAACACAATTAATAATACAGCCGGAGTCGGAGTCAGCTAGATTTTCAAGAAGTTTTGCTGACTCCGACTCGGCTGTATTATTAATTGTGTTCGAAGGACCTTTCATTCATATTATCAAAGCAGATTGACTATGTTCAAGTACATAATTAATTATGATCGATACCTAATGCTATATTTTCAGAATCATATAAGTATTCGACTTCCTAAGTTTTGCTAGTACGTATTCTAAACTGCACTTTGCCCCAATATATTACAAAATTATCTTATTTTTTCCTTTTTTGTTTTTCGTAGTCGGGTTTTTTGTTTTTAATAATAGTTTTTACACCTTACATTTATTTAGTGTTTGTATATGTATTTTAAATGTTTTATTTATTTTTTTCTTTTATGGAAACTGACACGGTTGGCTACATCACCTACAACATTCGTGATGTCATCCCATAACACCGGGTGAACTAGGTGCCATGTTAGTGATTCCCTTCATTTCATGTCGGCTACACTGAACTTGACGGAAAACACGAACTATTACATAGCCGTTTCGACGCGACGTTTCGTTCAGTGCGGTGGTACCAACCCGGGCGGGATAAACCCTACCACCTAGTATGGTAAGAAGGGAAGAGACCAATCCGAACCACGGTCAGCCTCCAACGATCGAGCGGTAACCCATCCAAGTACTGACCCCGCTCAGGGTTGCTTAACAATAGTCGACCGACCGCACCACTGAGCTACCGAGGCTGGCTATGACTAGGCTATGTTCTTCATTAGGTTAATGTCATTCCAATTAGTTTTATTTAATATGTGTTATTCTGTTATGAAAATAAAAAAGCGAGTGGGCTGTGTCGGAGACAGGGCCACAGATTCGTGAATTTGATGAAGATATCCTTGCTTGTCCCAACTCCCACCACACGAGTAGTTTGGGAGCAGTAGTTTCCGAAAAAAAAAATGTTATCGAGGCCAGTCATTTCCTCCAGCGGATTTGCCAGCAGGTCGATATTTTTAATATAAGTGTACAAAAATTAAAAAATATTGTAAAAACTGCTTAAAACTACACATTATTAAAAAAAAAAAATTATAAAAAAACAAATAGATTTAAAAAAAATATATATTTTTCTATAACTTATAAACTTCTACTCTTTTTCGTATTTTGTTATTTTTTAAGATATATATGTATATTTTGTAAGTTATCATCAGTGTTAGTTATTGTAAGTCAAAGAGTTTGTATTAGACGTAATACAAACTCTTTGTTGTAAGTCAAAGAGATACGTCATTGTTGTAAGTTATATAATTTATGTGGAAACTTTATTGGTTAATGCTAAAATGTATGTACCCATTTACCTATATGTATGTTGTATAACTGTGTTTCCTTAATAAAATAAAAAATAAATAAAAAAAAAGCCGGACAAGTGCGAGTCTGACTCGCGCACCGAGGGTTCCTTCGGCGCCGCGCGCCGCCGTGCCGTCAGCGTTGATTGTTGTGCCGATTATTAGAATGAACGTAACGAAAAGCATCCCTTAAATTAATTTGAACTTTTTAAAGTTTTCTTTACATTCGCGGGTGCGCGCACAACAACCCACGAAAGTCTCATCATAATCGGATAGAAGACGAACCGTATACGGAATCGAAGAGACGAACGAACGAACAAACATTCATTTTTATAGTTAACGCCGAGATGACAGTTCTTCGTTGTCAAATTGAAATTATTTTATTTTTTTGTGTTCCATGAATCCAATATTTCGTCACTGGCCAGTTGACGCAAAAACAACGACCAAGAAACCTGTGCTTTGGACTGCGTAATTTTAAACGCGCAACAATTTTAATAGGTTAAAATTTAATTTAATTTTTTTTTATTATTCTCCCTGCCGCCGCCGCCGCGGCGCCGCTGGTGGTATTTCAGCTTGATACCTTGACCCGTTCCTGAGAAAAAGGGTCTTGACATACAAAACAAGCAAACTTTTTTTTTATGTGATGTAAGTACGAATTTACAATTTTCGGATTTTTTCCTTTATTTATGCTGTGAGACCTTGCTTCGTACCGAATTTCGTGATTCTAGGTCAACGGGAAGTACCCTGTAGGTTTTGATTTGTTTTGAGTGAATTTACGAGTATCAAAATCTGACATCAATACCCGTATCTTTTGATTGTGTTAATTTAGAAGCTTGAGATTCCTACATCTCTAAGCGATCGTAGATTTTAATATTTTCTATTAATTTGAACTTTATACCTTGACTCGTTCCTGAGAAAAAGGGTCTTGACATACAAAACAAGCAAACTTTTTTTTTATGTAATATAACTGCAAATTTGCAATTTTCGGATTTTTTCCTTTACTTGTGCTATGATACCTTGCTTCATACCTAATTTCATGATTCTAGGTCAACGGGAAGTACTCCATAGGTTTTGATTTCATTTGCCGGTAGCAAAATTTATGACATAAATGGCCGTATCTTGTGATTGCGTTGACTTAGAAACTTAATTTTTTTACACCTCCGTTCAAATTGACACGTCTACCCGTTCCTGAGAAAAAGGGTCTTGAGGGACAGACAGCCAGCCAGACGGACAACAAAGTGATCCTATAAGGGTTCCGTTTTTCCTCTTTTGAGGTACGGAACCCTAAAAATGAGTAGTCGGGGATCAGTAGTATAATTAGAGTAATTAAATGTAGGTTAAAAATATTTTACAAGCTTTTATTTAACTTGCCCTGTACGTTCGTTTGTTAGTATGTGTGGGTCAATTCTTGGAAGCCAAATAAGAACCACTTCTTCTTATCCTATGAAGTTCAAATTTATAATGTTGGTTCAGTTCCGATGCAATGTTATGTAAAAAAATTGATTGTCTGTAAAGTCGGTTTACGGACGATAGTTTTACGTGATGACGTCATAAAGTATATAAAGTGCGAAGTCAGATACAAAATCAGTTTATAATACTTTATCGTGCTTAGAACTTTAAAAACTAATAATATTAAGAAGAAAAGCTGTCAGACTGACAGGGGGTTAAATTTTTTTGTGAAAATTTTAAAAAATGAAAATTTTATAAAACCGGTTACCCGACAGCCTCGGCAGTGGATTACCGGCGCGGCGACACCGCCTCAGCGCCTCACCACCTCGCTGTGTCAGAGGAGGGACAAGTGACGTCGCGCGTCCCAGTCAACACGCCTCGCCCTCCTCGCGGTGTGGCCGGATCCAGCGACAAGACCTGCTGCTTCTTTTGCAACCAGCGCACCCAATCCACCATGGTTCGCTGATCCATCGCCCGCGTCTGCCGGTGAGGATGACGAACCAGGGACACGCCCCGCCACACCAGCTACGACGGGACGAAGTCCGCCGCCACCGGTTAGCTTGGGGCTATCACGGCCCTGTGTCGCGCTTGCAGCTTCCGCTACCGGTGCAGCGCCGTGCGCAACAGCGACGCACGCAAGAGGGCCAACAAAGATAGAAGAGCTGTGTGACGTCGCCCCGCAGTCCGACGGATACGGAGCTCTCCGGGATGAGGGTGGTGGTGGCCTACGTGTCTAGTACCACCACCTATCGCTCGTAGCTTGTCTCGCGTCGTTCCGGAGAGCTCCGTAGCCACGGCCTGCACCCACCGGCGTGCTTGGAGGCCTGCCTCCCGCCGCCGGCGGATATTTACCGTTTTTATTTAGATTTTTATTAATTTTGTGTATTTTTATAGGTTTTTGTAGAATATAAAATATGTAAAATTAATTTAAGTACATGATAAAGATGTGATAATAACTAATAAAAAATATGAGAAAATAACGACTATTAATTTTTGTTTATTTTATATTTAAAAAACCTAAAAAGCCAATAATATTAATTAGCAATATAAACATCGTGTTGGTACTCAAACCTACATAACGCCATCTACATGTCAAAGCGCATACTACAACGTTGAAACAACTACCTAACTGCGAAATCAAGTAAATACCGCTGAAGTATTTCATTTACTATTGACGCTAGATGTCGCTCCATGAAATCTTCACCTACTGTTGAGCAAATTTGCTTCGATAGGTACATGATCGATTAGCGCGGGTGGTTAAGACGTCTGGTCGGTGATGGTGGCAGGGACCGCGGGTTCGATGCTCGCAAAAGACGGACAAATATATTTTGTATTTCCTTCTATTGTATATGCCCCTCTATTGCGCTCTCGCTTGCACACACAGGTTTAGATGGAACGTGAGACTTTTTCGTGAGTGCAGCCGGTGTTCATCAATTTATAAGACGTGACGTCATCACGTCAAAAAACAATAACAAAAAAAAAAATAAAAAAAAATCGTCGAGGCCTATCATTTATTTTCTCCAGCGGATGTGTAGTCGTGGATCAGTAGTTTCCGAGATATGCCCTCTCAAGCACTTATTCCTTTTTTTTCCGAAACGGCTGAACCGATTTGAAAAAAAAACTATTTAAAAATGAGCAATTGTTTCTACAAAAAGAAACAAATTGCAAGTCGATCTGACCAGTAGTACAAGAGTTATAAGCATTTATTGATTTTCGAAGCCGTTTTTTTAAGGGCCATATTTATAGAAGGGATCGATGTACGACTCTCGGGTATATCGTCTTAGCAATTCGGAAGAACTACCTTTAGAACGATATGCCTCACCTTCCTGTAACTCTTGTAGTTTTCGAGATCTAAGTCGCCAAAAGTACACAATTTTCGTGACGCAACTTTTTGTAAAAAACCTCCGGCAGCAGGATAATGACGTTTCATCAAATTAACTTCGAAATATCTGAGTTAAGATAGGTATATTATATTGTATATCGTTATCTGTGCTCGCTAAGGAGTCGTGGTTTAGTTTTGCATCGATATAATATCAGCGTGACCATTCTTCCGCAACTCTATCTATCTGAAATGACGTTAATTGCGGCAAGGGGCAGGAAGAGATAATTTGAGTATAATTACTACAATTAATGAAACAAAAATATTATAGAATTTTTTTAAATCGTTATATTAAGAAATGTGTACGTTCTTCTCTGTTAAAGGCGGTGGGTGACCGAGTGGTCTGGGCGTCGGCTTCTCTTGCGAGAGGTCCGAGGTTCGAATCCAACCGGTGTGTACCAATGAGTTTTTCCAGATTTAAAACAAAATTACGTGGACCCCTTCACCCACTGCTCCATGGTTCGGATTCCATGTAAGAATATAGGTCCACCGGGTTGACTGGAGGAAATTACCTAAATAAAGTGTAATATTATTATTATACCAGAACGTAAAGCTAAAAAAATGTCAAAAAAATTATAAAGTACTCAATTTTGTCCTTAAAGCATGAAAACTATTTTGAAGTATAAAAATAGGATTCTTATTAGCAAAGTTCTCGCGTTTTATTGGCCCGCGTGAGGAGCTAGGGCGGGGCGCGCGGAGTGAGCAGCGGAGCGACGTGCAAGAAGGGGATGGCTTCGGAACCCTGCTCTGTCTGCTTGTGTGTGTGAATAACGTTCACACTTAACGGTACTTTTTTTATTTGAGTGTTAATTCGTAATTTTGCAATTTTTTTTTTTATTAAAACATTTATTAGGTGTGTGCCTAATATTTAAAACGCACATATTTATTTACAACACAATTTTCAATTAAATTTAATTAACATTTGTAAATTGTTCTTAATAACATTATTTACTGTTTATAAAAATAACAGAATATATAAAAACTTACGCGAGATATACAATAATATCTTACCTAATTTGTCAGGAACGCCGGTAATCTATTCCAAGACCGAAGAGTTATCCAGGGTTCGAAGCCGCTACCCCGTGCACCCGCACTGGATTTTGCGAGGCTTTCACAAGTTTTGTCTATTTATACGCCGCACGCACGATTTCGCTCGAGAAATTTGAATAAGCAAAAAATGTGGAGGCGGATTCAGTAATAAATAAGAAATCGAGAATCGAGAAATAGAGTACCTACGAGTAAAAGTGTACTTCGAGTAAAATTAAATCTATTGTTATTCCGTACCGACATTTAACATCGAGAGGAAGCGCTATTCCAGATTTGGCTAGTCATTGGCTGCTTGCGCACTAGACGTTATCGGCACGGCAACAGTAACGGCACAACCACGGCACGGCAGCAGTCATACAAAAATACATCTAAGGTACTCAAACTCAAAGCTTTCATTTGCAAACAAGGTATATACAAACAAAGTGTTATTATATTGTTATTACAGAAGTAAGAATAAAATTAATAAAAAAACATAAAAGAAAACAAAAAACAAAATACTTAATAAAACACATACTTATAACAAAACAAAAAAACTGAACATAAAAAAAACATATTGTCAACAAAAGCGCATTGTCAACTCAGCGCTCCTGACGTACCTAGAAGACTCTAAACTCCTCGACGACAAACAATACGGCTTTCGCAAGCAAAGGTCGACTGGAGATATTCTAGCGTGCGTCACGCATTTATGGGCTGAAAGGCTCGATGGTTTTGGGGAATCGCTGGCGGTCGCTCTGGACATATCCAAAGCATTCGATCGCGTCTGGCACCGGGGACTCTTAAGCAAGCTTCCGGCCTACGGTGTCCCTACAAAACTGTGCACTTGGATCTCCAGCTTTTTGAGTGGTCGGTCGATCTTTGTCACCCTAGATGGTGCCTGCTCGGCCGACTACTCAATCAATGCTGGTGTTCCACAAGGATCCGAGCTGTCGCCTACGCTGTTTTTATTGTTCATCAACGACATGCGGCCTTTGTCCGACAGGCGGCCAAAAGTGCTGCTTTTAGTCCAGGAAGAGCCTGTGGATAGTCTCGATTAGCCCTAACTTTCCTTTTGAGCATGTCCCACACATGTTCGATCGGGTTCATGTCTGGACAGCGCGCTGGCCATTGCATTTTTCGAATATCAACTTCCTCAAGGTAGGCATTTACACACTGAGCGGTGTGAGGACGGGCATTATCTTGCATGAGCAAAAAATCCTCGCGACCGATGATGTCCACATAAGGTATCACATGTTCTTGAAGAACCTCCTCAATGTACCGTACCGCATTTAGACGTCCATCGATGATGACCAGCTCAGTGCGAGCATCCGAATTTATCCCTCCCCAAACCAAAACAGACCCTCCGTGAAAACTGACAGTTTGTCTGGTTGTGATGGGCAGAAATCGCTCGCCGCTTCTTCTGTACACTTGTTCTCGGCCGCCTGGTGCTCGTAGAGCGACTCTGCTTTCATCGGAGAACAAAACCTTGCTCCACTGCTCAACGGTCCAGCCAACGTGTTCGCGGGCAAACTGTAGCCGAGCTACCCGATGATTTCTGAGGAGTTCTGGCCCTCGTGCCGGCCTTCGAGCACGCAAATCCCTCTCATTCACGCAATTTCAACTGCAGTAAGGAACCGATTTCGTAACACCGCCAGTATGATAAAGCGGTCATCACGAAGGGATATGCACCTTATTCCACCACTTCCAGGTCTTCTCGTGTAGAGGCCTGTCTCCCGGTACCGTCTGAGTGCATACCTCAATGTTGTGCGTGGCACATCAAGAATGGCAGCCACCTCACGCTGGTTTTGTCCTTGGTCTGTGAGTAACACAGCTTAAGCAACTTGAGCAGCAGTAAGCGGCATTTTGAACTGATACCTAATTTAAGTTTAACCAAAGATTAATAAAGAGAAACAAAAAATATCAAATGCCACACATTTTATAAGAAAAAAAAAATTACTTACCATTAACGGTTGGGCGGTAGTACTGTTCTGGTGACAAATTTACCAAAATTTTAATTAACAACCGCTATTCATCACAAATTTAACTGACAAATTACGAAACAGTTCTGTTTCGACCTACCCTCACATAAATTTCCGATGTGGTAATACTTTGACACTTTTTAATGTCGTTTTTATGTTTGGGCCATATGTGCCTGTGAGTGTATATACCTTTACCCAACGCTCCATAGTGTTGAGCTCTGAGGGCCTAGTCCGAGTTTACGTGACAGCTACGTAAACGTCAAATACCGATCGAATTAAGTTTTTATGTATGGAGCTCTCTGGTGACGCCGCGGTGAGCGTATTGTGCTCCCATACATAAAAACTCAATTCGATCGGTATTTGACGTTTACGTAGCTGTCACGTTAACTCGGACTAGGCCCTCGGGTATACATTCAAGAAGTAGCAAAGCAAGTTTGCCACTTGAAAATATACCCGAGCGCAACACTTTTCTCGGGTATACTTTCAAATAACGAAACTCCGCTTGGCTTCCTTTAATGTTCCGATCCCAACACGATGATGCTGTTATTAATATTCCGTATAAGGAAGGAAAGTTGTGAAATATGTCATGTTTTGGTGGTTTAAAAAAAAATAACCAGGGTTAATATAAAGAAGATGCGTCGCTACGCGCCGCATCTTCTATATATTAACCCTAACCTAATGTTGAGGCGGCGCATTTCATTTTTGTTTGTCAATTAACTGTTCTTTCCTTTTTCCTTCCTCCGAGAGACCGAAGATCGCCGTGCCGTCGCGTTGACGTCGGGTATATTTTAAAGTGCATGCGCGCGCTTTCCTGCATTTGAAAGCATACCCGACGCCAGCGCGGTCAGTGGCGTCACAAATGTTAGGTGAAGGTACATTTTAAAGGGCTTGATTAATTTTAACTTTCTGTGTTTGAAAATATACCCGATGCTAGCGCGGCCAGTGACGTCACGAGCGTTGGGTAAAGGTATATTTTCCAAATAAGCTACGCGGGAGGGGCTCTGTTTGCGTTCACTCGCGTCGCGTCTGTCCGTATTCCCGCATTACATTAATAATTTCAAAAAATTATATCTCCGCAACAGGCGCACCTAGAACCATACTTCTTTTACTAATTATGTTTGTTACAAAGAGTAGAATAGCCTCCTTAAAGGAACCACACCTGTCCGGGGACACCTGTATATTAATATAGCCGAGAGATTCGCTGGGACTGTGTCTCTCTGGAACATCTGAGATGAGACCGGAAAGGTACTGCGCTCCGCTTCTCATCAAAGGTAGAAGAGTAACCCCGCACATGTAAATAAAAATAAGCACCTATTATGTGCTTTAGTTAATATTATTAACTATTTTCATTAAACATCTTCTTTCTCCCAGGTAAAAGGGCATTGTTTACACTCGTGCTTACTTATTAAACGTTCTACGCAAATCAATCTTCTGGGAAGAATGTTTCCAGCCAGTGTGATGGTAGCCTTGGTTAACTAGGCAATATATAGATTTTTGCAAAATATAATTTTATATTTTCCATAAAATTTCAGACAAGTCAATTTTTATGTTAGATTTTTGACCGAGCTGCAGACATTTTGAACTATTTAACTTTTTCACTATTTAATTATAAATAGTTTTCGGGCTTGTAAAACATTCTAAACCAGTACATTCAATACAAAAAGTTATTTTTATAAACTTATGTCTATACTCTGACCTGAACTA
Source organism: Nematopogon swammerdamellus (assembly GCA_946902875.1). Classification (NCBI taxonomy): domain Eukaryota; kingdom Metazoa; phylum Arthropoda; class Insecta; order Lepidoptera; family Adelidae; genus Nematopogon; species Nematopogon swammerdamellus. The sequence goes on from OX336356.1 coordinate 13,855,281, forward strand.
TAGGCCTATAGGTTAAGTAGTCAAAACTACCTAGATCATTTGCATCTAGCATTAGCAAACAAAACAAAAAAATTATCCAAATGGCCAACCCAGAATTTTAATAGCGGATGTGTACTGTAGGCGCGGCTTGCTTGTGTATCCTCTTCACAGGCTTCCAATCTTTATAAAACCTTCTACAAACTCGAAAGGGTTGTCCCCGTGGATCCTAAGCATACCGGGTGTATAATGTGACGCGCCGTGGACCTATTTCACAACGGCCCCACCCAGGCAAAACATCACATCATATTATCCTAACTATAGCTATATTTCAATAGATAAAACTATAATTTATATACGGCAACGGCCCAAAATTTTGAATGTTCAAAGATTGAGTGAAACCCCATTTATTCTGTAAGCATTTGAATTTATTTAGATGATTCTTAGTCTTATTGACTCGAAGCTCAATGAAGCATTTTTCGTATTAGATGCATTTGTAAAAAATGGCGAGGGAAATAGCAAAGGCATTTTTGAACGATTTTACCAATTTTCAACCACATATTTTTAAGGGAATTTATAAGATTAAATTAAAAATAATGTATCACATTATACCTTGAATCTTTACCTAACTATAGGCATATAAATTACAGTTAAATCACTTGAAATATGGGTATGGTTAAGGAAATACGAAGTGCTTTTGCCTAGTACCCGCCCTTAAATCTGAATTTTTCTCTTAGATGATTTTTTCATACAAAAATAACTTATTAATTTTATTGACGTGATAACGTCACGTCTTATAAATTGATGAACACCGGCTGCACGCACGAAAAAATGTCACGTTCCATATGAGCCTGTGTGTGCAAGCGAGAGCGCGTAACAAGCGATAGAGAGGCACAATCGGCCCAAGCCGAAAGCGAACCAAGGGAGTTCGATATTCGTTTGGTCGTTTATGTGATTTCGTGGCTCAGTGGTAAGAGTGTAGGATTTGTATTTTTTTGACCATGGGTTCGAATCCCTCAAAATTTGTTTGGTGTTTTTTTAAGCAATGTTACGGTGTTTAAATTTTTTAGGGTGTTTAGTCTTTTTTATAACCACCTAAGAATTATTTTCGGAAATACAAACGTAACAAAAACGACATACGTAGTCTTACCACTTTATGACGTTATCACGTTTCTATCTATCTATCTAACTATCGTCCGTAAACCGACTTTACAGACAACCAATTTTTTCTTATTAAATAATTAAATGAAATGAATACAAAATTAAAATGCTAAACAAACTACTTACATAACAATATAAAATATTTCACTGAAATTTAATTAATTTAATTTAATTTTAATGTTTATTTTAATGTTACGGATTAACAGTGGGTTTGCGCCTTACATAAGTCGTATATACATAAGACGTAGCGGCCGAAACGTAGACTTATGTAAGTCACAAACCCACTGTTAATTAGTAAAATTAAATATTAGTATAACTAAAGAATAACAGTGTAAACTTAAAAACATAAAAGTCTTTCAGCCTCGGTAGCTCAATGGCGCGGTCGATCGACTGTCGATCGTTATGACTTATGTATGACACACATGGGCGCGGTCAGTACTTGGATGGGTGACCGCTGCAGGCTGACCGTGGCTCAGATTCCACGTAAAACTGTAGATGCCTTCCCTTCTTACCTTACTATGTGCTAGGGTTCAACCCGCCCGGGTTGGTACCACCGCACTGAATGAAAAGTCGGTAGAAACGGCTAGGTAATACGGCTAAATAGATCGTGTTTTCCTTCCAGTTCAGTGTAGCCGGCACGACGCTAATGTTTAATTTTTCATACAAAATAAAAAAAATCTTCCATTTACATGTCGGTAAGTAGGTATTGTGTTAAAAGAAAACATCATGTACATTTTTGACTCTAAATTTTTGATTTTTATTACATTAGTAATAATAAGTACGTATTTAAAGTCAATGCTCCAAATAGGCTAAAACACTGAATTGTGACTATTCCCAGTTCAGTGGCTAAAACCATGCTGGTGAAAGGTCCACGGGTACCTACGTCTTTACACATTCTGTATAAGGAGCATGTAGGTGACATGGTATCGTACCTATATAGTGAACTGGTGTTTACTTCACCAGTGAATCTATATCTATACATCTATTATTATATTATATTATATTATATTATATTATATTATATTATATTATATTATATTATATTATATTATATTATATTATATTATATTATATTATATTATATTATATTATATTATATTATACATATAATAAAATCGTTAAATTAATAATCTCTCTTTGTCTGTACGCGCATCACGCAAAAACCACTGAACGGAATTTAAGGAAACTTTGTATAGTGATAGTGTATATCCCGGATTAACATAATAAACAAAAAAAGATATATTAAAAATTAAAATTATTATAAAATTTAAATGACAAGTTGACAACGGAGAACTGTCATCTCGACGTGTACTGGCCGGTGACAAAATGTTTGATAAATAAAAAAAAAAAAAAATTGAAGTCGAACTTATGTCGCTGTCATTGGTGCAATTTATATATTTTCTGTTGCCCGCGGCTTCGCTAGCGTGAAATTCGTATTAAAAAAAAAAGTAAGTAACTAAAGGCGGAGCCGAAGGCGGATCTGCGCTCACGTAAACGATATTCTTTCTCGATGAAAGTAACTAAGGGCGAGGCGGAAGTCGGAGCTGAGTTCAGGAAGAAAAAAAACATTCTTTCTTGAATGAAGTAAGTAACTATGGACAGGCCGCAGGCCGAGCTGCGTTCAGGAAGAAGCTAAACCATCTTGAAGAAAGTAAGTAACTAAGGCGAGACCGAAGGCCGAGCTACGTTCTGATAAATAATAAACCATCTCGGAGAAAGCGAGTAACTAGGGCGAAGCCGAAGGCCGAGCTGCGTTCAGGATGAAGCTGAACCATCTTGAAGAAAGTAAGTAACTAAGGCGAGGCCGAAGGCCGAGCTACATTCTGATAAATAATAAACCATATCGAAGAAAGCAATTAACTAAGGGCGAGGCCGAAGGCCGAGCTGCGTTCAGGAAGAAGCTAAACCATATTGAAGAAAGTAAGTAACTAAGGCGAGGCCGAAGGCCGAGCTTCGTTCTGATAAATAATAAACCATTTCGAAGAAAGGAAGTAACTAAGGGCGAGGCCGACGGCCGAGCTGCGTTCAGGAAAAAGCTAAACCATCTTGAAGAAAGTGAGTAACTAAGGCGAGGCCGAAGGCCGAGCTACATTCTGATAAATAATAAAACATCTTGAAGAAAGCAAGTAAATAAGGGCGAGGCCGAAGGCTGAGCTGCATTCGGGAAGAAGCTAAACCATCTCGAAGAAAGCAAGTAACTAAGGGCTAGGCCGAAGGCCGAGCTGCGTTCAGGAAGAAGGTAAACCTTCTTGAAGAAAGTAAGTAACTAAGGCGAGGCCGAAGGACGAGCTGCGTTCTGGATGAAGCTAAACCATCTCGAATAAAGAAGGTAACTAAGCGATATTAAGATTAAGTTAAATTAATTTAAATTTTATTATAACGTCCACGCTTCTGACGGCAAACATACCGTGCATCCTAAAACCTTGCGGTTATTCCCGGCTGGATGGCAAGAGGCCCGATGGTATCACCTTAGTTCCATGAGCCAAGGGTAGGTCTTTGATGTGGGACGCCATTTGTGTTCTCACATTGGCTCCAAGTCACGTTCGGGCATCTTCAAGACCGGCCGGCGCGGCCGATGCCTGGGCGGACAGCCTCAAACGCAATAAATATTATAGATATATAATTCAAGATTTCGAATTTGTTGCGTTTGCGGTTGAAACCCTCGGTCCGTGGAGCAATCATTGAAGCCAAAAGCTTCTTGAAGAGGCTTAGGTCTCTGCCGGTGGACGCAACTGGTGTCCCGCAATCAAGGGCCTACTTCATTCAAACGGTAAGCTTCGCCATCCAGCGGGGGTAATGCCGCAAGTGTTCTAGGAACATTTGAAAACGCCCCTTTTATGATAGTTATTTTAATGTTTGTTAGGTAGGTTTTAATTATTTAGTTATTAATATTACTTTTTTATATATTTTATTAAATAAATAGATGGAGTAAACGATATTATATGCTATCGAAGAAAGGAAGTCATTTAAGGCGAGGCCCGAAGGCAGAAGAGGGTTTTTGGTTTACCTGAACGCAGCTCGGCCTTCGGCCTCGCCCTTAGTTACTTACTTTCTTCGAGAAGGTTTATCGTCTTCCTGAACGCAGCTCGGCCTTCGGCCTCGCCCTTAGTTACTTACTTTCTTCGAGAAGGTTTATTGTCTTCCAGGATGCAGCTGGGCCTTCGGCCTCGCCGTTAGTTGCTTACTTTATTTGAGAAGATTTATCGTTTACCTGAACGCAGCTCGGCCTTCGGCCTCGCCCTTAGTTACTTAGATTCTTCTTTGAAATACGAATTTCACGCGAGCGAAGCCGCGGGCAACAGCTAGTACTGAATATTTTTGAATTGAAGCTAACAACAGTTTGAGAACAGCTATTCTAATAAACGTGTTTCGTTTACCCGGTACCTAGTTACGCCTTTGACCCTTAAAATAATCAATTTTGTTAGTACTTGAATACATAAGCTTATTGTCACAAAAACTACTGTGACTTAGGGTGACATGCGTGCTACTTGAAAACACAAATATATTTTAACATTGAAAATGTTTTTTCGATCGCGTTGTTAAGGCACCCATTTCAAGGAAAAGTGCGACATCGCCCTGGTGTCGTGAATTTTACAGCTACGTGGATGATTGGGATGTCAAAAGATGCGTCTCGGCGAGGGCTGGCGTAAAAAATGGCGAAAAGTCAGAACTTTTTTCAAAAAATCTAAAAAATTCGAAACATTACGTGATTTTTTGGTGTCTTCTCTCATTGAATCGGCGATTTCTCGAAAACGAAAAACGATATCGAAAAAATGAAAAAAGCCCTCGGGGTATTGAGTTGGGCTACAATTTGAAAAAAACGGGACCTCGCTATCTCTCATGGTCTAGGCTGTAGCTTATCCTTTATGCGGCGGAATTTTGAATACCGCGGGAGGTATGTGCGGCGCGCGGACTAATCTGAGTAGTAGCATTAAAGTTTATGATTTTTACATATAAATATAATGTTTTGGAATATTATGATTGATAATGAAAGTAAATATTATAAAAGTATAATAATATACTATTTCTTGTTTCATCCATCGCTCGTTTAGGCGATTAGACATGTGAGATTTTTCGAGGGATCGAAGAAATTGTCGGAAGGAAGCCATAGGAACTCCTAAACTACACATGACAAATCTACCATGTTTGGGCTCGTTGGATTTGTCTTCGCAAGTACTCTAGTCATATATGATTTCCAGGGTCCTGAAGATAGAGCCGGAAGGAAGCCATAGGAATATAATATAGGTTAGATTAGAAGATGCGTCGCTACGCGACGCTACGCGACCCATCTTCCATCCTAACCTATACAGGTAATATTTTTATAATTGATTTTATTATTAATTTGTTACTTTAGTTAGACATAATTTCAAGCTTATCTCTTTTTTTCTGTCTAAATTTTAGTTTACATTTTTTAAGCTGCTTGTGTTTTTGAAAAAAAAATAAAAAATATATAAATGTAATGCTTTATTTTTATTTTTTTGAGTTCATTTTCAATGTACTTCGAAGGTCGTGTAATGCACGAGATCTGTGAATTTTTTCTCTTCATTTTCGGCTTTGCATTTTATCTAATGAAGAAATACAAATATATGAAGTAATTAATAGGTTAAGAAATAAATATAGAAATATCATTCAAGATTTCGAATTTGTTGCGTTTGCAGTCAAAACCCTCGGTCCGTGGAGCCAAAAGCCCATTGAAGAGGTTTGGCTTGGCCGTCTTTTTTAGGGTTTCGTATCCGTTGTACGGTACCCCATTACTAAACCTACGCCGTCTGTCTGTCTGTCCGTCTGTCTGCCCGAGGGCTGTCTCTCTTGAACCGTAATAGGGAGCCGTTGATATTTTCACAGAATATGGGTTATATTATGCAGCGCGTCAGCATGGCTGTACGTACAGAAGAGCAATGCCGCGAGCGTTATGGCAGGCCTCACGCACTCTATGTACTTGCGCGCGCTAACTACTACCGCCCGACGGGCCGCCCCGGCGGCGATCTAATTCAGTGAAAATTCGTCAGCCGCGCGAAGCATACCTACACGCTCGCCCACGCTACTGCAAGCAGCTGCAAATCAATAATCACTTTACACTCGATCGTTTAGGTACATTTTCGCACGCAGCGATTGGCGACGTGAAACAGTAGGCTATTAAAGCCGAAGGTATGGAACTTTTTCAATGGAGTGATTTATCTGTTACAAAGTAACTAGTAATCTGTGGTTATGGGCACTTTCCCGTCATCGGGTCATTTAGAATATGATCTAATATAAATTATAATGTTTTTGTTTTACGAATATGTTGTAAATATTGTAATAATAAAAATAAGAAAAGAAGAAAAGCTGTCAGACTGACAGGGTGTAAAAATTTTCTCCGGAAAAATGAAAATTTTATAAAACTAGTCGTCGACAGCCTCGGCAGCGGAATACCGGCGACACCGCCTCAGCGCCTCACCACCCCGCTGTGTCAGAGGAGGGACCAGTGATGCAACGCGTCCGAGTCAACAGCGCCTCTCCCGAGGCCTCGCCCTCCTCGCGGTGTGGCCGGAGGATCCAGTGACAAGACCTGCCGCTTCTTGCAACACCAGCAGCGCACACAATCCACCACGGTTTGCTACTCCATCGCCCGCGTCTGCCGGTGAGGGTGGCGAACCAGGGACGCGCCCCGCCACACCAGCTACGACGGGACGAAGTCCGCCGCCACCGGTTAGCTTGGGGCTATCGCGGCCCTGTGTCCCGCCCGCTTGCAGCCTCCGCTACCGGTGCAGCGCCGTGCGCCACAGCGACGCACGCAAGAGGCCTTTCAAGTATAGAAGAGCTGCGTGACGTCGCGCCGCAGCCCGGCGGATACGGAGCTCTCCGAGATGGGGGTGGTGGTGGCCTACGTGTCTAGTACCACCACCTATCGCTCGTAGCTTGCCTCGCGTCGTCTCGGAGAGCTCCGTAGCCACGGCCTGCACCCGCCGGCGTGCTTGGAGGCCTGCCTCCCGCCGCCGGCGGATATTTACCGTTTTTATTTAGATTTTTATTAATTTTGTGTATTTTTATAAGTTTTTGTATAATATTATAAAATATGTAAAATTAATATAAATATGGTAAAAATGTGAAAATAAATACATAAAATAAGAAAAGTAAAAAATTCACGGGCGTCCCCATAAAAGATACTAAAAAGTGTATGCGCGCCATCATGACATGACATGGCGATACGGAACCCTCGGTGCGCGAGTTCGACTCGCACTTGGCCGCTTTTTTTTTTATTTAAAGCGCGACATTTTGCGTCGAGCCACCCATAAAGTGGCTCGGTAGCTCAGTGCGATCAGTCGACTATTGTTAAGCAACCCTGAGCGCGGTCAGTAAGTGCATGGCATGGGTGACCGCTCGACCGTTTAAGGCTGACCATGGTTCGGATTTCACGTAAAACTGTAGGTCCTTCCCTTCCCTTCTTACCTTACTAGGTAGGTGGTAGGGTTTATGCCGCCCGGGTTGGTACCACCGCACTGAATGAAACGACGGCTATGTAAATAGTTCGTGTTTTCCGTCCAGTTCAGTGTAGCCGACATGAAATAAAGGGAAGCACTGACATGGCACCTAGTTCACACGGTGTTATGGGCTGACATCGCGGATGTTGTAGGTGATGTAGCCAACTGTGTCCGTTTCCATTAAAAAATAAATAATGAAGGTGTCTAACGACGTCCATAGACATTCGGTCGTATGCGGTGGTTTCGAATGCCAAGCCGGCCTGACAGGTGCCCATTCACGCACCTCTTGAAGGACCTGAGACTGTACTTGGGAGGAAATATAATATGAGCAGGGAGACCGTTCCAGAGTTTACCGGTTCTGTAGAGGAAAGATCTGTTGGTGGACGCAACTGATGTCTCGAAACCAAGGGCCAGTGAGTCACATTGATGGCAATTGCACATAGAGAGGTTATTTCTATTTGGATGTGTACTGAAGTTTTGATATAGGTAAACATTAGACTTTATAATAGGTAATTAATTTTAATTAATTGTAATTAGATTTATGAGTTCTTTTATCCTTTCATTTCATTTTTAGGGTTCCATATCCGGTACGGGACCCTATTACTAAGCCTGTGCCGTCTGTCTGTCTGTCTGTCCGTTCGTCCGTCCGTCTGTCTGTCCGACGGCTGTATCTCTTGAACCGTAATAGGTAGCCCGTTAAAATTTTACTAATGAATGACAGATGGCGTTGTTATCTGGTAATTACATTTATTAGTTCTTTTATCCTTTCATTTCATTTTTAGGGTTCCGTATCCGGTACGGGACCCTATTACTAAGCCTACGCCGTCTGTCTGTCTGTCTGTCCGAGGGCTGTATCTCTTGAACCGTAATAGGTAGCCCGTTGAAATTTTCACAGAATATGTGTTATTATGGCCGATATAACAAGAAATAATAAAAATAAGAAAAAGTAAAAAATTCACGGGGTTCCCATAGAAGAAACCAAAAAAAGTGTATGCGCGCGCGCCATTTACCGAAGAGAGCGTGAAGCATTTTAACTAATCATGCCATTTACCTAATATGAAGCATTTCATCACACGTCATCTAGATGGCGTGAGTGGCGCTAGCCATGACAAGGCGATACGGAACCCTCGGTAGTTCAGTGGTGCGGTCGGTCGACTGTTGATAATCAGAATCACCAAGAAGCATAAGAAGAATTAGTATAAATATATACGCATGTAATAAATAGTAAAATAGTATTTATGTATGTAACAGAAGGCTGTGACCTGAGGCTGTGACTTACTGATTGGTCACTGTCATTGGTTGGGTAGCAGGCTTAGATCTAAGTTTGAGTTGCTTTTCGCACGGTCAGCTATACGTGGCTCTTTCCCGTATTAGTTATTCAAATAATTAATATACACACATTCCTGGATATTCTACTTCTAATATAGTTTACAGAGCAGCGTTATTGTAGATTATAAATTACTATTGGTCGCGGCTTCACTTATGTAGGTCGAATCAAATCTATAACCTGCCCAATTAAAAAACACCAAAACAATTGAATCATACTAACGAATGGGCAGACAGAGTCACGTTGCGTTTTATAACAGGCTGAGAAGGATCAAGTCCACGCGGACGTAGTCGCGGGCACAGCTAGTAAGTTAATATGAACAATGAAATCTAACAAAATAAAACTAAACATGAACCTGTAAATAAAAAAGTTCTTCAAGTTCAGCCGAGGCCTATTACTTTATTTCATGTACAATTTTTATTTTATTTTGAACAAAAAAAATCATTTTATGAAGGCGTGCCTACTAGATACGACACTACACACACAAAATTTTTTTTAGCAATATTCCTAAATTTGAACACTAAGTATAAGATTTATATTAATCGTATTTATTTATGAGTAGATTTTTACTTCCAGCTATTTGCAAAAAATGAAAAAAAAATATATCAATATCGCGCAATGTGTTTAAATTAGGGGGCCAAGTATTTTTTTAATGAAAACTGACACGATTGGCTTCATTATAACATCCGTGATATCAACACCTTTGTGAGCTAGGTGCCATGTCAGTGCTTCCCTTTAGTCGTGCCAGCTCTATTGAACTGGACGGAGAACATTAACTATTTACTTAGCCTTTTCAACCGGCCTTCCATTCAGTGCGGTAGTATTGACCCGAGAAGGTTAAACCACCTAGTAAGATAAGAAGGGAAGGCACCTACAGTTTACGTGGAATCCGAACCACGGTCAACCACCAACGTGACGGCCGAGTGGTTACCCCACAGACCTCGAATTTTAATCCTATATCTATGGGTCACCCATCCAAGTACTGATGGCGCCCACGAAACAAAAATCAAAATATACTTTATTATACACCATAAAAAGTAACACAACAGGCGAGTTTAATGCAAAGTAGCTTTCTTTACAAACTAACCTTTGGGATGTGGAGAAGCTGATAGGGCGGACAATGCAGTGCAAAAGAGAAGCGTGAAAAATAAAACTATTAAATAAATGGACACAAACATATAGGTACATAGATACATACATAAAATAAATACTATAAGGTACGTACATATTATATTTATGCATAAACTACATAAAACAGAGGAACAGAGAAACAGAGGATTCCGAAGGGAAGCATTGATGTTTTTAACATTGAAAATAATTGAAATTGTTTACCTAGCGAACTGAGGTCGTCGAGGGCGGAAAGCTCTAGTTCTGTATCGCTGAAGGCCGGGAGGACTGGAGGAAAATTGGAGAGGCGTATGTGCAGCAGATGACGCTTACACGCTGACTGACTGACTGACTGACTGACAGGTAGTTTTAATTTTTATTTTTATTTGAAATTTTTAAGTTATATATTTAGATATTTTTTTTAATTCACGCGAATAGCCTTAGGACCGAGAAGTATCAAAGAAAGTATAGGAATGTATAGTATGAAAGGAATTCGTCTAATCCTGCTGGGTATAAGGTAACAGTGAGCGCTCCTCTTGGCTCCTCCGACCATTGCCTAGTGAGATCCACAGTGCCTTCGTCGCCCCCTCAGTCTCGAACTGAAGGAGCCCGGCGAATTTGGCACTACGCGTCAGCAGATTGGGATGGAATGCGAGAGCATCTTGCGTCCTAACCTTGGAGAGAGCTCTGCTTCAGTTCGAATGATCCGTCGGAATGCGCCAATACCGTAGCCGAGGTGATTTTGGGGGGTATGGAAATGTATATTCCCAATGCCTCCCTTCGCCTCGGAGGTAAGAGCCAACCTTGGTACAGCCGGGACTGTGCCGATGCTGCCGCGGCTAAAGCTGTGGCATATCGAGCCTGGTCACGAGCTCGTGCCAGACGTGATCCAAATATATCCGAAAAGAACTACAACCGCCTCTCCAGATCCTGCAAGAGGGCTATCGCCAGGGCTAAATTCGAGCATATCGGCAGAATTGGCGATAGGCTGAACCGGTACCCAACTGGGAGCCGTGAGTTCTGGTCTCTCGCCAAATCTGTCGAGTCGAATTTCTGCCGCTCCTCAATTCCACCTCTGCAGCGCACTGGAGGATCACTCGCTCACTCCGCAAAAGATAAAGCGGACCTTCTGGTATCTCTTTTTGCGGGGAATTCCCACCTGGATGATGGGGGAGCTTCTCCCCCATCCATACCTAGGTGTGAGTACTCCATGCCAGAAGTACAGTTCCGACAGAGAACTGTGCGGAAGGAGCTTCTTACCCTAGACGTCAGGAAAGCGAGTGGGCCGGACAGAGTGCCTGCATTGGTGTTGAAAAAGTGTGCTCCCGAGCTGGCTCCAGTACTGACGCGCCTTTTCGCCTCTCGTACTCCACTGGCCGCGTGCCGGCAGCTTGGAAATCAGCTTTCGTTCAGCCTGTCCCTAAAAAGGGTGATCGCTCTGACCCGTCAAACTACCGACCCATAGCAATTACCTCCCTCCTCTGCAAGGTGATGGAGCGCATTATTAACACGCAGCTCATGACGTACCTGGAGACGAATAACCTCATCAGCGATCGGCAATACGGCTTCCGGCCAAACCGGTCAGCTGGTGATCTCCTAGCGTACGTTACTCACCTTTGGGGGGAGGCGCTTGAAGGGCACGGTGAATCCTTGGCAATTGTACTCGATATTGCCAAGGCATTTGACCGGGTCTGGCATAAGGCGCTCTTGAGTAAGCTGCCGGCGTACGGAATCCCCTCTGGCCTTTGTGACTGGATAACCGACTTCCTACATGGGCGTAGCATTCAGGTCCTCGTGGACGGATGCTCGTCGGACGCCATGTCAGTGAATGCCGGTGTACCACAGGGATCTGTGTTGTCTCCCACGCTGTTTCTTCTGCATATCAATGATATGCTGCCACTCGGCAACATACATTGTTATGCAGACGACAGTACGGCGCATGGATCCTACACTAGTCACCCTTCAGCCAGACGGAATGATGTGGACGAGAAGAGGCGAACACTTGTGTCCGAACTCGAGCAAACCCTCCAGTCGATTGCCGAATGGGGCCGGAGCAACTTGGTCGTGTTCAACGCATCGAAGACACAAGTGTGCGCTTTTAGTGCGAAAAGAACGGCGTTCACACCAGCTCCTTCCTTTCAAAATACTTCGCTTAAATTAAGCGACCACCTCGGGGTCCTCGGTGTCGAACTGTCGCACGACTTAAACTTCCGGCGTCACATTCAGGGCAAGGCCAAGCTGGCCTCAAAAAAGCTGGGTGTACTCAACAAGGTGCGGCGGTACTTCACCGCGGGCCAAAAACTGACGTTATATAAAACGCAAGTTAGGTCTTGCTTGGAGTACTGCTCGCACCTGTGGGATGGCTCAGCTAAATATCAGCTTGCGCCGCTAGACTCAATCCAGCGTCGTGCCGTGCGACTTGTGAATGACCCTGTGGTGTCCCGCGACTTAGAACCGCTGCAACTCCGTAGGGACGTCGGCTCCCTAAGTGTGTTCTATCGTCTATTTCACGGGGAGTGTTCGGAGGAGCTGTTTAATGCGATTCCGTCGTCCCCATTCCACCTCCGCACTACGCGTACTGGGCAGGGGATGCACCCCTATACAATCGACCTACCGAGGATGCGCACCAACCGGTTCTGTAGGTCTTTCATTCACAGAACCGGGAAAATGTGGAACGCACTCCCTGCTCATATATTTCCTCCCAAGTACAGCCTGGGGTTTTTCAAAAGGGGCGTGAAAAGGCTCCTGTCAGGCCGGCATGGCATTCGCAAACCCCGTGCATCACAGAATGTCCATGGGCATCGTAAGTCACCTCCTCGTAAGTGCAACGGTGCCACATGTCGCGCTTCCTATTAAAAAAAAAATAAAATAAAATAAAAAATTTATAAAAAAAAAATTAGTGTCGAATGGTTGTTGGGTTTGGTAGAAGCGATGTTAGATAGATACTAGATACTATAAATATTAAGATAAAATTCGGGAAGAAGATAGATTGCATTCTGTGGACTACCTTTTGTCGAAAAAAAACGGAAGTGGATAAATAGGTTATGCAATTTTGTAAGGGGAACCCAACCTTTCCTATGTTAGGGATATGAAGGGGTAAGGGTGAAGGGGGATGTGTGAAGGGGGAGGGGCGGTAATGGAGCGGTGGGGATGGATGGGAGGGACGATGAAGGCGGTGAGGGAGAGGTGTGGGGTGGGGAGGGGCCGGGAGCGGGAGGCTGGTACGAAAGGGGATGGAGGGCCGTGGGAGGGGAGGGAGGACGCTGGGAGAGGAGGGAGGGAGGGGAGGCAGGTAGGGAGATGGAGAAGGTGGAAGGGATTTAGGGTAGGGGAGTTGTGTAAGATGGGTGGGAGATTGGGGAGGGGGAGGTGAGGAGAGGGGCGACGAACGAGGGAGAGGGAGGGACGGGGAAGCGGCTGGGTAGATATGGTTGAACGAGGGCTGAGATAGGAAGGGATAGAAGTGGCGGAAGGAGGGAAGGGGAGCGAGGGGGGAGAAGAGAGGGGTGGATTGGAGGAGAGTCGAGAGAGAAAGGGAGGAGCGTGTGGGGCGAGGGAGGTGGGAAAGGTAGGAGCAAGGTGGAAGAGGGTAGGGAAAGGGAGGAGGGGGAAATAGTGGGAGGTAGGAAGGAGGTGGAAGGGGAAGATGAAAGGAGCGAGGGGGGACGGAGAGAGTGGGGAATGAGGGAGATAGGGGAGTAAGGGGGAGCGAGGGAGAAGGTAGAGGGGAAGGAGGGAATTAGGGAGAGAGGTAGGCAGATAACGAGGTTAAAGAGAAGGGGAAAGAGGGGGAGGAAGGGGAAGCGAGGGAGTTAGGGAGAGAGGGAGGGAGAAAGGGTTCAGGGAGAGAGAGAGAGAATACCATTTTTTTTTTATGGAAACTGACACAGTTGGCTACATCACCTACAACGTCCGTTATGACGTCCGTCGCATAACACCGGGTGATGTAGGTGCCATGTCAGTGCTTCCCCCTTTGATCGTGCCGGCTACACTGAACTGGTCGGAAAACACAAACTATTTACATAGCCGTTTTGACCGACGTTTCATTCAGTGCGGTGGTATCTACCCGGGCGGGTTAAACCCTACCACCAAGTAAGATTAGGAGGGAAGGGACCTACAGTTTTACGAGGAATCCGAACCTCGGTCAGCCTCCAACGGTCAGCGGTCACCCATCCAAGTACTGACCGCGCCCAGCGTTGCTTAACATTCAATAGCGACGTTGACTGTCTGCACCACTGAGCTATCGATGCTGACATGAAATACTAATGAAGCGTACTAAATGAAGCGATCTTTATCATGTTTGCGTTTAAATCGGATTTCGCGCGGGTAAAAGCTAATTAATATAATATAACATATTATTTACATATTATTACCTAGTTATTTTATAAGAGAGCTACGGACGAAGTTACGAGCGAACATTTACAAAAGGTGTAATAAGAAAGCATGTGTACTAAAATATTTATTAAATTAATTAATTATATCGGTTGGCAGGTGGCATTAACTTATACTAATTTTATATTTAAATTTATATAAACATCTATGCAGGTAGGTAGGTAAAGCTGTGTTACTTCATAAGTCACATCTGCAGAACTGTTATGAACCGAGATATGATTAATTCATTATAATTTTCTCTTTCCTCATATCATATCGTACCGGTGCCAGCACGTATAAGGTTTCATAATAGTTCCACTGCGATTGACCAAAATTACGTCCAATTAGTTCTAGTTGAGTACTGTGTGCACAGATTCAGTTTCTTGAACTCCTCAAGGTCGGCGACGTGCTCGTTGAGAATATTGGAGACGTTGAGATCGAACGGCGCCGCGGCGTGGTCGCAGTCCAGCTCGTAGACAGTGAGCGGTCGCTGCGAGTAGGCGCCGAGCCCGTAGTCGCGGCCGAGCTCCTCCGCGGCGACCGGAGAGAGAGAGGGCGGACGACGCGTCGCCTTCAGCAGGACAAGCTCCGAGCGCAGCGGACGCGAGAGCAGGTGCGCGTCGCTGTAGGAGCGCGCCTGCCGGATGCGCGCGTACGCCATGGCGACGAGCGAGCGCTGGTACTGGAAGGAGAACTTGACGCGGCCGCGCAGGTGAAGCATGCACGCGTCGAGCTTGCGCTCCCAGTCGCTCTCGGCAGCGAGGGAGCGCTGCAGCGCTTCTTCGACGTCGCCTCCGTCGCTGCGACCACCCACGCCGGCGGCGCCGCTTACAGATATCAAGCGGAACATGTGCTTGATCACTTCGTCCTGCAGCCGCTGCTCGCTCAGGTGGCCGAGCTCTGCTTCCAGTAGCGCCGGGAACCACCGGGGCGAGCCGTCCAGGCAGAACACCTGCCCCACGTGACCTGTAAATTATCGACGTTGAGTTTTAAGTTACTGTGTGGAATATTGTTTTCTTTTTGTACTTTTATAAATTTTTTAATAAGGAGAAACAATAAGGAGATTTACAAAATAAAGGACCTTCTCAACTATCGTGGCATAGTCTTTGAAGCTCCAAAACCTAAACGAGAGGTCGCCCAATGCACTAATTGTCAGAGATATGGTCATACCCAGAAGTTCTGCCATCGCCAATCAAGATGCGTCAAATGCGCTGAATACCATCACACATCTAAAAGCTCAAGAAAAGAACGTTCGGAAAGTGTTAAATGCGCCTTATGCGATGGTAGCCATCCTGCAAATTATAAGGGCTGCACAGTTTATAAACAGATACAGAAAGCGAAATTTCCTCCTCTCCGCCCAAAAATGCTTCCCAATAAACCAAACCAGAACAAAGAAACGGTTCAGCCTCAGAAAACAAATCCAAGCCATCCGACTACTTATGCAAACGCGCTTCGCGCGAATAGGCACAGACAAGATCCACCGTTATATAGCCAAGACCAAACTTCACCAATCCCGCATCTTAACATCCTTCAAGACTTCAAAGATATGACTGAAATATTAATGAAACAGATGACTGCAATAACCAGTATGTTATCTATCAGACATCATGACCAAATTAGTTTTACATTCACAGCTCTAAAAATGTGTTTATGGAACGCTAATGGTCTGCCACACCACATAGAGGAGATAAAACTCTTCCTAAGTAACCATCAGATTGACATTCTACTAATATCAGAAACCCACTTTACTTCAAAAAATCACGCTTCCTTCCCGAACTATAAATTTTATCACACCATGCGCCCGGACGGGACAGCTCATGGAGGTTCAGCCATAATAATAAAAAATAAGATCAAGCATTATCAATCCGACTCTTTTCGCTCAGAACAAATACAAGCAACTAGTATAGTAGTCGAGGATTGGACTGGTCCCATTACTGTGTCAGCCATCTATTCGCCCCCTAAGCACAACATTAAAGAAGATTTCTACACTAAATACTTCAATACTTTGGGTACCCGCTTCATTATTGGAGGAGATTATAATGCCAAGAACGCCCACTGGGGTTCAAGAATCACACTAACAAGGGGGAGAGAACTTATGAAGGCAGTAGAAAAACTGAAATTAAGAGTGGCATCTACCGGTGAACCCACATACTGGCCCACAGACACAAAAAAGGTCCCAGATGTCATAGACTTTTGCATAACTAAAGGGATCCCGGATAATTACATCAATGCTGAAAGTTGCCTCGAACTATCTTCAGATCACTCACCAGTTATAGTTACCTTATTGTCTCAGGTGAAGACCTCACAAAGAAACTGCACGCTCCATAATAAAAATTCAGACTGGGACCTCTTTCGTCACAAAATTGACTCGAACCTCGACCTCAAGGTCACGCTAAAAACTCACGAGGACATTGACACTGCTGTCGAGCACTTCAATAATGTAGTTCAATCTGCCGCCTGGGATGCTACACCATCAAACCATGAGAAAGATGTAAACCTTCAATTTCCCAAACACATCTTGGATAAAATAACAGAAAAAAGGCGCATAAGGAAGCAGTGGCAGGCAAGCTACCAGATGCCCTCAGATAAAAACGCGACTAAACCACATGACTCGAGAACTTAAAGGCCTACTCGATAGAGATAAGAATCAAAATATCCAAAGATACCTGTCCAACCTAGATTCAACTGCATCATCCAACTACTCACTATGGAAGGCAACCAGAAAAATAAAGAGGCCTATAGTCGCTTCTCCTCCTCTAAGACGACTGGATGGAACCTGGGCCTGCAATGATATTGAAAAATCCACTACTTTTGCAGACCATCTATCCCAAGCCTTACACCTCACCCGTTTGAAGGCAATATTGAACATCTGACCTTTGTGAAGAATGTACTTAATACAGAAACTTATGGTGAAGAAGATCTTTTACTCCCGTTCAATAAAACAGAAGTATCAAAGGCCATTAAAAAACTAAACAGTAAAAAAGCCCCAGGTTACGACCTGTTAACGGCGCGTACACTCCAGGAACTGTCAGATAAAGGACTGACATACCTTACAGCTGTCTTCAATGCTATACTCCGTACCGACTACTTCTCCTCCCAGTGGAAAGTTGCTCAGATCATAATGGTGCCAAAACCGGACAAGCAGCCTGAAGATGCGAAATCGCACGGTCCCATAAGTCTGCTGCCAATCCCGTCCAAACTCTTTGAGTCATTGTTTCTGACACGACTCCTACCTCTCATCAAGGCCAAGAAGTTGATCCCAGATCACCAATTCGGTTTTCGCCACAAGCACGGGACAATTGATCAGGTACACAGGTTAGTAGACGTAATTCACCAGACCTTTGAATTGAAGAAGTACTGCGCGGCGGCTTTCCTAGACATATCGCAAGCCTTCGATAGAGTTTGGCACGAAGGACTTCTTTGTAAGATAAAGCTAAACCTCCCGAAAAATGCCTATCTTGTACTCAAATCATATTTAACAAGGAGGAACTTCCTAGTCAAATGTGGAGAAGCAACCACTGACCTCTACAATAGAAGCCGGCGTTCCACAAGGAAGCGTCCTTGGTCCGGTTTTGTACCTTCTACATACTGCAGACCTCCCTACAAATAGTGAGACCACTATCGGCACATTTGCTGATGACACAGCAATCCTGGCATGCCATGAAGACCCTGCTACAGCTTCCACTATACTCCAAAAAAGCCTCAACAACACATCCCTCTGGCTCAAAAACTGGAGAATAAAGGCAAATGAAAGCAAGTCTACAAATGTCACCTTCACTATCAGACGAGGGATATGTCCTCCAGTAACGCTAAATGGTCTCACCATCCCTCAGGCCGATCATGTCAGATATCTAGGTATTCACCTCGACAGAAAACTCACATGGAAAAAACATATATTCAACAAGCAAACAGTTTCGGAACGCACCTCAGATGGTGACAACATCACTAAACCTACCTGTTTCTAAACTTAATAATTTACGGCGAAAAGTCGCGCTAGTGCTTGTGTTTGTGTTTCAAACTATACTATACATTTGTTGTTTCATACTCTGAGACATATTTTCCTGGTAAAACTGATTACTTAGTGGAAATCTACAAAATAACTTGCAGCACACAACGTCAATAATCGCAACTACCCACAGTAATCACGCAATTTTACGCACGGATTTGTTGAAGTTTCTGTTGTCAGTGGTTCACTGTCAAATTACACAGATCAGCTGGTGTTCGACTGACAGTTGTTTGTTGACAAACACCACCTCGACGTCTGTTACTTTAAAAGTACTGCAAGTTGCGAAGCTGAAATGATTTGCAGTAGTTGTGGAGCGAATGCTGGTGATGGAGCTACGTGCACTGGATGCTCGAAGACGTACGACTTTCCGTGTGCTGGCATCTCCGAGCAGGGCTGGCGCAAACTAGGGAGAGATCGTCAGTCGGCATGGCGGTGTGCGAGCTGCAAGTCTGCTGCTTCATCCCCTGTTCCCGACTCCGCGGTGACACTAGCACAAGTCATGCAGAAAATCCACGAAATGCATACAGATGTGAGCTTCGTGAAGGCTTCCGTACACAACTTTGCTGAGGAACTGAAATCGCTGAAGAAATCCCAAGAAGAGACATCTCAAAGAGTCAACAAGTTAGGAGAGGATCTCGCTGATGTAAACACCAAGCTTAAAACAATTGATGCGCTGACGAACGAGCTCGAGACTACCAAACTGCAAATACAATCATTGCAAAACGAATCTGATTCAAGAGACCAATGGCTGAGAGCCCAGAACGTGGAGATCAGGGGCATACCACAAAGAAAGGACGAAAATCTTTTCGACATCATCTTTAATATTGCCGCCAAACTCGAAGTTCCCGTCGAAAAAAAGGATATAAGTTACATCACTCGAGTTGCTAGTCGAGACGCCGAGAAAAAAAATGCAAAACCGATTGTCGTCCGATTCATGAGAAGATACCAGAAGGACGATTTCATCACCGCCGCCCGACTTCGCAAGGGATTGACCACCAGCGAAATATGTTTCGCCGGTGAACCCAAACGTATTTATATCAACGACCACCTGACACCACGCAACAAACACCTCTTAGCAGAAGCCAAACGAATTTCAAAGGAAGAAGGATACCGTTATTGCTGGGTTAGGAACTGTCAAATACGTGTGCGTCGGAACGAAACCGACAAAAAAGTATTTTTTATATCATCAGCCTCGGATCTTCAAACCTTACGTCAAAAATAACTTGTATAAATGCTTCGCTAAAGGTCAAAGGTCATCTATATTATTTGTTCACTGAATTGAATGTTTACAAATTATTGTTGTTGTTTTTATTCTGTTTTGCTCGTATAGATCTAGTTATGTCAAACATACAATGTAACGACCGTAGTCCGTCACTGAATAATCCACTTTTTATTCCAAAACAATCAAACACTACAGTACTTATTATAATGCTTTCTACCAACCTAATGTTTGTTACGGTTAGACTATCCATTATGGCTCAGTGGTACGCTCCTCTAACGTGTACCATACGCCGCGCGCACTGTATAGCTGTCCTTATCGCGCACTATCACGTCTACTCTAACAGTAACCGAAACAAACCTTCTTGTTTTGTTGTTCTTGTCAAATTAAATGCCAAAGTAAATATAACCTTAAATGCTTCGATGCGCTCTGCGACTGCAATAATGTTTGTGTTTGCAGATAAATTGTTTCATCTTATATTATTAGTAAGTAGTGACTGTATTGATCATACTGTATTCTCAAGTTCCTGCACGCCATGTTCTCTATACCTATCTCAGTACAACTTTATGCCTATTGTCACACTCCACAAATTTCAAATAAAGCTAATTAATGTAATTTATACCTATTTAACTATAATTAACCTAAACGAATTAACTCTAATTAAATATTTATTACTCTCGTCAATAAAATACCTATCACACTACTTCTTGTTCTTATGCTATAACTATTCCTCTTCACTAAGGAGACCTTAATTTTTTATTACCAAAACGTAAGAGGATTACGCACTAAGACGAGAGAACTTTTACAATCTGTGACAAACAACACTTATGATTTCCTGGCTTTGACTGAGACTTGGCTCTTAGATGGTATTTTCAATGAGGAACTTGTAGATAGTCGGTACCAGGTATGGAGGCGGGACCGGAATTACTCTCAAACACATCAGAAACTGGGTGGAGGGGTAATGATAGCCGCACGGTCGGAACTGCCATTATTTGCACGGCCCGAATGGCAGACCGAACATGGAGAGGACCTGTGGCTTACTCTGAAGGGAGGCATTGGATCCCCAGGTAACCTTAAAGGGAACATATGCTGCATCTACTTGCCGCAGGGTGCCTCTTATGTAACCCAGGTTTCTGGTTTTATCGATAAATTAACATCAATAACCAATAGTTATCCAGATGACAAATTCTTGATATTGGGAGACTTTAACCTAAGTGAAGTGCAGTGGTTTCGTGTAGATTCTGATTGCATATTACAACCACGCAACGCATCAACTGCTATTGTAACGGAACTACTTGACACTTTTACTCTTACAGGGCTCGACCAATACAATTATGTGTCTAACACTAATGATCGAATATTGGATCTGATTTTATGTAACCTCAAAGTCACAGTCATTGCAGCCGATGAACCCTTAATTAAGGAAGATCCCCACCATAGATCCTTGTCGATAGAACTTACCTTCTCTATGCCACCCTCCCTACGACAAGATGCTAAACGGAAGTATTTATTTGATAAAGGTAATTATGTTGGAATCTGCAAACATCTTGACAACATATTATGGAATGAATTTCTGTTAGAAGATGATATTGATTCCACCGTAAATAAATTCAACAGCGAACTTTTACAATGTATGGACATATATATTCCACAAAAGACTGTACGTGAGAGCAAATATGCACCGTGGTTTACATCTGACTTGATAAAACTCAACAAACAAAAATTAAAAATTTTCAAAAAATACAAAACCTATGGTAATCAGAGTGACTATAGCATATTTTCTTTACTTCGTTCGAAATTTAAAAAATTAAACCATCACTTATATACAGAATTTATGGAAAGAACCGAGCTTAGTATACAGGATAACCCTAAGCACGTCTTTAGCTACTGCAAATCACTCAAAAAGTCTCAAACATTACCTTTGAACATGAACTTTAATGATGTCCAACTAAATACTGGCCCAGAAATAGCTGATGGTTTTTCTAGTTTCTTCCATTCTGCTTATGACCAAGCTACTTCCACTTACTCTGTAACTCCACACAACACTCCTAACAAAACTCCTGGAGATATCGGCTGCATCGAGATAAACAAATTGGTATTGCTCAAATTGTTAAAAGATATAGACCTATCTAAATCTGGCGGTCCCGACAATATACCACCTAAGTTTATAAAAGAATGTGCCGACTCCCTGTTAGAACCTTTGTCACTGATCTTTTCTCGCTCCATCAAGGAAGGGGCCATACCCAATGTCTGGAAATCCGCATATATAACGCCGGTCCACAAAAAAGGTTCTAAAAACGACATTAGTAATTACAGGCCTATTTCAAAATTATGCCTTTTCAGTAAAATTTTTGAAAAAATTGTTTATGATCAGGTTTACCCTGCCTTGAAAAATGCTCTTATTCCTCAACAGCACGGCTTTTTCCGTAGATCCACGGTTACAAATCTCGTTTTGTTCACCGACCTTTTGACTAGACGCATGGAAGATCATGTTCAAATGGACGTAATTTATACTGACTATAGCAAAGCCTTCGATAAAATTGACCACAATATACTTCTATCGAAGCTTAGGGCAATAAATATACATGGTGACTTACTCAGGTGGTTTAAATCTTACATATCAAATAGATCTCAAGCGGTGGTACTATGTGGTTATGTGTCCAAATGGATGCATATTCCTTCTGGTGTTCCCCAAGGTTCTCTTTTAGGTCCTCTTCTTTTTATAATTTATGTAAACGACATCCTCGCTTGTTTGCGTTATTGTAAAATCTTCATTTTTGCTGACGACATGAAAATAGTACTTGAAATTAAATCAACCAATGATGCAATCAGACTTCAAGAAGACCTAGCAAGACTCGAAGCCTATTGGATAGATAATAAACTAGATGTCAATGTTTCAAAGTGCTTTAAGTTGACGTTTACAAGAAATGTCAATGTCATACCTACATCGTACGTACTTGGAGGTAGAACTCTCCAAGATGTACAATCTGTCAGGGACCTTGGGGTGCACCTAGATTCTAAACTCATATTTGATAAACACATTGAGGTTATAGCTACCAAAGCATCAAAAATGTTAGGCTTTATTCTTCGGCTGTCCAAAAACTTCAAAAATGATTCCACTATTAAAACTCTCTATTTTACATATGTTCGGAGCAACTTAGAATATGCATCACAAGTTTGGAATCCACAATATTTAATTTACAAAAATAGATTAGAGAAGATCCAAAACAAATTCCTCAAATACCTTAATTATCGTAATTACTTAGCCTTCGATAGTCCTACCGAATGCCTTAAACATCACAAAATACTACCTCTGGAAATAAGAAGGGAAATTGCTGATATTTCCCTTCTAATGAAAATAGTAAGTCGTAGCCAACTCGTGGACTGTCCCGAGCTGCTAAGCCTTTTGCCTATTAGAGTACCAAACCGACCCAACCAAACCAGGAATACATCCTTGTTTCATGTACTACTCTGCCTAACAAGGTATCGGCAAAACTCATTTTTAATAAGAGCTACTAAAAAATTCAATAATGATTACAGTGAAGTGGATTTTTTCAGTGATGGATTGTGCAGGGTTAAGAGACTGGCATCAGTAAAATTTTTTGGTACGAGTACTTAATTATATGCACTAGGTACCTGTCAACCATGCCATAGTACTTCTTGGTCCATAGTTCTTCGTAGTAACTTTTATATTGGCTTGCGTATCAAATTCACATGTTTTATTGTAATTTCTTCTTCGGTGATTTTTTGCCTAGTTCAGTTATTTTTGTTTTCACTTATATTCATTCATGGTTACATTTTACTTTAATCATTAGTTTATTATTTAGTTTTTAATCTATTACATCACATTCTAAGTTATCTACATGGTTTGTAGTCATCCATCTGTTTTATGTTTTTTTTTTCTTATCTGTATCAACCTTCACCGGTGTATGTGTTTAATCATAAGTATTACTGTAATGTAATTAATTTCACTGTTGGTTGGTCTTAATAAATAAATAAATAAATAAATAAATAAATAAAGCGCAAGCAACTTGGGATGCAACTGAGAAAGCTCTACTGGATGGTAAACAAAAACTCTGAGCTTAGACTTGAGAGCAAACTGCTACTATACAAGGCTATATTGAAGCCCGTCTGGACATATGGCATCCAGCTGTGGGGTACAGCATCTAAAACAAACACGGACATAATCCAACGCTTCCAGTCGAAGATGCTACGCATTGTAACAGGGGCTCCTTGGTTTGTGACCAATGAAATACTACACCATGACTTGAAAGTCCTAACGGTCAAGGAAGAAATCCTAGCCCACACTAAATCGTACAAGAGGCGAATAATCGAACATCCAAACATCCTGGCTCGGCAGCTCATGGACCCTCCAACATCCCAGCGAAGACTGAAACGCTACAAGCTACCCCAAGACAACATAGCACTAGTAGATGCTGCAGTAGAATAGTGAGGGACACTGGTCCCCCACTAAACAAGTCACAAATCAAGAGTCATACAAACTTCCAAATGTCCCTAGACGGAGACAGATTGTAGTGAATAAATAGGACATATATAAAAAAAAAACAAAAATAATTGTATTGTGTAAATTGTCCAAACGATTTTCAGACGTCTAAATTACGACTTACAGCTGTTCTTGGCTGGCAGTGTCGATTGAACATACATGATATGATGTAATTATCGATATGGACTTTCTGTATCGATATGATCCAATCACGGGCGTTTAGCGTAAATGAACGAATTTCGATTTTGGGGGACAAATTATAAAGATAAAAAAACATATTTTTAAAGTGCATCATGTGACGAACGGGCTGTATGTGACGAAAGGGTGTACGAAAGGGCTCGTTTAAGAAAAACAAATATATTTTTTTATAATTTTAAAATGCATAAGTAGTTTAAAATATATTTAAGAAAATATACGAAAATCGAGGATGCCCCAACCCCACTTATCTCCGAACCTGAGTCTAAAATAAAAAAAAAAATTGAGAATATAATGGCCTCTCTTAGAGTTTAATTAAAGGAAATCCTAAAATGGGAAATAATCATAATACGAGAATACAAAAATACGAGCGATGTCGTGTAACACGCGGTTGGAACGAAGTTCCTTTCGCTATTATTATGTGTTAAATAACAGGCACAATGAAATACCAACGTTGGAGAGTTATTAAATGAAAAATAAAAATAATAAAGTATCGTATACATAGTTTACATAAACATACGCTTGTAAACACACAAATACACATATTACAGCAAAAGTGTCGTGACGTCTTACACTTTTTTCGGCCTAGCTCTCATTCGCCAAGTGTCTGGAGTGTAACGTGAGATATGGAACTTCGTTCCAATAAATTTACAGCTACCTAGACTATTTCATTGGACATCAGTTTCAGTCACATAGTGAGTACAGTATTTGATATTGTTTTCTGGTTTTAACCACGAAGGAAGAAGTGCATTAAACTAAACTCACCATGACTCTCCAGAATGTGAGCCATCTCTAGAGCGACGGAGACTCCATAACCGTAGCCGAGTAGAGAAAAACCAGCTTTAGGCTCCATCTTTCTTAGTATAACCTATGAGTGAAGAGAAAATGGGCTTGTAGTCATGTTCTTTATACTTACTACATTCAAGTAATTTGCAATTTGTATTTTCATAACTCTTGGCGGTACCATCGTCATCGTGTGATGACGATAGATAGATATTTTTGTAGATTATTTTATAAAAAGTATCATACCTGCTATGCCATTTAAGGATGTCTACTTTTCCATTTTTCAGCAAGAATCAGAATATCAATTTACGAGAGTGCACAGAGTGAAAAGACAAAAAAAAGATTGCAATAAGTGAGTAAACAAAAAGTGACCGATCCACAGGTCAGTCACACAGTATCTGCTTTAGGCGACGACAGTCAGATCAGGTCGTCTGAGATTGATCTGCTGGATAGAGTACAAACAATATCGACAATATCATCAACGACCATCCGATTATTAATATGTTACCTCGGTCAATCTTGCGGCAGTTTCCAGTATTGTCTCTGCAATATTATCTAGTCCGAGCTGGCAGGAGGACGCTTTAATCTTGAGTCTCTGAGCCAACACCGGGAAGACGTAGCGATGCCCGTCCATACTCGGCACCAAGATCAAATACTTGTCTTTCTTGTTAAAGAATATATCGTCCTGTTTAAAATATATTATGTTATAATTCAAATACGCCGACGGAAATTTCCGATACCACACATGAAATTGTTAATGCTTGTTCGGAAACGATTCCATACAGGCTGTTTCAAGATAGGCCTGAGAAACTTCAGGAATAAAAAGAACTCATTATTAGAAGAAAAAAATCCTTATCGCTCTAATCGAAATTCCGTATGTTTTTTTCATTGTAAATTATAATAAAAACTCGATGGACAGTGAGTCTGTGGATATTTGGAAAAAGTGCTGTCTAGGTCTACGGAGTGCAATGACCTAGTCCAGTCCACTTTTTCTTTTGATGTCATTTAAATTAATGTGTTTGGACATTACCTACATCCAGTTCAATTCTACTAGTTAAAGCATGCAAGTTAGTCATTTTATGTTTATTTAATAAAGGCGAAAATTAACCGTCCACCAAATCTCGATGAAACGATTTTCACCAAAAAGCACTATAAAATGACCGAATTAGGGGAAAAGTTTCAGAGCTTTTCGTCTTCAAATATCGACCCATTCCGAACCCTGAAGTTACGAAACCCTATCCTGAAACAACCTGTAAAAACTAAAATGAGCACAGACGTACTTGGGTTCCAGAGGAAACGGCAGTGGCCATCTCTGCGAGCTCCTCGGCAGCATTGAACTCTTGGGAATCAATGTACGAGAAGAATAAGTCAAGTCCGGTGGTCTGCTTTGTTTCCTCAAATAGTTTATTCAGTTTCGTCCATCTGCAATTTGTATTATTTAGAATTTTTTGTTAAAGTTGAAAATGTCAACGCTAAACTTATTGTTACTTTTCATCTGCATGGTCGCTGCACTCTTATAAATTGTGAAGTACCTAAACTGTAAATTGTGAAGAATTGAAATAAACGTAGATTGATAACAATCATAAGTAAATCGTGTTGAAAATTATATAAGCACTAACTCTCTCAGGGTTGTAGCGAACATTTTGTCTAGCGTACTGAAAATCTGGAACTCTCTCTCCAGCACTGCTCTTAATTCGTTAGCTGACGACTTAGTCACACTGAGGTCCTCCAATGTCAGTTCTTCGGGGACCGCCTTCAAGTTCGCACCTAAAACAAAAAAAAATTATCGTGATCAAGATAATTATATCAAACCATACGCACACACAAGACACACACACACACACACACAAACACACACACTCACATATATATATATATATATATATATATATATATATATAAAGGCCATAAATACATACGCAACACCGGTTCATATACATGAGGAGGTTAAGAACAAAAGGTCACTTTGTCCAAATCCACATTTTTCATTTTTTTTTTTACTTAAAATGCTGAATTGCATCGATTCCACACATTGTAATTATCAAAATGTACTCAAATCCGGTTGATTTTAGCTACCAAAAAGTGACATTTGGTTCAAAAGGTAACAAATCCGAAAAAAATCTACCTTAAATTATTCCTCTTCGATCGCTTTACATCAAAGGGCAACAAATCAAAGGCACAAATCCAAAATCCAAATCCATGTATTCCTTATTCTACTGCACAATTTTTTTTTAAATCTTTGTATGATACGAATGATATCTTCTAGTAGTATTTTTATATGAAATTAAAATAAATATTTCTGTAATGGCTTAGGGAGTATTATGTTTTTTGTGTGTTCTGAAAAAAAAATCTATAGTGGATTTGTGACCTTTTGTTCTTAACCTCCTCATATACTTTCAATGTAATAAATTATACTATGGATGACTTTTAAAAAATAGACAGAAAAACAAGGAAACTCCTAAACATATATAACATGCACCAACAAAAATCTAACACAGAAAGACATACTACTAGATATACTACCAGCCAATGAAGGAGGAAGAGGCCTACTAAACATAGAAAATCTATATATCAAATTAACCTATTAAAATGGAAAAATATCTAGATGACAAAAATGACAATGTCCTAAAAGTAATTGTTGATCATGATAAAGAAAAAGTCCTATATAGCATAATATCACAAGGTAAAAAATTTAGACAAAAACATAATATCGAGCTACCCACGGAAGATGAAATCTTAATCCACAAAAAACAGGCTGAACGATCCAAAGAAAATTGGAAAGAAAAGCCACTACATGGTCAAATTGTGAGAGAGGTCTAATGTACCCAAATACGGATACCGAAAAATCTTTCTCGTGGTAAAAAAAAAACAACCTACCACTCCCCAAATGGAATCAAAAATTTTTGTAATACAAGAACAATCGGTTAGAACAAAACAGTTTGAACCAGATATTTTAAAACTTGATACACACGGACGATGCCGATTATGTCACAAAAAAGATGAAACAGTTAGGCATATCATCTCAGGATGTAAAATATTAGTACAACCACTATAACTAAAAAGACACAATCAACTAGTCAAATACGTTTATCGGAATATACTCAAGAAACACAAGTTCGAAACTACATTAACTAAATGTTGGTGGAAATGCCCATTAAATGAAAATGAAGAATTTAAACTAATATGGTGATTGCTGTTACCACTGATTATGCGTTACCTAGCAACCGACCAGACCTCATATATGTAGACAAAAATGAAAACAGAACTTACCTTATCGATTTCACAGTACCATCCGGCTATAACCTCACTAGGAAGGAAAATGAAAAACTTTCAAAATACTACGCATTAAAAATTTAGATCCAAAGATTATGGACTACAAGAGCCGAAATCGTCCCAATAGTTATAGGCACTACTGGAATAATAAATAAACAACACATAAAAAATTTTGATGCTGGTATAAAATTAAACATACTCCAACAACAGGCTTCAATTGAAACTACAAAAATAATGACTAAATTTCTAACTGGAAATCTACCTCCTTATAGTGAAGTTCAATAGACTATAACTCAAGACTGATTGGTAGGCCCGTCTTCTATCTTGGGAGGCACTCGAGCGAGGACGGGTGGCAGACCGGCGAGTACAAAATGTTGTATCGCCGACGACTCCGAAAAATGCGGAAGAATAAAATTATGTATGTTTCAGGATAGGGTTTCGTATCTTCAGGGTTCTAAAAAAATATCCCAAACTTTTTCTTAGATTCCGTCATTTTATAGTACTTTTCATTAGGGTTCCGTATCCGGTACGGGGCTCTATTACTAAGCCTACGCCGCCGTCTGTATGTCTGTCTAACTGTCTGTCTGTTCGAGGGCTGTATCTCTTGAACCGTAATAGGTAGCCCGTTGAAATGTTCACAGAGTATGTGTTATTATTGCCGATATAACAAGAAATAATAAAACTAAGAAAAAGTAAAAAATTCACGGGGGTTCCCATAGAAGAAACTAAAAAGTGTATGCGCGCCATCTACCGAAAAGACTATGAAGCATTTTAACTAATCATTAATTTGAACTAATATGAAGCATTACCTAAAGACGCCATAGATGGCGTGAGTGGCGCTGACCATGACATGGCGATACGGAACCCTCGGTGCGCGAGTTCGACTCGCTCTTGGCCGGTTTTAGTGAAAATCGCTTCATCGAGACTTGGTGGACGATTAATGTCCGCCATAAAAATAAAATGACTAACTTGCATGCTTAACTAGTAGAATTGAACTGCACGTAGGTAAATTCCAAACACTTAAATTTGGATGACATCAAAAGAAAAAGGTGACTGGACTAGGTCATTGCACTCCATAGATATAGACAGCACTGTTTCCAAATATCCACAGACAGTCCATCGAGTTTTTATTATAATTTCCAATGAAAAAACATACGGAACTTCGATTAGAGTGATAAGGTTTTTTTTTCCTCTAATAATGAGTACTTTCTATTCCTGAAGTTTCTCAAGCCTATCCTGAAACACCCTGTATATATATTTATTTATGTATACCTAATAATAATTTAGATATTTTATACATACCAATAATTTCTTCAAGTGTCTCGAAAACTGTTCGATTTTCTAGGGGTCTAACTCCTTGGGCTACAAATGCTACCGGGCTCTTCATGTTAAGCAGAACATCCATTACCGACAACACTGTGTCGGTGAATTCTCTTTCTACTATAGTATTCGTGTTTTTCTAAAACAGAACATGGTAAATTATTGTTTCAGGGAGGGATTGTAAGGATAGTTGAACTATTTT
The DNA here is from genome assembly GCA_946902875.1 of Nematopogon swammerdamellus. Classification (NCBI taxonomy): domain Eukaryota; kingdom Metazoa; phylum Arthropoda; class Insecta; order Lepidoptera; family Adelidae; genus Nematopogon; species Nematopogon swammerdamellus. Next base: position 13,885,186 of record OX336356.1, read on the forward strand.
AAGGTTGTCAACCAACTTTATCAAGTTTGGCTCCCCACTGCAGAGCGAGCGCGGGCAGGCCCAGCTTGCCGCGCTCCTCACAGATCTTCTCCAGCACGGAGTCGGCCAGACTGGCGCTGCTGTAGCCCGCCGCGCTGCGCCCCGCCGCCGCGCACGTGAACACCACGAACTCTCTGCGCAATAAAACATGTTTTATAATTTATGTATTTCCTTCATGAATATATGATTATTTTACATTCTACAGTAGCTCTTACTTAAGATGTGGACAGAACTTTCTAGTCGCCGAGTCCAAGTTCATGACAACGACTGCCTTCTCCGAGAAATCCTTCGCGAAGTGGTCAGGTTCGGTGTTATCGAACTGATCTCTGTGGTTCGCTCGAGGCGCAAAGAACAGACCGTGAACTGGACCCCGCTTGGCCGCATCCGTCACCAACTGTAGACATCCCGTCTCCGTTTGCAGGCTCGTTGCAGAAAGCTGCACATTTACTCCACGACGCCGCCATGACCTGCGCGTTCAAATGGAGATCAGTTTATTAGAGTTTTTAATATTTTCTTAAAAGAACATTTCACATATTCGCTTGCATGAGAAATAATAATGACCAATATATAAGGCCTGAATAATATTTTTGATAAAGCACAAGCAACTAAATATATGCATTCTTAATTATTAGTTGGTGACACATATGGTGGCAAGCCGATGCTTAAGCTGAATAGGAACAAAGTGTGATGGGGTGATATCACCTGGTTTGCCATCTGCAGTAGACGAAACGAAACTATTAGTTAGTAATAGATGATTTACTGCACAAGAAATGATAGATGGCAATTTTCTGACTTATATTAAAAATAAATGAAATAGTGAAATTGTACCGAATTCTGAACGCCCGATATCCGCTGGGCAACTGTTCTTGTGAGTGCAGAAGCAGATTTTTTGCGCCTCGTTGCACCAACCAGTCGGCGAGTTCCAAGCCAGAATCTTTAGGTCCGAGGATGACGACGTAGTTGCCGTTGCCAGTGCAAATGAAACTGCAAAGAGAAAGTTAAGATTAACGGTTGAGGACGGCTCCGACACTAAAATAATAGCCAGAAGTGTGACATACTGTGGTTGGGCGGGTAAGAGGGCGCGCTCAGGTGTGACGAGCGGCCGCAGCTCCTCGTCCCGCAGCTTGAGCAGCACCTTGCCGACGTGGCGTCCGGTGGACGTGAATCGGAATGCCCTGCTCGCCTCGCTAGCATCGAACACCACGCGGCTCAGCGGCTGCACGTAGCCCTTCGCTATTCCCGCAGCAATCATGTGCTGGATTTTCTGTTCCACAAAAAAATATATCTACTCTATTAGCTATACATATAACTGGTGCGTGTGAGAAGTAGTTTTTAATATTTGCTAATCTTACTTTTTTGATAGCCATATCTTCTTGCTTGAAAATATTGTTCACAATTATAGATTTATAGTTTTTGCTTAAGTTCAAAGCATCTAATCCCAGTAGAACATTCTCTTTAATGTCGTCCAAGTTTAGGTTCAACATACTGCCGGCGTAACCAGCACATCTGACTGAGGTCTGGAATATTAATATTTAAAATGTTTTTTCATATTAGTGAACGCACACAATAGCTACGTTTTCAAAGCGTTTAAAATTTAAATGTAGTAATATTCTATAAACTGTAAATACTTACATTGTGAAGTGTTCCTGTCAGCGTGCTTATGACGAGTCCACAAAGCTTACCTTGGGTTCCTGTCTTCACCATATCCTCAAAAGACTCATCCTTGGAGTTGCCTACATTGCTCTCTACAAAAAACCTTAATAAGTATTTGGCAAATAAGTATTAACCAAATTAGTATTAAATTAGTATTAAAAAACTAAATTATCTATACCTTTAAGGCCTGGAAAAGCTTTGAGAAGCCACTCTTTCTTTCGTTGGCTGTCGACTGTCGTGTATACGTCCAGTCCTATACCGAGAGCCACGTTAATGACTGCCTGGCCCAGTGCTTCCGTTCCGTTGTGGATCAGAACAGTTCTTTCGGGGTTGCCGGCATTACAGTCACAAATGTACTCCTGAAATGAAATTGTGTTACTGCCGAAGATACATTGCTAAATTCTAAATAACTAGCATTACTTAATTTACTATCTGGAACCGATTTACGCACGAATTTCACTAATATACGCCTGTTAAGGCCCTGTCAACCCGTATTCACCCGTACTGCTCTTTCAAGGCACCGCTTTCGCTGGTTGGAGTAAGATGCAACACAATCAATTTTAGGGCAAGCGAAAATTAGGTTTTAATTTTTTATTCCAAAACTACGGATCGAAACAAAAAGTAAAAAGCTACAGATTTAGATACATATTTAACAGATAAAATATATTTTTCCAAAGCCTTGATTTGGTCACGTTGCCTTAAATACGAGTATGTTTTTATAACTAAATTCACAGGCATGTTCATGATTGTTTTTCTATCGAGCAAAGTCAAATCGTGTTTTCAAAAAGCTATCGAAAAGCTAGCGCTGATAAAGAAGTTTTACATATATTAAAACTGAATCTGTCAGGTAAGTAATATTGAAATGAAATGAAAATGTAATGAAATGAAATTACACTGCAATAATCTAGTCTCCTGCACTAGAAAATTTCTGTCTCGCAGAAAGACATCTATAATATACAAAGTTAATACAAAGCTTAAATTAAATTAAAGTTTTACATTAAATATGTACCTATGTATAAACTGATATTAAAACTAAACTATCTTAAAAAATAATGAGATCTATTCACCAATTAAGAATAGTGCTGATGACCTTCGAATCAGGTGACCTGATATTCGTCAAACATAGCTAAGAACCAGGTTTCTAATAAAAAAAAAACCGCCTCCAAACCGGGCCATCCCTTTGGGAGCTCCGATGCCACAGCAGACACACAGACAGACGGAGGCGTCAAACTTATAACACGGGTTGTGTTGCGTCGCGGGTTAAAATAATACTAAACTAAAATGTGACTAAATTGGTCCTGATTGTTTTTTTAATGTTCGGCTTTCTATCAGGACTTTTCAAACTCGCGAAATGGTAACCCTAGCCTTTGAGCTTCATGCAAATGTCATATTGACATTGAAAATGTCTTTTCGATCGCTTCAGTATAGTCCCCGATTTCCAGCGAGAGTGCGAATTCGCCCTGGTGTCGTGAGTTTTAAGGCTACGTAAATATTTAGGGTGTCAAGTGACGTGTATCGACGAGGGCTATAAGATGGCGAAAAAAAGAATTAAAAAAGTTTGAGAGTTTGTGATAAAATCACAAAAAATCATTTATAATAGCTGTTTTTAGGGGGTTTAAAAAGGGCACTTTTAAACATATTTCTAAATATATATTTTAAACTTTTATATTTTTATATTGTAGATTGACTCAATATCTGGGGAACAACTTTCCGTTACGGGAGTTACGAGTCGTCTTTATCTTGCAGTGTGAGTAGTTAATACAATGGTTTTCGTGTACACCTATACTTGAAAATTAAATTTTTTTATTTTTCTATTTAATTGTTTTTTATTTTTTGTAAATTATTTAAAATTTACATATTTCAGTATGAAAAAGCAATAGTAAATTATAATACAATTTTTATATATGAATACATGTTAGTATTTAGAAGAGAAGAGTAATTATATAGTGAACAGGTGCGCACTGTTAGAATCTGGAGTGTGTTTGCCCGTCGAATTTGTCGCTTCAGCCACACCAGCATATTTTCACGCTCACAGTCGGCGACTCACTATACGCTTATATTATTTGAATACGCCCTAAAAGTCATTTTCAATGTACCCGAATGTCATGTAATACATGAGATGTGTGAATTTTTTTTCTTATGTCTGTAAAATGTTTTTGGAGCAAGTATTTTTTTATCAATCTACAATTGCATACCAAGCAGTAGAAAGCGGTGGCGTAAGCTATCGGCACGGTGACGGCGTCCTCCATGCTCCAGTGAGGAGGAACCGGCCACAGCATGTCCACGTCAGCTTCCACCAGGCTGGAGAGAGCGCCTGTGGGCAGCCAGCCCATCACTCGCTCGCCGCTGGATCGACAAAGTTTCAACAATGTAAGTTCTCTTGTCGTCGGTCGTGTGAAGTAAAAACTGAACGCAAATAATATAGGTACCGCTTCAGTGATTGATAACGCTAGTATATTTTAAAAGTATAAGCGTATGTAGACAAATTAAATTTAAAATTTAAAAAATGCCCCTCGCATCAAAAACCCTTAGAAAATTTAAAAATTATTTCCGCTTTGTTATTTAAGGTGTGAGGAGACAAAATATTGTTTTTACTTACCGGAGTCCGTTTAATTACATTTTACTTTTTAGGGTTCCGTATCCGTCGTACGGGACCCTATTACTAAGCCTACGCCGTCTGTTTGTCTGTCTATCCGTCTGTCCGAGGGCTGTATCTGTTGAACTGTAATAGGTAGCCCGTTGAAATTTTTACACAACATGTGTTATTTTGGCCAATATAACAACAAATGATAAAAATAATAAAAAAAACAAAATCACTGGGGTCCCCATACAAGAAACTAAAAAGTGTATGCGAGCCATCTACCGAAAAGAGTATGAAGCATTTTAAGTAATAAATAGATGGCGTGAGTGGCGCTGACCATGACATGGCCATACGGAACTCTCGGTGCGCGAGTTCGACTCGCACTTGGCCGGTTTTTTATGGGTTGTTGATGTGTCGGGGGTTTTATAATTTAATATTATTTCAAGCTTTTTAAGAGACGTAATTAGAACTTGTAATAATTTTGTTAGGTTAAGTTAGGTTAGGACTGCTAAGTATAAAAACAAATAAAATTCGGTCACCCTACGCCTTTAATTAATTAGGCGTAAATATTTTTTTTTACTTCTTAAGGGCTGTTGATGTGTTTTTTTTTATGGAAACTGACACGGTTGGCTACATCACCTACAACGTCCGTGATGTCAGCCCATAACACCGGGTGAACTAGGTGCCATGTCAGTGCTTCCCCCTTTGATCGTGCCGGCTACACTGAACTGGTCGGAAAACACAAACTATTTACATAGCCGTTTAGACCGACGTTTCATTCAGTGCGGTGGTACCAACCCGGGCGGGTTAAACCCTACCACCAAGTAAGATTAGGAGGGAAGGGAGCTACAGTTTTACGAGGAATCCGAACCTCGGTCAGCCTCCAACGGTCAGCGGTCACCCATCCAAGTACTGACCGCACCCAGCGTTGCTTAACATTCAATAGCGACAGTTGACTGTCTGCACCACTGAGCTATCGAGGCTGTCGGTGTTTTCTTTTTTAATTTGTACTTTATATTTAATTTAATTTCGACTTGGTAGCTATAGATACTTTGGCAGCATCGACTGAAATACTTACGTGTTAGTACGCCCGCAGAAATCTTTTCCGTACGAATTCGAATGATTTAACGTTTCAACTTCCAGACGAAGACTGCCCGTAGCTTTCTGCACATCTTGTTGCGAAACTGCGGAGTAATACACCTATAACAAACCATCAGTTTTGAAAATATATTATTCCTGCTTCGCACTTCACATTTTTTTAATAAAACTGGAACCCGCTGCCTTCTCTGGGGGTCTACGGATACTTTCTATTCCACCTGGATCCCTTGGGAGGGTCCACGGATACCTACTTTCTATTCCACCTAGACCCTCTGGGGGCCCATGGAAACTTTGTGTTCCACCTGGACCCCCAGAACATAAAATAAAAAAGGCTAGGCATATAGCAGTTCAAAAATGAAAGAAAAATAACAATATATTATGTCTTTTTGGATAAAAAACAAACAAGTCCATAATATTTGGTCAGCATATAAATAAAAACAGTGTCGAAAACTGGCACAAAATTTTTCATTAATCGATTGGCCATAAGAACCCGAACATTGTACATTTCTTAAATGCACTGAAAAAAGATGTCCAGTTAAAAAATACCTGTGAAAAATAAAGTGCAGAAATCCGGTAAAAACAAAATATAATGTATGACAAGTTGATCCAAAATACACAAAAGGAAATTGCTTAACGTTGACATAACCGTTGGTCATTTCCTTGAATTTATTAAAATAATTGCATGTTTGCTTTTCTTTTATTTTGCTCAAAGGGTTTTGGTGGAATATAAACTTTGAAACCCCTGCCGCACACTGATAGAAAATGGAATCTCGTGGCGCGGCGGCGGCGGCGGCGTGGAGTCGGAGTGTCCGTGTGTGTGGCTCAGAAATGGACGGTGTCCGAGCGAAAGCGCCGGACGCGGCGTCTTGGAAAAGGAGTCTCCGTGTGTGGCCAGCTTAACGTTCGTTGGTAATTTCTATCCTTCACTTCAACAGCGCGGTCCTTGCCCAGCATACTACTTTACCAAGCGTTGCATTAGCTTACCGCTAGATGGCAATGTTTTTATTGAATGACAGCGACATAACTTCGACTTTCAATTATTTTTTTTTATCAATCAATTTGTCACCGGCCAGCTCACGTCGAGATGACAGTTCTCCGTTGTCAACATGACATTTAAAATTGTTTTTTATCTTTACTTTGGATTACGTGATTTTTATTATATTTTTTAATTATTATGTTCATCCGGGATATACACTGTCACTATAAAAAACTTCGTCAAATTCCGTTCAGAGGTTTTGCGAGATGCGCGTACAAATAGGCATTTTTGCATTTACGATTTTATTATATGTATAGAAAGAATAGATATGTATAGACTATTGTGTTCAATTTATAAAAAAGAAGAACTGTCATTTTCGTTGTATCTACTTATTTTTAAATTTCGAATGAATATTTTTATTCAAATTGTATTTGCTGCCAGTTCTCAAGATATAATTATGTACTTTGGACTACGTGATTTAAAACGCGCAATAATGTTAATAATTTTTTTTACGTATTATGTTAACCCTGCATATAAACTGCCACTATACAAAGTTTCGTCTAATTCCGTTCAGTGGTTTTTGCGTGATGCGCGTACAGACAAACAAACAAACAAACACAAATTTTAAAAACTGTTCTAACATGTTCAGTATCTCATTGGTTAGTTTTTTTCCGAATACATTCAATGTACAGACTTTCTTACCTTTACGATTTTATTATATGTATAGATACAATACTGAATACAATACAATACAATTATTCTTTTACCCCAAAACAGATTACTTACTCTGCTTACCCCGATGTATGTATGTTTACCTGAACGAGTTTCTTCGATAAATCGGTTTGCTGAGTATCCAGGGTCAGCGGTCCCGCGAGCCAGGCCAGGCTGGAGATGTCTTCAGAGCGCTGAGATGCCAGGAATACATGCTCACGTTGGACTGAGACCGGTGGCAGGGGCAAGTGCTGATAGCTACCCCACTCACCCTGAAAAAATACCGTTTTATATAATCTTTATTGATATCAAAGAAAGACGGAAGCCTAAAGAAGTAAACCTACAACGTATGTCTGTCTGTCAGTCCGTTCGTTCATCCGTCCGTCCGTCCGTCCGTCCGTCTTTCCGTCCGTCCGTCCGTCCGTCCGACAGATATGGCTGTATCTTTGAAATAGCTACCTAGTTGAAATTTTCACAGAATATGTGTTATTTTGGCGGATATAACAACAAATTAAAAAGCCAAAAATTAAAAGGGGGTCCCCATACAAGAAACTTTTTTAGAACGTTTTTTTGGGGAGCGGCGGAAACCTCGGTGCGCTAGTCCGACTCGCTGGTTTTTTAACATATTAGTTTACAGATAAACATTAAACTATGTTTTTTTTTTATGGACAGCGCGACATATGGCGCCTAGCCACCCATAAGGTGTCTAACGACGCCCATGGACATTCGGTCGTATGCGGGGGTTGCGAATGCCATGCCGGCATGACAGGTGCCCATTCACGCCCCTCTTGAAGGACCCGAGACTGTACTTGGGGGGAAACATATGGGCAGGGAGAGCGTTCCAGAGTTTACCGGTTCTGTAGAGGAAAGATCTGCAGAATCGATTGGTACGCATCCGCGGTAAGTCCAGCGTGTAGGGATGCAATCCCTGCCCAGTGCGCGTGGTGCGAAGGTGGAAAGGGGACGACGGGATCGCATTAAACAGCTCCTCCGAGCACTCCCCATGGAATAAGCGATAGAACACACTTAGGGAGCCGACATCCCTACGGTGTTGCAGCGGTTCCAGATGGCAGAACACCTCGGGGTCACCCACTAGTCGCACGGCTCGACGCTGGATTGAGTCCAGAGGCGTAAGCTGGTATTTGGCAGAGCCATCCCACAGGTGCGAGCAGTACTCCAAGCAGGACCTGATGTGCGATTTATACAGAAGCAGCTTTTGGTCCGGCGTGAAGTATCGTCGCACCTTATTGAGTACGCCCAGCTTTTTAGACGCCAGCTTGGCCTTCCCCTCGATGTGGCGACGAAAGTTCAGGTCGTGCGACAGTTTGACTCCGAGGACCCCGAGGTGTTCGCTTAATTTAAGCGACGTGCCTTGGAATGAAGGAGCCGGTGTGAACGCCGCTCTCTTCGCACTGAACGCGCAAACTTGTGTCTTGGAAGCGTCGAACTCGACCAAATTACTACGGCCCCATTCGGAAATAGAGCCGAGTGTGTGTTCGAGCTCAGACACAAGTCTTCGCCTCTTTTCATCCAAAACATCCCGACTGGCTGAAGGGTGACTGGTGTAGGATCCGTGTACCGTACTGTCATCTGAATAACAATGTATGTTGCCCAGAGACAGCATATCATTGATATGCAGAAGAAACAGCGTGGGTGACAACACAGATCCTTGTGGTACCCCGGCGTTCACTGACATGGCGTCCGAAGAGCAACCGTCCACTAGGACCTGAATGCTACGCCCATGTAGGAAATCGGCGACCCAGTCACAGAGGCCAGAAGGAAGTCCGTAAGCCAGCAACTTGCCCAAGAGCGACTTGTGCCAAACCCGGTCAAATGCCTTGGTAATATCAAGGCCAATTGCCAAGGTTTCACCATTACCTTCAAGCGATTCCCCCCAAAGGTGAGTGGCGTACGCTAGGAGATCACCAGCAATCGTTTTGGCCGGAAGCCGTATTGCCGATCGCTGATGAGGCTTTTGTATTAATCGCAGATTAGGTCCTGCTTGGAGTACTGCTCGCACTTGTGGGATGGCCCATCCAAATACCAGCTTGCGCCTTTGGACTCGATCCAGCGTCGAGCCGTGCGACTAGTGGATGACCCCGACGTGTCCCGCGATCTAGAACCACTGCAACTTCAGAGGGATGTTGGCGCCCTAAGTGTGTTCTATCGCTTGTTCCACGGGGAGTACTCAGAAGAGCTGTTTAACGCGATTCCGCTGTCCCCTTCCCACCTCCGTACAACGCGCACTGGGCAGGGATTGCATCCCTATACGCTGGACTTACCACAGATGCGTACCAATCGGTTCTGCAGATCCGTCCTCCACGGAACCGGTAAACTATGGAACGCTCTCTCTGCCCACATATTTCCCCCCAAGTATAGTCTTGGGTCTTTCAAGAGAGGCGCGAATGGGCACCTGTCAGGCCGGCATGGCATTCGCAGCCCCCGCATGCGACCGAATGTCCATGGGGGTCGCTAGACACCTTATGGGTGGCTCGGCGCCACATGTCGCGCTAATGTATATAAAAAAAAACAATATTGATTTAGCCTCTCTTGGCAGTACACTGCGCTCAGATTTGTCATATTTACATTGTAACATTTCGCCAGTTTGATTATCACAGCGAAGAAGAACTGACAAGAAATTTCAATGGATATTTTTGCAATGTGCACCTTAGTCTACACCACACTGCCACATGAAGAATTCAATTATGTTAAAATCTAATTATTCCGTCAGGCAATGGTTTTGAATAGATTGTTTGTATCGTTTATTTGGAAGATTATTGTAAATTTAACCCGTTCAGACAATATTTTGCCATAATTGGTTCGAGCTGTTGGTATGCGTATGGCCGAGTGGTCTGGCCGTCGGCTTCTTTTGCGAGAGGTCCGAGGTTCGAATCCAACTGGCGTGTACCAATGAGTTTTTTTTTCTGATTTGAGAATAAATTATGTGCATACCTTCACCCACTGTTCCATATTTCGGATTCAATGAAAAAAGGTAGGTCCACCAGATTCACTGGAGGAAATTGCCTAAGGCAATAAGCCTGCGATTGCCACACATAAAGTGTATCGTATTATTCTTTCTTACGTTTTGGTATACGTTGAGGGTCAGGTTTTTGCTCAGCTGGTCCCTGTATAGTGGCAAGTCGGGGCGGAAGGGCGGCGCGCTGTAGTCGGATATCAGCAGCAAACTCAACACGGCTCCTGCTGGCTCCTGCCGCAAGCAGTTGAACAAACCTGCCGCGAGAACAGGCGGTATGAAGAGAAGCACTGAGAATCGAGATCAGGAAACTAGATAAAGTGGAAACTCACCGAGGAGGCCGGCGCAGGGATCGCACTCGGAGACGAGGACGAGTCTGTCGCAGGTGCGCCACTCCGCCTGAACCAGCTCCACCCACGGGAACTTGCTGTTGGACTTCACCGTGATGTACTTCGTGCTCTTCCTGCAGTCTGCAGCCGCGCGCTTCTTCAGCAGCACCATGCTCTCGTCGTCACACACATTCACACCCACCACGTGCCATTTGTCACCAAACACTTTCTCATCTGGAATGCTTTTTTCGCGGCTAAGGAGCAGACCGCTTTTACCGATTGAGTCGTAGAGCTGATCGAGGGCCTGCAGACAGATAAAAACAATCAAAACTCTGTCTCACTAGACGCATTGAGAAGCCGGTTGGAACGAATGAGCCGGATCATGACAAATTGTCAGAGACGGGTTTGACGAAATTCTAGATGATATTGATACAGCCTAATGTTTTCCGTGCACTTCAGTCTAGCCGGGACTACCAAAGGGAAGCAGTGACGTAGCACCTAGTTCGCACCAAGACAAGTTGTAATGGGCTGATATCACTGGCGTGTAGTAGGCGATGTCAGTTATGTCAGGTTAATGAATATAATAAATGGTTAAGACAAAATAAAGTCTTTTTCAACTCAGTAGGACATGATAATGGTATACATGTACCAGACTACGATAGACTTACATTTTTGCGACAACTTATATTGGTTACAATAACCAGATCAGCATTTTTCACTTCGCTGACGTCTGCGATAGGAGCGTCTATGGCCGGAGTCCTGGCCCTCGCGACTTTCACATGATGCCCATTTTTAGCGTAAGGAGTGTCCTTCAAGATTTCAGAGACGAGCGGTTCTAGAGGATCCTTGCTGTCCACATCGAGTATTTCCAGGACATCGAAGGAATATTCCGTTGTGTTCTGAAGCGCGAGCTGGACTTGAGTGCGTACTGCTTCTTTCATCTGATTCAACAGGACAATCAAACAAATTAGAATATAATAGAATGTTTATTTATAAATAGAGCCAGCATGCATGGGTAGTGCTGTGCCCGAGTGTATGGTTCTGCGGGGTGAAAAGAATCAGGACACATACAGCCCATACACTACTCGCGAAACCACGCTCAGCCAGGAACATGTCAACTGTGAGGCGGGTAAAGATAGATATGCAGTATACATACACGCTTAATAGAAACCCTGCATAAAAAAAGAAGTATTGCTTATACACGAGAACGTAGAAGTACAGGACCACACCATATTAGCATATGCACAATACCATATCACTAATAATGATTTCATCAAGACAAGTTTTGATGCAGGCAACTATATCAGATTCAATATAAAAAAAGTAGGAGGTAAAGTCTGTTCCCACATCATGCGGAAAAAAGAGCATCAACCTTTGAGCGTTAGCTCCCTTGCACAAACGCTAGCTCGTAGAGCGGTGTCTCTCTATCTCTCTCTCTCTCTCTTGCAGGTAGATAAGGCGCAAGAGAGATGGCGCTATACGCGCCACGCAAGAGAGCCAACGCTCTAAGATCAATGTCCTTTTTTCCGTGTGGTTTTGAAATAGACTTTAGTAGGCGAGCTATTACCGCCCCGGGTTGATTTAGTTTCATGAATTCGATGTGTATTATGATGACATGTAATGTCGCTGCCGATGACGTTAATGCATGTTATGCTTGAATCTGTCCGTGAGAGTCTATTTGGTGCAAATCTGACGAGCACTTTTGACGCTATCGCAAGTTGTACTGAGCGCGAGGCAAGAGCAAACTTGGGTAGATGGTGGTGACGTTTTTGGTGGAGGAGGGAGGTCGAGTGCACGGTTTTGTCATGTTTTGTGTGGTAGTATTCACGTTTGTATGTTGTATAGTTTGGCAGCACTAAGCCATCGAAAGTAAATACTTTAACATCGCCAACTTTCTGGAATGCTCGCCTTGTTGCGAAACGTAAAACGTTCATGAATTCACGTCAAAACTCACCCCAATAACGTTGCGGTTCTCGTTCGGTACGAATTCGTATTTTTTTATTGAACTAAACTGGTTGAGCAGTTTCGGACAGCGATAAGGTTTCATTTCAACTAATTCTACACCACCGCATCTGAAATAACATTGAGACGATATTCAAGCATGTGAATAAAATAGTATACGCTATTGTAGAATATCATAGAACAGAACAGACTATAATATAACCTATTTATTGCACACAATTGATAGAAAAAAATGTATAGGTAAACGAAAAAAAAAGATACAGGAGTGCGCAAAGGCGGACTGATCAATGCAAGTGATTCTTCCAGTTAACCTTTAAGTGATGGGGAATAAAATTATATAGAAAAAGAACTATCTATGGTAATGAATTCTGTTGTAATGTTACACTTTTAATGGAGCCTCAGGTACCATGATACATTTAAATCTCTAAAGCTTTTTGAAATGCTGGAGGAAACCTATGTAATTACGTTTAAATTTGGTTTCCCAACCCTGCTAAAACTCATCCGATGGTGACTTTTATGGGATGAGAGAACCCCTCTTATCCGCTGAAACCCACGCAACAATTTAACAAACCAAGTATTACGCAACCATTTGTTAGCCTCGTTAGCTCAGTGGTGCGGTCAGTCGTGATCATAAGCACACCTAGGCGCGGCCAGTGCTTGAATGGGCGCCCGCTCGACCGTTGGAGGCGGACCGTGGTTCGGTTTCCACGTAAAACTGTAGGTCCCTTCCCTTCTTACCGTACTAGGTGGTAGGGGTTAACACGCCCGGGTTGGTACCCCCGCACTGAATGCAAGCTTGGTTTAAACGGCTATGTAAATAGTTTGTGTTTTACATACAGTTCAGTATGGCCGGAACGACCGAAGGGAAGCACTGGCATGGCACCTAGTTCACCAAGATTTTATGGGCTCACATCACGGATGTGGTAGGTGATGTAGCCAACCGTGTTAGTTTCCATAAAATGGTAAATTAAAATAAAATCTGGGTGTATTATTTATTAGTTTCGATGAACCTTCTGGCATTATTATTCGCGTAGGCTGTGCACGCCAGAAGTGGCCGGCTATCCTCAGGCAGTTTGTTCAGCAGCTGTCCGTGTTTCTTCACGTTCACGGCGAGCCTGAGGATCTCTCTGGGCTTGACCACCTCGCCCCAGTCGGCCCTTAGAGCCTCGAGCTGGATCAAGGAGTCCAGGAATGTGACCCAGTTGTTGTTCCACTTCAGCTCAGCCCTCGTGACACTCACGTCCGTGCTGTGGATACTCCTGAATGCGCCACTGCAAGAGGAATATATATTTCATCACGCTCTGTGTTCCAATAATTAGGGTCATACTCGTATAATTGGTGTCGTGCTGCTAGAAATCGGGCGAAATATCACACAACACCGACCTCCACCTGCAGTTGATAGGCAAACAAATTTATCGCTAGGCAAAGTGTTACACTGTATGACTTGGTAGAAGAACGTGCGAAGGTCAAGGCGTCAGTTGGCTATCGTGTAGCCCTTTAGCACGACATTTTGTCCGAGTTCAAGAAATTATGCAGTGCAGAACATCAACACAGTAGGTAAACGGAGGGTAAGAATAATATAGGTATGAGTCAAAGTTGGGCATGGCAGACGAAGCATGAAAGCAGGATTAAGACTGTGGAAATGCGCGTGTGGAGTTACAATGAAAGATAGATTCAGAAATAGTGTAGTGCGCGAGCGCTGTGGGCTGATAGAAGATATAGTGACAAGGATTGAGAAAGGGATGCTTCGGTGGTTCGGTCATGTTGGAAGAATGGATGATAGGAGACTAACGAAAGAAATTTATGAAGCAAGTGTGAGTGGAAGTACCAAGCTAGTAAGCAAGGGCCAAGTGCGTAGTACCCGTAACCGACGAGCATGCATGAAGAACATTATAGACCTGTAGCGCTAGGATTTTTGGTTTCAAAAATATTAAACTTGTTTATTTTTCGCATATAGTTTCCGAACCATTTGCCCAACCTAATATATCAGTTTGTGTCATCCTAGGAATTTGCATACGTAGAAATTTAGGTATTTGTCTTTTAGATCAGTATTGGACGAAAAGAAAATTAGAAAAGAAAATTTTACTTTAATGTTAATATTGAAGTAGTAACCGATGTGCAAACACATTTTGTGTCATCTCTGTCCACGGAAATCCTTATATTTAACCAGTACCTAATACATCGCCCAAATAGCCATAAAAGAATATTAGAAAAGGTTAAATAGGTGTTACGCGTTTTAGAGTACTGATATCTGTTGTTCAAAATATTTTGTGTCGAATTCATCCACGACATTTATAGATATTTAATATTTTTATTACAACAACCTCTAAAAGCCACAAAAGATAATACGGGTTATTAGAGTTTACGTCTTTTTGATTATTATAGTGTAACAAAACACTATTCATAATTTGTGTCGTTTTTAACCACGGAATTTTATTATATGAAAAAAAAAACTAACTTCGCATGAAATGCGAGCGCGGGGAATAGCGCGGGCGCGGGCGGCGGGGCGGCGGGAGGCGAGCGAGCGAGCGAGGCACGCCACGCCACGCCGCCTCGTACCTATTTGATTAATTTTAGGTGCAAACCTATGTAAAAAAATGTGTTGTTGCGAGTCGATGTTAGCGGATATTTACTTAACTGAAGTTCCTATTTGATTTAAGTTAATTGATAGTGTGTTTATTATATTGTACGTAGTGTAGTATGCGCGCAATATTAGCGAACAGATTCTTATTTTTACCCGACTACGGCGAAGCGAGAAGGAAGGTTATGTGTTTGACCGGTATGTGTGTATGTATGTATGTATGTATGTATGTATGTATGTATGTATGTTCATCTGTTCCCTCATACATAACTTCGAAACTACCTATTTATCATAATTTACAAATCGAAGGTATTGTTGGATGCGTCTTGACCGTCTGCTGGTTGACTATGGTTGGCTGGTTGGCTATGTGACGTCCCATAAAATTGGATATGGCGCCCTCTAGAGGACATAAAGGGATGACCTAAAAAAATGTTTTTAGTGTGGGGTACCAAATGAAAGGGCTTAATTAGCACATTTCAAAAATTTATATATTGTTAGCTGTTGCTTTCGGATTTGCTTGCATGCATCCGATAATTGCGAATAATTTCTAAAATCTATCTATCTGTCACGTGAACCTTTGTTTTGGTCATAACTCGAGAACCACTGGTGCTAGACCCATCGTGTTGGTACTCAAACTTCATGTCTGGGTGAGATCTATCCATCTGTCACGTGAACTTTTGTTTTGGTCATAACTCGAGAACCACTGGTGCTAGACCCATCGTGTTGGTACTCAAACTTCAGGTCTCGGTGAGATCTATCCATCTGTCACGTGAACATTGGTCATAACTCGAGGACCACTGGTGCTAGACCCATCGTGTTGGTACTCAAACTTCAAGTCTCCATGAGATCTATCCATCTCTCACGTGAATTTTTTTTGGCCATAACTCGAGAAACACTGGTGCTAACCCATCGTGTTGGAAGTTTGAGTACCAACACGATGGGTCTAGCACCAGTGGTTCTCGAGTTATGATCAAAACAAAAGTTCACCTGACAAATGGAGAGATCTCACCGAGACTTGAAGTTTGAGTACCAACACGATGGGTCTAGCACCAGTAGTGGTTTTCAAGTTATGACCAAAACAAAAGTTCACGTGACAGATGGATAGATCTCACGGAGACCTAAAGTTTGAGTACCAACACGATGGGTCTAGCACCAGTAGTGGTTCTCAAGTTATGACCAAAACAAAAGTTCATGTGACAGATGGATAGATCTCACCGAGACCTGAAGTTTGAGTGCCAACACGTTGGGCCTAGCACCAGTGATTCTCGAGTTATGACCAAAACAAAACTTCACGTGACAGATGGATAGATCTCACCGAGACCTGAAGTTTGAGTACCAAGACGATGGGTCTAGCACCAGTGGTTCTCGAGTTATGACCAAAACAAAAGTTCACTTGACAGATGGATAGATTTCACCGAGACCTAAAGTTTGAGTAGCAACACGATGGGTCTAGCACCAGTGGTTCTCGAGTTATGACCAAAACAAAAGTTCACGCGAGAGATGGATAGATCTCACCGAGACTTGAAGTTTGAGTACCAACACGATGGGTCTAGCACCAGTAGTGGGTCTCGAGTTATGACCAAAACAAAACTTCACGTGACAGATGGATAGATCTCACCGAGACCTGAAGTTTGAGTACCAACACGATGGGTCTAGCACCAGTGGTTCTCGAGTTATGACCAAAACAAAAGTTCACGGGACAGATGGATAGATCTCACCGAGACCTGAAGTTTTGAGTACCAACACGATGGGTCTAGCACCAGTAGTGGTTCTCAAGTTATGACCAAAACAAAAGTTCACGTGACAGATGGATAGATCTCACCGAGACCTAAAGTTTGAGTACCAACACGATGGGTCTAGCACCAGTAGTGGTTCTCGAGTTATGACCAAAACAAAAGTTCATGTGACAGATGGATTGATCTCACCGAGACCTGAAGTTTGAGTGCCAACACGTTGGGTCTAGCACCAGTGGTTCTCGAGTTATGACCAAAACAAAAGTTCACGGGACAGATGGATAGATCTCACCGAGACCTGAAGTTTTGAGTACCAACACGATGGGTCTAGCACCAGTAGTGGTTCTCAAGTTATGACCAAAACAAAAGTTCACGTGACAGATGGATAGATCTCACCGAGACCTAAAGTTTGAGTACCAACACGATGGGTCTAGCACCAGTAGTGGTTCTCGAGTTATGACCAAAACAAAAGTTCATGTGACAGATGGATTGATCTCACCGAGACCTGAAGTTTGAGTGCCAACACGTTGGGCCTAGCACCAGTGATTCTCGAGTTATGACCAAAACAAAACTTCACGTGACAGATGGATAGATCTCACCGAGACCTGAAGTTTGAGTACCAACACGATGGGTCTAGCACCAGTGGTTCTCGAGTTATGACCAAAACAAAAGTTCACTTGACAGATGGATAGATTTCACCGAGACCTAAAGTTTGAGTAGCAACACGATGGGTCTAGCACCAGTGGTTCTCGAGTTATGACCAAAACAAAAGTTCACGTGACAGATGGATAGATCTCACCGAGACCTGAAGTTTGAGTACCAACACGATGGGTCTAGCACCAGTGGTTCTCGAGTTATGACCAAAACAAAAGTTCACGGGACAGATGGATAGATCTCACCGAGACCTGAAGTTTTGAGTACCAGCACGATGGGTCTAGCACCAGTGGTTCTCGAGTTATGACCAAAACAAAAGTTCACGTGACACATGGATAGATCTCACCGAGACCTGAAGTTTGAGTACCAACATGATGGGTCTAGCACCAGTGGTTCTCGAGTTATGACCAAAAAAAAAGTTCACGTGACAGATGGATAGATCTCACCGAGACCTAAAGTTTGATTACCAACACGATGGGTCTAGCACCAGGGGTTCTCGAGTTATGATCAAAACAAAAGTTCACCTGACAGATGGAGAGATCTCACCGAGACCTGAAGTTTGAGTACCAGCACGATGGGTTTAGCACCAGTGGTTCTCGAGTTATGACCAAAAAAAAGGTTCCCGTGACAGATGGATAGATCTCAGCGAGCCATGAAGTTTGAGTACCAACACGATGGGTCTAGCAGCAGTGGTTCTCGAGTTATGACCAAAACAAAAGTTCACGTGACAGATGGATAGATCTCACCGAGACCTGAAGTTTGAGTACCAACACGATGGGTCTAGCACCAGTGGTTCTCGAGTTATGACTAAAACAAAAATTCACGTGACAGATGGATAGATCTCACCGAGACCTGAAGTTTGAGTACCAACACGATGGGTCTAGCACCAGTGGTTCTCGAGTTATGACCAAAACAAAAGTTCACTTGACAGATGGATAGATCTCACCGAGACCTGAAGTTTTAGTAGCAACATGATGGGTCTAGCAACAGTGGTTCTCGAGTTATGATGACCAAAACAAAAGTTCACGTGACAGATGGATAGATCTCACCTAGACCTGAAGTTTGAGTACCAACACGATGGGTCTAGCACCAGTGGTTCTCGAGTTATGACCAAAACAAAAGTTCATGACGAAGTTTCTAGTTCTCACAGAAAACGGGATATTAGTTCAGCCCGATTGTTTTAGGGTCATGAAAGGTAGGGTCAGTTTGAACTTATGCAAATTTGAAGCGAATCGAAGCGTCAATCTGAAATAATATTGACCACATTAACCATATTCGTAGGTATTGAGATTGCAGACGCGGGCTTTGTACAAAATTCCCACTGCATTATTATCTCTATAGGTAGATACCAAACTTCTTTGCACGAAGTGCGAGCGCGGGCGCGGGCGGCGCGGCGGGCGAGGCGAGCGAGCGAGGCACGCGGGGCAGGCCAGCCAGCCACCGGCGGCGGCGCGGCCGCCGCTTCGCATAGAAGAAATCGTAGGTACCGAACGAACGTGTGTGCGTGCGTATGCCCCCCGCCCGCCGCCACCTGCCCGCGTCCGTCCGCTTTGACCGCAACAACTGTTTTTGTGTTTTATTGATTTATTTCGTGCATGAAAATGACACAACTTTACAATGTACATTTTTCATGCATTGATGAAATTGAATATGTAAACTCTAATCATTCTAATGTTTTTTTGAAGCTTTTGTAGCTTGGAAAAATAACATAATTGAAAATCCTAAAATTGCGTGCCCTAATTTGGCACAAATTCGTTTAATGGGCAAATGTACGTGATCTGAGATAGGAAATAATAATTTTGTCAATTCTAATTTTCTTTTAGGCACTGTTTTTACATACTGACCATAGGCCAGTTTGCAATGGACGAAGATGACACAAACTGGGTTTGCACACTCCGCAGGCTATCCTAGATATGATACCATAATTATTTTAAAGTTTAGATTAATTTTGCCAGTTTTGAATGGAATTAAAAAAAACAACCACAAATCTTCGAATTGCTGAAAATGCAAGTGACAGATGTGACACAAAACGCAATATTATGCTTCTTATGTATGACTGTATCCACAGGCAAGAAATAAGCAAGTTTAGAATTTTTTAAACTTATGTCCTCAAAATAGGCCAGCGCTATCGGTCTATTATGGGAGGGGAAGAGGCGACAGAGGTGTGCCAGGATCGTGGCACGTGGAGATCCGTTGTCTCTGCCTACCCCACCGGGAAACAGGCGTGACGCTATGTATGTATGTATGTAGGAATGCATCGTTTATCCATCACCTCCTTTGAAGGGGAGAGTACCCTGAGGAGGTAAGCCATAAATCGGTGAAATGCAACGTCCTGGCAATCGCAGGCCAACTGATTAAACGGAAAATTTTGCTCACAGAATGGTGGCAACTGTGGTAGTGAAGCGACTGGCAGCTTAAATCTACGCCCTGCTACCTTTTCGAGGTTCAACTTCAGATTTATTTAAATCTTAAAAATTTAAGCGCCCCGCTAAATAACGGGATGGTTATGCGCCACCAACCGGTTTTATTCGCAGAAACGGGAAAATGTGGAACGCACTCCCTGCCCATCTATTTCCTCTCAAGCAGAGCCTGGGGTTTTTCAAAAGGGGCGTGAAATAGCTCCTGTCAGGCCGACATGGCATTCGCAATCCCCGTGCATCACACAATGTCCACGGTCATCGTTAGACACCTACTTGTAGGTGATGCAGTATGTCGCGCCATTCATAATTTTTTTTTAAGATATACTGCTCTTCGTTGTCAGAGAGAATTCTGTCAAAAATTCTGACAATTTCCCGGTAATCAAATAAATACCTGTATGTTTGTCCCTTAAGAGCGAAGATTTTATAAACATCTTCCTCCAGTATTAATGTTTCGTCCTCTGGACTGAGCGTCGGTTCCTCCAGCTCGTTATGCAGCAGCTTAGAACTCTTCTGAGCCGTGATCGTACCGGATGCGAGTTTATTACCTTCCGATGTTATCTGTAAATACGAAAAAAGTGATGTGTATAGAACAATAGAAGGATAGCAGATTTTGTATAAATCGAAGATCAGGTCCTGTTTGGAGTACTGTTCGCACCTGTGGGATGACTCTGTGAAATACCAGGTTGCGCCTCTGGACTCAATCCAGCGTCGAGCCGTGCGACTAGTGGGTGACCCCGAAGTGTTTTGCGATCTCGCGCCGGTCATTATGCCCGGTTGTATTTCAATGCACATGTTGGGTTGGCCCGTTGTCGCTTATCGGCCGCTAGCCCCTCTCCCGCTCACTTCCCGCCCCGCTCGAGCCCCTCTCACCGCCCGCTAGCCCTACTCCTGCTCGCTTTCCGCCCCGCGCGAGGTTCCTTCTCCCGCTCGGCTCCGCGCTCCGCCTTCCCCATACCTTACCTCATACCTCAGCGGATGGGACACCGTTTCTCTGTATGTATATTTCTTCGTAGCGATAGCTCTAGTAAAACATAACACCTAACTAACATAAGTTGTGTAACTTCTAATAATACAGAAACCGCCGAAACTACTTTATAAATTGTATACACACCTCGAAATTCCCAGTGCCCTTGTGTATCATAATGTTGAACTGAACGATTTTGCTCTTATCGAGGAACACATCGCCGTAGAATTTTACATTATCGAAGACAACAGAGAGCGCGGTGTAATGTCTATCCAGCATCATTCCCAGCGTCTCCCACACCAGCACTAGGTAGCCTGATGCTGGGTACACGTTGACTCCTGGAATGGAAGCAATTCTATTACCTGCTACCCCCATGACATCCACACTCTGTTCCTGTTTTTTTTTATGGAACGTGTCAGTTTTCATTAAAAAAACAGGCTACATCATCTACAACACCCGTAATGTCAGCCCATTACACCTTGGTGAACTAGGTGTTAGTGCTTCCCTGCGGTCGTGTCGGCTACACTGAACTGGACTGAAAACAAGAACGATTTACATAGTATTTTCAACCGACCTTTTCATTCAGGTACCAACACGGGCGGGTTATACCCTACCACCTAGTAAGGTAATAAGATAAGGGACCTACAGTTTTACGTGGAATCTGAACCACGATCAGCCTCCAACGGTCGAGCGGCCACCCATCCGTCCATTGACCGCGTCCAGGTGTGCTTATGATCCGACCGACTGTTGACCGATCGCACCACTGAGCCACCGAGGCTGACATGTTATAGCTAGAAGAAAGTCTCCTAGCACCTACCATTGATTACATTTCCGGTTAAGAACTTGTATTCCTGGTCGCATGTCGACAACGTCAACTCTCGCTCTCCAGAATGAATGAAGTTTCCAAGCACGAAGTAAAGCACGTACCTGGAAATTCGAAAGGTTCAATTCATCAGCTACAATTAATGAAAGCAGAATTTTTATATTGTAGAGGAATTTTATGAACCTGGCAAACTGTAAATATTATAGGGCTATTATCTGGCGGGGGCCAAGTCGAGCAAACACGGCCGTACCATCCCTTTCTCGAAGCAACTCACGGTACTCAAGCTCGTTCTACACGGACTCTTTCACAGTACAAACAGCTCGCCTCTGGAATAATCTGCCCGTGCATTTACGCTCCTCTACATCTATGAATGTATTTAAGATTAATTTAATCAAACGTCTCCTTTCCTTACCGAAGTAAAAGCAATTTTTATTACATACATATCTTTAATGCCCTTCTCTTATTCACCTGTCATTCAGTTGATCGTGTTGCACAATGGTACCACCGATCGATGTAGATAATATGTAAGTTTAATTTAATTTATTTTAGGTTTATTAATTAATTAATTTAATTTAGGTAGTTTTAGTTTTTATGTTGTTTGTTTTAAGTTTAGGTAATTTTAATTTAGGTAGTTATAGTTTATATGTGTAGTTGTTATATATTTTAAGTTGTCAATAAACTAAAATAAACCTAAATGTAAGTTTAATATATACATATATATGCTTATTTAAAGTATTTATGTAGTATTCGTATGTAGTTTATCATACATATTTCTTTACAGTCTAACACATTGCCACAAACTATTCTTGTTCGCCTGCATGTACTTCTCCCACATCCCAAAGGTTAGTTAGAATAGAATGCCTCGCGGCATTAAGCTCGCCTGTTGTACCTAATTTTTTAAATTGGTGTTCAATAAAGAATATATACATACATATACATACTTTTGGCCTACCTGTATCTTTGTTGTGGATTATTTATATATTATCTACCTACATATTATATTTCATATATGTATAGCAGAAATTTAAATAGACAGCAATAACTTACTATCTTATAGTACATGTTTTTTGAGCGATAAAAGAATTTCACTCCTCTGACTTAAATTTGCCATACTCAAAATTGTGACAGCATCGTGAAACGTTAACCTATATACATTTTGAGAATAGGTAATTAAAATTTGTATGGAAAAAATAAATTTTGTTTTGTTTCAAAAAATGGTTTTTCTTCACAGAACTTGTTTAGTTTCACATATACAGGGTGTTAAAACGGCGAGTACATTAATTTCGCCAGCGCAATTCTCATGTTTTTCCGAGACAAAAAAGTAAATAAAGTTTTTCCCTAAAGTGTCTAGTTTCCAAGATATTAATTTTGGAAATTTATGTTTTCGTCTAGTGTAATTTGACGCGTGAGGGGGGAAGGTGCTGGCGCGGGAACGGTTAGGGACAAAAAACTCACACTGCGCCGCCTCCGCACATCTCCTCTCTCCGCGCACTCGTCCCTGCTCGCTCACTCACCGCGCGCCTTTCATTCCCACGTTCGTGAGGAACATTAGATCCTTTTACACTAAATAAATTAATTAGTTTGTATGAAAACTGTAACTTTTTATTGAAAGGGAATTCAGAAAAAAGTTATTAGACTTTTTTGTTACTCTTGATCCCAATAATCATTTCCTAAATTTAATGTACTCGCCGTTTTTACACCCTGTAGAATAACCCATAAGGGGGTTATTCTATATGTCAGTTAAAAATATTACGGGGGCAACTGCAACACCGTGTATATATACCCTTGCCCCTTACTAGGTGGCAGGCTCAAATTATTATTATTATTTTTTTTTTTTATGGAAACTGACACGGTTGGCTACATCACCTACAACATCCGTGATGTCAGCCCATAACACCGGGTGAACTTGGTGCCACGTCAGCCTTCCCTTCGGTCGTGCCGGTTACACTGAACTGGACGGAAAACACAAACTATTTACATAGCCGTTTCGACCGATCTTTCATTCAGTGCGGTGGTACCAACCCGGGCGGGTTAAACCCTACCACCTAGTAATATAAGAAGGGAGTCATCATAAATTGTAGCCGACTGGGTTGGTACCACCGTACTGGGTGTAAGATGGCCACATAGCAGCCTCGGTTGTGTTCTCCTCTAGTCCAGTATAGCCAGCAATCCAGGGAAGTCTCCGGTATGGCACCTACCTTCTCGGAGGTGATATTGGCTGGTCGGAGCATGCGCTTTAGCCCCTCCAGCTCAGCCACCCATACCGGATTACATAAAAAAAAGGTGTCTAACGACGCCCATTGACATTCAGTCGAATTGGTCAATCGGGTTGCGAATGCCATGCCGGCCTGACAGTTACCCATTCACGCCCCTCTTGAAGGAGCCGAGGGTCGAGAGTGAACTTGGGGGGAAATATTTAGGCCTTCCATAGTTTACCAGTTCTTTGGAGAAAAGATCTGTAGAACCGATTGATATGCATCCGTCGTAAGTCTAACGTGCAGGGATGCAATGTCCGAAACATCTGTTCGACTTCAGGAACGTCACACAAGGCTATTTTAGTTGATCTTATCTGCAGTCACAAAGAGAAGTCTCCTCCAGACAGATATTAAACGAATTGG
Organism: Nematopogon swammerdamellus; assembly: GCA_946902875.1. Taxonomy (NCBI): domain Eukaryota; kingdom Metazoa; phylum Arthropoda; class Insecta; order Lepidoptera; family Adelidae; genus Nematopogon; species Nematopogon swammerdamellus. The sequence goes on from OX336356.1 coordinate 13,909,302, forward strand.
GCACTGTGGCGGAGTCGGCTGAGTTGGACGAAATATTTTAATTACAGTAGCCTATATTTTAATAATTTATTTTGGACTTTATATGATCACAATTTAATTTATTTTAAATAAGTTCAATTCATTTTTATCGCTGTTTGAACTTAAACAAATATTGTATTTAATTAATAGAGCTATATTACCAATCTTCCGAGTGCTCCCATTCAACAAGGGGAGACAGCATGGGAGTATCCACAGACACTGGAAACTGCACTTCTGGGTAGATGTTCGCCACTTTAGGGTTTAGACCGGCTTCATACAACCTGCAACACAATAAATTGTCATTACATAATGTGAACTTATTTCTACATGATGTTTTGGTAACACTTAATTTTTACTTAGTTTGCACTTAATATATTTGGGACATTTCAAACTGTAGTCTCGGAGGTTGAAATAACCTCAGTAAGCTTACCATCAATTAATACTTTGTGAAGGAGATTTTGAACATAAAAACTTGTCTATAAGACATTTATTGATATCTACGAATGGCAACTGGTCATCTTGATTGCAATTATTCGAAATAATAAGGACTACAAAAGGAAACAAAAAAACCGGCCAAGTGCAAGTCGGATTAGCGCACCGAGGTTTCCGTACCACTACGTAAATGGTTGGTTTTTATTATTATTTGTTATTTTACTTTAGATTCGCACCGATGTATTTCGCGTGTGACGCCAACTATCGGTGACCGTTCATACTTTTGTAGTTAAAATATTTGGATAATTCGGTAGATGGCGCATTATGCAAAATTATGCAAATTATGATACTTGTAAGGGGTTCCCCTTTTTATAATTCTTTTTTATTATTTCTTAGGATATCTGCACTAATAACACATATTCTGTGAAAATTTCAACCGGCTACCTATTACAGTTCTAAAGATACAGCCATAAGATGGACAGACAGGACGGCGGCGGCGCAGGCTGGAATTTTGAAATCCAAACCTCCATTATCATTCACAATGAAATGGTCTTGTAGAAAAATATGTCGGGATAGACAAAAATATCAAGCTATTACTTCGGTACTTGTTTTATTACGTAGACGAGAGATTTCAAACCAGAGTGAAAATTAATTAACGACAATCAGGTAGTCAACTCCTGCATGAGTCCCTGCATGATACCTGATTCCGTACGGAGTACGGAAACCTAAAAATTAATAAGTAAGGAACTTACTTCCCAATGGCGGTGAGGAAGAACTCAACATTATCTCTATGACCGCGCTTGGTGAGTGGTATGTTGATGCAGTCGGCGGCGAGCGACCGGCGCAGGATGGCCTGCAGCAGGCCGTGCGGCGCGACCTCGATCGTGATGATAGCAAGAGCTGAACACTGAGAGCAGAGCAGAGAGCGTCTCGTACTTGCCGACGGCGTCTAAGAAGAACTGTGCGTTGTCGCTGTGGCCGCGCTTGGTGAGCGGCACGTTGATGCAGTCGGCGGCGAGCGAGCGGCGCAGGATGGCCTGCAGCAGGCCGTGCGGCGCGACCTCGATCGTGATGATAGCAAGAGCTGAACACTGAGAGCAGAGCAGAGAGCGTCTCTTACTTGCCGACGGCGTCTAAGAAGAACTGTGCGTTGTCGCTGTGGCCGCGCTTGGTGAGCGGCACGTTGATGCAGTCGGCGGCGAGCGAGCGGCGCAGGATGGCCTGCAGCAGGCCGTGCGGCGCGACCTCGATCGTGATCGCGTTAGGCGGGATCTGCCGGGACGTCTCCTCGAACAGCACCGGACTCTGAAATGTACTGAGGGTTACCATCGTATACGTTTGTAACGCATATATATCATAAGGGTTCTGCAAGCGAGTTCACCAGAAATTAGTTTTATTATTCCTTGAGATAGTATCAAGATTACCACTACACAATCTGTCAAAGTTTGAATAGGATCAGCGGGTTTGGTGTCAAACAGGATCGTTATACGTATAGCTAGAAAGAACCTTATAGCGCAAACGAAGTTCATTCCTTTGATTGTCAAATTTAAAACAACCTTAAAACACATTTTTATTTGATAGATAATGAACAACAATTGCAAGGAGTTAAAAAATAGTGTAGTACGAGAGCGCTGTTGTCTGAAAGAAAATATAGCGACAAAGATTGAGAAAGGAATGCTTCGGTGGTTCGGTCACGTTGTTGGAAGAATGGATGATAGGAGACTTTTATGGAGAAATTTATGGAGAAAATGTGAGTGGGAGAGTCGGGAAGGGTCGCCCTAAGCGCATGTACGTGGACCAGATCGGGCATGTGTTCAAAAAGGGTCAAGTGCCTAGTACCCGTAACCGACGAGCATGCATGAACTACATTACGAGAGTGGAAGAGGCGAAAGAGGTGTGTCAGGATCGTGGGACATGGAGATCCGTTGTCTCTACCTACTCAACCGGCAAATACGCGTGACGCTATGTATGTATGTATGTGGATATGAACAAGACAAGGCGAAAGTAAATGAAGTTACCAGTAGATTGTTGGTGTGGTACTCCGCAGAAGAGAACTGCGCTTCAGGCTCATTCCATTTTGATTGAGGTACTGAAGTGGACAGCCACCGCGCCGTCCGCGGCTTCGGGTCCTTGATGACTTTACGGAGATACTTCAATAGATCTGGACCTAGCAATTACAGGAACACATTTAGGTTTTTTCTCAAAATTTCAGAGTTTTAGGACTTGTAGATATCTTAACGATATCAAAGACTACTTACCTGCTTGAGCGATATATTTGGAGTGGTACGCGATGTTAGAGCAGGGAACTTCTTTAGCGAACACTCCGTCGGCAGTGAGTTGTGCGACGAAACTCTTCATGATGTCTGCTGGTCCGGAAATTGTGCAGGAGTCCGGTCCGTTGTGGCAGGCGATCTCGATCCCCGGCGGGCATAGTGATTTCATCTGTGCATTGTTACATTTCAATTATATATACACACTTCTTCTAACATATATTTCGACTTCAGTCGTCGTCAGTGTTATACATTTAAAATAAAGATAAAAACAATATTTAATATTCTTAGATTTAAGATGTTTGAGGTGTCAAATGATGATGACGGAATAGATGGCGTTCTCATGGGTTTGAATTTTTGGAATGAACTTATGATTTAATGGCCGATATTTAGGCCTGGTGAATGATATGTGCCGAGGTTCCAGATGTATGATGATTCCCAGGTTCTTAGTTCTATTTCTTTGTGCGGTGGGCTAAATGACTCAATGATGCGGACGGTGAAGATTGAAATGGAGTTTGGTGGTATCGGCCGTGTGTAATTTCAATATGCGAGCGTTTCAGTGGGAGATTTGGAGATTTGGACTAATGATGAGTTTGGGCTGGAGAAGTACAAACATTATGCGATATATTTTACAAATGGTAACCTCTTGATATCCACGGCCTACAGCTGCCATGGAGCCGCGGATGAAGGGCGTCTGTACGGACACGAGCCCTCTGCTGTACGCGGACAGAATCATCTCCTCTGCAGTGAAGCAGCCGTCTGCGTACGCGCAGCCCAACTCGCCAACGCTGTGTCCTGAGAATATAATATTGATACATTTTGAAAAGGAAGTGAAATCATTTTAACCGTTTTAACCGTTTTGATATAAATGAATTTACTTTAACTATAATATTTTATTTAACGGAATAATTATATTATTGTCTTCTTACTTTCCTGATTTCGCGCCGGTTCCTTGTTAACTTCTAAGGTATCACGTAAAATTGTACGTTACCTTACAAGGTGGTATAGTTTAACTTGCCCGGGTTGGTATGACCGCACTGAATGAAAGGTCGGTTGAAACGGCTATTTAAATAGACGCGTTTTCCGTCCAGTTCAGTGTAGCCGGCACGAGCGAAAGGAAACACTGACATGGCACCTAGTTCACCAAGGCGTTATGGGCTGACATCACGAATGTCATCACTAGTAGGTGATGTAGCCAACCATGTCAGTTTCCATAAAAAAAAAGCCTCAGGTGCACTCCGGGAGTGCCGGCAGAAGTGAAGACACCGTAACATTGCTTAAAAAAAAAAGTTTTAGTTTTATGTTTATTTATAAGGGTTTAAAAAAAATAATAAAAAAAAAATAATGAAAAAAAAATATAAAAAAAATAAATTTATGAAAAAAAATATTAAAAAAAAATATTAAAAAAAAAATATGAAAAAAAAAATTATAAAAAAAAATTGATGTAAAATTTAGTAGAACGGACAGACATGCATTTGTTACGGAACCCAACATTCATTTTGCAGAACTTAGTAGAATGGACAGACATAAACGTGTTACGGAACCCTACTTTTATTATAAAATAACCGTCGGAGGACCTTGGTTGAAAATTGTAAAATTTAGTAGAACGGACAGACATGAATTTGTTACGGAACTCTACATTCATTTTGAAATAAATGTTAAATTTAGTAGAACGGACAGACATGCATTTGTTACGAAACCCTACAATTCATTTTGCAGAACTTAGTAGAATGGACAGACATAAACGTGTTATGAAACGAAACCCTACAACCGAAACCGGGAGTGCCGGCAGATCCCGTGCCAATCGTAACTTAACCCTTATTGCAATGACTTAAGGTTACATTTTAAATAATAATAATGGTGACTTGCGTGGCGCTGTACGCTTACTATCTTCTGAAGACAGTGTCGCGGAGGACACTTCACAAACCTACGAAGCACTCAAATGTAAACATCCGTCGGGGTCTACGAGTTCAGCCTACCCAGAACCCCCGGAAACAGATTTGCCATATACAGGTGTAACAGGAGAGCTTCCTTCCCCAACGGCTCGGCTGGTGGTTTTGACGGATTACGACCGCAACATTTGAAAGACCTACTGAACGGAGCAAATGGTACAGTTACAATTAAATTACTGGATACATTAATAAAACTGTGCAACCTCATGTTAGCAGGCCAGGTCAACGCTGACGTCTCTCCGTTTCTCTATGGAGCCTCCTTGTGTGCTTTTATAAAAAAAGACGGTGGTATTTGTCCTATTGCAGTCGGGTGCACGCTTAGACGTCTAGTCTCGAAAATGGCATGCAGAAGTATTTTGAATACACTTGGCAATAAACTAAAGCCTAAACAGCTTGGTTTCGGGAACAAGTCCGGTTGCGAGGCAATAGTTCATGCGACTCGCACGTACTTAAAGAGGAACACAAACGCAGAAATCATAATGAAGGTCGACGTAAGAAACGCTTTCAATTCCGTAAACCGCGCTTGTATGCTACAAGAAGCAAAGAAGCATATCCCCGGCTTGTACAAATACGTTTGGCAATGTTACTCCGTCTCATCGCACCTCTTTTACAACAACCACGACCCGATCACTTCGGCCACGGGATTCCAGCAAGGTGACCCGCTCGGACCCGCTCTGTTCAGTCTCTCCGTGCATCCCGTAATAGAAGAACTATGCTCTGAACTCAACCTGTGGTACCTAGACGACGGGGTGCTTGGTGGAACGCTAAACTCCGTTTTAGAGGATCTCGAAAATTTGAAAAATAATTTTCAGTCAATGGGTTTAGTGCTCAATTTCGAAAAGTGTGAAGTATTTTTAACTGCAAACGTCTGTAATGTGAGAAAATCAGAAATCCTAAACAATATAAAGGCGGTCGCACCAGGAATTAGGGTGGTTTCAGAACAAGAATTATCACTTCTTGGCTCTCCAGTCTTGGAAGAAAATATGGTACCAACGATAAAGAAAAAGAAAGAAATCTTGTTAAAATTTGCAAACCGTTTGGTCAATTTACAACCGCATGTCTCTTTCTACCTTTTAAGGCATTGCTTTTATATTCCAAAATTTACATACCTTCTCCGCACAAGTCCATTTTGGAACCACATAGAGGAAATATTAGATTTAGATAACATTTTAAAAACAACTGTAAACACTATTTTTAATATAAATTTAGAAATTCAAGATAAAGCCTGGACACAAATAACTTTACCAGTTAGGTTCGGTGGATGCGGAGTCCGTTTGGTCCAGGATGTCGCCTTGCCTGCCTTCCTCTCGTCGATCCACAGTGTATCAAACCTCATCGGTTCTGTATTAAGCCCGTCACTCGGTGACGTTGAGGTTGTACACTCGGTCGAGGCGAGGGAGGCGTGGCTGGTGAAATGTCCCAATCAATTTCCACCAGTTTTCCCAAATTCGCAACGTGGCTGGGACGAACCCGTTATTAATTCAATTTGTAGAGTTCTCTCTCTGGACGGCAGCGACGCTGACAAGGCACGCATCCTGGCATCGTCGCGGACTGAATCCGGTGCGTGGCTTAATGCATTTCCGTCACCACATCTTGGCACTCTGCTTGACAGAGATACGCTACGCATCGCTTTCTGTCTGCGGTTTGGTGTCAGGATCTGTCAGCAGCATATATGTGTTTGCGGTGAATCCGTGAGGACATTAGGGCATCATGGTCTTTCCTGCTCCAGGAGTGCTGGCAGGATATCGCGCCACGCTGACATCAACCGTATTCTAAAGCGCTCCCTTGCATCTGCGAATATGCCTAGTATGTTGGAACCTTTTGGCCTGTCTAGAGACGACGGAAAACTGCCAGACGGTCTCACACTCTTGCCGTGGAAGCAGGGGAGGGCTTTGGTTTGGGATGTCACGTGTGCCGATACCTTAGCTCCTAGTCATGTAGTGGGCTCTAGTCAGGTTGCTGGCTATGCCGCAGCAAAGGCAGAAAAAGCGAAACATCTGAAATACAATACTATTACATAAGTAGCACTACGAGTTCGTTGCCTTTGCTGTGGAGACTCTTGGGGTGTGGAGTCCGGACGCTAAAGACCTCGTGAAGCAGCTAGGTCAGCTGCTTATTGAAGCGTCCGGGGACCGTCGTGCCAAAGCGTTCCTCACTCAAAACATCAGCCTCGCCATCCAGCGCGGGAACGCGGCGGCTGTCCTCGGGACAATGAATGATGTCCCGAGGATGCAGGAATATTTTTATTTTAATCTAAGGTGTTACATTTCTGTTTAATTTAATTTTTTCTTTGTCTAATAAAGATTTACGCTCAAAATAATAATGTCGCTGTCGCGGTGTTACGAACAGAATTGATCCCGTGCCACTGTAACTTAATCCTTAATGCAATGACTTAAGGTTACATTTCGCTTTTCGAGACTGACGAGGACGCGATGACGCGAGTTTAAATTTTTTTACCCATGCGCCGCTAAAGAAGTTTTCACTTCAAAAATTGAGCTATCTTCTCATTTGCCTAGATTTTTATTTGCAATAAATTAAAATGCTAACCGATGATGTTGTCGGGCTGAATGCCGAGAGCGGTGAGGAGGTCGGTGAGGCCGATCTGTACCGCGGCGATACCGACGAACGAGTGCAGGATGTTGTCGTACATGCGCGGCTCCGGCTCCGTCAGGATGCGCAGCAGGTCCACACCCTTCGGCGCCAGGGCCCGGCAGCAACTGAGGGGGTTTGAAGCTCTCACAGTATACTTTTCGGAAAGCACCTTCGGTTGGTTCTGCCAGTAGTAATGTTGGGAACCTAAATATTCGAGGTAGGTGGTCGAGTGGTTTGGGTATCGGCTTCTCATGCGAGTGGTCCGCGGTTCGAATCCGGCGGCGCACATTTGAATGAGGGAACAGCGAAATCTCGAACCCTGTTAAGCACGAGCTGTTAAGGCTCTGTCTATCCCGTATTCACCCGCACTCCTCTTTCAAGGCGCCGCTTTCGCTGGTTGGAGTAGGATGCAACACAATCAATCAATCAAAAATTTGGATTTTATTTTTTTATTATTTTAACTATGGATCGAAACAAAAAAGTAAAAAGCTACGCATTTAGATATATATTCAAAAATTAAATATATTTCTACCAAAGTCTTGATTTGGTCACGTTGCCTTAAATACGCTATTAAAATTAAAATCAGACGTATGTTCATAATTTTTTCTATCTAGCGAAGTTAATCAAATCGTGTTTTCAAAAATCTATCGATCTGCGCTAATATATTTATTATTACATATATTAAGTATTACATATATTAAAACTGAATGTGTCAGGTGAGTAATATTGGTGGTAAACTTCTTGAAATTCGAGTCAGACGCATCCTCACGTCACCTCAAAGAAGAGGGCGGGTTTAATGTCTTTGCCTCAAAGCCTCACCGTTCAATGGCGGCAGCGAAGATGGGTATTCTCATGAGCTGAGTGCCCATGCCGCTCCACTGGGAGCCCATGCCGCTGTACACGAACCACACGGGACGCTTCAGGCCTGGGTAGTAGTCCACGTTCTGCGCGAGGCTCACCGTCTCACCGTCTTTCGTTGCTGTTGAATTCGTTGCGGAGTTATATTCAAACTGGTTTCCTTTAGACCATCTTTAGCTAGGTTATTTGATGTCTTAACTTTAACCCAACCATTTTGTCAGCCTCGGTAGCTCAGTGGTGCGGTCGGTCGACTGTTGTTAAGCAACCCTGAGCGCGGTCATTACTTGGATGGGTGACCGCTCGACCGTTGGAGGCTGACCGTGGTTTGGATACGACGTAAAACTGTAGGTCCCTTCCCTTCTTACCTTACTAGGTGGTAGGGTTTATCCCACCCGGGTTGGTACCACCTCACTGAATGAAACGTCGGTCGAAACGGCTATGTAAATAGTTCGTGTTTTCCGTCCAGTTCAGTGTAGCCGACATGAAATGAAGGGAAGTACTGACATGGCGCCTAATTCACCCGGTGTTATGGACTGACATCGCGGATGTTGTAGGGGATGTAGCCAACCGTGTCAGTGTCCATAAGCAAAACAAATTATTAAGGAAACTACATCACCATGCACTTACCGATCAAATCGTACCCTCTGAACACATGTCCGCGTATTTCGCTCTCGTAGATATTGTGGAGCAGTCGGACATACTCCACGTCTACCGGACGAGACTCTGCGTCCTTGAAAATCCTTTCGACGGCCGACTCATTCCTCCCGGACGCGATGAGCAGGCGCGGCAGGTCATCAGTTGAGAGGTTTCTATGTTTCTAGATCAATACATTCGGGTTAAGCGAATCTGGGAACGAAGCTAGTTTGTCTTAGCAGCATGATGAGGAGTACCAACATTGTCTGGAAAAGATCTAGACAAATGACAGCCTCGGTAGGTCAGTGGTTTGGTCGACTGCCGTACGTCAGCACACCTGGGCGCGACTAGAACTTGGATTGGTGGCCGTTCGACCGTTGGAGGCTGACCGTGGTTGAGATTCCACGCAAAACTGTGGGCTCTTACCTTATTACCTTACTAGGTGGCAGGGTTTATCCCTTCCGGATTGGTACCACCACACTGAATGCAAGGTCGGTCGAAGCGGCTATGTAAATAGTGTGTATTTTCCTTCCAGTTCAGTGTAGCCGGCACGACCAAAGGGAAGCACTGACATGGCATCTAGTTCACCAAGGTCTTCTGGGATGATGGCCAAAAAGTAGGTGATGTAGCCAACTGGGTCAGTTTAAAAAGTATATGTGGAAACGCTATTGGTATTACTGGCAGCATATTAACCTTCATCGATGCATATCCGTTGAAGAGTACGTGTACGTTGACGCCGGAGAAGGAGTAGCTGCTGGCGGCGATGTAGCCGCCGGGGAAGGGCGTGGGCTCCGTCACGACGCGGATGCGGCCCTCGCGCACCCCGTCCACGTCCTCTCGCTGCTCCGAGTAGTGCAAGTTGGGCGCTATCACGCCCTTGTGGTACGCTAGGCACACCTGTAAAAATATCCCTTGAAGAGTACGCGTATATTGCTGCCGGAGAAAGAGTAGCAGCTGGCGGCGGTGTAGCCACCGGGGAAGGACGTGGGTTTCGTCGCAACGCGGATACGGCCCTCGCGCACTGGGTCAGCGTCAACAAATAAACTATCGGGCGGCGCTTTAAGGTTGGCGCGTCGTAACACCTGGAAGTGAGGGGGGGGGGGGGCTAAGCATTATTATAACCTTGGAAGTAAACAAGTATTATTGGCTGTGTTTGCCAACAGACTATTGTGCGCAGCCACCCGTCGTGTCAGTTCTTCACAAAACTATGGCACAGCATATATATGGCTAAAGATATAGAATATATCTTCTATATTATTATGGCTTTAGCCATATATATGCTGTGACTATGGTCAGGCTAGTGGATCTAGCGACTGACCTTGGTGATGGTGTTGATCCCGGAAGCCGGCTCGCTGTGGCCCATGTTGGACTTGACGCAGCCTACCAGTACAGGCGTGTCTCGTCCCTTGCAGAATACGCGGTCGTAAGCCTTGAGCTCTTCTCCGTCTGACTCCGCGATTCCTGGAGGAAGAAAAATGTTGAGTTATTTTATTCATTAGAGTTTTAATACAACCAGCTAGATTGAAACTTCAAACAGTTAAAGAGGATTTCGAAAAGATGGGAGAATCTCTTCATTGTGTTTGTTGATAAAATGTTGGAAGGTACCTGATCCGTAAGCCTCCACAAACTCGACTTGTTTGGGCAGAATGTTGATGTCGGTATAGAACTGGTCCAGGAAGCGCTGCAGTGTGTCCGCAGTTCTGAACGGTGGCTTCACGCTCTGGTAGCCTTCCGTATTGGTCTTAACGTGAGCAACTTCTGCATATACCCTGGGAGGTACAATTTTACGCTCTTTAAAAAGTACTAAAGAAATTATTTTTCTGAAATTTTAGATATCATAATTAAGTTCTGCATTAAATTCAATCGAATATAATCAGTTCCGGTTACGCTAAGATATGGCTCTCATACAAACCGAATTGTTCGCCACGCGCCGAAATAAAGGTACGTACGGTAGCGGGCTTACTTACATACGTTCTTCTTTCTAAATAAGAATTTCACGCGAGCGAAGCCGCGGTAAAAGTTATTAAACATAACACTACTCTTATCTACTTACCTCTTGGCATCCCTGGATCTTTGCAAGAACACGACGCCGATGGTCTCAGAGCGCGCGTAGCCATCGGCGTTCTTGTCAAAGCATTTCGTCTTTCCGTCCATAGAGAGGTAGCCCAATCTGTAATGGTAAGAAACTTTAATTAAATGTATGTGGCCAACACAATATCTGTTACATTAAAGTAACAATTTAGTTGGTAAGACCCAACGAGTTATTATGTTTTATTAGAGGTATCGCTACGAAGAAAGATACAGAGAAACGTCGTCCCATCAGCTGTGGTATGAGGTAAGGTAGCGGGGAGGCGGAGCGCAGAGCCAAGCGTTAGAGGGGAGCTCGCGCGGAGCGGGCAGCGAGCGGGAGTGGGGCTAGCGGGCGGTGAGAGGGCTCGCACGGGGCGGGAAGCGAGCGGGAGAGGTGCTATAGCGGCCGGTAAGTGATAACGCCAGCCAAGGGCAACCCAACGTGTGCATTAAAATACAACCGGGCATGTGCGACGCGGGTAGGCGGTGGCGCGTGCGACGAGTTCGGCCGCTCGCAATCGTCTAGTTTCGATGTGTGTGGGGTCGAATTTGTAAATTGTGCCTGAACTCGGCGGAGAAATGCCCGTTGCCCGAGTAAGAGCTCTAGTGAAACATAACTCCTCGTTGGTTGAGACTGGGATATTTGTTGAAAATCCTCGTCGGGGTTTGTCAAGAAGATGAATATTTTCTAATTGTCTAAGGGCTACTTTGTCAGCCTCAGTAGGCTCAATGGTGGGATGCTGCGGCGTGTGATCGCCGATCGCAATCTAAAGGGAAGTCTCCGGTGTGACAGCTAGCTTCTCGGAGGTGATATTGGCTGGTCGGAGCATGTGCTCTGACCCCTCAGCTACTACACGACGTTAACGTAAGGGTAAAAAATGTTTTATGTAAACCGTTATGGGCTTACATAAAAAATTTAAGACTAGTGCGTCCTCTCGGTTATGTCGTACGGGTATGAAACGTGGACTCTGACTGACGGTAGCTGTTTTCCAAAGGTTGAAAGTGGCCCAGCGAGCAATGGAGCGAGCCATGCTGGGAATATCGCTACGTAATTTGGTGCGTAGCGAGGCAATCCGCCAATACACCAAACTCGTCGATATTGGGTACCGGGTGGCTTAAAAGCACGATGTCTTAAAAGTAACCAAAGTCATACTCTGTTTATAAAGGGATGCCATAACAATGTTGAGAACCATCATCCTGTCTCTATATTGCCAGTTTTCAGTAAGGTCTTTGAATTTTTTTTTGGAAAAACGGTTAATTAAATTCTTTACAAATAATGAACTTTTAAATTGTAAAAAATGTGGATTTCGGAAAGGACTGTCAACGGGTGATGCTATAGCTTCTATGATAAAATCAATATTAAGTTCTCTATACGACTCTCAGCATACTTATGGCATCTTTTGTGAAGCCTTTGACTGTGTAAATCACAAAATATTACTAATTAAAATAGAACATTATGGTATAAGAGACAATCACAAATGCGTATATTTCAATCATATTTAGAAAAAATATGTGACGTGAATGGCTTAAAATCTAATGTAGAATCAATCACAATGGGTGTGCTGCAGGGTTCTATTATGGGACTATTATTGTTTGTAACATAAATGTTAACGACATCTCAAGCTGTATAACAGAAGATATGGACATGGTAATGTTTCCAGATGATATCTCAGTTGTACTGAAAAGCAATGATATAGGTAAACTAAGAGAAACCTTTCTAACTGTACTAGAATCTCCTAAATCTTGGTTTGAGTGCAACAATCTATTACTAAATGTTAACAAAACTAATATTATGCACTTTGGTCTTGGGAGTCATAGACGTAATAACAATGATGGCATATTAAAAACTGCGGAAAACTTGTCATTAAACCTTGCTAATGAACTAACTTTTCTTGGGGTAATATTTGATAAAAGGTTTACTTGGAAAGCCCTCATAAACTCTTTAGCTGGTAAGCGAGTTCCGCTTGTTATGCTATCAAAAAAATTTAAGAGCTAGGTGGAACTCATGCTGCAAAAAACGGTTTATCATGCTTATTTTGAGAGCATGATGTTATGGCCTTATTTTTGGGGAAATGCAGCAGATTCAAAAAGAATATGTTATTACAGAAGAGGGCCTTGCGGTACATCTTAAATATGAAAACTAGAGATACTTGGAGGACAGCGTTCGGGGAGATAGGAATCATGACTTTACCAAGTGCATATGTTTACCAGAACATATGCTATGCCAAAAAATATATTCATGATTCCTCTCTTAATTCCGACAATCATAACTATGATACACGGTGTAAGAATAATGTACAATTAATAAGACATAGATTATCTAAAACCTCAAAAAGCTTTATTTGTAATTGTGTTAGATTTTATAATAAACTGTTTTTTAACATAAAACAATTAGATGATATTAATTGTAAACGAAGAATTAAGCAAATGTTGATTGAAAAGAGTTATTACACTGTTAAGGATGCTTTAGCTGACCATAATTTTATCAGAGAATCTGACTACTGTTTTTCCCACTAAATAATTCGACAATTGGATACACTTTGTATCTTTAGATTTTTAATATGACTTTTACATTTCTTTGTAATAAACTTTTACAAATTTTTGTTGAATTTACTTGATAGATTAAAGTATCAAATTGACGATGGCACTATACACCAGATGTAGGTAATGTAAATAGGCAGAGTGGTCAGATTCTTCAGTATTCATGTATAAGCTGTAAATATTTATGTTCTTGTGAGCGGTACTGTATGGGTTAATTATTTGTACTGACAAAACATTGTGTCTTGCGAAGTTTGTTTGTCAGTTCTTCTTCGCATTGAATTTAGAACTGGCGAAATTTTCGACATATCCAAGCGTAGGTTACCTACCTATGGATGAAATTATACAATAAACAATAAACAATAAAGCTGAAGTGGCAGTGGGTTGGGCACGTCAGCCAATGAGACGACGGCCGTTGTTGGAGTAACCGTGTTCATGGTCAGCCGTGAACAGGAAAACGGAGTGTGGGATGACCACCCGCCAGGCGCCAGGTGGGACGGCGACATCAAGCACGTCGGCGGAAAGCAGTGGTTCCGTACCGCTGAAGGCCGAAAGGACTGGACGAAAATCGGAGAGGCGTATATCCAGCAGTGGAAGCTTACACGCTGACTGACTGACTAGCTGACTTACGTTTTAACGTTTCCTTCCGTTACGTAAAACATATTTTATTTCAGTTCTCCGTTATGCAGTGACCGACCGTTTTTTACCCGACTAGGGCGATGCCAAAAGGAGGGTATTATTTTTAACAGTATGACTATACAATACTTACTTACTAGATGGTGGGGTTTAACCCGTTCGAATTAATACCACCGCACTGAATGTTGGTCACCCAAGCGTCTATGAATATAGTTAATGTTTTCCGTCCAATTCAGTGTAGTGTGCACGACAAAAGGGAAGCACTGACATAGGTAGCACCAATTCACCAAGATGAACTGACTTCACGGGTATGGTAGGTGATGTTGCCAACCTACCCTAGGTTCCATAAAAAAAAATATCCTCACCTGCTGTACTGCAAAGACACGTGAGGGTAAAGGCACAGGTTTACTCCTCCGACGATGGCTGCGTCGCACTCTCCCTTCCTGATGGCCCTGTATGCGTGTTCCAGCGCCATCAGTGAGCTGGTACAGGAGCTGTCCACGCAGTAGGAAGGACCTGTGGTCCCCAGCCAGTAGGAGATACGGTTCGCGTACATTGCGCGTGAACATCTGCACAGGTCATATTACTCGTGAAATCTTACCGAATCCACAAAGAATAAATACATACAATCTATACAAGGTGTTGTAACGGCCACTACATTTACATATACAGTAAGGATACTATATTCAATGAAAGACTTAAATAACAAGACAATATAACATAACATAACATAAAATATATATAGTTAATAACTTAAAATAATTAACCTAATAAAAAATCACGCATTCATAAAACTTTCATCCAAATGGCCCGATGACGGGAATGTGCCCATAACGCTGGCGGCATTGCCCTTCTGCACAGCCATGCTGATGCGCTACAACAGGAAGTATCCAGCACGGGTATCCCCCGAAGTCTCCGCGAGACGGCGCCCTATTTCTTTGAGAAACCTCTTCGCCTCCTCGCACAGGGAACCAAGGGTTTCCACAGCCACTGCTACAAACTCACAATTTTGATTTACAATATTTTGTTATTTAAAATGTTTGAAGCGCGCAGCCGACTCAGCAGCGGATCCTGCCTTTCTTGACGTTGACAACACGTGCGAAGACGCTAATGTGTCGACGCAAGTAGCGTCCCAGACGAGGGCTCTCCACTGTGACCAAGGTATCAGGGTCATCCCGTCTGGACGCTTGCCGTCATCCCTGCTGAGTCCGCTCGGTTCCAATACTGACGGCACACCGACTGAAATGAGTGCACGTTTTATTATATCGTTAATATGAGTATGTCGATAAAACCTACCTGCACTTTTTGTGCAACTAAGACCGTGGTGACCATTCTTTTCCACTTGAGCCCCACACACACATCTATGGATCTGAACAATGTCTACACCCAGTCTAAGTGCAACTGAAATTCTCATATTGTTATTGTCCAAAAGTGTTCCTATAGTTTTTGATTGAATAGCATTCAACCAGGCTCCAGATTCTTTTTCGCACGTAGCTTTGTATCGTGCTTTATCTATGTTATTATTAAAATTGAAACTGGACGCAATTCGATCAATGTTAATTTTGTCCCAATTCTTTTGTACAAATGGTAATGGAGGAACATCCGTATCTGGACACAGTAATTGCCACTCTTGCTCGGCCTCCGACACATAACAAATCTCAGATCTTTCAACAGAATTTGGCAACATGATATTGACTAGATATGAGATGCCATGCGTCGACGACAAAAATGCGGGCAGTACTATATCTGATAAACGACGGACCCCTAAACCACCAAATTTTATAGGTTGCGATGCTTGAAGCCATTGTTGATCACTCAAGTGTACGTTTAATAATGATTCCAGGATGTTTTTTATATCACAGTCAAAGCTTGAAATAAAATTTGGAAATTTCCAGATTGGTGTGGTTCGTACAATGTACGTAAGTTTTGGTATACAAAAACAGTTTTTTTAAAAGAAAGTATCCTACATGTGAATTTAGACATAATAGATTGCGACAAAGAACATTTATTTGTTCAATTTTCTTGTCTAGCATGGGTTGTCCAGCGTCTAATTTAACTGGAGCACCCAGCAAAGTCAAATTATCATTTGTGACGACATGAATACCTGGCGCGATTACTTCAAATTTACGTATAACGTCTGATTTAGGGCTCGAACAGAAAATAATTCACATTTATTTGTGTTGAATTGGAGGCCTTTTGATTGTAATTCTGAAACCAAAGTGTTTAAATCAGCCATCACTGAATCGGTATCATCTAAATACCAAACATTTAGTTCTGATGTTAAATTTTCTATGGTTGGGTGGATACCTAAACTTAAAGCCATCGGTCCCAATGGATCTCCCTGCTGAGCCCCTACTTCCGAAGAAATCATATTTTCTCCAAAAAAAGGAAAGAATTCAATGAATAACATTGAAACATAAACGGATACAAAGGGTTTTTTCTTTTATTGATTCCAACAATGTGTCTCTTTCTATTGTGTTGAATGCATTTTTAATATCTACTTTTAGTAATATTTTGTCGCTTTCCTTATTTTTTTCCAAATATGTACGCACTGCATGTATTGCAGCTTCACATCCGCGTTTTGTCCCAAAACCAAGTTGTTTAGGACGGAAATAAGTCCCTACTGAATCCCTCACGCTGCAACAAGCCAGCTTGGCCACAAGACGTCTGAACACATTCCCGCATGCAATAGGTCGTAAACCCCCATCTTTCTTTTTTAATGCGCACAGATTAGCGCCATATAAACACTTACAGGCTTCTTGCTCTACTACTCCGGCTAACATTAGATTGCGTAACTTAGTAATAGCAGACAAGAGTCTTCGACCGACGTCACCAGCAGACTGACTTACTAAGTCCTTTACGTGTTGCGGCGCGGACGAAGGCCATCCACTCCTGCTGCGGAGCCATTTGGAAAGCTAAATATTGCTTCATAAACTTTACTCTCTGTAACTGTAAGACTTTCACAATTAGGTGCGGGCGGGTCCGGAAATGTGAGAGGTCGCGAAGGGGCAGGATTTTTCTTCTTCAGTTCCTCGAATACCGTGACGTCCTGAGGAGCTAGGTCGTCGCTGGAGGACAGGAGTCGCACGGCTCCACGAACGTCACTGTCGGCCACCTTGCACTCCACTGGCTTAGCTAAGGATGATTGATACTTCTTTGCATTCTTGCTGATCACTGGTTCCGAATCAAGGTTTTGTTTGATTTTGGCGACTAATGATGTGTGCTTACATGTTGATTCTGGTACGCGCAAAACACTATAAGAAAAAGTAAATAGATTTTCCCAAACTTGAATCATCAGCCTGAATCAAGCTTCATTATTATCAGACATCGGAATCCGCGGGGCACGAATACGACCTTGTTAGGGATTGACTACGGCGATCAATAAACAATCGACACTGTTATCGATACTCATATTTATTTGTTTATTGTATTTTATTCATGTCATATTTCAGACCTGAATACTTATAAATACCTACAGTACTTATATAAACATGTATACTTTATGTTAACGATTAAGTAAATATAATACATATTTATATAAGGTCTTTCAAAATTAGTTCATAGTAGCGTACTATGAACTAATTTTGAAAGAGAAAGGGGGGGTTCTGTATCATATAGGGAGTAAAACCTATATAAAAATTTTTGGACCTTGGGCTTTTTTTAAGTAAAGAATTTTTTTATGTAGGTATTTAAATAAAAAAATAGGTGGTTGATTTTTATAACCTAATCGATTCAGTTTCATAACAGTAACAAAAAAGTCTTCATGACCATTATGATGTAACACGTGTAAGTTGGTAAAAAAAATTAAATTCTTTCTATTCCATACTAATAAAACTAAAATTGTGGTTTTTCACAATTTCTGAAAGAAAGAGATATAGGTGTTGGAAGACTTTTTTGTTCCTAGCACGAAACCGAAACGATTAAGAAAAAAATTATTTTACATTTAACATTAAAAAAAAAAAATTTGTGAAAAAAAAAATTCTTTGTTCTTCAAAAGTGATCTATTTCCGATACAGAACCCCCCCCTTAGCTTACTATGAACTAATTTTGTAAGACCAATTTTTTTGGACCTTGGCCTTTTTTTTATGTAAAATATTTTTTTATGTGTTTAAATAAAAAAATAGGTTGTTGATTTTTATAGCCTAATCGATTCAGTTTCATAACAGTAACAAAAAAGTCTTCAATATCATTATGATGTAACACGTGTAAGTTGGTAAAAAAAATCAAATTCTTTCTATTCCATACTAATAAAACTAATATTGTGGTTTGAACAGATTTGTATTGTACCTACAAAGTAAACACAACATTTGTTTAGTATATCTTATTTTCTATAGAAATAATCTTAGTTTTAATAATCGACATTATTTCATATTATTCTAAAATAACGATCGATTTACCATATTTGTGGATACATTGTCCCATCACTAAACAACCTTGAATCATTCGTGCCCCGCGGATTTCGATGTATGATTATTATTGATGCATTGATATATCAGATTGCATAGTTTTCCAGCTACACTCGCACGTGCACCTTTAGGTATTCGACGTAATATGCGTATATCTTTTTTGTACGCTGCCAGTCGTTTCCAAAATTCTCCAGCAACATTATTTCTTGAAAAAGAATTACCAACAGATGCGTCCAACGCACACCAGGATGTGCTCTAGCGCAATGAATTTTGAGGCCCTTGACTCCTTTGAACAATTTACTGTTGCTGGGGCAGTGTTGGCACAGTAAGAGTGTCTCCGACACGTTCTGAGACTCAGCGAGCTGAGCTCCGAGACTCGGTGGAGTAGAAGACGGTGCAGCGAAGGCATTGCTGGACAACTCAATTTTAGCAATTACAACGGATGCAAAACATGATCCAATTATGAAATTCAAGCATTTAAATAAAATAAATCAAATTTTCCAATGATATCTTTTTATAAAACACAATTGTTACCATTGACGTCTTTCTCTTTTATTTGGGAAATGATTATTGGGATCAATAGTAACAAAAAAGTCAACAAACTTTTCTCTGAATTCCCTTTAAATAAAAAGTTATAGTTTTCATACAAACTAATTGATTTATTTAGTGTAAAAGGATCTAATGTTCCGCACGAACGTGGGAATGAAAGGCGCGCGGTGAGTGAGCGAGCAGGGACGAGTGCGCGGAGAGAGGAGATGGGCGGCGGCGGCGCGGCGTGAGTTTTACTATCTCGACCGTTCCCGCGCCAGCACCCTCCCTCTGCGCGCGTCAAATTACACTAGACGAAAACATAAATTTAAAAAAAATTTATTTCCAAAACTAGACACTTTAGAGAAAAACTTTATTTAATTTTTTGTCTCAGAAAAATATGAGGATTGCGTTGGCGAACTTAATGTACTGGCCGTTACAAGACCCTGCATAGAACTCGCATTACATTACGTCATGCCTGTTTCCCAATAGTGTAAGCAGAGAAAACGAATGAACATTTGTGACAAACCTCATAATGTCTTAAAAACCGGCCAAGTGCTATTCGAACTCGCGCACCGAGGGTTCCGTATCGACATGTCATGGTTAGTGTCACTTACGCCATCTATGGCGTGTTATTAAATGTTTGATATTAGTTAAAATTCATGATTAGTTAAAATGCTTCATACTCTATTATTGAGACGGCGCGTGCGCATACACTTTTTAGTTTCTTCTATGGGAACCCCCGTGAATTTTTAACTTTGTCTTATTTTTATTATTTGTTGTTATATCGGTCATGTCCTAATAACACATATTCTGTGAAAATTTCAACGGGCTACCTATTACGGTTCAAAAGATACAGCGCTCGGACAGACGGACAGACTGAGTAGTAAGAAGGTCCCGTACCGGATACGGTACCCTCATGATGACATTATGAGGTGTTAAAAGAGTGTTCGACCTGGGCGGCTGACGCTAGCTAGACGTACATACCAGATCGAGCATGTGCTTCGTAGGTACCCGAAACGTGCCGAAACTGACTAGGCGCGTACTTACTATGTATGAAAAACATTTATTGTAGGAAAGACACACACAATTATTGTATTTGGGTGGACCTTCCCAACAAACAAATTGGTGCTAACGGCAGGTTGTTTATATGGATTAATATAACGCGTCACTACTGTAGGTAGAGCTCTTGTCCCACCCTTATTACTAACGCTATTGTAAAGTCACTAAAGAACCTTAACCTACATATATAACAATGGTTATCTATTAAACAGCTCTTATAACGCCTGTCTTAACACCATGTTAGTTGGGTTGACACGTGAAAATCGATTCTCTATGCCAATTCCATGCAAAAAAAGGCATGACATAACTTATGTATGTATGTCACCCACCCAGTTATGCCAAAGCCGTTGACCTGCACCTTCTCGTAGAACCAGGTCTTCTCGCTCTCCGAGAAGCAAGAGCCGATGAAGACGCCCGTCTTTGTATTCTTCAGAGTGCGGGGGTTCAAACCTGGTGCATAGAAATGTGGTCACAGATATGAAAATATTGTCACGCACTGAAGATACATTTTGATCGGTTCGTGACCCAGGAGTAAAGACCTTAGTCTAATGAGCAAAGGGTCGTGCACCCAATACCGGTGTTGGCTAATTTTTTGGTTTAACAGGTAAGTATATGGCTTTATTTCATGAACATGAGTTAAAAAAAAACCACAGTGAGGGGCTATGCCAGCTATGAGGCAGACAAAAATAGTATTAATCCATTTTTTCACACGCCCAAATGCCGGTGTTTCACCCAGGTTGACTGGGGTGGACCACAGGCAAGAAAAAATTCCCGTGGTCCACCCAGGTGGACTGAGCAGGTGGACCACGACTCGTGGTCCACCTGCTCCACGACCAACACGCCCCTTTGAAGGTACAAGGTTGTAGAAGTCGGGAAATACTCTCACCGGAAGACCGTTTTAATAAAATATTTTCGTGGTACGACACAGAACGATTTTCAAAAGCTTCAATGGAAGAAGGTTGTTTAGATTCCCAAAGGATTCATCTTCTTAGCCCTTATCTTACGGATGGTAGAATTATACGCGTTCGCATTGATAGTTGATACCACCGAATTTGACCAAGTTCGCCCTAGCGATACGGTGAAGAAAGGTCTGGCACATACCGGCATCAAAAATCGCGCCGTACGCCTGCTCCAGCAACTTTCGCGACATAGGCTCCATGGTCCATGCTTGCTTGTAGTGCACGCCGAAGAACTGCGCGTCGAATCTGCTGTAGCCGTCCACCTTGCCGGTACGATTAGGGATCTCGGGGTGATCCAAGTCCCAGCGGCGGGTGTCGCCAGTCACCATGTCTTCCTGCACCAATTAAAGATGCTCAGAATCATCTCTTAAATACTTGTACAGTTACGTGACGTGTAGGATAGAAATTCAATTCGTGCAGAAACACCATCGTTCGGCAGAACCCCCAGTTTTATGTTTGTGCACACTGGATTCGGTCGGACTATGACTAGGCCAGACTAGGTGCTGACTAGACCGGAAGTCTACACGGTCTACTAGACTAGATGCGGACTAATTCACGGTAAATGAGGACAGCCGGACTGAGGGGTCTAGATGCGATGTGGAATAGCCCGGAGTTGTCCTTGACCTTATTGTAGAGTTTCTTCGCGAATATCTCCAGGTCGGGACACTCCGGAAAGATGGATGACATGCCCGTGATGACGACCTCGTCGCCGGCCAGCGGTCGCTGCTGAAGAGAGGCCTCCTCCGGTGACTGCTCGAGCTCGGGCCGCGGTGACGGCGCCATTTTGCAATCTCCTGCGATTTGAAAGCGTTGTATTCAAGGAAGGACTTTACTTGTTTCTAATCTGTCGTATTGGCCGCCTCGACTTATAAACTAACATAGAATCGACGACGCGGGCATAGGTAGACACAGTACAGATTTTGCGGCATACCCGATTCGAAAGCACGCCTCTAGCATTCTAGGAACATTTAGCCCAGACAATTAAGTTATACTATTGAAATACTATACATGTAATACTATCAATGTGAAATATTTTGGTGCATAATTCATTTAATTTTGTATGTATTTGTGCTGAAAAGTTTTTGTACGTAGAGTTACATAGATAGAGTCACAGGATACAAGAGATACCTATATAGAGGCGCGGTCGGAGATTTTAGGTGAAACTTTTGACATTGGAAATGTCTTTTCGTTCGCTCCAGTGTAGGCTCCGATTTCACGAAAAAGTGCGATCCCCTTATATCTCGAAGAGTTGTAAAGATATGATATTTATAAAAAGGTTCAAAAGACGCGTATTTATGAGGGCTGTAAGGTGCAAAAATAATTATTCGAGAAAGTAAAAAACGAATAAAGTTATGGCCGAAATAGTGAAAAAAAATTTAAATTATTTCCGATTTTTTTATTTTGGCGCTCGATATTTTGGAAACAAAGAATGATATCATAAAGGGGTTAGAATATTTTACTATGGAAGGTGGCTTGGGGCGGCGGCGGCCATTTGGAAAAAAATTCAAAACAAAGGCCTGGATAAGTCGATAGGGCGTGCATAGACAAACATAAAATGTTATGTAACATTAGTTCCTAAAGTGTCACGTTACTGAGATAATTGGAGGTAAAGATCGCAATATGGCCATGTTGCGATCTTTACCTCCAATTATCTCGTTATGCGACGGAGGTTCGTCGTTTTTTGGCAACTGCTTCGTGGAATCGCAGAGAGTGAGAGAGAGAGAAAGAGTGAGAGAGAGAGAAAGAGTGAGTGAGAGAGAGAGAGAGAGAGAGAGAGAGAGAGAGAGAGAGAGAGAGAGAGAGAGAGAGAGAGAGACAGAGAGAGAGAAAATGCTGAATCCCGGCAGTCGGGGTAAGCAGAGTAATCGGTGTTGTGCTGCACGACCTCTGGTAAATTACAGCACAACACCGACCACCACGTTCCGCAAAACATTCCAACAAGATTCAACCGATCGAGCAGCAAGTAAGGCACAAAGACCCACCTCGGTGGAAGTACCGTGCCAAGGTGAGAGGTGGCGAGTCTGTCGCCCTTTAGCACGGCATCTCGTTCTTATCCCTTAGTCGCCTGTTACGACATGTATGGGGAGAGATGCCGTGGGGCTATTCTTTTTAAGTACCGGCCCCACATGGTAAAATATAACGGAACAAACATAAAAAATAAAAAAATATTAAAAAAAAATTATGATATATTTAGTATAACGGACAGTCATGCATTTGTTACGGAACCCTACATTCATTTTGAAATAAATGCCAAGCGCGGCTGAAGATTTCACTTCAAAAATCGAGTGCTGGGCGACCATCACTGACTACTCGCGAGGGAAGGTGAGAATGCATGTAGTGGTTGTGTACAGACAGCGTACGCAGGCGCGCGCTTGTGTGAGTGCGAAATCGGCGCGTTTGTATGAAGACGGCTAACTTGTGTGGTTTAACTATGGTGATACTCCTTCGTTTGTTTGGTGAGAGGCCGCGGAGAAGTCCTTCTTAGACCTTAAGGTCACTTTAACGACCGCGCCTGTACTTTCTCACCCGGATTGGTCTCTGCTCTTTCAAGTGCACACGGGTGGTTCTGCGTACGGTTTGGGAGCTCGTCTGGCGCAAGTGGTAGACGGCGAGGAGCGGGCAATCGCTCACGCTAGTCGATCGCTGACACCTTGTGAAATTAATTATTCAGCTACTGAAAGGGATGCTCTTGCTGTAATTTACGCTGTTGAGCACTGGCGGTGTTACCTTGAATATGGACCTAAGTTCAATATCTTCACCCACCATTCTTTATTAAAGTGTTTCTTGGCGTTAGAGAATGCTACGGGTCATCTAGCCCGATAGGGACTTCATCTGTCTCCTTTTAACTTTGACATTCAGCATAGGAAAGGCCGAGAAAACGTAATTCCTAACGCGCTCAGTCGTGCTCGGCACTGACAACTGCGGGAGAGGCTCAGGACGTGTGGTACGGTAATAAATTTAACTTAGCTCGTGGCTTTGAGTGGAAACTGGTGGTGCCGTAATATCAGCGTAGCTCCACAATTCGTTCTTACCTTGATGAGGTAACTGCCGGACATCTGGGTGTGTATAAAAAGTACAGACGTTTGGTTCTTCAGTATTTCTGGCCGGGCATGTACCGGGACGTTATTGTGGGAAAGTGTGATGTGTATTTGGCACACAAATTTGCACAACATGCTACACTTGGTCTAAGCGCTGTACGAGACCCTTTGAATACATTTCTATGGATATTACTGGTCCTCTTCCTACTTCTCCTGCAGGCCATTCTTACATCTTAGTTATTACTTGTGTATTTAGTAAATACAGTCTCTTTTTCTCACTTAGACGCGCTACGGCAAAAGTTATAGCTGATAAACTGGAAAATTGAGTTTTCTTGGTACATGGAGTACCTAGGACAGTGCTGTCTGACAAATGGTACTGAATTTATAGGTGCTGACCTGCGCAATCTTCTTAATAAGTATAACGTTCCTCAACAATTTTATGCACCAAAGTATACTCCGGAGATAAATACTTTGGAAAGGTATAATCGTACGCTGGGCACGATGCTTGCTACTTTCGTGGAAGAAGATCACCGTATTTGGGATACGTTGCTGCCGAAGCTTCAGTTCGCTATAAATACTGCAGTAAATGAGAGCACTGGATTCAATCCTTCATTTCTCACCTACGGCCGCGAGTTAGTATCGGACGAGCCATTCTATGCACGAGCCTGTCATGAATCTTCTGGGGACGTTCTATTCACACCGACTGCGAACAGGGTAGAAGATCTTTCTGAGCTGGATAGTATCTTCCAAAAGGTACGTGTGGCTCTTGATAAGGCACATCAAGTTAACCGAGCTCGATACAATCTTCGACGTCGTGCTGATACCTTTGAAGTTGGACAGTACGTATGGAAATGTACCTTTGTTCGTAGTGATGCTGGTAAGCACTTCTCCTACAAACTGGCCCCTCGTTACCAAAAATGTCAAACCTTTTAAAGAAGAAGAGTGCAACAGTCTATCAATTAGCTGACGAAACCGGCAAGTCAATCGGAGACTGGAGCATAAAAGACTTCAAGCTCACCCCATACTGACTTGGCTGAGTTTTTTTAGCACTTCATTAACTTATTTTTATAATTTAATGCGCACCTATCGTCTTAGCGCATTATCTCTGACTACTAAACTTGTAGTGTTCAATTGTTATTATTAAATATGGGTGTTTGTCTTTAGTTCATATTATTAAATTTCATTCTTTATAGCGATCCTTGTAGAAGCTGGCACAAATTTTTTTTTCTTCTCTTTTCAAACTTACTGGATTTTTTTATTTCCTCTGTAATTTTGTGTTAGTATTATTTACATCTTTAGGTTGTTCTCGAATACCTTCATTTTAGGTAGGGAAATGGATAGATGATGTGATGCTTTTGGGGGTGCCTTATCTGTATTAGGTAGTGCTGGGTCGTCTGACATGGCACTGCCAGTACTGCCACATGATAGACTCAGTCAAATTTTCATTTACTTTAGAATTTTTTTGATTAAGGTATGTTAGATGAGGGATGAG
The DNA here is from genome assembly GCA_946902875.1 of Nematopogon swammerdamellus. Classification (NCBI taxonomy): domain Eukaryota; kingdom Metazoa; phylum Arthropoda; class Insecta; order Lepidoptera; family Adelidae; genus Nematopogon; species Nematopogon swammerdamellus. The sequence goes on from OX336356.1 coordinate 13,934,786, forward strand.
GATGTACACTGTGTGACGATGTCACATATTTAATATACTTATAATATATAATATGTTTATTATGTTTATGCAGAAATAATGTGGAATATAATATTGTATAATGTAAGCATTTTCGATAATATGTATGAGCGTCCTCTAGTGGCATATAGAAAAAGCAACGTGCCAGGATATGGGTTTGGTTTGTTTTTCAAACATCAAGCGATAGTTCATTGATCGGTTAAAAGTGTAGCGCGTTTCAGATAGGTGGCGTTTTAAGGCCAATATAGAATAGAATAGAATAGAATAGAATAGAATAGAATATCCTTTATTGTACTTAAATATAAATTTTACAAAAGGCGGACTTATTACCTATGGCAATCTCTGCCAGTCAACCTTCTTAATTGAAAACATAATATAAAGGTTATATAAACAAAATAAGAGAAAATGAAAGAAGCCTAATACTAACGAAAGTTAATTAATAAAAGTATACAAGCAGACGCCAGGCATAATAACAGTAATATAATATATTACATAAATGTAGGGCATATTAACATACTAAATAAGAATACATAGACGCATACTTATATATACTAACAATAGATACTTGATAAATAAATTACATAAACTGCTTAGATATATCTATAAACAAATCTATACATATAATAAAATCGTAGAGGTAAGAAAGTCTGTACATTGAATGTATTCGGAAAAAAACTAACCAGGTTGGCTTAAAATGAGACACTGAACATGTTAGAATAGTTTTTAAAATTTTTGTTTGTTTGTTTGTTTGTTTGTTTGTTTGTTTGTTTGTTTGTACGCGCATCACGCAAAAACCACTGAACGGAATTAGACGAAACTTTGTATAGTGGCAGTTTATATGCCGGGTTAACATAATACGTAAAAAAAAAATAACAAAAATTAAAAAAAAATTAACAATTATAAACATTATTGCGCGTTTAAAATCACGTAGTCCAAAGTACATAATTATATCTTGAGAACTGGCAGCAAATACAATTTGAATAAAATATTCATTCGAAATTTAAAAATAAGTAGATACAACGAAAATGACAGTTCTTCTTTTTATTTATAACTTGAACACAATAGTCTATACATATCTATTCTTTCTATACATATCATAAAATCGTAAATGCAAAAATGTCTATTTGTACGCGCATCTCGCAAAAACCACTGAACGGAATTTGACGAAACTTTTTATAGTGACAGTGTATATCCCGGATGAACATAATAATTAAAAAATATAATAAAAATCACGTAATCCAAAGTAAAGGTAAAAAACAATTTTAAATGTCATGTTGACAACGGAGAACTGTCATCTCGACGTGAGCTGGCCGGTGACAAATTGTTTGATAAATAAAAATAATAATTGAAAGTCGAAGTTATGTCGCTGTCATTGGTGCAATAAAATTTATATATAGTTAAGATCGGTGAAACGCCAAGTGTCTTTTAAAAAACTTATTTATTTCTTAATCGAACTAACAGACAAGATGTACACGCGAAGCGGTATGGTAGAAGAATCCGTGGTCGGCGCAGCGACCGTCGCTTATATAATGTAATTAGTGCAGAGCTTGCAGTTTCCCTCAACACTACCTTATATGGTCAAGGAAGATGGAATTGCCTTTGGAGGGGGCTGTTCCAGATACCTTAACTCCTCCCTCCCCAAGAGGGAAATTATCCAAGGGAGCCTCAGTTCTTGGAGAATTTCTCTTTAAAAATGTTTTACAGTTAGGCTTAAGTTTATAGATAATCCCTAATATTATTAAAATAACTGCTAATAAATATAATATAGCTGTTCCTAAGCTAATGGAGTCCATTCGGATCGCTGGTTGATTGAAGGGGTGGTCCTCTTCGTTCTTCAGTGTGTTGGCTAGGAGTTTGAGGTCTTCCAGACTCTTCACGTGGAATGGCAGGGGCTTGGTCTTCGCTATTTGAAGTTGCGGTCCTGAGGGTTGCACGGCCAGTATGATGGTAGGGGTTCGCTCGTACTCTCTTATGTAAGTGGTCCGCTCGGGTTTTATTTGTATCCCGCCTACGTTGAATTGGCAGGTTCTTAGATCCGACAGGATGTATGTTCCTCTTATCAGGTGGTTGGTTATTTCGTTATCGCATTTTTGTGTAGTTAATGTATCGGCCCTCGCGTACAGCATCCATTGGTGTTCTGATAACCGTTGAACTGCCACTTCCTCAATGTCGACTCGGTGTAGTTCGCACGTCGAGTGGTTGCGGTTGTACTGCATCAGCTGTGTGATGCAGGTCTGCTCCATGAAGGGTTGTTCTTCTCCGAGGCGGCACAGGTGTTGTCCCCTTTCTAAGGTCTCGCAGGGTTTCCCGGCTGCCTTGTATTTCATTCCATTTACAAGTAGGTAAGGGTATTTTGGAATTATGATATGGGTTTCGAGGAGATTGGATTTGTATATCGGGATGGGAATGACCTTGTAATACGTATATGTGTTCGTCTCAACTAAGGGTATTTCTAAGATGAAAATTATTTCTGTCGCCTTTGAGTAGGCTTTTACAGTTATTTTCTGTTCTATATTAATTAAATTACTCCTCTCAGCTGTGTGCGTTAGCGTGTCCGTTTTTTGCACGTCTTGCAAGATTCTAAGTAGGTCAGTGGAGTTTATAATTGACTGATGTAATGTGTTTAATCTACTAAAGGCGATAGCGGTTTCCAATTCGCTTAAACGGTTCTGGATAGTTCGAAAATTATTTATGAATTGACAATATGTTGTTAAAATATCAAGGTAATAATATAGGTGAAGTTTTTCTAGGCGTTCCTCGGTAAGTATATTTTCTATACGGGTTACCCTTTCGTCTATTGAAACTACGTTTTGGTTTATTTCGTCCGTGGCGTTTATTGATTTTTCCATCATTTTTGCTATGATGGTTAATTTTTTATTTGCGCTATTTTGGTTAGAATTAACTGAGCTAATTAGGTTTTCGAAATGTTCTGCGTCCTTATAGTCTAAATTACCAGTAACTAACTTAATAATAGAGCCCAAGGTGTTACTGAGAGCGCGTTTTTGTCGCCTGGTTGGCATCAGCTGTTCCATCTTGTTTATAGCTAATTGTCGTAGGTCATCAGTTTGGGTTTTTAAAATTAAAAATTCTTTGGAATATTTTCTATGCTTACTAATTATTTCCTGTAACCTATTATATTTGTCTAAATTATTTTCTAAATCTGAATTTATCTGGCTTAGGTCTACTATCTTAATAATTATCCACTTATCAGTCTGAATCCGTGCTTGACCCAGCCGTAAGGGTAATACGCCCGGGTTGTTGTTTAATTCTTCCAGGTGTACGCTGTGTCCCAGTCCCGCTAGTGCTAGGAACAGCGCAGTCGTCAGGAACCGCCACCTGTGGAGGGCGTTTCACGTGTTTTAGGTGAACTTTCGTTTCTCTGTCTCGTCGTTTCACTGGAATCACGTTTCTTTCGGGTTCTGCGAGGACTTGTGCCTCTTCAAATCTAGGCTTTTCTTTTCCTTTTCTTTTACTAATAGTCTTCATGTAAATGGTTTTTCCTTTTTCTATGTGTGGGGTTTTCTCGCCTCCTTTTGCTTCTTTCACCTTGTTTTTATTTTTTGTTAAAGTTTCGCTAATGTGTTCGTACAGGATTGTCAGACGTCTTCTGTGGTCTCTCAACATTTTTTGCATGATAATTTTTCCCGTGTCTATGTCGAAGACGCTTTTTGAGTCCGTATGTCCGAAAACTATTTCGAACGGTGCTAGGCCGGTTGCACTATGTATGGTGTTGTTATAGGCCATGACGGCGTATGTCATTGTATGTGACGCATCCATGTCGCTTCTCTCGTACTTAGCTAACCGGTAGATTTCGAGAATTGTGCTATGGAATCGTTCTACTATGGACGTAGAATTAGGGTTGTTGGGGGTCGTAATGTGACATTCTACCTTATACAGAATTAATAGTTCTTTCAGCAGCTCGTTGTTGAACTCGGTACCAGGGTCGCAACTGATTTTGTTTGGTACGCCATAGATGGAAAAGTATTTGATCAATGCTCTTACGATTTCTGGCATCGTCCGGTTTGGTATCTCTATGGCTTGTCCCAGCTTACTAAAGGCGTCTACTAACGTGAGGAATTGTTTTGTTTCTATTTTGAAAACGTCAATAAATATTTCTTCGAATGGTTTGTCTTGCGTCTGTGTTAACATTAAATGTGGTTTCATGGGTTTTCTGTCGTATTTCATTTTTTTACAATGTCCGCATGCATTTATTATGGCTGTTATGGTTTCTCTCATATTGTCCCAATAATAATCTCTTTTCAACCTTATTAGTGTTTCATTTATGCCTCGATGGCAAGTTTTCCCTTCGTGGGTTTTTAACACTAATTCCCTTTGATCTGTGGCGTCAGTGACGTTCACTACCCTTTCGGTGCATTCTGTCATATTTAGGGCGTCCTTCTTATACAGCCTTATTATTACTCGGTTAAATGTTTTTCTATGTTCTTCTGATTCGAAATATATGTGGTATTTTTTTTTGTAGTCCACATATTCCTTTAGGAATTGTTTTGCCAGTTCCTCATTGTTTTCGGGTAGGTGTACTTCTAGAATTCTGTGTTTTGGGATAGACCTATCTTTTACTGCCAATTTGTTTTTGTACCAGGTGTGGATCAGTATCTGGTTTGGTTTTGTGTCTATGGCTTCGTGCAGGATTGGTATTCCGTCGTGTTCCCTGTTGGTGACTGAATGTGTGGTTTGATTACTGTCCGAGTCTGATATTTCTATTATAGGAAATATTTCTTCTGTCTCCGTCTCTATGTCTCTGTTGTGGTTTCTTGTTTCTTTTCGCGGTACTTGGCGTGTGTGCGGTGGTTGTTTTTCTTCTGTCAATTCTTCACTTTCACTTGTGATTTCGCGTAACATTTGTAGCATTTCCAGTCGTCGTTGTTCTTCTATTAGCTCCCTCATCTCTTGTTGTCTTGTCACATCCTCATCTGGGTTTACTATAAGTGATGAAGTGTCGCCTTCCCAATCGCATAGGGCGTTTATTTTTATTCTCGACAGGGCGTCCGCGTTTGAGTTTTGCTTTCCCTTTTTGTATTCCACCACGTAGTCATATTCTTGTAGTCTCAGTCGCCATCTTATTAACTTGCTGTTTGGGTCTTTCAGATTGTGTAGCCAATGTAGTGGTCTGTGGTCTGTAACTATTGTAAATTTATTTCCATATAGGTATGGCCTGAAGTGTTTCACTGCCCAAACTACTGCCAGTAGCTCTTTTTCGATAGTGCTGTATCGAGTTTCGCTACTGTTCAGCGTTCTGCTTGCGTATGCAACGGGGAGATCGCTGCCTATAGGGCCTTGCGATAGTACCGCTCCAATAGCGTAGTTACTCGCATCGGTTGTGAGTACGAAGCGTTTACTGTAATCGGGGTACTGTAGTAAGGGTGCGTTGACTAGAAGTTCCTTACACTTTTCGAAGGCCTGTCTGTATTCTGTCGTGAGGTTGATGCTACGTCCCTTTTTCAAACAGGCTGTTAAGGGTTGAGTTATTTTTGCGAAGTCCTTAATAAATTTCCGGTAATATCCGATTAGTCCTAGAAAGCTTTTTATTTCTGTTGTGGTTTTCGGTATCGGATATTTTAATACAGCTGCTATTTTGTCTTCATTCGGCTTTAGCCCGTCTTTAGTTATTGTGTGTCCCAGGTATAGTACTTCTTTTCTCAGGAATTCGGACTTATCTAGTTGGACTTTCAGGTTCGTGTCTCTAAGTCGTTGAAATACTGCTCTCAGTTTCTGCATGTGTTCTTCGAGGTTTGATGAAAATATGATGATATCATCCAGGTACACCATACAATGTATGCCTTGTAGCCCTCTCAGGACATTGGTCATTGCCCTTTGGAACGTTGCCGGAGCGGACATAAGGCCAAACGGCATCCTGTTAAAATGGTAATGTCCAGTTTGCGTGCTGAAGGCTGTTTTCGCGCGGTCTTCGGCTGCAACTTCTATTTGATGGTAGCCACTGGCTAAGTCAAGCGTACTGAAGTAGGTGCTTTTTCCCAATTTATCGAATATGTCCGTTATATTTGGCAAGGGGAATTTGTCATCGATGGTTAGGTCGTTGATCCGACGGAAATCTACCACTAGACGGTAGCGTTGTTTTCCAGAGGCGTCCATTTTTTTTGGCACTAAATGCACTGGTGCACTCCGTGGTGAATTAGAGTCTTGGATTATGTTGTCTTGTTTCATTTTCTGTACTTGTTTTTCTATTTCTTGACTCTTGCATGGGGGTTGGCGATACGGTCGGATGTAAATGGGGTCTTCGTTCTTCGTCCGGATGTGGTGTTTCACCTCGTTAGTGAAGGTTAACGGAATTTTTTCCGAGTAAAATATGTCTCTGAATTCGTTACATAAGTCATAGATAATTTTTTTTTCTTCGCTATGCATGTGTTCTAGTCGTAGTTTTTCTAAATTTGCTGTAAGTATTTCGTCTAAGTATTCCTTTTCGTGGTCTAGATTGTTGACTTCGATTTTATCTGGTTCGGTATAGGGTTGCACCTGAAATGGCGTAGATATCGTAATTTCTACTATTTTATTTGTCGTATTTTGTATTATTGTGTGCGCATAACCATTCTTGCAGTTTAATAACGCGTCGGGCGTTCGAACTCCTTCCATGAAATCTGTTTTGTTTATTAGGGCGTCACCTGATATTAAATTGACCGGTATTCTGACGCGTTTCTCGGACCTGGGCGGTAATACTATTTTATGCTGTTCGGGCGTAAACACAATGGGGATTGTTGTCGTTTTTAATTCCAGTAATTTATTCTTCATGTTGATATTTGCTTCCAGCTGATTTAGCAAATCGCTTCCGATCACGCCGTCGTACCTTGGGTCGACCGTATATACGTAGAACTTATGAATTTGGTTGCTATGGAATGTTTTGAACAGCGGGATGATTATTGTTTCGTTGTGCACGCTCTTGGCGTGTGTGCTAATTACTTGGAATTCTTCTTGTTGTATGTACTTAGCGAGTGATTTATATTGTTCGATTTTTTCTCTATTTATGAAGGATTTTGTACTGCCGGTGTCAATCATGAATCTACCTTCTATCTCTGGTAGGTGTATATATGGGAGTCTGAGATTATAGTGGTAATTTAAATAGATGGTGGGTGTGTCGAGGCGGTTACCGGAAAATTTACGCCGACATGTTCGTATTCATAGACATCGTCAGGTTGTGAGTTATTTTCGGGGTGGTTCGTCTCGTAGCTTCCGTTTTGGTACTCGTCCGACTCTGGGTGGTACTCTATCTCTTCTCCGTCAGGGTAGGCAGCGTCTACGTCGTTCGCGAACAGTTCCTCTACGTGGAACTGTGGTTCTTGGCGGTACTGCGTAGATTGTCTAGGTGGCAGACTACGCATTGTCGCGTCTGTGCGTACGGCGGCGCCGGGATTGCCTCTGTGGGTTGGTGCTGCTGTCGTGCCGAAACGCTGTGGTGCGGTGCGACTTAAGTTTGTTTGTACGCGTGGCGCGGCTTGACTATGAATGGGACCTCGCTGCAACTGCGGCGTCATCGTATTCTGTGTCGCTTCGAATGGCCTTGGCGCTCGGCGTGTATTCCAATGTGCAGGTGTCGTATTTGGGCGGACGTAATTGTCGGAACGAGGGTTCCGTGATGCCGCTGAAATCTGTCTCTGTCCGTCGTTGCGATTCTTCGCTGCGTATATGGTTGCGAAATTCTGTTCTTCCATTACGATCGTCAGCGCGCTTTCTAAGTCCTTCGGTGCGTTAAGCCGCACTATTCTGACCATATCGGGTGGTAGGTTGAATAGGAACACGTTCAGGGCGGTGTGATCGTATATGGTCTGTTTGCTCAGTCTCACGCTGGCATCAGTCTGATCCTGGTTCACCTTCGAGATCAGGGTGTTCTTTGTCTTTTGCACGCGGTTGCAGAAGTCGCTGTATGACTCTTGTTGTTTAATTTTGAGTGCCTCCAATTCTAGTGCGAGACACTCTTCGCTCCTTGGGTCGCCGAAGTGTTGCTTGAACAGGTCTTTTATCTCCGCCCAAGTCAAAATATCATTTCTCTCTCCAATAAGGGCGGCAGCTTGCCCTTTTAGTTTACTTGTTATAAGGTGGTAGACGTAGAGGTTTTGTGCCTCATGTCCCTGGTACGTGTTTATTATGTATTGGCACTTTTGCAAAAAGAGATTAAGTTGCGTCTTATCTCCGTCGAATGTGGGGATCAGCTTGGCCATCTCTGCAGGCACTAACTGGATCTGTGGCTCTGCCATTTTTGTGTTATCAAAGTAAACAAAACTAATTAAACACAATTGGAGAGTTAGGAACAATTTTTGGTATCCTAACTAATGCCAACCGGGTTATCTCGAAGTGTGAGTCTATTAACTAAGCCAATGTGGGCTATCCCGAAGTGAGGGTAAACTAACTAAACCGACGTTGGGTTATCCCGAAGTGAGGGTAAACTAATTAAACCAATATTGGGTTATCCCGATGTGAGGGTAAACTAATTAAACCGATGTAGGTTATCCCGAAGTTAGGGTAGTTGTATACCCTATTTTTAAATGGACATACACAATATTACAAGGGGGATGCAATGAAACAGGCGGGGACTTGTAAACGGTTTTACTCACAGGGTGGCCGCTACTTCCATGCTCCACCAGGGGGTTCTCCGACTGTAGGCTCGTTGCGGCTGTTGTGTTGAAGCTCTCGAATGGTGCGGTGTTGTCAGGGTCTGGCGGTACTCCAGGCTGTCACCCACTGAACTGTTCTAGGCTCGACACTGTTCGTGGCACTTATTGTTCTTGGAAAATAACGAATTTATTTGGTTCTGGATCGCGCACTTAAGCGTTAAAACGCACCCGAAGGATCTTAATTTTGAAGATTTTTCGGTGTGGCGGATCCTACCGGCTGCGCCAGTTAAGATCGGTGAAACGCCAAGTGTCTTTTAAAAAACTTATTTATTTCTTAATCGAACTAACAGACAAGATGTACACGCGAAGCGGTATGGTAGAAGAATCCGCGGTCGGCGCAGCGACCGTCGCTTATATAATGTAATTAGTGCAGAGCTTGCAGTTTCCCTCAACACTACCTTATATGGTCAAGGAAGATGGAATTGCCTTTGGAGGGGGCTGTTCCAGATACCTTAACTATATCTGTTGCCCGCGGCTTCGCTCGCGTGAAATTCGTATTAAAAAAAAAGAAAGTAAGTAACTAAAGGCGGGCCCGAAGGCGGATCTGCGCTCACGTAAACGATATTCTTTCTCGATGAAAGTAACTAAGGGCGAGGCGGAAGGCGAAGCTGAGTTCAGGAAGAAGAAAAACATTCTTGAAGAAAGTAAGTAACTAAGGGCGAGGCCGAAGGACGAGCTCTATTCTGGAAGACCATAAACCTTCTCGAAGAAAGTAAGTAACTATGGGCGAGGCCGCAGCCCGAGCTGCGTTCAGGAAGAAGCTAAACCATCTTGAAGATAGTAAGTAACTAAGGCGAGGCCGAAGGCCGAGCTACGTTCGGATAATTGAAAAACTATCTCGAAGAAAGCAAGTAACTAAGGGCGAGGCCGAAGGCCGAGCTGCGTTCAGGAAGAAGCTAAACCATCTTGAAGAAAGTAAGCAACTAAGGCGAGGCCGAAGGCCGAGCTACGTTCTGACAAATGATAAACCATCTCGAAGAAAGCAAGTAACTAAGGTCGAGGCCGAAGGCCGAGCTGCGTTCAGGAAAAAGCTAAACCATCTCGAATATAGTTAATTAATATTAAGATTGAGTTAATTTAATTTAAATTTTATTATAAAGTCCACGCTTCTAACGGCAAATATACCGTGCATCCTAGAACCTCGCGGTTATTCCCGGCTGGATGGCAAGAGGCCCGATGCTATCACCTTAGTGCCATGGACTAAGGGTAGTTCTTTGATGTGGGACGCCACTTTTGTTCTTACATTGGCTCCAAGTCACGTTAGGACATCTTCAAGAGCGGCTGGCGCGGCCGAGGCTGGGGCGGAGAGCCTCAAACGCAGCAAATATAGAAATATAATTCAAGATTTCGAATTTGTTGCGTTTGCGGTTGAAACCCTCGGTCCGTGGAGCAGTGAAGCCAAAAGAGGCTTGAGCTGGTTGACGCAACTGGTGTCCCGCCATCAAGGGCTTATGTACTTCATTCAAAGGGTAAGCCTTGCCATCCAGCGGGGTAATGCCGCAAGTGCTCTAAGAACATTTGAAAATGCCCGTTTTGATAGTTATTTTAATGTTTGTTATGTAGGTTTAATTCTTTAGTTATTAATATTACTTTTTTATTTTTATGAAATAAATAGATTGAGTAAACGATATTATATTCTATCGAAGAAAGGAAGTCTTTAAGGGCGAGGCTCGAAGGCGGAAGAGGGTTTTTGGTTTACCTGAACGCAGCTTGGCCTTCGGCCTCGCACTTAGTTCCTTCCTTTCTTCCAGAAGGTTTATCGTCTTCCTGAACGCAGCTCGGCCTTCGGCCTCGCCCTTACTTACTTCCTTTATTTGAGAAAGGTTTATCGTTTACCTGAAAGCAGCTCGGCCTTCGGCCTCGCCCTTAGTTAGTTACTTTCCTTAAGAAGGTTTATCGATTACCTGAACGCAGCTCGGCCTTCGGCCTCGCCCTTAGTTACTTACATTCTTCTTTGGAATACGAATTTCACGCGAGCGGAGCCGCGGGCTCAGCTAGTTAATAAATAAAGTCACCTTATTCCTTGGAGATATAAGACGCTTTCAAGCGCTTTTTGAATGTGGCCAGAGATGGAGATGTTCTTATTTCTGGTGGGAGATTGTTCCACAGGCGCGCTGACATCACAGAAAATGATTCAGAATACCTAGAAGAGCTGTGTGAAGGGATGAGAAGAAGGAGATTGTCAGCTGACCTTAGCGGTACACCATGCGAAGAGAGATAGGCAAACCTCTCTCTGAGGTAGATGGGGGAATTGGGGTCATTAAGAATTGTGAAGAGAAGGGAAAGGACATGCATGTTCCGACGTTGACGAATAGTGAGCCACTCAAGTTGATCACGGTAAGCAGAAACATGATCATATTTACGCAATCCGAAAATAAATCGGATGCCGAAATTGAGTAAACGATCTAACTTATTGAGTAGCTCTTCGTTTAAATCAAGATTGCAGATATCGCCATAATCCAGAATTGCATGAAGGGATTGTACTAATTAAGTCGCTAAAGGGAATGCATGGCACCATGACACATATTATATGAAAGAGTCGTTTAAATTGCATACTTGTTAGAATTTTGTAAAATAATATATTATAGATGTTTTATCATGCAATTAATAAGTAATTACATAGGACATATAAAACACGAATGTAATTTTTTTTATTAATTAGGTATTTTAATCGGTTATAGAGAAAAATAGGATTCTTATGAGCAAAATTCTCGCGTTTTATGGGCCATGAGCAGCAAGGGCGGGGTGAGCGGAGTGAGCAGCGGAGCGACACGTGCAAGAAGGGAGTGGGTACGGAACCCTGCTTTGTCAGCGAGTGTTATTTCGGCCTTATTTTGCCTTATAACCGCACCACTGACCTACCGAGGCTGACGAATTTTCTTATCCCTTAGTCGACTTTTACGACATGCGACGGGGAGAGATGCAGTGGGGCTATTCTTTTTAAGTACCGACCCCACACGGTACAATACCGACCCCACACGCCAATTCGTTAGCCTCGGTAGCTCAGTGTCGCGTTGGTTAGTCAACTGTTATTATGCAACGCTGAGCGCGGTCAGTGTTTGGATGGGTGACCGCTCGACCGTTGGAGGCTGGCCGTGGTTCGGATTCCACGTTAAACTGTAGGTCCCTTCCCTTCTTACCTTACTAGGTGGTAGGGTTTATCCCGGCCGGGTTGGTACCACCGCACTGAACGAAACGTCGGTCGAAACGGCTATGTAAATAGTTCGTGTTTTCCGTCTCGTTTAGTGTAGCCGACATGAAATGAAGGGAAGCACTGACATGGCACCTAGCTCACCCTGTGTTATGGGCTGACATCACGGATGTTGTAGGTGATGTAGACAATCGTGTCAGGTTCCATAAAAAAAAAAAATAACTATTATATGCCTCCATAGTATGGAACCCGCAGTGTGCAGTCTATATAACTGAAATAGAAAAAATTCAAAAAAGTTTTTAAAATAATATGTTGGCTATAGAACTTGTCGGGAAAGTGAGAGCGACGATAACACATCTGAAATAATGTCTCTCGAGAAAAGAAGGCAGATCAAGGATATTACTTTCATGTACAAGTTGATCCATCATTACATAGATTCTCCTTATTTTTAAGTAATATAAGTTAAGTTTTCGTTGCCCTACTAAGGCAACGAGATGTCTTAACACTTTTCATATCGCCAAAGTAAGTACTATTTATAGTAAAAATTCATTTACTAACCGGAGTTGTGCTACTTATGATAAATTCTTCTCCTGTCTTGATATTTTCATTCAGCCATCTCAAAAGGTCAGCGATCGAAACAGTAAATGATAAAAATTGTGTGAGGGTAGGTTGGGTTGGTTTCTTGTAACATAGTAGGTATGAACTACATATTAATGTATCACTTATGGTTTTAATAAATTTTAGTGTGTTGGTCTTTCTTTAGTTAGTTTTGGTTTTGATGTAACGTTATTTTTTAGGTTCATTTATTAATCATGTAGGTATATGCACGCACATAGCTATAAGTAGAAAACTTGATTGGTCTCTGTGAAATTAATGTAAGTACCTATTTTTTTTTTACGATGACTGTATGTTTTCCAAATATTACAAATAAAAAAATAAAAAAATTAAAATTATTTACCGTTTATAAAAACAACAAAATATATAAAAATTTACGGAAGACAAAATAATCTCTTACCTAATTTGTCAGGAACGCAGGTAATTTATTCCAAGACCGAAGAGTTATAAGAGGTATAGTCGAGGGTTCGAAGCCGCTATCCCGTGCACCCGCACTCGATTACTCCGCGAGGCTTTCACAACTTTTCTCTATTTATTAGTGGCCGCACGCGCGACTTCGCTCGAGTTAAAATTTGAATAAGGAAAAATGTGGAGGTGGATTCAGTCAGTCAGTCAGTCAGTCAGTCAGCGTGTAAGCGTCCACTGCTGGACATACGCCTCTCCAATTTTCCTCCAGTCCTCCCGGCCTTCAGCGGTACGGAACCACTGCTTTCCGCCGACGTACTTGATGTCGTCGTCCCACCTGGCGGGTGGTCTTCCCACACTCCGTTTTCCTGTCCACGGCCGCCAGTGTAGGACACGGTTACTCCAGCGGTCGTCGTCTCTTCGGCTGACGTGCCCAGCCCATTGCCACTTGAGCTTAGCCACCCGGTATCCAATATCGACTACTTTGGTGCGTCGGCGGATTGCCTCGTTACGCACCATATCACGTAGCGTTATTCCCAGCATGGCTCGCTCCATTGCTCGCTGGGCAACTTTCAACCTTTGGACAACACCGACCGAACGAACACCGTGGATTCAGTAATAAATAGGAAATCGAGAATCGATAAATAGAGTACCTACGAGTAAAAGTGTCCTACGAGTAAAATTTAATCTATTGTCATTCCGTTTTTTTTTTAAACACGATTTGATTAACTTCGCTCGATAGAAAAAAATCATGAACATCCTCCTGAATTTTGTTATAAAAACGTAGTTAAGGCAACGTGACCAAATAAGGGCTTTGAAAAAAAAAATTATTTGTTGAATATATAAATCCGTAGCTTTTTGCTTTTTTGTTTCGATCCGTAGTTTTGGAATAAAAAAATAAAAACCGAATTTTCGCTTTGATTGATTGTGTTGCATCCTACTTAAACCAGCGAAAGCGGCGCCTTGAAAGAGGAGTACGGGTGAATACGGGTTGACAGGGCCCTAAAATAGGGCCCTAAAATTAAAATTTGGCTAGTCATTGGCTGCTTGCGCACTAGACGTTATCGGCACGGCAACAGTAACGGCACGACTACGGCACGGCAGCAGTCATACAAAAATAAATACTCAATGGATGAGATTTTTTATTTATCAACCTGATTTACAGATCTCATTCATATCACTGGTCCGGGGTTGTTCTTTTTTCTTTTATATGTATAGTTTAATGAAATCACTCTGTATACTTCTAAAACCATATTGCAATAAAGACTCTTCCAATACTCAAACTCAAAGCTTTCATTTGCAAACAAGGTATGTACGTACATACAAAGTATTATTAGGTACATACGAGTATGTATAAAAAAAACCTTGCGAAGTTTCTTGCCGGCTCTTCTTTGTGGGTGTAATCGAACCGGATTGAAAAACTAAACAGGACAATTAGCGTAGTGTACGTGAGTACTACCATACGAATGGTGAATAAAGAATAAAGAATATACCTAATTACATAAGTAAAAGAATTAAATTATTAAAAAAACATAAAAGAAAAAAACTTAATTAAACAAAATAGGAGGAAATAATTATTTAAAAAAACGAACATAAAAAAAAAACAAAACATATTGTTCGCAAAAAGGATGCGGCACGCACAGCTCTTATTCCTAAGGAAGACCATGAGAAAGCTGTTTATTTGTTCAGTTATATACAGGGTGTCCAAAGTGTGATGTGGAATATCGAAGGATCGTGATATGTATCGTGTGTAAAGTGCAGTGATGAAAGAATTTTTTTTTAATCTCAATTATTTCCAATTTTGCCATTTTCTAACAAAGTAAATGCATACGATAGTGTGAGCGCGCTCTATGCTTGTGCACGGCCGCGTAGGGCTATGCGAGGGACGCGGCGCGAGGCGCGCGGTTCGCGATCGCGAGGCGTGAGATGCGCGGGCGCGGGGCGCGCGCGGCGCTGATCGGACGAGCGAGAATCATAGATTTCGATATAAGACGTAGCATACCTACCTACTACACTGCAATTAGGCATGTAGGTGTATGTATGTATGTAGCCAGTAAAAAGTAAATGATTATCTACATACCTCAAATGATGTGAAGGTTTTCTACGTGATCTCCTTGCAGCTCGATGCATTATGACGAGACCCGGGCGATGCAGTAGCGGGTCTAGATTGCCATGTTCCCGTAAACAGTACAATGCACGCACAATCACTTCAGCCAGCACCGGCAGTCTGACGCCTGTTTGGAAATCTTTCACGATAAATGCGTTTGAAGCCCATTTCCGTTTGCTGCTCCATACGCGAGCAACATATCCACATATTGGTTATTCGTGAATGGAACTTTTAACAAACACTTTAACCTGTGGTAGGTACGTATTGTTAAACACGAGCGCGAAACTTTCACTAATTCAATTTACGAATCGAATTACCAAAAATACGTCAACACGGTCGGCCGACCTTGACATACTGACCGACTGACACACATTGATCTTCCGCGCCGCGTGACTGGCTGGCTGGACTGAGGCGCAATGCGCACAGGCAGCGCGCCGCCCCCCGCGCCCGCGCCGCCCGCCGCGCCCGCGCGGCGTCTCCTTTGATAGCAGCGTGCGATGCCGACACGGGGCGGCGCGGGGGCGCAACAGCGCGGTGCGGTGCGGTGCTATAGCGAACATTCGACCCGGCCGGCGCGCCCGCCGCGCCGCCCCGCCTCCTCCGCACCGCCGCGGTCTGGCCACTTAGAGCGCGCATAGATTGAATAAATTGAAAACTTTGAAAATTCATATCTCGAAAACTAGTATGGATAGGACCATTTTTCTTTTTTTTAATGTGTTTATTAGATGATATACAATAGCTCATTTCGATATTCCTGAACATACCCTGGACACTGTATATGACACAATTTCGACTAGGTACACTTACATCTACATCTACACTAATATTATAAAGAGATAAAGTTTGTAAGTTTGAAATAAAATGAAAACGTTTATTTATCACCATTTCGTATTACAATTTAAATAAAATACAACACAATCAGCAATACTTATTGGCATCTTATTGGCGACAAATTAGGCTCAACTCAGCGTGTGCAATAGATAACGTATTGCCCTGATTTTCAGTTGAACCCATTTTGCCCGGAAATATATTTTTTTACTTACAGGCTAGTGTAAGGTTCAGTTTAATTTTAAATCATAATAGTGTATTTTGCTTTATTTTATTGTGTCATGGCTTTGAAGCAACTGAATTATTAACAAGTCTGTGGACATTTTTCTGGTATGGTATCTCAAAATGCTGGCGGTTAGTCGATCGTGGGCCGTCGAGCGGAGCGGTGACGATTGTTAGTAGACAGCATACGGGTAGATTGGAAAAATGAGGAAAGGAAGGGAGATACGGAAGAGAAAATAAAAGTGTGAAGTGTACCTCGTGGGATTTATTGGAGAAGTCTTACACTAGACATACATGATGACAATCAGAAGTTGTGACCACGTTTACATGCTCAAAAAAAAATATACGGGGCCTCTAGTTCCATTCCATCGAACTATGACTATGTCTCTGGTCGGAGACTTAGCTGAAGTAGCGTAAACCTCGCGAAACCGCTACTCCCACGGAATAACGCGATTCTGGGCATGGGTGCTGATGGCACCTGGCACGGCGTGGCTGAAACTGGAATCAACGGATTCCAGACTTGTAGATCTGGAAAGAGACACTGTGTTTAGAATTTGGTTATAATCAAAATGTATCAGATTTTGTGTGAAGATTCTGAAATAAAGGTATTAATTATGCCTAGGTAAATCGCATAGGTTATTCAGTGAAGATTCTAGACAGAGCACAATGCTGAGACACTAACATAAAGGCATAGATACAGTTATCTTCGTTCACATTTTTTTCTAGTCTGTATTAAGTGCTTGAAAGATTTGAGAACCAACGTTCGCAGAGCCGCTATGCTTAATCTTTACGCTTTTCTTAATATTTATAAACGATTTACTGTCCTTGGGCATGATACACAGCTATGCAGACGACAGCACGGAGCACGAGGGCTATGTTAAGGACTGGAAGAGTAGAGATTCGCGGCACAGGGAGGCTCAACGTTCAGTTGTTGATAAGGTCGATAACGTCCGCGGAAAAGTAGCTCTATGGGGCCAGGAGAACCTTGTCGCCTTCAACGTTAGTAAGACTCAGTGCTGCGCACTATCTGCTAAGATCGATCCCTTTCCTTTCCAAGCTAGTTTCCAAGGTAGCGTCGTACCTGTCTCGGAGCACCTGGACCTCCTGGGCACCACTATATCCAAAGAAGTGGGTTTCCGGCAACTAATCGAGTCTAAGGCCAAAACTGCATCTAGAAAATTGGGAATACTTTTCCGCAATCGGCGGTTCTTCTCACCGGCACAACTATTGTTGTACAAAACACAGATTAGGCCGGTGATGAAGTACTGCAGTCACATCTGAAAGGGTAGTCCGCATTATCTGCTTGCGTCCTTGGACTCGATACAGCGCCGAGCCATCCGTCTTGTTGGCGACCCGAAACTTACAAATGGTCTGGAGTATCTGAGTCACAGACGATTTGTGGGTTCGCTTAGTCTGTTTTACAGATACTATCACGGACGCTGCTCTGTGGAACTAGCATCCCTTATTCCCTGCCACCCGTCCTATCTCCGCATGATTCGTCGCAGAGAGACTCAGCACCCTTTTGTTGTTGACATTGGGCTTTTAAGAACCCATCGGTTCTCTAAATCGTTTCTCTGTCGCACCGCTAGAGTGTGGAACTGTCTTCCGGCGAGTGTATTTCCTGAATCCTTTAACCTGGGTGTCTTCAAGCGTCGTATTAACGGGCTAGACAGCCTAGCAACAGCCCGTATATCTGCTGGCATGGCACCTAACTGAGCGTGGTTTCGCGAGGAGAGGTTATTTTGGCTCTGTCCACTGCACCATTGGTCTCTCGGCACAGCCACCCATGCTGGTTTACATAAAAAAAATGCGGAATACGACCAGCACTATAGGATCGCATATTCCTTCAGATACTGAAAGACAACAATTCATGTATTACGCTACCAAAACTTGTAGACCAATGGCATTAGTGTTAGTGATAATATGTACAGTGTACGCGCTGAGTGCATCTATTAGTGTGCCGAGCACCGCAGTGGCGTTCACGCACACTAACTCACTAACTAACACTAATGCCATTGGTAAGTTTTGGTAGGGTAGTACAAACAACCAAAAACCTTTACTTATATATTGATATAGACGAGAGAATCGCTGGGACTGTCTCTCTATGGAACATCTGAGATGTGACCGGAAAGGTACTGCGCTCCGCTTCTCATCAAAGGTAGAAGAGGAACTCCGCACATGTACAAAATAAACACATATTAGTCCGAGGCAAAACATTTCCTTTCTCCCGTGTAAAACAGCATGGTTTACTTACACTCGTGCTTACTTATTAAACGTTCTACGCAAATCATTCTTCTGTTGCGGAAACGCTGGGAAATGTTTCCAGCCAGTGTGATGTTAGCCTTGGTTAAGGGTCTACCTCCCTAAATTGTGCCTCTCACTCTAACATGCGCGTTTTTCATACATTTTATTTATGAAGAAATTATACTACTTATAAAAAATCCTCTGGGAGAAACATGCATGATAAAATTACTTATTAATGTTTTTCATTAAAAAAATTTGGTACTTCACGTATAATAATTGAAGCCCAACAAGCCCGAAAATTGTTTTCAGGCTTGTTGGGCTTGTGTTTTACAAGCCCGAAAATTGTTTTCGGGCTTGTAAAACATTCTAAACCAGTACATTTATTACAAAAAGTTATTTTTATAAATTTCTGTCTCCTCTGACCTGCACCTGCACTATAGGTTAAGTAGTCAAAACTAGATGCAAATGCATCGGATTAGCAAACAAAACAAAAAAATAATACTAATTCCCACCCAGAATTTCAATGGCGGATGTGTACTGCAGTCGCGGCTTGTTTGTGTATTCTCTTCACAGGCTTCCAATCTTTTTAAAACCTTCTACAAACTCTAAAGGGTTGTCATACCAGGTGTATAATATGACGCGCTGTGGACCTATTTCACAAAGACCCCATCCAGGTCATTAGGAGTATTAAATCTGAATTTTTCTCTTAGATGATTTTTTCATACAAAAATTAGTCTCTAATTTTAATGTTAATTTTAATGTTACGGATTAACAGTGGGTTTGTGTCTTACATAAGTCGTAGATACCTAAGACGTAGCGGCCGAAACGTAAAGTGTAAACGTAAGGAATAACAGTGTAAACTTAAAATCATAACAATATTTCAGCCTCGGTAACTAGTGGTGCGGTCTGTCGACTGTCGATCATTATGTATGACACACATGGGCGCGGTCAGTACTTGGATAGGTGACCGCTCGACCATTGGAGGCTGACCGTTGTTAAGATTCCACGTAAAACTGTGGATGCCTTTCCTTCTTACCTTACTAGGTGGTGGGTGGGGTTTAACCCGCCAGGGTTGGTACAACCGGGCTGAATGAAAAGTCGGTCGAAACGGCTAAATAGCTCGTGTTTTCCTTCCAGTTCAGTGTAGCCGGCACGACGCTAATGTTAAATTTTTCATACAAAAATAAAAACTCTTCCATTTCTGTGGTTATGTGGCAGAAGCAGACATGTACATTTTTTCCAGTATTGAGTTATAAATACCAAAATTTCGGTAAAAATGCGCTCCTTAATATGGCAAAAACAAACATGTCGTAAGTAATACCCAAAGCCATGTATTTCCCTTCGACCAAACAGTACATGTCATAAAAATCACAATAACGTATACGAAAAACTATTTAGAAAAATATAAAAACCACCTTCAAAAATGTATGAAATAAAAAAAATCGAACCCTAGAGTTGAAGGCGGTGCTAAAGAAGGCTACACATATCACAAAGGATATCATCCACTCATGTTTTCTTTTATGCTTCATTTTTGCTTGCTTTAGCACCGCCTTCAACTCTAGGGTTTGATTTTTTTATTTCATAAATTTTTGAAGGCGGTTTTTATATTGTTTTAAATAGTTTTTTATTTCACAGTTTTTTTAGTAATTTTTTGCTATTAATGTACTCGGCGGAATCGCTTGGCCTTCGGCCTCGCGATTTCGCCTCGCTTTCCAATCCGATCTTGACCAAATTAAAATGGAACCACCTCAGGGCTATCCCCTTTCAATCAAAAAAAGAATTTTCAAAATCGGCCCACAATTGGCGGAGTAATCGCGTAACAAACATCCAAAAAAAGAATACCCTGGACACCACCTAGGCCTAAAGTAATTGCTAGTGAAGACAAATGCAACGAGCCCAAATACGATGGGTTTATCATGTGTAGTTTAGGAGTTCCTATGGCCCCCTTCCGTCTCCATCATCAGACCAGCTCGATGGTACTCGTACCATAATATATTAAGCGCACCTGGCCGGTCGGAAAAGATTTCAAATTTAGAATATTCATGAAACAAGGGTCCGAATATGTATCACAATATCGATTCATGTATACGATGACAGAGAAAATTTCGAAATATTGGGTATTTAATACTTTTAGTTCTAGTTTTTTTTTTAAATCGGTTTTATATTTTTTAAAACAGTTTTTATTTCATTCTTTTTAGTAATATTACATAAAAAAGAATAATCCAAATCGAATAATCGAAATCGGTTGAAGTGGTGCAGAATTATTCGCCATGTGTCAAACTGAAAATTGCTGAAAAACTCCACATCACAAAAGTTTTGCTGAAGGTAACCACACACCATAGTATTTTGTTGATTTTTCAAAAACCGCTGAATCAATCTCGATAAAATTTATATGGGACCACCTCTGAAGTATGACCTTCCACCTTCAAACTATGGACTGGAGGAAGAAAAAAAGGCGCCCCCTGGGCAAATCGCGGTTCCACATATGCGAATAGGTCCAATGGCTATCAATCCCAATAAAAAAAAAGATTTACTATCTATTTTGCCATTAATTGATCCCGTACACCATGATTTTTCGACGAGTGCTACTGCGTCACTGGCTGGTGACCAGGCAGAATCTTCGGACGATGAATCGTAAATATTGTCAGTAAAGTGCCATTTTGTATTCACCGAGATTGTTGATTACATTTTGTGTAGGGTTTTACTAATAAAATTATTAAATTTCCTTTATTTCATAAACAATTTCGTTTTATTAATGTTAAAACTTGAATAAAGTCTTAGTTGACCGATACTACCTCACTATGTGTATCCTTGATATATGTAACGTGAAGTAAAATACTTTATATGGCAGAAAAAAACAAGTCGCACTTATTTAATGACATGTCGCATAAATTTTACTTCTTTATATATGGCATTACATGACATGTAATTTAAATTAATTTCTTCAAAATCCTAGAAAACTTTTTATAAAAACAAGACTTTCGTTGTATTCTCAGATAACTTATTAACTCACATTAAAAATATTGTTAATCTATCCATGCAAACCTTATTTTAGTACCACTGCAAAGTTTATATTGCTTGTAGTCAAAAATGCACAAAAGTAACATGTCAGCTTATGCCAAATTTCCACAGATTTATATGTCGTTAAGTATTGTGTTAAACGAAAAAATCATGTACGTTTTCGTCTCAAAATTTTTGATTACTTAGTAATAGCTAATAAGTACCTATCTAATTAAAGTCAATGCTCCAAATAGGCTAAAACACTGAAATGTGACTATTCCCAGTTCAGTGGCTAAAACCCATGCTGGTGAAAGGTCCACGGGTACCTACGTCTTTATACATTCTGTTTATGGAGCGTGTAGGTAACATGGTATGGTATATAATAAATAAGATAACAACAGTTTGAGAACCGCTATTCTAATAAACGTGTTTTGTTTACCCGGTACCTAGTTACGCCTTTGACCGTTAAAATAATCAATTTTGTTTGTACTTGAATGCAACCTTCTAGAACGATAAAAAAGGTATGGACGCCGGACTGTCAAATACTTGTATGAGAACTAGCGTCGCCGAGTTGCGGGGAGCGAAGTGTACTTATCGATTCGATGATAAGATATTCCACTAAATTGTGCACACTAAACTTGGCTGTAGTATTTTTACACGTAAACACAGAGCATGCGGGCATTTTAAACAGGTTTTTGGCGAACGCAGGTCGTAAAACTGTAGGTCCCTCCCTTCCCTCCTATTCTTACATGGTGGTAGGGTTTAACCCGCCCGGGTTGGTACCACCGCACTGAATGAAACGTCGGTCGAAACGGCTATGTAAATAGTTTGTGTTTTCCGACCAGTTCAGTGTAGCCGGCACGAGCAAAGGGGGAAGCACTGACATGGCACTTAGTTCACCCGGTGTTATGGGCTGACATCACGGACGTTGTAGGTGATGTAGCCAACCGTGGTAGTTTCCATTAAAAAAAAATTGGTTGTCTGTAAAGTTGGTTTACGGACGATAGTTTTACGTGATGATGTCATAAAGTAAATCAGTTCCGGCGGATATTTACCACGTAAAATTAATTTAAGTACATCATAAAGATGTGATAATAACTAATAAAAAATATGAGAAAATAACGACTATTAATTTTTGTTTAATTTATATTTAAAAAAACCTACTTAACGCCATCTACCTGTTCAACGTTGCAACAATTACCTAACTGCTAAATCAAGTATACCGCTGGCTGAAGTATTTCATTTAATATTGACGCTAGATGTGGACGCTAGATGTCGCTCCATGAAATTCACATATGAAATTCGCATACTGTTGAGAAAATTTGCAGCGATAAGTACACGGTCGATAGCCTGCGTGGATAACACGTCTGGTCAGTGATGGTGGCAGGGACCGCGGGTTCGAGGCTCGCAAAAGACGGAGAAATATATTTTGTATTTTCTACTATTGTATATGCCTCTCTATCGCGCTCTCACTTGCACACACAGGTCTCTACCGCGCTCTCGCTTGCACACACAGGTTTAGATGGAACGTTACACTTCTTCGTGCGTGCAGCCGGTGTTCATCAATTTATAAGACGTGACATCATCACGTCAAAAAACGCAGCCGATGACAGACAGACTGACGGGTCAGCGCGCGACCGTCCAATGAAACAAGTATGCTTTTACCTATATCGTGGAACGCTGGCGAGGATAGGGTTCGGGGTCCATACCTTTTTTATCGTTCTAGGCAACCTTATTGTCACAAAAACTACTGTGACTTAGGGTCAGATGCGTGCTAGTTGAAAACACAAATATATTTTTTCTCTTCATTTTGGGCTTTGCATTTTATCTAATGAAGAAATACAAATATATGAAGTTATTTACGAGTTAAGAAATATAGAAATATCATTCAAGATTTCGAATTTGTTGCGTTTGCAGTCAACACCCTCGGTCCGTGGAGCCAAAAGACCTTGGAAGAGGTTTGGCCCTCTATTTTAGGGTTGCGTATCCGTCGTACGGTACCCTATTACTAAGCCTACGCGCCGTCTGTCTGTCTGTCCGTCTGTCTGTCCGAGGGCTGTATATCTCTTAAATAGTAATAGGTAGCCCGTTGAAATTTTCACATAATAAGTGTTATTTATTAGGGCCGATATAACAACAAATAATTAAAATAAGAAAAAGTAAGAAATTCACGGGGGTCCCCATACAAGAAACTAAAAAAGGGTATGCGCGCCATCTGCCGAAAACAGCATGAAGCAGCGCTGACCATGACCATGATACGGAACCCTAGGTGCGCGAGTTCGACTCGCACGTGGCCGGTTTTTTTGTAGCTCCGTGCGGTCGGTCGACTATTGTTAAGCAACCCTGAGCGCGGTCAGTAAGTGGATGGGTGACCGCTAGACCGTCGGAGGCTGACCGTGGTTCGGATTTCACTTAAAACTGTAGGGCCTTCCCTTCCCTTCTTTCTTACCTTACTAGGTAGGTGGTAGGGTTTATGCCGCCCGGGTTGGTACCACCGCACTGAATGAAACGACGGTCGAAACGGCTATGTAAATAGTTCGTGTTTTCCGTCCAGTTCAGTGTAGTCGACATGAAATGAAGGGAAGCACTGACATGGCACCTAGTTCACCCGGTGTTATGGGCTGACATCACGGATGTTGTAGGTGGTGTAGCCAACCGTGTCAGTATCCATTCAAAAAAATATAAAAAAGGTGTCTAACGACGCCCATGGACATTCGGTCGTATGCGGTGGTTGCGAATGCCAAGCCGGCCTGACAGGTGCCCATTCACGCACCTCTTGAAGTCTTGAAGGAACCGAGACTGTACTTGGGAGGAAATATAATATGGGCAGGGAGAGCGTTCCAGAGTTTACCGGTTGTGCAGAGGAAAGATCTGTTGGTGGACGCAACTTTGTCAGCCTCGATAGCTCAGTGGTGCAGACAGTCAACTGTCGCTATTGAATGTTAAGCAACGCTGGGTGCGGTCAGTACTTGGATGGGTGACCGCTGACCGTTGGAGGCTGACCGAGGTTCGGATTCCTCGTAAAACTGTAGGTCCCTTCCCTCCTAATCTTACTTGGTAGGGTTTAACCCGCCCGGGTTTATACCACCGCACTGAATGAAACGTCGGTCTAAACGGCTATGTAAATAGTTTGTGTTTTCCGACCAGTTCAGTGTAGCCGGCACGATCAAAGGGGGAAGCACTGACATGGCACCTAGTTCACCCGGTGTTATGGGCTGACATCACGGACGTTGTAGGTGATGTAGCCAATCGTGTCAGTTTCCATAAAAAAATAAAAAAAAATGTCCCGAAACCAAGGGCCAGTGAGTCACATTGATGGCAATTGCACATAGAGAGGTTATTTCTATTTGGATGTGTGCTGAAATAATTATGGTATAGGGTAAACATTCCCTTTTTAGGGTTCTGTATCCGTTGTACGGGACCACAGGATTTCTGTGTACGGGACCCTATTACTAAGCCTACGCCGCCGCCGCCGTCTGTCTGTTTGTCCGAGGGCTGTATCTCTTGAACCGTAATAGGTAGCTTGTTGAAATTTTCACAGAATATGTGTTATTATGGCCGATATAACAACAAATAATAAAAAAAAAAGAAAACGTACAAAACTCACGGGGGTCCCCATACAAGAAACTAAAAAGTGTATGCGCGCCATCTATGGAAAAGAGTAATGAAGCATTTTAACTAATACATAGTTGTGCCGTGCTCCGTTGCGTTTCGCCACAGCATCGTTTGGCTCCTATGGGCCTCGTGAAATTCATTTTTTTTTTTATGTAATCCCGTATGGGTGGCTGTGTCGGAGGGGTCAAAGCGCATGCTCCGACCAGCCAATATCACCTCCGAGAAGGTAGGTGCCATACAGGACACTTCCCTGGATTGCTGGCTAAACTGGACTAGAGGAGAACACAGCCGAGGCTGCTATGCGGCCATCTTACATCCAGTACGGTGGTACCAACCCAGTCGGCTACAATTTGAGCCTACCACCTAGTAAGGGGCAAGGGAAGGGACCTACAGTTTTACACCGGTTCCGAACGGTGAAGCAGCAGGTGTAGGTATGCACGTAAATTTTTTCGTCAGAAAAAACTCATTGGTACACGCCGACCGGATTCGAACCGAGGACCTCTCGCATGAGAAGCCTATGCCCAAACCACTCGGCCACCACCGCTTGATGACACCAAAAAATAAAAAAATCTTTTTTTTTCGGTTGAAATACCAATTTTTAGCTCCGGTATTGTATAGGAACGTAGATTTGACTGTCCTTAAGGCGGTGACAAACGCCAAATACGCAAAACATGCAAAAAGTGCGACAAAGAAGGTCCAAAACTGATCAATTGACACACATTCAGAAAATTAAAAAAATACCAACCTATATTTTGGTTCCTTACCAACAAAGTGCATTGCTGGTTTTTTTAATAATGAGTAAAAGTAAGTTATAAACATAAAATTAAAAATATATAAAAAAAGCATGAATTTTTGAAAATCTGAGTATGTGTGTATTATTACAATTTTACAATACCACCGATTCAAAGGTCACAAAGCTCTGAGAAAACTCTATTCAATTTGTTTTATTATTTTATCCACGAAAGGAGATAAAAATAAAAAACAAAAAACGCCTACATGAAATTATTGACGTAATTCTTCAGTCGGAAGGGTAAAATTTTTGCCTTCGTCAATTTAGCAGGCACTTCAATACTAGATACAATTTTAGTTCCGGGCTCGCTTGCTCGCTCCTGCCCTGCTGCGCCCGCGTGTCGGTCGTCATTTCTGTCTTCTGTGTTTGGATCGAATGGAAAAAAGATAGGTAGGTTAGGTATATTTGTACCGTGTGGGATGGTAATTTAAAATAATAGCCCCACTGCATCTCTCCCCGTGCATGTCGTAAAAGGCGACTGAGGGATTTTTTTATGTAAACTGACACAGTTTGCTATATCACCTATAACATCCGTGATGTCAGCCCATAACACCGGGTGAACTTAGGTGCCATGTCAGTGCTTCCCTTTGGTCGTGCCGGCTACACTAAACTGGACGGAAAATACAAACTATTTCGGGATATGACTCCCTTCTTTTTTTCCGTCCAGTTCAGTGAAGCCGGTACGACCGAAGAAAAGCACTGACATAGCACCTACTTCACCAGTTGTTACGAGCTGACATCTCGGATGTTGTATTGTAGGTGATGTTGCCACCGTGTCATTTTTCGTACCAGTATACAGTACGACCGTATCAGTAATATCTCTCTTCTGTGGTATCTATCAGTTCAGTATACGCTCCGGTACGTAACTTGACGGGGCGTTATACGCATGGCTTTCGTTGGTATAACCACAGAATAACTAATAGGTACTGTGGTATAACGCTGTCTGCGCTTGAGATGCAAGGACTATAGAACCGTGCCTAAATAAAAGTAGCCTAGCAACAGCGGCGCGCTGCGGAGCGGGGGCGGCGGCGGCGGCGGCACTGTGGTGGCGCGGAGCGGAGACGACGCGGCGGCGCGGCGCCTCCCGCGCCTCCACCGCGCCGCCGCCGCCGCCTCCGCCGCCGCCGCCGCCGTGCCGCCTCCGCACCGCACGCTGCTACTGAGTTACCGCACCGCACCGCACCCCACCGCACCGTGCCATGCTGCCGCCGCGCGCGCCGCGCGCGCCGGCCGGTACCTATGTTGCTATGATATTTGCCATACATACCTAAATGCCTATCTACCTATTACCTACCTACCTATTTTTATTTTAGTTTTCATCGATAGTCTATTTAGAGGTTTATAAAAAGTGGTAAGTACATGAACTAAAATAATTTGGAAGAAATTACAATAAAATGTTATTTAGGTAAAATAATAAAAAATAAAAAATTAGAATCACGCATCAGTTACATAAGCCACAATCATTTTAATAATTAAAATAATAAAAAAGCAAAAAAAAAAAAACATACGAAAGTGGGATTCGAACCCCGAACCATCAACTCTTTAGGCTGATAGCGACAAACTACGCTAAATGTGACTTGAACGTGCGAAGCGAAATTAGCAGTCGCATGGTACATTATGTAGAATTCCCGAATGCTCAAGGTCGTTGGCGTTTGTCACGGCCTTAAGACAAGAAAAAAAAAATTGTAAATCGGATAAGGTTTAGGGCGCTAGAAAACATAAATGCCGAAAGACGATTTTGTATGGACTCATAATATTTTTTTATGTACGATTTTCTGATCAATCTGATCAAATTATCATATAGAGACACAGTATCTGAACAGAAGCAGTCATTCGATGATGACGTTATAAACGATTACTTACGTATAATACGATTAGTCTGGCTGGGTTCAATCAATACTGCCAACAATAATCTAAATAAATACCTAAACCCTAAACAGAGATCGGTGCGCGCGCAGCCTTCCTCTTATCCAGCCGCCGCGCCAAGTGAACTTTAGAAAGTTTTTAATGGTGTTTCAGGATAGGCTTGAATAACTCCAGGAATATAAAGTACTCATTATAAGAAGAAACAAATCCTTATCACTCAAATCGAAATTCCGTATTATTTTTTTCCTACAAAAATTTAAAATTGTAGGTAATAAAAACTCAATGGACAGTGAGATTTGGCAACAGTGCTGTCTAAGTCTAGGGAGTGCACAATGACCTAGTCCAGTTCTCTTTTTCTTTTGATGTCATTAAAATTTAAGTGTTTGGAATTTACCTACCTGCAGTACAATTCTACCAGTTATGAATGTAAGTTAGTCATTTAATTTGTATTTAATAAAGGGGGATGTTAAACGTCCACCAAAGCTCGATGAAACGATTTTCACCAAAAATACTATAAAATAACCGAACCTGGGAAAAAGTTTCAGAGCTTTTCGTCTTCAAATATGGACCCCTTTCGTACCCTGAAATTACGAAGCCCTATCCTGAAACACCCTGTATAGTATTGAACAATGGCAAAGTTATTCAGAATTACAATAATTATAAGCCTTTCGGATTAAGGCCCAGCACTACCACAAATAGCTTTCTCCCAATAGAATTTTCTCGTAAACCACTGTGAGATTAATGTTAAAAAAATAATAAAAATACCTACTTATGTAGCTTTCTACAGGACTGTACTAACTGCTCCCAATATTGGGCCTAAAACGCAATTGGACCTCTTTTGTTGGAAACTGACGTTGGCTACATCACGTAAAACATCCATGTCACCTCTATTTTTTATTCCATCGAACAATTAATCGCAACGTATGCTCTCGAAAACTCGGAAAACCTTGGGAAACCCCATTCATTCTTCCGTGCCGTTCACTAATACTATACACGGTGTTGCAACCCTAACCGTAAAACCCGAAAGGGGGTGATTCTGTACGTGAAATAGAACAACTTTTGTTAGACGACTTTTTTATTTGAAGAAAAAAAAATTTTTTTTCTCCATACATTTTGAGAGTAATTAAAATTTGTATGGAAAAAATAATTTTTTTCTTTGTTTCAAAAATTTATTTTTTCTTCACAGAAGTTGTTTAATTTCACATATAGAATAACCCCCTTATGTCAGTTAAAAATATTACGGGGGCAACTGCAACACCGTTTAAACTCATGATTTTACATAAAGACCAAAAATACAATAAGTACTTCCTTCCTTCCTCCTTCCCGTCAAGGTGAGTATTATTTATTTTAATGCACTTAGGTACGTCCTCCAAGCTCACAGTAGTGGATGGTAGTGGTTTACTAGAAACATCAAACCGAGTTTTGGTATAATACCTGAGTGTTGGCTAAGCCGTAGCGTAGGCGGCGTTAGCCCTATTATATCTCTCTTCTGTGGCCATACGTAGCTAGTTGGCGTGGCGACGAAAATTTAGGATTTTGCCGCAAACATTTTTAATAGGTTTTTTTTTTTTTTTTTATTGATAGCGCGACATGTGGCATCGTTTCACCTACAAGTAGGTGTCTAACGATGCCCATGGACATTCTGTGATGCACGGGGATTGCGAATGCCATGCCGGCCTGACAGGAGCCTTTTCACGCCCCTTTTGAAGAACCCCAGGTTGTGCTTGGTAGGAAATAGATGGGCAGGGAGTGCGTTCCACATTTTCCCGGTTCTGTGAATAAAAGATCTACAGAACTGGTTGGTGCGCATCCGTGGTAGGTCGATTGAGTAGGGGTGCATCCCTTGCCCAGTACGCGTGGTGCGGAGGTGGAATGGGGACGGCGAAATCGCGTTAAACAGCTCCTCCGAACACTCCCCATGAAATAGACGATAGAACACACTTAGGGAGCCGACGTCCCTACGGAGTTGCAGTGGTTCTAAGTCGCGGGACACCGCAGGGTCACCCACCAGTCGCACGGTACGGTAATAGGTACATGAACTTGGTCTTGTTTTGGAAACGAAAGCACGATGACGAAACTAACAAAGTAAATGGCAAAGAGATTGTATTACGTCGCAGCGCAGCGACGTAATACAAACTCTTTGGTAAATGGTAAGATTTTGAGAAGCACGTGGCGACCGCGTGGCATAAATAGGTACGATGTTTCTCCCTCCAACACCATCCAAGTTCAAAATAAAAAGTTACAATAATTTTAACACAACTAGCGACATCTATGAAAACGAATTGGCAACTGTAGCCATCTGTCGAGCGGTAACCGTAAAATATTACGTTCTCCTAGTAGCCAAGCCTAGTAGACGAACTAATTCTTAATTCGATTACTAGATGGCGACAGTAGCGGACATTGCTTTGATGTTATACTAGTTCCAATTGCAATCGATAGGAGGCGTGGACCGTGGCGCCGGAAGCTCGGCTCAGATGTTCGTTCGCGGCGCGCAGTCGGCCATCTTTTTCCGTGGAAAAATCATTTATTTCGTTGATTCGCCGCTCCCGTTGTAATTAATGTCAGAGCCACAGTCCTCGCTGTTGTTAAAGAAGCAACTCGCAGGTGAGTGCTGGGCACGTGTGTGTCAGGAGCGTGTGCGGCGCGCGGCGGTGTGGCCGGTTCGCCGTCGTCCGCCGCAGACAGAAATAAACTCGTTGCGCAGAGTTCTCCTCGTGTTCTAGCTCGGGCCCGGGCGGCCGCACTTCTCTTGAACCGCGTGTGTATCATGTACGTGCAGTTTAGATGACTCTGAGCCGGAGTCCGCGTGCAGCGCAACGCCCTAGCGCAGTGTGGAGCCGCCTGTCTGGACGGCGGACGCGTTCAGACACCAGCTGTCACGGGTCTTCCTTCGCTGCATCTCCTTTCAAATTAGTCACCGTTGTCTTAGAAATATCATCGTGTCACTGGAATGCATGAAAAAGATGACGAATTGCGGTCCGTTCACAGAATGCACGCGTTGTGAATGAAGTTTCGTAATATTTCCAGGAAGTGTACTGACAGGACCGATTTCACCACCTTCGGCTAATGGTGATAATTATTACACGGTTCACTTCTGCCTTTCAATTTGGTTGAAGCAACCAAATTGAATAGAAACATAAAAGTGAACCAGTCAATGTTGTGTAGGTGATGTAGCCAACCATGTCAGTTTCCATAAAAAAGAACGTTCAATCACGGGCAACCACGTTCAACCGCATTGAAAGGATTGAGCTTGCTTAATATTTTCACATTTGCCGTTCAACGTTCAATGCGATTGAATGAGAGTTGACCGTGTAAACACAAGAATTGAACGATTCACTCGATATTCAATCTTGATCGCTGCGGTGAGAGAGAGACATGTAGATATTGTGTACTACCTGCTTCGAAGACATCTTCTTGAGCAATGAGTATTGAATAGTTCACTTATTCACTTACTTCAAAGATATGTGTAAACAGCATTATCTTTCACTTCTGCGCCTTTCAGCCGCATTGAATCAATTTGGTTGAACCGTGTAATATCGCCATAAGATGCAGGTGCCGGTTATCTCCTGTCAACTGTATGATAAATGTCACTACCGACAGATAACTGTTGGACGAGACTTGAGGTGGTGAAAAGGTTAGTTTATAAGCCATTAGTTTGCATTTTATATTTCTAGAGGTATGTGGTATAGCGGGCTCTAAATCACACCACGAGTGCTGCAAGCTTCGTCTGACAGTTGTCAAGGCTTTCCGTGGCCGCGCTGCCAGCTTCGTCTGACAGTTGTCAAGGCTTTCTGCCAGCTTCGTCTGACTGTTGTCAAGGTGTTTTTCGTGGCCGCGCTGCCAGCTTCGTTTGACAGTTGTCAAGGCTTTCCGTGGCCGCGCTGCTAGCTTCGTGTGACAGTTGTCAAGGCTTTCCATGGTCACGCTGCCAGCTTCGTCTGACAGTTGTCAAGGCTTTCCATGGCCGCACTGCCAGCTTCGTCTGACAGTTGTCAAGACTTTCCACGCCGCGCTCCCTTTTAGTTTCGAAATGGGCCGATACAAAATTATATCATTTTTTTTTATGGAAGCTGACCACGGTTGGCTGCATCACCTACAACATCCGTGATGTCAGCCCATAACACCGGGTGAACTAGGTGCCATGTCAGTGCTTCCCTTCATTTCATGTCGGCTACAATGAACTGGACACAAAACACGAACTATTTACATAGCTGTTTCGACCGACGTCGAAATGAAGATATCTATTTTATAATATTACAATTCGTAAAATGTCTTGCTCAGGAGCCATTTGTGTAATTTTCTTTTAAAATATTGATCACTTTCCTCTCTGAAGTTCAAGTTGAAATTTGTATTTTTGTTTAGTGTTCTTTTGTTGTTTGCAGAATTGAACAAGAATCCGGTAGAAGGGTTCTCCGCTGGGCTGGTGGACGACAATGACATATACAGGTGGGAGGTGCTCATTATCGGGCCCCCCGACACACTCTAGTGAGTATGCACGCACATATCTTTATTTATAAAAACAAAAATCTGCTATTTTGATGGGACTTTAGCCGACTTCGACTATGTCAGTCCCATAGTACCTATCTTTATTAGATTACTTATTCAAGATTACAAGTTCCATATTTTGTTCCTCAGGGCATCAGTCATTCCTAAGAGCCACTGGAGAGTCTGAAAAATCGAAAGAGTTTGGATCTGTGGAACGACTCATGAATTTTAAATAGCAAATTTATTCTGTTTTCAGTTATCTTTGCAATTCCTGTCTCGAGATCTACGTTCCTGACAGTCGATTAGGAGATGAAATTGATTTTTATTTATACTCTCTCATTTATAGCCCCCTCACAAATAAAATAGGGAAAGTATGAGATAACCCTGCAGTGTAGTTTGCAAAATGTTTTTAACAAATTGCATTTTCGTAATAGTAAGTTGAAGCTTATAATTTTCAACGAATAATACTGCAGATATTCGTTGAACTATTACGTCAAAACTATTATACTACAAATTATTATACTTGAGGGAGGTCGAGAGCGGGACTGGTGGTTTCCCCGCGTCCAAGTCAACGCAGACTAGCTGACGAGGGCTTGAAGCGAGCCGAAACGTGAAGCATGCGCGGGAAATTTAGAGTGGCCACTCGCTAGTCCCGGCCTCGATTAATACCCTCCTCTACTGCCGATGGGCCCGGATATGTTGGGTGAAGCCATCGCAAGGTTAGATCCACACCTTCCTTCACCATCTAGTTGATTTTTTTTTTATGGATAGTGCGACATCTGGCACCGTTTCACCTACAAGTAGATGTCTAACGAAGCACATGGACATTCTGTGATGCACGGGGATTGCGAATGCCATGCCGGCCTGAGGGGCCTTTTCACGCCCCTTTTGAAAAACTCCGGGCTGTGCTTGGGAGGAAGGGCAGGGAGTGCATTCCACATTTTTCCGATTCTGTGAATAAAAGACCTACAGAATCCGTGGTAGGTCGATTGAATAGGGGTGCATCCCCTGCCCAGTACGCGTAGTCCGAAGGTGGAATGGGGATGGCGGAATCGCGTTAAAAAGCTCCACCGATAGTCCGGTGTCCGTTTTGGAACCCCCAGCCGGGGCGGATAGAACCTGATGCCTCGTCCAAGGCAACAATTGAATTAATAAAGAAAGTGATTATTTGAACTTATTTCCAGCGAGGGCGGATTCTTCAAGGCCCACCTACACTTCCCTAAGGAGTACCCACTGAGGCCTCCGCGGATGAAATTTGTCACTGAAATATGGCATCCCAATAGTAAGTTTGTTTACAATTTCGCACTTCGACAAGAGATTAGGAGAGGGAGAGGCGATGGCTGGCACTGGCGTGATGCTCGTGAACGGGTGCTGTTTGTGGAGACTGGCCTGCTCCAATTGGCTTCCGTATCCCGTACGGAAGCCTATTACTAAGCCTACGCCGTCTGTCTGTCCTACTGCTGTATCTTTGGAACTGTAATAGGTAGCCGGTTGAAATTTTCACAGAATATGTGTTATTATGGTGGATATAACAGCAAATATTAAAAAATAGAAAAAGTAAAAAATTTAGTTTTTTTTTGTGGTGCGGAAACCTCAGTCTGACTTGTCTGACATGTCTTGTTTGCACTGTTGTTTGTCTGACTTGCACTTGCCGGTTTCATGTCAGTGCTTCCCTTTGGTCGTGCTGGCTACACTGAACTGAACACAAAACATGAACTATTTAAATAGCCGTTTCAACCGACCTTTCATTCAGTGCGGTGGTACAAACACGGGCGGGTTAAAAACCCTACCACCTAATAAGGTAAGAAGGGAAGGGACCTACAGTTTTACGTGGAATCCGAACCACGGTCATCCTCCAACGGTCGAGCGATCACCCATCCATCCACTGACCGCGCTCAGGTGTGCTTATGAATGATATGACCAACAGTCGACCACACAACAGCAACACTGAGCTGAGCCCCAAGGCTTCATGTACTTTAAAAAAACAGGTTGGGTCTGTCAGCTCTTAAGTCTCTCTAATAGCTTCTGTCTCAGTTCTCGGTTCTTCTCCTTCTTACCTAACTAGGCGGTAGGGTTTGAAACATTGGGATTGGTAACACCGCACTGAATGAAAGTTTGTTTGGAAGCAGCTATGTAAATTGTTGCGTTTTCCATGCGGTTCAGTTTAGCTGAAAAAAAAAAAACAAAAACAAAAAAACCGCCTTCAAAAATTGTGAAATAATAAAAATCAAACCCTACAGTTATTAAACCCTATATATATAACCCGGTCAGTTATTTTTGCTTGCTTTGGCACCGCCTTCAACTCTAGGGTTAGATTTTTTTATTTCATACATTTTTGAAGGCGGTTTTTATATTTTTTTAAATAGTTTTTTATTTCACTGTTTTTTTAGTAATTTTTTGCTATTAATGCTCGCTTTCCAATTCGATCTTGACCAAATTGAAATGGCACCACACGGGAAGCACCAGCTTTCAAATAACAAAAGAATCATCAACATCGGTTCACCCAGTCGAAAGTTCTGAGGTAACAAACATAAAAAAAATTCAGTCGAATTGAGAAGCTCCTTATTTTTTTAAGTCGGTTAAAAACAACTTGTGCGCGGTGTTGCAGTCGAGAAGAACGGGGACGTCTGCATATCGATACTGCACGAGCCAGGTGACGACAAGTGGGGCTACGAGAAGGCCTCGGAGCGGTGGCTGCCCGTCCACACCGTGGAGACCATCCTCATCAGCGTCATCTCCATGCTGGCGGACCCCAACGACGAGAGCCCAGCCAACGTAGACGCCGCCGTTAGTACACTCCACTTTTGTTCGGCCTACGCTGTGTGACCACCGGTGATTGAAATGGCCGGTTTTTATAGTGTTTTCTTTTTATGGAAACTGACACGGTTGGCTACATCACCTACAACATCCGTGATGTCAGCCCATAACACCGGGTGGACTAGGTGCCATGTCAGTGCTTCCCTTCATTTCATGTCGGCTAGACTGAACTAGACGGAAAACACGAACTATTTACATAGCGGTTTCGACCGACGTTTCGCTCAGTGTGGTGGTACCACCCGGCCGGGATAAACCCTACCACCTAGTAAGGTAAGAAGGGAAGGGAACTACAGTTTAACGTGTAATCCGAACCACGGTCACACTATTACATAAATAAGGTAGTACCCGAAAGGTGTGGTCTCATATTAGCACAGCAGTCGATATTGGACACCGGGTGGCTGAGCTCAAGTGGCAGTGGGCTGGGCACGTCAGCTGAAGAGACGACGACCGTTGGATTAACCGTGTCCCGCACTGGCGGCCGTGAAAATCGCATTTCGCCACCGATAATGGGGTGAAATGGTAACACATTGGCGGTGATAAATTGATTCTTGTTCGATCAACCTTGATGATGATGATCAATGTTGCAAATATAATAAATCTAAATATATAAGGTCTTTTTTTAGTAGGTAACGATACGCTAAGGGTGTATGTGTATCAGATACTGATCACGTTCCCCATACCAATTTTTTTTTACGATATAAAAAACGTACTTATTAAGGTGAAATACGCGCTTCACTTCACATATTCAATTTGAGAAGTGAGTAGGTTTTTTATATATTGTAAAAAAAAATTGGTATGGGAACGCGATCAGTATCTGATACACATACACCCTTAGCGTATCGTTACATACTAAAGAAAGACCTTATAAAGTTAAAAAAATTCTTTTTAAATTAAAAAAGTTTGTTTCTTTTTAAATTCAAACTTTAAAAATTCACAAAAAAAAAAAAAATTTGGACCAAAATCAAAATGATCCACTTTTGTTCGCCAGCTGCTCAATTATGATCGATTTTCAACATTGTCCTAATAGGTCCCAAGCCTATTCTAGAATGTCTGTCACAGAGGTCAAGCTATATTTTACGAATGCTTCTGCTCCACGTCATAAAACGAGGGCTTGACGCGAGCCGAAACATCTTAACGCGTTTTGAGAGAGCAAGATGGGCCAATCACTGGTCTCGCTCTCAATTAAAACCTACTAGCAAATGCAATGGGTTCGGTGAAGTCATGAAGTGCTGTGTTTGTCACCACCTGCTTTAACGATTATTTTAACATTTCTACTATTAGGACTGTGAGTGGAAGGGCTTTCTTAAAGTATTGTGTGTTAGGTGCAAACAGATTTAAAGTTGTTTCTCTATTTAAAAAAAAAAAAAAAATTTTATGGTAACTGACACGGTTGGTTACATAACCTACAACATCCGTGATGTCAGCCCATAACACCGGGTGAACTTGGTGCCGCGTCAGTGCTTCGCTTCGGTCGTGCCAGCTACACTGAACTGGACGGAAAACACAAACTATTTACATAGCCGTTTCGACCGACCTTTCATTCAGTGCAGTGGTACCAACCCGGGCGGGTTAAACCCTACCACCTAGTAATATAAGAAGGGAGTCATATCCCTTAGCCGCCTATTACGACATACACGGGGAGAAGAGACGAGACGAAGACGAAGAGAAGAGAAAAAAAGGACTGGACACAGCCTGTGCTGAATCTAGTGAATATGTCATTAGATTCAGCGCTGTATTTAAGTCCAGCTCTATGGACGTGCATGTGTGTGTGCAATAAAGTGTTTCTATTTTATTCCTAAACACTCTTTGTCACTGTCGTCTCAGCAATTATCCTCAGCATGTAACGCGGCTAACATTTGCTCTGGTTTGCTTTCACAGAAAGAATGGAGGGAGCGGTACACGGATTTCAAAAAGAAAGTTGCCCGATGCGTTAGGAAAAGTCAAGAGGACTGTTTCTAGAATCGGCCGTCAGAGTTATAGTAACGCAACACTATCGAGGAGGAATCATAACGACACAACATGCAGACACAGTACGGCGACACGCTGCGGAGCCCCGCGCGGGCGCGCGCCGCGTTACCGCTGGGAAAATCTCATTCTTTTTCTCTTTTGCAGAAGGAATGGAGGGAATCCTATACGGAGTTTAAAAGAAAGGTCGCACAGTGCGTGAGAAAGAGTCAAGAGGATTATTCCTAATTGTAGACGTGTGGCGTTGGTAGCGGAGTCGCGGCCGCATAGACAATATTGAAATACATTTACAGTAACTGCGGAATATCGCCGCAGCACCATACTATAGTGGCTCCTTCAGCTCTTTTTTCATCTTTTTTAAAGTACGTGTTAAGACACCGACGCTATAAGGGGGGCCGATTTTATAGTAAAATTAAAAATTGCATTTTGTTATTTTTCCTGCGCGAGCCGGCGGGCGGAGTGCGGGTTCGCGACGCGCGCGACCGCACCGCACCCGCCGCATAATACTGAATAATGATCTCCATTTTAGTGAATAACAATCTTATTTCTCTTCTTTCCTCCACCTATATTGAGAGATTTACCTATACGGCAACATAATGAAAATTCGCTTCACAATTAATGTAACGAAAAGTATTTACGCAACTGTCTATAGCAATAATGAGGTAGAGCGGGGTTGATGTCAGTGCTCGCTTGACGCTGCGTCCACTCGCGTCGCTCCGACTACGCTCCGCGTCGACTTGCGTGACGCGTCGTCGAAGCGACGCAGTGCAACGCTTGTCCGTTATTTTTTTTAGCATTTCTCCGGTTACTTGCATTGTTTATGTCCCTGTCATACTACGGTTAAATCTTCGCCGCATATATATATGTTACCAGTAATTTAGAAAAAAATGTACTTGAGTGCGTTGGCGATTTTTACTTTTGCAGAATGTAAAAATATCGTTCATAATTTGAAATCCTCATTTTTAGTGTAAGTTTGGTCGGAATTGTGTTCGGCGCTGTCGTCATAATCGTTAGCAAAGCGCACCACGGTAGCAATCGTCGCAAGTGAATTTATTTGTGTTGATTTTGATCGATTAATAAGAGGAGATGATTATGATGATGGTTGGCTGAGTTAACGAACGGTTTTTACATGAAACTGTTAACTATTTGTAGTTGTTACTGCATTCGTCTACGAAGGCAGGGAGGGTATGAAGCGCTTTCGTCAAGTTAAAAACGGAAACGCAGAACTAGTACTAATTGTCACGGCGCTTGAGTCGTTATATCTGACTTCCCCCACATGCCTTCGTAAATGAAAACATCTCTACAACAGAATGACAGGTACAAAGTATAATGTAAGACGATTGTATTCTTAGAACATTACAGCTTAGCTTTATAAAATGCTGAAATTGCTAATAAGCATTAGTTTAGTTTTTGGGTTCAGTAATTGTATAATAACTGTAACCTAACCGTACTGAATGCTTCATGAAGCGTTCAAGAATACAATTGGTTTAGATAGCAGTACCTACAAATAGTCAACACTGAAAATTGACAGAAATGTTTCATGGAAAAAGCGCATACAGATGGATCACCGCAGAACATATTGTAATTATATTGGATCATATTTGGCATAAGCTTGTACATTGCACCGCGGAGAGCCAGTGGGGAATAATGGAGGTTCGTCAGTTTCGAGTCAAGTTGCCAACATCCAACTACAATTTGAATGATGGTGGAGAATTACAAAATTTTTAGTCGATTCAAATTGTTTGTGATTCTTCACGATCGGCTTGTGAAGTGTGTACAATATTTTTACTAGTGTATGTATATTTTTTACTATAAAAGTCATATGCAGTGACATTGTCGTTTTATTTATTTTCAATGTTACTCAACCACATTAAATACAGACTCCACTATTGTGACGGCACCAACCGCAGTCATTATGCAGTGAAAAAAAGGTGCTTCTGCATTGTAAAACATTGAATCATTGACTTGAGGATAGATTAGTTTAATTTAATTAGTTTAATAATCGTAGCAAAACCTTAGGAAACTAATTTGAACAAAACTGCCTACACATCACATCAGTCGCTGTACGACCGTTGATGTTGAATATACATAAAAAATACGCGATATGGCTATAGGTGTTCGAGCGTTATGTATGAGTTATGTATGACAGTACTAGACGTAGGAGCTCGATCCCTTCTAAGGTGAGAATACCACTTGGTAATGCATTTTCTTTGCAATTATAAAGAGCCTGTTTCCTACTGTCACGCTAGAAACTTTCGTTTGGATAGTCGCCACAGAAATTATTTTCAAAAAAGTTACTTGCAGATAGTGCTTTTACTGATATTCACATAAAGAAAATATGTTACAATCAGTGGAAAGAGCACTTTGTCGGAATCTCGTAGGTAAGGTATAAAAGTCTGCGAAGTAAGGCAATAAACCTTGCTCTTCACACCACCTACAACATGTCAAGAGGAGACATCACTACAGTTGTGACTCTGAGGTTTCGTTCAGGTCACACGCCACTAAACAAAATTGTGTTTAAAAATGCAACACATGCATAAAACAGATTCTCCAAATTTTAGCATTTACACGAGAGGACCAATTTCGTGTTCTGATGGAGTGTGGCCGGAATGAGGGCATTATTTAGTCAGAAGGTTAACAAAAATATATTGTCGAGATAATACTTGCATAAACTAAACTTTCTTTAGACTTGTTTGAGTTAGATATACCTACAGAGTTCTTATCTGAAATATTTTTTGTATTTTACTTTGTTAACTAAGCCCAGTTTGGGATTTTAGCCTCGTTTCGTCGTTTGTCAACCTCATGGTGCCTTTTAAGTTGATAGAGTTAAAAAAAATTTACATCTCTCAAAGTGAGAAGTTTTAATATGAAATGAAACTAGCTAGAATTAAATCATAATAAATATTGTTTATTAGATTACTTAATTAGAATACTTCACAATCATTCACTATCTGAATTTTCTGCTAAAATCACATGTTGACTTCTAAAGTCCATAGTCGCATCAAAACACCTTTTGAACAACGTACGCACCTTGCTATACGCCGCCGGAGACGCTGGTATTTCTAGCTCTTCCATTTCTACACTCCTATCCTTTTCCCTATCTTCGTGCCTAGTGTTAGTTTCACTCTGTTTATTTACAAAGTCAATTGGTTTCGACTTATCTTTTGTCATGTTGCTTATCTTACTAGTTTGATTATTATTGACGTTTTCATCCGGCAGATCGACATAGTTGAACAAATGTGAATCTTCATCGAGTGTCTTTGCGACATCGTCTGTGTGCTGTTTCTTCCGCGCAGAGCCCCCTCCGGCGTCCAAACTTCGTTTGTTCCTAACGTCGCAAGTCGTTCCTTGCGTCGTATTCGTTTCAACGTCCGATTTTGTAGTCGCGAGCACGAAAGTCGCTTCGAAAGTGCTAGAGTTGTGGACTATGAATACGACAGGTTTGCCTTCTGTTTCGAGGTTTAGCTGTATGGGAAGGTTCAGGGCTTCGGAAAACATTAATAGAGCTCTGAACTCTTTCAATGAGAATGATATTTGCGTGTCTACAGTGATGATGAAGCTTTCAAATTCAACCGGTCGGATGTTGATCTGCGTGCGGATGAGTTTGGAGAAGTCTACGTTGTCGTCGATATAGTTTCGGAGTAGGAACGTCTGCGGAGAGACTTCCAACGTGACGTAGTCGTCGGAACTTTGGAAGTTGTTCAGCGCGCCGATCAGTACCCGTTGGTTCGCCATTATTCTGGAAAGCAAGGCAATGATTTTATTATGATGAACAAGTACTAAACAGAAGAATGTTTTCACAAAATTACTTCATAAAATATTTAACCAGCTGAATATCAGTGAAAATGTTTCTATTGTGGCATTGGCTTGGCATTGATCGGACCCAATGGAACGCAAAAGGTGAATGGTAGGCTAAAAAACGACGCTAACATCCAATTTCGATCATTCACGTTATTAATTACACGTTAAGATGTCACTGGACACAGCCCTTGCACATTCACACCTCATTTTTTATTTAGAATTCATATGATAGAAACGTAATTTTGACTGACACGAAACTGTACTTGGGAGGGAAATATATGGGCAGGGAGAGCGTTCCAGAGTTTACCGGTTCTATAGAGGAAAGATCTGCAGGACCGATTGGTACGCATCTGCGGTAAGTCCAGCGTGTAGGGATGCAATGTCCGCCCGGTGCGCGTTGTGTGGAGGGGGAAAGGGGTCGGTGGACTAACTTCAAATAGCTCTTCCGTGCACTCCCCATGGAATAACCAATAGAACACATTAATGGAGCCGACATCCCTACGAAGCTGCGGTTGTTTTACATCGCGGGACACTTCAGGGTCACCCACCAGGCACACGGCTCGACGCTGGATCTAGTCCAGAGGCGCAAGCTGGCAGCGCCACGCCACAGGTGTTGATGCACATAATCAATACTAATAATGTTATATAAGTTCTTTCATTAGTAGGTAACGATACGCTAAGGGGTGTATGTGTATCAGATACTGATCACGTTCCCATACCAATTTTTTTTTACGATATAAAAAACCTACTCAAATTTAATACGTGAAGTGCGCGTATTTCACCTTAATAAGTATATTTTTTATATCCCAAAATAAAAAATTGGTATGAGAACGTGATCAGTATCTGATACATATACACCCCTTAGGGTATCGTTACCTACTATTGAAAGACCTTTTATATAATACAAATGGATCGGGTGGCTGGAGTAACACCACCCGAGCGCCAACGTACAACGGACCGTCTTGAGGTCTCAGTGCGGAGAATGGCCCACCCGTCTTCCCAAGAGGCTGGGCAGCAAACAACAAACAACAACATAATACAAATGGAGATTAGAAGAAAGAAGTGCATCTAACTTGTTAGGCACTTTGTCTGTGGTGAAGACGGCCTGCATAGCCTTGCAGTCCAGGATGTGAACGTAGTGAGTCTTGAGCACGCCGTGTCGACAGTGCAGCTGGAAGATCAGCTTGCACGCCTCCGCTTCCAGCTTCATCTCCAGATTCTCAACCTGACGATGTACACAAGTGTTGCAGCTTTATAGAGGGTGTGGCTTTATACTGGGGAGTCGTAGTCGCAAATTGCTGCTAAGCTTGATGTAGGCTGAGTTAAGACAAATTTTAGTGAAATATTTTTTTGCCGGAAACGTGCAGTTTCGAAGAAAAACAAATGTACGCAAAAACGACATGGGCCGCCTCAACATTAGGTTAGGGCCGATTTATAGATGAGCGGAGCGAGGCGACACTGGTTATAAAATAAATAACCCTGGTTATTTTTTTTAACAACCAAAACACTCTTCTAAGCCACCTGCATTATAATTAAAAAAAATATTTATATAATTTTTTTTCCATACAAATAAATTTTTCATCCAAAAAGACCCCCCCACTTTGGCACCCCCGTATAAAGCCACCCCCGTATCACATAGGAAAGTAATTTACAGCAATGTATTCTGAAGATATCAAACATCCCTAAAGCACCTGTTTGTCAAGCTGCGCCGGAGACTTGAAGACATTGAGAGCGGATCTCATGGAGATCTTGCACTTGAGCCCCGAGTCGTCCTCAGTGGCGTAGTAGTCATGAATGAAGTGCGAGAAGAACCGCTTGTTGAATTTAACTACCGCGTAAGCGGATTCCGCCGAGTTCAGTGTGCGGAGCAACAGACAGTCAGGTTGCGACTCCACGAAGAGATCGTCGCCGAAGCGCGCTAGAGCGTGGATCGCGCGCGCCAGTACTGTAAGGAAAATCAAGAATATTGTTTATTTTC
This sequence comes from Nematopogon swammerdamellus, assembly GCA_946902875.1. Lineage (NCBI taxonomy): Eukaryota > Metazoa > Arthropoda > Insecta > Lepidoptera > Adelidae > Nematopogon > Nematopogon swammerdamellus. The sequence continues at coordinate 13,977,335 of OX336356.1, forward strand.
GAAGGTTTATAGAATGACTTGTACGGTGAACATAATCGTTGCATAGAATGTGCTTACTTACTCTTCACATTTTGGCCTGGGACGTGACACTTCATTTTGAAATGTGAAAATCAACGACTGCCCATTTCGAGTACCTACTGTAACCAAGGGGTTTTCAGCCACACCACACACATGAATTTAGCACGAAAAACTTTAGGCGGTCTAACCTAGAAAACACAACAAACAAACAAAAAACCTTCAAACTGACAGTGACTGACAGTGACATTCCAAGACGGACGAAAACAACACGAGTGTCTCTTTGTAGTAAGCACCTGGCAGTTGACGCTGATGGAAAAAAAGAAAAAAACCATACTACGGGCTTGCCTTGCTTTGCCACGCACAACGCATAAATTGTAACGAAAGTCGAGAAGCGAAGCAAGTTCGTCGTTCATCGTACAGAATGGTGTATAGATAAGGTGTGTGTTAACAACATTTGAAAGGACAATAACATACTTTGCGGAAAAACTAAATCCACCGCCCCGACATAACCTGCCAGTGTGGCTATTCCCTAGAGTGTTTTTGTAAGCCGGAGGCGCGGAAGGAGTGCAGCCCCCGTCCGCCGTAACAAAGCGCAGGTACCAGTGTGAGCCGGAGCGGCTGAGGCTGGTCTCCGAAGGCAACCAAAAAGCCGAAGCTGCGGAGGCGAGCATGGGTGCCTGCGCTGTGTTACGCAAGGACGGCGGGGCTGCACTACCCGCAGCGCCGGAGAAGAGACAATCCTTAGTCGCTATTGAAAATAAAATCGCGGAAGTCGCCATTTTGTATTATTTTTTTTCGTGAAATAAATTTTCTTTTATTTTTGGCCCCAGTTTTGATTTCCGCTGGCTAAGTCTTTTCTAATAGCAGTGTTTTGTGGTCCTTTAAGCTTCTGTTTTTTTTTACGAGGTGCATACAAGAAATGCAAATGAGAAGAAGAATGAAAAAACAAGATATGGCTATACGGTCACACTATCCTTGCCTTTCCCTAAGAAAAAAAAAGTTAACTGTCAGGTGCTTACTACAAGGAGACGCTCGTAAGACAACGTGTGCGCGTTCGTTAATTTGATGGTCCGTACTTAGGCGTCTTTTCTATGGCGAAATCTGTAAATCTTATAGCATAGGTCCTAAATCCATAGGTATGAGCACAGAGCATCAAATATAATGCGCGGGGCGGATCTCGGCGTGTCACCGCCGCAGCGGTTTTTCAGTGTTCTCCCTCGCACCCGCACCGTACTTGTTAGTGTATTCGCGTGGCGGGTCGCCCGTTGCGGCGACACGACACGCCGAGATCCGTCCCGCGCACTATACCTACCGCGCACGCCCCCTTTGATGCTCTGTGGGTATGAGAGATCCAACCGGTGCGCCACCTGAAAGCCATTGTCGTGCCTGCTGTTCCTGCGATCCTGCGGAACCACTCCTTAAAGTGATAATAAATGATGTTTTGGTGGTTTAAAAAAAATAATAATAACCTAACCTAACCTAATTTTGGGGCGGTGCATGTGACATGCACCGCCCCAAAATTGGCCAACTGGTTTATTGTGATTTGTGACGAGAACATTTAATGCCGCTCTTCACTTGGCTTAGCGTATTCGTGTATTTGGCAAAAATTTCCGTTTCGTCTCCCTTTAATGGCTTGTTTAGAGCGAGATAAAACTAAAATGTTTGCAACAAACACGAATACGCTAAGCCAAGTGAAGTGCCGGCATAAAAGTAATACCTATGTAAAGCCTGACCAGGAATTTAAGAGAGCTGTCAAGATGGAGCCACTTTTTAGATTTATATAGCAACATTCAGTATAGTACGCACATATTGAATTGGCCGATGTTTTTATTCAAAATGTACTTTTACACTGAAATACACAATAATATATACAAAATGTATAATGCATCTTTTATATATATTTTGATATCAATGTAAAAAGAACTAGCCTTAACATTTACATGTTCACAACATTTTTTCCATGTATCTGCAGATATGCAACAAGCAAAGTGTACAAATTATTAAAAAAAATATTAATCGACCTTGCTGAAAGACTAAACTTTTTAATAAAAATTCTAGTTCAGAAAAACTTAACCTAAGCTATTTTTATTCGAACGTTTCGTATTTTTGTAAAGTCAAAAAGTGTTTTTTGTTCAGAACGAATAATATTTACGTCCCTCTTTTGTTTGCTATTCGGTAAATAGATGCTTGAGATACACCTAGATAGAACAAACAATAATTACCTAATTGTACATTACGGCGGCCAATTCATGACAATCTCACTACAATGACTTAACGTTTTACCTAAATGTCAATTCAGAAGCAATTTTGACATTGACAACAGATTATCAAGCATCAAACATAATTGTGGCCAGTGTAAGAAATTAGTTCCAAAGAAATTCCGCAATATGGCGGCCCCTCAAATATTCCTGGTCAGGCTTTAAAAAAAATTCCTATTTGACAGACTGCCCAATTTGAAAGAAATTGGTCGTATAATCTGTGAACGCCCGATATCCGACGAAAATATTGTTGTGCGTGTTTTCGATGAAAATACATTTATTTTTTCTCTATGTTGCGTGTGAGCTAAAAATAAACTCTTCCTTTCTCTTTTCTCATACTTTTGAATAAATAAGTCTTTTATTGAGTTTTTGTAATAAACTGAGATCCTTTTCAAATTATGGAGTATTGATTTGCGGTATGCTTTAAGTGTGTCGCCTGACGGTGCAGAATAATGATGCTGCCAGAGATCTACAAAGGATTTATAACTTCTCAATACGTTTTGTATTTATTTAATTCAGCGCCTTTCTTTATCTTCGAATTTAGCCTAGATTCGTTCTTGACCTCTAGTTCCTTTTTTAGAAAATTAAGTCAATGCTATTCATTCAAAAACTTAGATCTTTGGTTTAGAAAATGGTCATAGAGTATTTATTTTTCTTTGGCCATAGAGTAATGATTTCCGCTATAGGCGACATGCCAAAATAAGTTTCAAAACGGCTATGGTCATTGGTGATCGTTAACGAAATTTTATGCAAAATTTTGCAAGATTTCCAAGTAACGGCTCAAGAATCAGGCTCTCGCGTTTCCTGTGATAGGTCGTCCTGCATTAGCGAAGGTGCAGGATCGGCAAATTCCCCGCGGCAATCAGACGTTTTCGTGTAACAGTGGCGGAAGCACACTAGCCGATTGCATCTGCACCTGGCGCCAAACCGCGCCCCGCGTGCTTGCTCTGCAGGTGCCGCGTCGCAGTGCGGTGCCTCGATATTGAGAGCCCTCGAAACGTACGGTTCGTGCATGTCACCTGTCATCAAGCGACATAACCTCCGCGATATAGCGAGACGAGTGTTGTTGCCGTAGGTTGAGAGCGCGGGAACGCCACTATGGAAGACTTCCTGAAGATTGAGAAGATCGGCGAGGGCACGTACGGCGTGGTGTACAAGGGCCGCAACAAGATCACCGGCCAGTTCGTCGCCATGAAGAAGATTCGCCTGGAGTCGGAGGATGAAGGGATTCCGTCCACTGCCATCAGGTAAGTGTCTCGAGCTGTTTCATTTGCATTTTTGTAAAATATGCTTCGAAGTAAACTTGCGTGGAGAACGAACGATCGAACTAATCGAAGCTTCTGTGTACCGAACGAACAGAGCCGCTCGATCCCGCTCGTCAGCTTCCTCGCTCAGTGTTGTGTTCAACTCACGAACGATGGAACAACTATTGGAGTCTCGCTCCACGCCGTAACTTAATACTTCCAGTATCCCATGGTATTATATTTTTATGTACATTTTTTGACAATTATACTACATTGTAGTAGAGTGTTTTCATTTTAAGAAGGCACGAGGGGTACGAGGTTGGAAGTGGTGCGAGAGGCGACCGCGCGCAGCTCAGTAGAGAATGAACTCGGTGCCCGGTCGGTACATACATTCTACACGTCTCCGCATCGCTCTGTCGAACCGAGTCGTTCCCTACAGAGCTCCGCTCGGTCTCACACCACTTCCTACATCATACCCCTTGTGCCTTCGTAAAATGAAAACACTCTACCTATGTTTTTTAATCTATAATATAAAATCGAAAAACCAGAACGAGATAAACAAAACGAGACAGAGCGGGATGGCGCTCTACGAAACGTTCTGACACCGTTTCTCCCAAACGGCGCACTATTTCTTGGGAATTTGTATGTAACTCCATTCCTTGACCTCGGGAATCGTGAAAAACTTGAGAAAATATTATATTGGTTGTGTAATTTTTGTATAATAAGCAAAATAAAATCGCATATATTTGAATTTCGAGCCAAAAGAGAGCGAATTCATTGTCTATGTCAGTGATATGTCAAAATATGAAAAAATCGTGACATTTCTTTGAGCCCGATTTACACTTTGTAAGTAGAGTACCGAGTTATGTTTATGTTCTATACCAATAGTGAGACTATCGATGCTAACAGTAAAACAAATAAAACGTAAAACGATAAAATAATAACAATATCGATATCGACTCTATCGATGACATATCATCTGTCTATCTATCATCTATCTGTCTGTATGCCTACTGTTTTCAAGGCTCATTTTCATTGGTTGTTCTGGAACTACTGATAACCAATAACAATAGCTGGTTTAGCTTGCCCTCTCTCTTTTCTTACAAATACTTGATCTCCCTGCTCAAAATCATCCCTTTCTCTTGTACCTCTTTTGTCATAATAATATTTCTGTGAATATTGACGTTTTACTAAATTATTGTAGTGTTTTTTATAATTTACTCTAACCTTATTATTTACATCAAGCAATTGTGGCATTATACCTACTATTTTTCTTCCAAACAATAACTCTGCTGGAGACAACATATTGTCATCAATAGGTGTATTTCTTAGCTCAAGTAAAGCCAAATATATATCTTATTGTGTATTGTGTATTATATCCCATTCTTTCATAAACATTCTAAATTTGCCACTCGAATAATTTCCCCCGTTATCTGAATAAAATACATGCGGTATGCCATATCTGGAAAACACTGATTTCAGGACCTCAATTGTCGTTTCAGTTGACTCATCTTTTAGCAAAGCCAACTCAATAAATTTTGAAAAATAGTCAACAATAATTAAATAAGGTTTGTCTTTGAAAAAATATATATCTGATCCTAACATTGACCACGGTCGTTTTGGTAATTCTCTAAGTATAAGTGGCTCTTTGCAAGGTTTCTTTCTATATTGAGCACAAATAGAGCACTTTTCGACAATATCTTCAATATCTCGGTTCATATTTGGCCAGAATACAACGCCTCTAGCTCTATTTTTACATTTGTTCTTCCCTAAATGATTATAATGTATTCTATACAAAGCATCTTTTCTCAGTTTATTAGGAACTACTATAGCACTCCCTTTAAATACTAAATTATTACATATATAAAGATCATCTCTTACTTGGAAATATGGCAACATTTGATTAGTTATTTTACCTTTTGACCATCCATTTGTGATATGTTCTTTTAAAGTAATCATATCTGGATCTGTAGCAGTACATTCAATATATAATTTTAACTTGTTATTAGTTACAGGCAATTGTTCAACAACTAATCCAACGTGAGCTTCAATTTTGGAGTCATCTACGTAATCTGAATCATCTAAAAAATTCCTTGACAATGCATCAGCAATAAGTAACTCCTTACCTGGTTTATACTCAATTTTCAAATCATACTTTTGCAATTGTAACCTCATGCGTTGGAGTCTCATAGGACATTCGTTGAGTGGTTTCTTAAATATAAATTGAAGCGGTCTGTGATCACTTTCTACATTTACTTGTTTACCATATATATATTGATGAAATCTTTCACAACCAAATACTATTGCTAGAGTTTCTTTCTCTATTTGAGCATATAATTGTTGTGTCGGCGATAATGCCTTAGATGCGTAACATATCGGCAAATTGTCTTGAAGCAACACTGCACCCATCCCGTCTTTACTGGAGTCCACCGATAAAACCACTGGTTTATTAATATCATAGTATCTTAGTACTTGTTTAGACATTAGTGTTTGCTTAATTGCTTCAAATGCTTTACGATGTTCATCCGTCCATTTCCAATTGACACCTTTTCGCACCAAGCCTCTCAGCGGTGAGTTTATCTGAGAAATATTAGGAATATAACGCGACACATATGTTATCATACCTAAAAATGTTAGTAACTCCTTTGCATTGGTTGGTTCTTTGAGATTTTTTATAGCTTTAACCTTACTATCATCAACTCTAATTCCTTCCTGTGTGAGAGTGTGACCTAAAAATTTTACTTCAGTAACAGCTATTTTACATTTATCTACATTAAGTATTATTCCATAACATTTTGCTCTATCAAGAACTTTTTTTAAGCGTTCGTCGTGTTCTTTTCGATTGCGACCCCATATCAAAAAATCATCAATAAACGTTTCACATCCCTCAATGTCATCAAAAATGTTTCTGAAAGTTTTATGAAAAATCTCTGGTGCTGTACATAAGCCATATGGCATTCGGTTATAGCAAAACCTACCAAAAGGTGTATTAAATGTGCACAAATGACGACTATTCTCTGACATTTTTATTTGATGGAATGCAGTTCTGGCGTCTAAACTACTAAATATCTTAGCTTCATGAATTCTACTCGAAATCTCTTCAAAGGTTGGCAATACATAATGCTCCCTGTGAATTTGTTTATTTAAATGTTGTGGGTCTAGACAGATTCTCAATGAGTTATCTGGCTTCTTAACTATAACCAAACTATTCACAAATTCAGTTGGTTCATTCACCTTACTGATAACACCAGATTCTTCCATTTTCTGTAATTCAATTTTTAATCGGTCAATCAAACTAAAAGGTACTTTACGACAAGCTTCCACTTTTGGTTCATAATTATCTTTTAATTTTATATTACATTGATAATCCATTATTGTTCCTAATTTATTTTCGAACACTTGGGGCCAAATTAACACAATGTTATTTTTATCATACTCACCATTATGGATTATTGTTTTAATTTCATTCCTGTTTATTAGTTTTAATCGAAGTAATGTGCGCCACCCCAACACTGGTATAACATTCCGCCTTACTTCGTCTATTACCATAAATTCTAGACAATGTGACTTCATATTTTGAAACATGCAGACTACTCTTATTTTACCAATACAATTCAGACTAGTACCATTGTAATTAGAAAGTCTTGAGTTTGTTGGTTGAATGTTGCTTTCGTTGAACCCAATTTGCTTCAGTATATATAGCGGCATAACATCGCAATCAGCTCCTGAGTCTAATTTAACTTTGAATCTTGAATTTCCGTACTTCAGTTCTTCAATGAAACAATTTTCTTGTTCATCGTTTGTAATTGCATCCAAGGTAAATTCCTCCATGTCGTTCTCATCTTTTCTTTCACTGTAATCTTCCTTGATTTCATGAACTACTCCTCCATTCTTAGTTCGACACATTTTTGCAAAATGATTGGGCTTGTTACATTTAACGCACATTTTCTTATATGCTGGGCATTTTACAGCTTCATAAACATGTTTTGTTCCACATCTCTTGCAATCAATTTGTTTTGACATTTGTTCGGTTCTGACAACCTCATCTTTTCTTTTGTAGACTTTTGATACATTCTTTTCCATCATTGTTTCGAGTTGTGCAGAGGCGAGTTCCGTTGCTTTACAAATTTGTAAACATGTTTTCAATGATAGATTGATGTGCTGAAGAAGTTTTTCTCTCAATTTATTATCGCTGATTCCTCTTACTATTTGGTCTCTCACCAACCCATCTTTCAGTTTTTCGAAACCACAATCTTTCGATAAATTCTTCAATGCTATTACAAATTCATCGAAACTCTCTGATTCTTTCTGAACTCTTGAAAAAAATGTATGCCTCAATACGGTTTCATTGCGAATCGGCTCACAATAGCTTTGAAAAGCATCCAGCAATATCTCAACTGTGAGGGTTTTTTCTTCTATTTCTTCAAACGTGTTGTAAATTTCCAGAGCGTCCTCACCAATTGTGTGTAGCAATAATGCGACTTGTTGTTCCACATCGAACTTCTTATCTGCTCCTGTGGCCTTGTAGTACAACAAAAACCGTTGTTTGAATTTTTTAAAATTCTCCGCTACATTACCTTGTAGGTCGAGTGGTGGCGGTTGCTTTAATGATTCCATTTCCACTTTATACCGGCTGCGCCATGTAAATGTTTGATAATTTATAATAAATAAAATACATTTAATGAGTCCATCTTTATTTTACTATGTTGACTGACTGTCAAAATTACAACTTTTTCTATGAACTAAATAATAACCAGCCAACCCATGACACCGCGGTCGAGAGAAACAGAATAAAAAAAATATGGAGCTGACGATAAAACAGTAACAATATCGATAGGGCTAGAAACAATTATGTCTGCCTACTGTTTTTAATGATAATTTTCATTGGTTGTTCTGAAACTACTGCCACCGTCAGAGACACAGACTAAAAAGAAATTTGGAACTGACGATAAAACAGTAACAATATCGATAGGGATTGAAACAATTAAAGTGGAAACACTGGTCGCGGCTACTTGTGAGTAGAGCACGGTCGGTCAATCTCGACATCAGCAGATTGTTCAATTTGCTGATCAGCAGATCCCAGCGTAAGTAGTCTATTTTAGGAAAACAAAAAACTATATGAATAAGTCTTGACATTTCTTTGGTTGGTTTCGTATATTATTTAATAAACCCTACATTTGGCTATATGGGATCACCTTTCCAATTATTGGAAGAACGAAAATCATATTTTTTTTTTTGTTGACGTGGCGGTTGTATCTTTTGTTTTATACGTTCATATTTGGTTCAAATTCTCAAATTACATGACACTGGCCAGAATGTATTAAAAAGACGATTGCAAAAAAAAAAATCATAGGTTCAAATAATTTCAAATCGGTTTGTATGGATGGAGTTGAGGCGTTTGGCCTTCGGAATGCGTAGAATCGTAAATAACATTTTTGGGTGTTGGGGTCATAGAAATAAGAGCAAACGTAGAAAAAATTCTACTCTCTCTCTACTTCTTATAAATGGGAACGTCTGTCTCTATGTATGTATGTTTGAAGTAAAATCTGGAACCACTGAACAGATTTTGATGCGGTTTGCACCAATGGAAAGAGTAGCTCTTGAGGCTCACTATAGGCTATATACCATCACGCTAAATAGCCATAGGGCTGAGCTGTATCAAAGAAAGTATAGTATGGACAGGAGAGAGAGAGAATATAAGAGAAGCAATAAAATTGTTTATTATAATATTATGTGCGTTTAATCTGATTTGCTATTAAACCGAGTCTACCGCGAGCGAAGCCGCGGGCAAAAGCTAGTGTACTATAAAAATTATTAATTTTATACAAATTATGTATTAAAGTTTAACAAAGGCCCTTACACTTAATTAATAAGTCTTTGTAATCAGAAGTCTCAGTAAAATTTTTAATCTTCCTCTCAAGCTGTGTTTTCGATGGACTGTAGGCGACGTTAATATGTGGCTAGTCACTAAAATAATTGTATTTTAAAAAAATACCCTGTGAAGTTTCTTGCCGGTTCTTCTCCATTACTGTAATCGAACCGGATAGAACAAATTGTGACAAGTTCGAGTGCAGTCTAAGTGCCATATGAATGCTCAATAAACAACATATTCAAAAAAAAATCAACCTTTTTTCAGGGAGATCTCGCTTCTGAAAGAGCTCGGTCACCCGAACATCGTGAAACTCGAAGACGTCCTCATGGAGGACTCCAGGCTGTACTTGATCTTCGAGTTCCTCTCGATGGACCTGAAGAAGTACATGGACACTCTCGGCCAGGGCAACAAGATGGAGCCGACTCTGGTGAAGAGCTACCTCTATCAGATCAATAGCGCTATCCTGTTCTGCCATCAGCGCCGGATCCTCCACAGGGACCTCAAACCTCAGAACCTGCTCATCGACAAGAATGGACTTATAAAGGTAATTTTTATTTATTTATTTATTTATTTATACACTTAACCTTTCGTATGCCCAAGGTCGGATTCAGGCACCCCCCTCTAAGTGCCTTAGCCCGGGTCCGGGCCAACTTGGTTCGGCAATTAAATACGCACTTTTCAATATTGGTATAAGGTTCAATTATACTTCTAAAAAAAGGTGAAGTTATGCACTTCTCGAAATGATTCACTTTGTCGCCAAGCTAAGAGCACAATATTAAAGATCTCTTCAGTTGTGTTTGAGCAGTGGCGGCTAACGTACATGTTCGTGCGCGAATTCGCCACGACCCCGCCCCGATTAAAAATGATGTTTGGTGTTTTTAGTCATCCTAACTTGTTTATTCTTTATTCATCATTCGCATACTACGCTAGAATTAGTCAATTTTTTACAATCCGTTTCGATTACTATAGACACCGCTTACAGTGTTAAACTACAATTTGAGGTTTAGAATAACTATAATTTATAAGCTTTATAAATTGTGATGACATAAAATCAAAAGTAAAAGTAAAAATAAAAATAAGATCAGGTGTATAGGACTAGCCTACAGTTGTTTTATCTCATCCACCTTGGGGTTGATTTTAGTTGTGAGTGTAGTTTGTTGAGTGTAGTATTTATGTAGTATTCGTATGTAGTTTATCATACGTAATTGTTTCCATTGCCGCAAACTATTCTTATTCGCCTGCATGTACTTCTCCCTCATTAAAAATAGAATGCCTCGCGGCATTAAGCTCACCTGTTGTACCTAATTTTTATTAATTTGTGTTCATTATAGAATATGCACATTGTATTTGTGTGCGTAAGCTATAGATTGCTCGGTATCGCGCTAGCCGCCCCGGGCGGAGCGCGCGCTTCACAACTAATAAGTGTGGCAAGTTCTCCCCCTTAATAAGGGCCACAACATCAAACAGACGATTTTGTGTTGGGCAGGTCGCGGACTTTGGGCTGGGCCGTGCGTTTGGAGTTCCGGTGCGTGTGTACACGCACGAGGTGGTCACGCTGTGGTACCGCTCGCCGGAGGTACTCCTCGGTAGTCAGAGGTGAGGCGGCCTTACCTTACGTCATCATCATCAGCCTCGGTAGCTCATTGGTGTGGTCGGTCGACTGTTGTTAAGCAACCCTGGGTGTGGTCAGTGCATGGATGGGTGACCGCTCAACCGTTGGAGGCTGACCGTGGTTCGGGTTCCAAGTAAAACTCTAGGTCCTTTCCCTTCTTACCTTACTAGGTGTTAGGGTTTATCCCACCCGGGTTGATACCACCGCACTTAATGAAATGTCGTCGGTTGAAACGGCTATGTAAATAGTTCGTGTTTTCCGTCCAGTTCAGTGTAGCCGACATGAAATGAAGGGAAGCACTGACATGGCACCTAGTTCACCTAGTTAGTGTTATGGGCTGACTTCACGGATGTTGTAGGTGATGTAGCCAACCGTGTCAGTTTCCATAAAAAAAAATACCGGGTACCTCTTTTGTTGTCTGTCCACTTAGTCAGGTGGACGTTTCACACTACGTTTGATTGTGCGTGCCTCTATTCGAACACCCGTCCACCTCAAAGGTAGTTGCGACAGATATGCCCATTCCGCTACCACCTCACTGGAGTCTCTGAAAACTCTGAAAAGCATAATAATTACGAACAGAAGGAGAAGCCGATAGTTACAATTTCAAATGTATTTATTCAGCCAATTAGTAATACAAGACCCATTTGGATGTGACCAGGTGAATACTTTTTCGTGTAATTGAACAGTGCCTTTCGAGTTCTTAGGAACAATTATCGAGAAAAGTGTTTTTTGAAACACACTGTTTAGTCTTTTCAAACACAGTGAAAACTGTTAGTGCACTATGCACCAAATAACATGTGAACAACGTGCAGGTACGCTTGCCCGATTGACATATGGTCGGTCGGCTGCATATTCTCCGAGATGGCGTCCAAGAAGCCGCTCTTCCAAGGTGACTCGGAGATCGATCAGCTGTTCAGGATCTTCAGGTCTGTTTCTCCAAAATATTTATTCGCATATCTGATATAATATTGTATTTGGGTGGATCAACTTTTTCTTGTAACGTAAAAACCACCTGCATAGTCAAATAAAAAAAAACAGTTTATTACAATTTATTACTTAGTTGAAAATCAATAAGTATAAAATACAGTAGAGCCTCGATAATCCGTACTCAGCCTAATCAGAACGCCTCTATAATCCCAACAGCGCCAAGTGACTCCCTCTCGCTGACCAATGAATCTAGGAATGACGAATCTTTCATTTATTCGTGATGATCCTACTCCAAATGTCAAGAAAATACCCCACTCGCGAGCCGTATCAGCACTCAACACTTGCTTGGACTGGACTGACGAAAATTACCTCTCGTCATCAGTAGCGTGCACAGACATTTAAGACCGGGTAGGCAGGCAACAATTAAGATTCAAAATAAGTACTTAATTTAGAAACAAGTTGAATTCATTTTAATTTTTCACCTCAGCCCGGTTTTCATCTCTCACATCTTCTTCATGTCCACATGAAGATGTTCTGTTCAGCAGATAATTTTTTTTTTCAATGCACCTCAGATATCCATAAAATGAATAAATTTTAATTAACTACACAATGTCATAAATACAGATACGAGTACTAAGGGTGACTTTTAAAAACGCCTTTTGAGTGATTTAAACAGAACCAATCTCAATAAAGAGTATGCAGCGCAATGCCGTATATTGACTACAAAAAGATGAAATAGAAATAAGTAGAGAAGAGGGGCGGTACTTTTCTTATTTGTAAAAACATAAACAAAAGATTATAACACTTCTTTATAAACTGTACCAGACAATTGCAACACCGCGCCGGCGCGCGCGCGCGGGAACGATGCTAGACCAGCTACACCTACGTTACGAGGCATTGTTGTGGTGTTAGTGAAAGGCAGTCCTGCCCTGGCGTACTAAATCGCGCATTGAAACACGCATACACACGCAAAATTCTAACATATAATGACGCAGGATTTGAGTAATAGTGTGAGTGACCACCAGGTAGTCGTGTTGTGTGCCTTTGCCGCGCGGTGGCGTTGTGTCCGCGCGAGCGGCCGCGCCAAGAGGGAGGAGCGCGCGCCAATTTTAAATCATACGTTTTGTCGTGAACTTGAGTAGTTCTATATGTTTTAATTTAATTGTTTGGATAGGTGGAATTGGGACTTTAACTCAGGGTAGGCAGTGCTTTTCTGCCTTTATGGGATGCACGCCCCGGCTCGTCATCCTAAAAGATGATGCTACGTAATTTGAGGGACAAGGGTTTTTATTTGTCAATAAATAGAACCCGCCAGACTAAAATAGATCAGTTTGTGACTAAGTAATAGTTTTTTGTGTATTTTATAATTCAGAAGGTCACTCAATATATTTTTTCAAAGTATTTTTTTTTTTTTATGTAATCCGGTATGGGTGGCTGAGTCGGAGGGGCCAAAGCACATGCTCTAACCAGCCAATATCACCTCCGAGAACGTAGGTGCCATACCGGAGACTTCCCTGGATTGCTGGCTATACTGGACTAGAGGAGAACACAACCGAGGTTGCTTGCGGCCATCTTACATCCAGTACGGTGGTACCAACCCAGTCGGCTACAATTTGAGCCTACCACCTAGTAAGGGGCAAGGGAAGGGACCTACAGTTTTACACCGGTTCCGAACGGTGAAGCAGCGGGTGTAGTTGTTTTATTGAATTTGTCTATCTAACATACTATAATCCGAACGCTTCGTGAGTCCGAACAGGGGTAGTTTTTTGGTAGTTCGGATTATCAAGGCTCTACTGTACTTAGGTTGATAGGCAATTGAAATAAAAGTAGAGAACTATTTAAAATAAAACATTTACCAAATTTTTTGGGGTGACCCAGGGGACAATTTTATTCCCAGTTTAAGTATGGAAAAAAGGGGTTGTCCTCAGGGTAACCAATATATTTTTTTAAATTACTAAAATTTTTTTGTGCAGCATCTTTCTTGTTAATCAATTACTTATCTGAGAGTTGCCATAACTATTAAAATAAGGTGAATTTATCAAGATAATATCCTGTTTTCAGACAGATACCAAAAACAAGAAAAAGTTGATTCACCCATTTATGTTTTATTATCTGTTTAAATTATATATCTACATCGTCTCCTTATTTTGGCCTCTGCCACTCCACACTCTTTCATGATAACCCAAAGGTTGGCTGAATGAGAACATATACTGCGTTAATGTGCTGCCCTCCCTGATAGCTCGATGCCAGAGAGGGGATCTAATAGAGGTGTACAAAATTCTGACGTGTAAATATGATTGCCCTGAGCTGATCCAAATGTTCACATTGAACCAAAACGTTCATCTTCGAGGCCACAGCATGAAAAAGTCGAACAATCTTTAATAGCAATACTCGCAAACATTTCATAACAAACAGAGTGGTGGACGACTGGAACCAACTTCCAGAGGAAGTAATAAGCGCACTTAGTACCAACCAATTAAAAAATAGACTAAATAAATATCTAACAAATAAAACATAATTCTCCAAAAGAGGGCACAAGAACGATAATTAAATTTAAAAAAATCCAAGATAATGAGAAAAACAACAAATTTTAACTGGATTTAGACGTGTTGCAGCCAAGGCTGCCTGTCTAAAATAAATAAATAAATATATTTTGATTGGGCAGAGTGCTGAAGACGCCCACGGAGGAGACGTGGCCCGGCGTGTCGTCGCTGCAGGACTACAAGCCCACATTCCCCGAGTGGAGCAAGAACAATCTCAAGAACCACGTTAGTGCACAACCATTTTGTATTCTTCAAGTTCACTTAGTCATCTTTTACCTAAGTAGTAATAAAATATTTAAGTATTCTTATATATATCTACTCAGACAATTTTAATAACAATTCCTAATTAGAAATACTTATTGTGAACTATTCCTAATACATGAATAGTTAAACAAAAAACATATATCCAATAACCTATAAACAAACAAATATCCATCATGGGAATCAACGGCACGGTCCCCATGACGGATGCAGCGTTCCTCTATTGAATGGCAATGCTAATTCGCTGCTTGAAGTACGTCCCGGCCCGACGGTCGCCGGATACTTCAATAAGCTGTTTACCTATTTGCTTAGAAAAACTGGCGGCATCC
This sequence comes from Nematopogon swammerdamellus, assembly GCA_946902875.1. NCBI lineage: Eukaryota > Metazoa > Arthropoda > Insecta > Lepidoptera > Adelidae > Nematopogon > Nematopogon swammerdamellus. The sequence continues at coordinate 13,992,399 of OX336356.1, forward strand.
GAGCTCCATGTTCCAAGGGTCTCTACAGCGAAGGCCACAAAGTCATAATTTAAAGTAAAATTCATTGAGATCTGGTGTTTATTAGTTCGGGCCTTCGCTGCAGGGAAGCCAGCCTCCTTGCACGAGCCTGCCCTGTGACTGGGGGTGAGGGTGTCCACGGACGTTGCGTCCTTTTCCATGCTTCCACGGTAGAGTCTGAGTCCCAGGCGTTTTCGCCGCGCCGCGGCCTCGAGCGTCGACCTTGACCTAAACTCAAATATTTAATAAAATAAAGAGGCTAGAGCAATAAACTCTTTTTCAACTTATAGCTAATGAAAATATCTAAAAAAGGAAGGAAAAAAAGTGAGGTCTTACGTGTTAAGAAGCACCAGATATTTTTGTTAGATATGTTTCGAATAAAGTTTTGGGCCCCAATCGGGGCCTCAGGGAGCCGAAGTGTGAAAACGAATTATTAACTAACTAAGGAGTAAACAGGTTAACTGAAGTGAAAAAAACATATCTTGTTTATCAGTGAACTATTAACGAGATTTCGACACCTCAGCCTTATGCTGCCTGTCTAAAAACAAATAAATAAATAAAAATTCTGCTCACAGGTGCAGAATCTCGACGAGGCCGGCATGGATCTGCTGCAAAAGATGCTGATATACGACCCCGTGAAGCGCATCACGGCCAAGGAGATCCGCCGCCACCGGTACTTCCGCGACGTCAAACTGCCGCCCGGGCTGAGCGAGACGCCGTCGTACGTACACGACCAGAAGGAGAACAGCAATCCCAATTCGCACTAACGTAGTGCGCACCGGTTCGCAGGAGACTGTGTGTTTTACTCACAGTCGTTAACATATAGAAACTCTTTTCAAGTATAGATGAAACTAAACATGAAAGCCACGTCCGGGGTCGTTCATATAGAATCTTGCAACATACATACATAGTGTTACACCTATTTCCCAGTGGGGTAGGCAAATACAACGGATCTCCGCGTGCCACGATCCTGACACACCTCTGTCGCCTCTTCCACTCTCATAATGTTCTTCATGCATGCTCGTCGGTTTCGGGTACTACGTAATTGACCCTTTTTGCGCAATGTTTGTTTGTATGTTTGCTGCCCAGCCTCTTGGGAAGGCGGGTGTGGGCCATTCTACAAAATGAGACCTCAAGACGGTCCATTGTACGTTGGCACCCGGGTAGTGCTACTCCAGCCACCTGAGCTCTTTCATGAAGTGGAGCACTCTTCTCGGTCGCTTCCACACTCCAGTTCCCACGTTCCCAAGAAACTGCAGTCTTTTTGAGCACATGCCCAATCTGGTCTAGGTATGTGCGTCTACCCTTCCTGACTCTTCCACTCACATTCGCTCCATAAATTTCTTTTGTTAGTCTTCTTAGAATCTTTACAATTGTGCATAAAATTTTACATGATGGCCGCATTACTTGCTACAAACTAATGCAAGAAGATGCTAGATATGTATATAGTCTGTTTTTTTGGAAGACGGAGTAAATTGACGTTTGACTGACATTAGAGTGTTGCACGCTTTGCACCACTAGTGATTGTAGTCGATGAAAATAGTATCGACTTTTACATGACACGACACGACACGACAAACCTTCACACATATTATGCGCTACCTGTGGCGCTGCCTTAAACTGAACATTTTTCTAGCTAGATTTAGCCTAATATGTTAATAATAATAATATAATTATTGCGACGCGCGCGCGAAGATGACGACGTTTAACAGACCTGCGCGACGACGTCGCCGTGCAGTCCGGCGGATACGGAGCTCTCCGAGATGGGGGTGGTGGTGGCCTACGTGTCTAGTACCACCACCTATCGCTCGTAGCTTGCCTCGCGTCGTCCCGGAGAGCTCCGTAGCCACGGCCTGCACCCGCCGGCGTGCTTGGAGGCTTGTCTCCCGCCGCCGGCGGTATTACCGTATTTAATTTTTATATTAATTTTGTGTATTTTTATTACTTTTTTGTATAATATATATAAAATTAATGTAAAATTTTCAATATGTGAAATAAAGAATATAATATAATAAGTTGTCAATTAAATCCACAATTAGGTAAATATTAGAGTTTACAGCATTTCATTAATTAATCAATCGATAAAAGTATCGATAGCAACTACATGCCTATTTAAAATTTCCCAGAAACTGGCAACACTCCAAACGTCACTTTCCTCCGTCTTCCAAAAAAACAGACTTTAGTTCATAATATGTAGATATGAACACAAGGGCCGGGCTTGGCTACTTGTTCATTAAAATAAAATAATAATTTCCACATTTTAACATATCACATCTCGCCCCACGTAAATCGGCACCATTGCAAAAGGTTTCACCTGGTGTGACCAAGTTGTTGGTAATGAATGAGCCTAGGACTTTTTTTTTTTTTTTTTATGGAACCTGACACGGTTGGCTACATCACCTACAACATCCGTGATGTCAGCCCATAACACAGGGTGAACTAGGTGCCATGTCAGTGCTTCCCTTCATTTCATGTCGGCTACACTAAACTGGACGGAAAAGACGAACTATTTACATAGCCGTTTCAACCGACGTTTCGTTCAGTGCGGTGGTACCAACCCGGCCGGGATAAACCCTACCACCTAGTAAGGTAAGAAGGGAAGGGACCTACAGTTTAACGTGGAATCCGAACCGCGGTCAGCCTCCAACGGTCGAGCGGTCACCCATCCAATCACTGACCGCGCTCAGCGTTGCTTAATAACAGTTGACTAACCAACCGCGCCACTGAGCTACCGAGGCTGACGAATTTTCTTATCCCTTAGTCGACTTTTACGACATGCGACGGGGAGAGATGCAGTGGGGCTATTCTTTTTAAGTACCGACCCCACACTATACCATTTTTATACTAGAGATAATGTTGAAAACTGGGTGGAAATGTGTGCCTTGGGTTAAGACCAAAGATTTTGATATAACCAACAGGTTGTCACGAAAGGGAATGCATGGGATATAATATTATACCGTATATCTGTACCAATAATAATATGTTTTTCGGAGTTTGCGTGCTGTATCACTTTTTTTTTGTCTTATTTCATCACTACGATCTGTCGTCTCTAAGGAACATTTGGAAGTTTGTATGGCTCTTGATTCATGACTTAAAAAAATATTATTTTGAGCATAATACCCAACTCGTCTCTTTACAAATTGAAAGAAGGGGAAGGCACTATGTCGAATTTTTTAATTATATAATTGAATATTTAATAGAATAATTATTATTTATAATAAAAGTTCTCCAAACTGATGTGTGTCCCGAAATAAAAATGAGAAGTTAAAATGTAAGTTTAGTTTAAGGTTTTTATTTTTATACATTGTCTCCCAAATTAGGGAACACACAATTTTAACCCTTTGAACGCCGGCATTGAGTGTGCGCGGTGACTAGCCTAAGCTGAAAGAGGTTTTCTGAAAATGTTTACAAAACATATACATACCGTATCATGCAATATCCCGAAAATTGGAGTAAACAGAGTAATTGGTATTGTGCTGCATGTATTCTATGTATTCTAAATTACATCACAGCACCTAACACCATGTTTAGCATAGAATTAGGGCAAGATAGATAAGAGATAGCAAGTAAGGCTCGCAGACTTACTACCTACTGCACGACTCGTCCAAAGGACCGTGCCAAGTTGAGAGGTAGCTAGCCAGTCCTTGCTGAACTAAGTTATATCTTAAAACCTATCAACTCTTGAAAAAGGCTATGCCTCTTCTTCCACTCTTTCCTAAGCAAAATCATCTTCTCCATTTAAGCTATCGCGCCCTAGAGGGTCAATATAGTAGACCCAAAACGCCACAGAAATCATTGACATCAAAGGAACACATTGAAAGAAAACCTTTTAGCTTAGATTATGCTGCGTTCAAAAGGTTAAGGTGTTGCCAAACATTGACTTATAGGAATGTGTGTATAGTTAAAACTGCCATCTCTTAGACTGAGAATCGAACGGGTGCATTAGCGGGCCAACAGAAATCTGTGACCCCGGAATTTGCATACAATATTTTTCTATGTTACGTTCGTAGGTTACGTTCGTCCCGAACGTAACCTAACCTTCCTTTTATATTTCCCTCGCCGGGACACAAATTCCGGGTGCACAAAGTATGTATTGCCCATTTGCGAAGTAAATTCTAGAAGTTAAGTGCCAACATAGGTATTAGGAACTTTATTCTCTCTGCTTCGAATTTATTATGACATTTAAAGATTTGTACGATTCAGGAATGGTTGGGTTTATTGTTTGAGATATGTTCGGAGAAGCGCTGCACTACTCATAAATTTACTTCCGAGGTATTAAACCTTAACAGGACACTGCAGACTAAACAAACACCGAATGGGCCTTAGTGACACACCGGTGTGCAGGTTCTGTATAAAAGATAATTAAAAGCCCATAAACCCGACTAACGACGCCCATGGACATTCCATCGTATGAAGGGGGGTTGCGAATGCCATGCCGGCCTGACAGGTGCCTATTCGTGCCTCTCTTGAAGGACCCGAGACCGTACATGGGGAAAATATATGGACCGGAGAAAATGTTACAGAGTTTACCGGTTCTGTAGAGGAAAGATCTGCAGAACTGGTTGGTACGCCCAGCGTGTAGGAATGCAGTCCCTGCCTGGTGCCCTTGGTGCGGAGGTGGAAATGGGACGGCGGGATCTCTTGGATAAACAGCTCCTCCGAGCAATCCGGAACTAGCTGAATTGCACTCCCGGTGCCACCGGTATTAAATAGTGTATGCATTTGACCAATTTTATCAAATGAAGCAGCGGTCCGGGTCAAACTCTCTGATGGGCGCGCCACGAGCCTGCCGCCAAGATTGCAACACAGGCAGTATTTTTGAGTCAAGAAATGTCAATAAGAATGGGTGTATTGTGTCATTCAAATTGCCCAAGACATCAGTTACAACTGTATGTGTGTATCGAGATGCATTTATACAAACATGCATGGACCAAAAACGAAAATTCAGTACTTGCTTGAAAAAAAAAGTTTTCCAAGTACTAAACTTATTAAAAACACATTTATTATAAATCAAATTACTCTTTATTTTTATGTTCGCTTAGGGCTATGGTGTAACAATGGTCACATTTGTTTAAGACAGATACATAATTATTATAGATGAGAGGAATGATGAGAAAAGTATGTAATCTTTAGTTTAGAAAATAATTTTAACTGCATATTTTCATGATATGATTTTAATTATGCGCAGATCAGTGCCGAGAAGTAAGTAGTTATAAATTATTTAGCGTTAATATATTTTTTCTAAGCGATTTTGAACTTTTATTTTAATTTACCGAATTGTGAAATGAAAAAACTAGGTATTGAACTAAAAAAATATTGTGATGTATGTATGAATCCCATTTTTGGTTTTTCAGAACCACTCAACCAATATGAATTTAAATGATGGAATGTAGCAAATAAAAGTCTGTGAATATACAAAATCATAAACTCGGTACATATTATACCTACTGTTCGATTCGAGACATATTCTTTTTTATTGGAACTGATTGAACCATCCGTTATGTCCGCCCATAACACCGGGTGAACTAGGTGCCATGCCAGTGCTTCCCTTCATTTCATGTCGGCTAACACTGAACTGGACGGAAAACACGAACTATTTACATAGCCGTTTCGACTGACGTTTCATTCAGTATGGTGGTATCAACGCGGGCAGGATAAATCCTACCGGTATTTAAGAAGGGAAGGGACCTACAGTTTTACGCGGAATCCAAACCACAGTCAGCCTCAAACGGTGGAGCGGTCACCCATCCAAGTACTGACCACTCTCAGGGTTGCTTAACAATCGACCGGCCGCACCACTGAGCTAACCATAAACAGCTTCTCCCCATTCAAATCCGCAGGAATAGACAACATCTTCCCGGGACTCCTGCAATGGTCGGGTGAAACCCTAACACCCTTCCTCATAGACATATTCAGAGCCAGTCTTGCTCACAAATATGTCCCAATGATTTGGAGGGAGGTTAAAGTAGTCTTCATTCCCAAGCCCGGAAGAGAGGACTACACTAGCGCAAAATCATTTAGACCAATTAGTCTGACATACTTTCTTTTAAAAACCCTGGAAAGACTCGTGGATAGGGAGATTAGGGGTACAACTATAGTCGAACACCCAATTCACCCACATCAACATGCATACACGACAGGTAAATCCACAGAGACCGCATTACACAGTGTAGTCTCCAAAATTGAGTACGCCATGAGCTCAAAGGCATCAACCCTAGGTGCCTTCATAGACATAGAAGGGGCCTTTGACAAGACCACCTTTGAGAGCATTAATAGAGCTTTGACCAGGCAGGGAGTAGACTCCACCCTATGCAGCTGGATAGGCAACATGCTAGAATATAGAGCCATCCAGTTCACTATAAACAGCATAACTAGAGGCATCGTAGCCAAAGGATGCCCTCAAGGAGGAGTCCTATCACCACTCCTGTGGAATCTTGTGGTTGATGACCTCATCAGACGTCTAAACACAGCAGGGCACTACACGGTAGGATATGCAGACGACCTGACTGTGCTGATTGACGGCAAATTCGAAAGCACCCAATGCAGTTTGATGCAAGATGCCTTCAAAATCATAGAACGATGGTGCAAAGAGTTCTCGCTCAACGTCAATCCCGATAAGACTGAACTAGTTCTCTTTACACACAAACGGAAGTTAGGCGACTTAATACTGCCAAAACTCTTCAGCACCCCAATACCCCTGGCAACAGAAGTCAAATACCTGGGCATCACACTTGACAGTAAGCTAAACTGGGCCAAACATCTTAATCTTAAAATAAATAAAGCTCGTATAGCCTTTTGGCAATGTCGCAGACTCATAGGTAAGACATGGGGACTCAACCATAACATTACGCTGTGGCTATACTCAGCTATAAGACCTATGGTAACTTATGGTGCAGTAGTATGGTGGCCCAGGACCAAACTTAGCACAGTTATTAACAAACTTCAAAGTTTCCAGCGTCTAGCGTGCGTTGCGACCACAGGGTGCATGCGCACAACACCCACAGCAGCGATGGAAGCCATGCTGTGCCTTCCGCCTCTTGAACTTTTCATACAACAAGAGGCGGCAGCCGCAGCAATTAGGCTGAACGTCCTAGGACTGTGGAGGGCTAGTACACAAACACCACACACGACCATACTTCAGGAAATCATAAAAAAACATCCCCTGATAGAGGCACCGTGTGATAGAATCAGGAAAACACACGTGTTTGACAAACACTACTATGTAGAACTAGCTGAGGAACCTAAGGACTATTCGGGGTCCGAGGTAAGAATATACACCGATGGGTCAAAAACAGGGTCGGGAACAGGGGCAGCAGCTTTCTCACTTGACCTAAACATACATAAGACAATCACTCTAGGTATTCACAACTCAATCTTCCAGGCTGAGTGCATCGGAATAATAGAGGCAGCAGCGGCAGTACGCAGCAGAGAAATCACTGGTTACCAGATCAGAGTACTGTCAGACAGCGCATCGGTGCTACAAGCCCTAAACACCGTGACAATCAACTCCGGACTGATACTCCAGTGCCACCAGGCACTAGAGGGTATAGCGGTAAACAACAAGGTAACCCTACAGTGGATCAGGGGGCACAGCGGCTCCTACGGGAACGATGCGGCGGACGAGCTGGCTAAACGGGGCTCCAGCTGGAGTGCAGAAGGCCCAGAACCGTATGTACCCTTACCAATCAGCCAGTTCAAATATTGGCTACATCAACTTACAAAATCTAAACATGAAAATCTTTGGGCCAACACCAAGGACTGCAGGCAATCCCGGGAAGCCATTCCCAAACCAGACCTGAGACTCAGGAAATGCCTGCTAAAGTTCCACAGAGGTCAACTGCGTATGGCGGTAGGACTTCTTACGGGTCATTGCCCACTCAACAGACACTTGTTTACAATAGGTGTCACCGACAGTCCCCTGTGCAGAGGCTGCATGGCGGAGGACGAATCAGCCACCCACGTGCTCCTGGAGTGCCCGGTGGTGGCAGAAGTACGACTGCAGTTTCTTGGGAACGTGGGAACTGCCCATGGAGTATGGAAGCGTCCAAGAAGAGTGCTCCACTTCATGAAAGAGCTCGGGTGGCTGGAGTAACACCACCCGAGCGCCAACGTACAACGGACCGTCTTGAGGTCTCAGTGCGGAGAATGGCCCACCCGTCTTCCCAAGAGGCTGGGCAGCAAACAACAACAACAACAACCGCTGAGCTAAGAGGCTGACATTTAAGCGAAAAATTCTAAAATCCAAGTCCTTTGCTTGCCCCTTAACCCTTTCGGCGCCAGTCGCACATATTTGTGCGCGCCTATAGTCATTTTGTGAGGCCAGGCGCACACATATGTGATTTCGAAAAGTGCTTTCAAAAATAGGTTTAATTGTAGTAGTAGTACGGTGGAAGTTTCGTAAAGCCTTGGCCTGGGCGCATGACTGGGCCCTAGCGGTCCCGGCGACGAAAGGGTTAAATAGGTTGTAAGCTCAAATTGTAGCCGACTGGGTGTTGGTACCACCGTACTGGATGTAAAATGGCCGCATAGCAGCCTCGCCTGTGTTTTCTAGTTCAGGATAGCCAGCAATCCAAAGGGAAGTCTTCCGGCATGGCACCTTTTCGGAGGGGATATTTAGTGATCGGAACATGAGCACTGGCTCCACTGACTGTATAGGTCGTTCGTTCTAACCTGAGGCGCACAAATACATTCACGCATGATGGTGAGCATAAAATTCTGCGAGTGTAGTAGTGCTCAGGCCATGTACAGGTGCATGTCAAGCATTTGTATAAGAGAAATTCATTTGTGTGCGTACACGTGTGTTCGCCTCAGGTTAGGCCGTCCATGCTATACTGGATTACATAAAAAAGCTATGAAGTTTATAGAAAAATCTTCATCCTTGGGCCAAACACACACGACACACCAAGTGACAACAGCGTTATTTAGAAATAATGAAGTTTAAAGCTTCTCTAAGATAATCAAATTACATACTACACGCTGTATCCCGACAATCGGGGTAAACAGAGTAATCGGTGTTGTGCTGCAAGTACTCTTGTAAATTACAGCTCAACACTGACCACCACGTTTAGCAATATATAGGGCAAGATAACTATCAAGTAGTAAGTAAGGCACGAAGACCCACCTGCTGCATGACTCGGTGGAATGACCGTGCCAACCCTTTAGCACGGCACCTTGTCCTTATGCCTTAGTCGCCTTTTACGACATGCACAGGGAGATATGCAGTGGGGCTATTATTTTTAAGTACTGGCCCCACTCGGTACTAATAAATATGACCTAGCTACAGTTACCGGAAGTAAATAATGCCCGTCAAGCTTTAGAAAGATTTTTTTATGTATAGCGCGATATGTGACCTCGTTTCACCTACAAGTAGGTGTCTAACGATGCCAATGGACATTCTGTGATGCACGGGGATTGCGGATGCCATGCCGGCCTGACAGGAGCCTTCACGCCCCTTTTGAAAAACCCCGGGCTTTACTTGGGAGGAAATAGATGGGCAGGGAGTGCGTTCCACATTTTCCCGGTTCTGTGAATAAAAGATCTACAGAACCGGTTGGTTCGTAAAGTTTTTCTCATACCGACCTGCTTTTTCACCATGCGGAACCGGTGTAAAACTGTAGGTCCCTTTCCCTTGCCCCTTACTAGGCGGTATGTTCAAATTGTAGCCGACTGGGTTGATACCACCTTACTGGATGTAAGATGGCCGCATAGAAGCGTCGGTTGTGTTCTCTATTCCAGTATAGCCAGCAATCCAGGGAAGTCTCCGGTATGGCACCTACCTTCTCGGAGGTGATATTGGCTGGTCGGAGCATGCGCTTTGGCCCCTCCAACACAGCCACCCGTAGCGGATTAAATAACCCCCCCTCCCCCCCGAGGTAGTCGCTTAATTTCAACGACGGGTTTTGGAAACATCCGAAAACATTCGTCGTCGTCCCTGTTGCATGAATTTGCACGTCTTTGTACGATAGGGAAGCATTATTTGCTGCCGGCAACTAACCTAATTGGTGAGTTTAATCTTCACAAACTACACATTTAATCTTCATAAACTTTTGTGATTTTTTTCACAATAATTCTGGTCCTATCCGACAAATATTGGTCCACATGCCCCAGTACGTTTACTACGTGCATCATTCTCTTAACACCCTTCTTGAAATTCTCCAAACGTTCAGCACTATCCATGTCTTCCGTTGGTCCCTTTAAACGGCTTGATCGTAGGAATCCCTTTGGAGGAAGTACAGAAACAGAGAATTGAGTGTTTCCATTAGGAAGCTGATCGTCCATGGAGTCCTGAAGGATGAATTTGCCGCCCTTGACGCCTTTAGGGAATGCCCGTTGGATACAGTTGCAGAGAGAAGAGGCATCCACGGGAGCGGATGACAGTAGACTACCGGGAGATGCCAGCTGGAATAGAAACGTTTCGTGATAACGTCATAAAGTGGTAAGACTACCGCCATCTACATATCAAAGCGCATACTACAACGTTGCAATACCTACCTAACTGCGAATCAAGTAAACTACCGCTGAAGTATTTCATTTACTATTGACGCTAGATGCGCTAAATGTCGCTCCAAAAGACTCAACGCCATGAAATCTTCACCTACTGTTGACCGAATTCGCTTCTATAGTACATGATCGATTTAGCCGGGTGGTTAAGACGTCTGGTCGGTCACACAATATTGGTGGCAGAAACCGCGGGTTCGAGACTCGCAAAAGACGGACAAATATATTTTGTATTTCGGTTGGGCCGATTGTGCCTCTCTATCGCTTGTTACGCGCTCTCACTTGCACACACAGGTTCAGATGGAACGTGACACTTTTTCGTGCGTGCAGCCGGTGTTCATCAATTTATAAGACGTGACGTTATCACGTCAAAAATCAAACTTCATTTTGTACCTGAAAAATCATAGGCCCTTTGATGAAAAATGTCCGGTTTTTTCAACTGAACCATCTGGCAAACCTGACGCTACTCAATAATAGATGGCGCCATCTATTATTGAGTAGCGTGAATATTCTACTAATCGATTCATTTGTTGGCATATCCGCCCTATTAACATATTTTGTAAAAAACCAACCGGCTACCTATTATTGGCCCTCCCTGTAAAAGGTAACAGCCCTCCAATTAACCAAACGACTACCTACATTACAAAAACAAACTATTCTTGTTCAACTGCATATACATCTGCCACATCCCTAAGGTTAGTTAGAATAGAATGCCTCACGGCATTAAGCTTACCTATTGTGCCTAAGTAATTTGTATTTTGTGTTCAATAAAGAATATATAGGTACATAACTACATAATTTATTATGTATATATTCATACATACATACAATTCAATGCCTTGGACGGACGGACAGACAGACTGACGACGTAGGCTTAGTAATAGGCATTAGGCTTCCGGTATGGATCATGTGTGCATGCATGGAATATGGTCATAGTGTTCTATAGGGCGAAATAATTTACCTACTCGTGGGTTACAAATTAAAATAATATTTCGCGCGTCAACACCTTGTTTTGGCGCGGGAATCTGAATGTGACAAAGTGACAACCCGAAAATATTCTATGTTGGCAACTATATTATAGGCATCGATATTTACCTTGCCAGAAGTCGGCCCACAATCTATCTTAATGGAGAAGGGAGGCGCTCCCTGCGTAGCAAGCGACCACATCTGAAAGAAAATGATTTTGCAATTTCATGGGATGTTTTGATTTCTAAAAATAAAATTATATTTTACGTTAGAACTTTGTCTTCAGAGGCAACTTGTGTAGATACAGTATGTAATACTATAGATAGGATGTATGTGTGTGTATGTGTTAACACCGATTACTCTGCTTACCCCGGCTGTCAGGATATAGCAGCGTGATGATAAGATTTGTGTTTTAGGTAAAAAACTAAAAAACAAAAAACTACTTTTGTTTCTTACCTGGATGGACAAGTATGTATGTATTTATATTTATGTGTACTTATTATTCTATATATTTTATAATTTATATGTATAACACATGTATGGCTATGCATGGCTTTTATGGCTAGCTATATGCTAGCATGTACTCATATGTATTGTTAATAAGTACTATGTAACTATTCTTACTATTATTTCTTACATTCCATTATATTATCGAATCTCAAACATCCAAAGGTTGACTGTAAAAATTCTCTGTAAGGGATAAGTCCGCCTTGGCACCTTATGTAAATTTTCTAATGTACTTGTTACTGTTCGATGCTTCGCTATCCCATTCATCTTTAAAATATTCGTGGAAAAGTATAGTGCGTTCCAATCTATTCAAGATTATTGCAAAACTTTTAGATAAAAAAAACTTACGTTCAGCACGAGTAACGCCAAAGCCACGTTCTTCATTGCACAATGTTATACCGATTAAACTGCGGTACACTCGAACTGCACGGTCGGTCGGTATGCACGTGAATACTAAAATGTGGTTGTGCGAATTGTCGCATTCAAACGAACGCGCGGCGCTTCCCGCTAAAACTGCAGTCATTGCAAATGCGATGATTTTAAATTTTCGATTCGAACTGAACGTCAACAACCGTTGGATCACTGAGTAAAACTACTGATAAATGCAGCACAGTGAAACCACTGAAGCATTTTCTTGTGTACCTCTAGCTTATGTAAGTTAAATTCATTTTCAAGCGGCGGGCTGCCGAGTGGTCTGGGCGTCGTCGGCTTCTATTGCGAGAGGTCCGAGGTTCGAGTCCAACCGGCGGCGTGTAACAATGAGTTTAATATGATGATAAAAAAAAAATACGTGCACACCTTCCATGTAAAAATGTAGGTCGCCCGGGTTGACTGGAGGAAATTGCCCAAGGCAATAAGACCGCCCTTGCCACGTATTAAGTGGCATAAAGTGAATTATTATTATAATTTTTTTTTTGAACAAATGCACGGCTCGTTGAGGCTGATCGTGGTTCGGGTTCCACGTAAATCTGTACGTCTCTTCCCTTCTTTTTTAACTAGGTGGTAGGGTTTATTTAATCCGTCCGGATTTGTACTACCTACCTCACTGAATGAAAGTACGGTAGAAGCGGCTATGTAAATAGTTCGTGTTTTCCGTCCAGTTCAGTGCGGCCGGCACGACAAATGGAAGCACTGACATGGCACCTAGTTCACCAAGGTTCTATGGGCTGACGTTACGTGAAAGTGTGAACATGTCAGTTTACATAAAAAAAAAATTATGGATTCTTCCCGAATTACAAATTTTTCGCCGATGAAATTATTGGTAAACCCGAACAACGCATTGGTGTGGTGTGATGCACTTGTGGGTTTCAAAACACTATCTGTAGTAAGTAATCCTTATCTGACAGGTCGTGATCACGTGGTAAACCTGGGTACAGCAGCCTTATTTAGTAAGCTTTACCATACATAGCATACCGTATTTAGTAAGCTTTCGTCATCGATGGCTTTCGTAATAAGTCTTCGGTAACCTGTCTTATTTCATAATTACATCGATACATTATCGTCTTCGTCTTTCATATTTATCTAAATACGTGTTTTTATAAAGTAACAGATGAGATGACATCAAGATACTGAAAAATATTTGAATAAATACGGACGCGACTGTCGGAAGTTTTTTAGTTTCAATTCGTCGTGTTGGTAACGTTTGATCTGAAAGAATTATTTTGTCGTTTTGGGGGTTCCGTCCAAGTTTAAAAATCAAAATGAAAATCAAATACCTACTTATCAGCATAGTCATCGTCTCGGTTTTGGTCGCAGCGGTTCAGGTAAATATAACAAATATTTCGTCGGTATACTGGTAAAACCCGTTAAATGCCATTTTTAGGTAAAATGAGTTAATAATGCAGTTCTACATATTTTTTCATGCTCTTTCTTCTGGTAAAACCCGTTTATTGATATGACGTTTAGTTTTGAAGTTAGGTTGTGTAAATACCAGGTAATCTCTCAAGTTTTCCTTAGAATACGCAAGTAAAACCAATTAAAACCATTTAATAAAATATTATATAAATTTGGTTCCGTAAGAAGCCTTTAAAGTATTTTAAATCTACTGACATTATTTAAGTGAAGGTCCTCTCGTGGTCCAAATACCATACAAGCAAAACCCTATAAGCTCACTTACCATGAATATTGCAGTATTTTAAAAATATGTGTACAACTAAAACCCATTAAGCACAGTCCCATTTTATGGTTTATGAAATTTTACAAAAATACTGAACTTCTAAGGAGGATTTGTATCTTTGATTAAACCATAACTAGATATACTACAAAACTATGGACACATTTCTTATACATTTACACCTTTACCAATACTTTTGAGCCATTAAACTTTCAAATCCATTTATCTCAAAACTCTCCTGTCTACATTTAATGGGTTTTACCAGTATACCGACGATTTATTCCTTCCTAGTTTATAAAAAAAATCGTTAGTATACCTAGCTAACGATATTATCAACTTTTAACACTGAGATGTGACTTTTAGCATCGGGTGGTAAGCGCGGTTTTGTCTTGTACCAATGAGTTTTTTCTGACGGAAAACATTTACGGGCATAAGTACCTACACCCGCTGCTTCATCGAAACCGGAGTAAAACTGTAGGTCCCTTCCCTTGCCCCTTACTATGTGTTAAGCTCAAATTATTGTAGCCGAATGAGTTGATACCATCGTACTGGATGTAAGATGGCCGAATAGCAGCCTCGGCTGTGTTCTCCTCTGTGGTTCTCCTCTAGACCAGTATAGGCAGCAATCCAAAGTGAAGTCACCGGTATGGCGCCTACCTTCTCGGAAGTGATATTGGCTGGTCGGAGCATGCGATTTGGCCCCTCTGACTCGGCCACCCATACCGTATTACATTTAAAAAAACCTACAAGTAATGTGATCAAGTAAATATAGATAGAAAGATGGAAAATACTTTATTCCCCCAAGAAATATTTAACAGTAACTAGCACATTCGAACATTTACATGATTCGCAAAGGCAGTCTTCCCTTACAGTACAGATACTTCTTCCAGCCAACCATTCGATATTCTATAATTTTATTTAGATTTATTTTATTTTAATTTATCCTGTAGATTTCTGTAAGTATTAAAATAATGAGATTCGATATTTGTATGGCAAAATTTATTACCAACTGGCCCGCTATAGAGGGCGCTGCATCTATTCTCCATACAAATATTTACTTGTACGCAATGAAATGTAAAAAAATCTCATAGTCGAGCCTCTGTGTGTAACTTCGGCGGGTGACCGAGTGGTGTGGGCGTCGGCTTCTCTTGCGAGATGTCCGACATTCAAATGCAACCGGCATGTAATTATGAGTTTTTTTCTGATTTGAAAAAAATTACGTGCATACCTTCGCCCAAGATCCATGGTTCGGATTCCATCTAAAATATAGGTCCACCGGATTGACTGGAGGAAATTGCCTAATGTAATAAGCCCGCCCTTGCCACACATTAGTGGCATAAAGTTTAATATTATTATTATAAAAAAGGGTCAGTTCTCGCTCGACGTCAACACTGAAATCAATAGACATAATATCCAATATAAACCTGCCATTATATTCCCAGACTAGCTGCCTCGTGAAAAGAAGTCTGCTACTGCCGTTCCGAGATCCGAACTGTCAGACCTGTGGCGTGAATTCCCGCCCATTCGCTCGGCTGCCATTCCTGGATCGACTCCTGCGCATGGGGGACCGCTTTTTCGGCATCTTCAAGAACATCCTTAGCAATACTTTGAATAAGAAACCCATCAGACATGTATAAGATGTGCACGTTGAATTGTCAAACTTTGATCATATTCTGACCTTCGTTAATTTAATAACAAGATTCGGAATCACATCCGGGAGGGTAGTTCCCAATATCTGCTTGTGCCCTTGGACTCGATGAAGCGCCGAGCCATCCGTCTTGTTGGTGACCCGAACAGGGCCGAATCTAGGATCTGCAGACCTTTAGGCTGAACCTGTGGTGCGGGCGGACCCTTCTGGGGAACCCTAAAATATTATTTTAAATAAATTTGTATGACTAGCTAAAACCCAGAATAGAAGACTATTAAAGGATTTTTATGAAATTGTTGAAAGGTTATATATTTTTTTCCTATACTGTATTTAAATGAATCATTTGAATGGAATCATTTGAATCGAATCTCATTATTTAAATGGATCATTTGAAAGTACAATATTATTATGTATGAACAATAAAACAAAATTCTTTCTTTCTTTCTCTTCTTAAGAAAACACGTTTTCCCCATTTTATTTTTTGTGGTACGGGCCATTAGGCTACAGCCAGCCATTAGCCTGCGCGTAAAAACGGCCCTGGCCCCGAAACTTACAGATGGTCTGGAGTCTCTGAGTCACAGGCAATTTGATGGTTCGCTTAGTCTGTTTTGCGGGCTCTGCTCTCAAGAACTAGCACCCTTATCCCTGCCACCCGTCCTATCTCCGCATCACCCGTCGCAGAGAGACTCTGCGGCGTTTTGTTGTCGATTTTTTGAGAACCCATCGGTTCTCAAAATGACCATCGCATCAAATACTTTTTTCCTTCAGCGAATGCGGCTTGAGATTCAAAGGGGAAACGCGGCTAGTGTTTTGAGTACGACGGAGGAGTCGACGGAGATGGAAGATGTTGATTTTATTAAAAATTAATTAAAGTTTAAGTACCTAATTAATAATTCAATTAATTTGTAAATAAATTAATTAATTTGTCAAATAGTTTTAGTGCAAAATGCCAACAGCTATTGTAGACATAAGTACTTAATTAATAAAATATTATGGTAAAACATTGTTTTCGTTTATCAGTAGGTACATTAAATTTCTCTACATGATATTCTATAGTCTACGATTTTATGCTTAGCTGACATATGTTAGAATCTACTGAACTGAGATGAAAGTATTGCAGAAAAGTACTTAGAATTTAGGCAACGAGGTACTAAGTATTTACACATTCTTACAAACAGTGATTTCATAAACTAACTCATACCACAGAATACTATAGATAGGTGCTCATACGTAGAAGCTATAGAAGGATATTGGAGGGACAAAGGACAACTCTAGACTTCAAATTATTATCAACATTTATTTTCCAAATCATAAGCAATTACTACGCAATTTAGTACCTACTATCAACATTACCTACTTATAGTACCTACTTATTTCAAATTATCACATCACATAACACATACTATACTCTTTCTTGTTCCAAAACCTAGGACAAAAGTAATCTCTTAAACCTAAGAAACTGCAAATGAGTCAGCGAGCCGCCTCTATGCAGCTGAGTCAGCTTTTTCAGCACGTGCAGCTTGGCCTTCAAATCGAGATACGGAACATCAGCTCTTGTCGTTGGCTTCATTTGCAAGGCCTTGACAGGGAAAATGCTTGCTGGCATAATCTTAGCGGGCATTATCTTGGATGGTGTAGTCTGCATCTGGAATAACTTCGGCAGAAATATAGGAACTGATTTCAAAAATGGAATGTGATGAGGCGGTGGCGGCCATGTTGGAATTTTCGGTGGCGTCCATATTTTCTTTGGTGGCGTCTTGATTGGCGGGGCGTTGGGCAGTCGTGGAAGCAGAGGAGAAGTAATTCGAATAAACACTGGGGCGTGATGGTGATATTTGCGAAGGATAATGGGAGCCGCGGCGCGTCGCACGTCGCCGGTGAAGAGGCCCACGCGGAGACAACACGCTGACTGCAGCTGGAACGGAATGGAATGGATTTCAAAATTTGCATCGAGGGGATTCTTCTCTTTACAAATTTCAAAGTCTCGATGCCTTTATAGCTTTTGCCCACGACTTCGTTTTTCCGACTTACTTGACATTTGTCGTTATATTTTGGCAAATTTACACAATATATCTTTATAAATAAAATTATAGCCTATGTGCTATTCTGATGTATAATCTATAGTACTGTAAAGTCTCATAAAAATCCGTTGAGTAGTTTTTGCGTGAAAGAGGAACAAAGATCCATACATCCATCCATACATCCATCCAACCTCACAAACCGGCGGCGGCGTGTACATTATTTGGAAAGTGAGTTTTGCATTGAAGTCTCTCTAAAAAAAAATCTTACATCCAGTAAGATGGCAGTATTACTTATCAGGCAAATATTTTTTCATACGGTTTAGTTCTAGTGGTTTTTTTAAGTCGGTTCAATTTTTTTTTTTACTTTTTATTCGACTGGAAGTAATCTTTTCCGTTCGCCTGTGCTCAGTCATTTAATTTTTATCTTCTATTCTTGTAGGTACTGTGTTTATTTGCCTACTGTATTATTCTATTCTACTAATATTAAATATAAATTTTATTTATTTATTTATTTGCAAGATAGTTATTATTGTACACAGTTTATTTTAGTTAGATTAATTTATATATTTATTTAAAGGTAATTTAAAGGTATTTATATTAATTTAAAGTTCGGTCGAAATGAAAAAATAAATAGTTTGTGTTTTCCGTCAAGTTCACTGTAGCCGGCACGACCGAAGGGAAGCACTGACGTGGCACCTAGTTCACCCGGTGTTATGTGCTGACATCACGGATGTTGTAGGTGATATAGCAAAACGTGGCTGTTTCCATAAAAAAAAAAATATATATATTGTTTAAATTTTATGTTACATTAATAAACTGCTGTTTTAATCGCAATTAAAAAGTCACGATTACTCACGAAAAGTAGATGCAATATTAGTCGAAGGGAGACGCTCCCTCTCGCAGTATATTCCCAAAAACACAACATTTTCGTACAAAACCAATTCTTCATATAAGCGCGGCGAAGCCCCCTGGGTTTATTTATTAGATTTCAGTATCTTTTTTGATTAACGAAACCATTGTTTGGTTGCCTCATTGAATTGGATATCAAGATTGTTGCAAGTGTAAAGATTGGCCAGTTTCTTGTAATAACGTAATTTAACTTCAATAATAAGATGACTCATTGTCAAAATTACGTATCAAACACTTGACAAAGGTTATTTACAACAGATTTTTTTATGGAAACTGACACGCTTGGCTGTATCACCTACAACGTCCTCGATGTCAGCTCATAACACTTTGGTGAACTAGGTGCCATGTTAATTCTTCCCTTCGGTCGTGCCGGCTACACTGAACTGGACGGAAAACATGAACTATTCACATAGGCGTTTGGACCGACCTTTCATTCAGTGCGGTGATACCAACCCGGGCGGGTTAAACCCTACTACCTAATGAGGTAAGAAGGGAAGGGACCTACAGTTTTACATGCATTCCGAACCACGGTCAGCCTCCAACGGTTGAACGGTCACCCATCCAAGTTCTGACCGCGCTCATCTGTGCTTATGATCACGAACGACAGTCGACATGTCGTCACATCACTGCTGAGTCATTCTTTTAGGGTCTGAATTCTCAGTAAAATTGTTATTGCTCACTCACAACTCACAAACTGTATTTTCTATAATCTCTAAAGGGCGTATTATGTGGACAGTGTAGCCTTTTCCCCACCGCCCGGTTCTAAGTCTGATGGAAGATAGACACACCAATGACAGTGTGTTCTATCGCTTATTCCATGGAGAGTACTCGGAGGAGCTGTTTAACGCGATCCAGCCGTCCCCTTTCCACCTCCGTGCCACCTGGACTTAGGTACCGCGGATGCGTACCAATCGGTTTTGCAGATCTTTCCTCTACAGAACCGGTAAACTCTGGAACGCTTTCCCTGCTCATATATTTCCCCCCAAGTACAGTCTCGGGTCCTTCAAGAGGGGCGTTAATTGGCACCTGTCAGGCCGGCGTGGCATTCGCAGCTCCCACATACGACCGAAAGTCCATGGGCGCTGTTAACACCTTATGGGTGGCTCGACGCCATATGTCGCGTTTTCAATTAAAAAAAAAACCATCGCGAAACCATGCTTAGCGGCGCCGCCGCGCCGCCAAGCTAGCTAGCTATAAGGCAGAAAAAAGGTCGTCGTCTAAAATTTATTGACAAGCCTTTTGAAAATCCTCATGTTATATAGGTAGTCCGAAAGGCCATTTCATATTTATGCGGTACGACTCAGGAACGATTTCGAAAAGTGATAAGTGTTCTCAGAAGTAGGTACCTGCGGCTTACAAAATTATAGCGTGAGTGGCGCATTTAAGATCGACTCTAACAAACTGATAACAGAATAATTCCATCATATCGTTGTAAGTAATGGCACAGGTAATGGTAAAGAAGATTACATAGGAAGTTATGATACCTTTCGAAATGGAAAGATCAATGATTGAACACTTAAATTTCTTAATCTACATGATTTGACCAGGCTGCTGTTAATAATCTTGCTGACGGAAAGAGTCAGGCAGTGTTGACTCTTTCCGTCAGCACGCACAATCTTAGCAAGATTCCACACGCATAATTTTATCATAATTTCATCACTGGTGTACCTAGTCTTTGACACGATCTTGTGTTTAATCATTCCAATCATTCGAGAAATCTGATAAAGACAGTTTAAATAGCGATGTATCGGTCCAGACAATTCATACTTTGCTCCGAATCTTGAAGAGAATAAGACAAGTCAAACTGAGAAAATGAAGATCTCTTTGGTTGTTGTGTTGGTAGCTGTCAATGTCCTCTCGGCATTCTCCTGCACTATTGAACAGGAGATGGCGCTGGTGAGTCCTTTTTTTTTCTACATTTGAAAATATGTTACGGTTTTTCAACTTTTTTTTTATAGAAAGCGCGACCTGTGGCATAAGGTGTCTAAAGACGCCCATGCGGGGGGTTGCGAATGCCATGCCGGCCTGACAGGTGCCTATTCACGCCTCTCTTGAAGGACCCGAGACTGTACTTGGGGGGAATATGTGGGCAGGGAGAGCGATCCAGAGTTTACCAGTTCTGTGGAGGAAAGATCTGCAGAACCGATTGGTACGCGTCCGTGGTAAGTCAAACGTATAGGGATACAATCCCTGCCCAGTGCGTGTTGTGCGGAGGTGCGGGGTTTGCGAATGCCATGCCTTTTATTCTTCATTGTCAGCTATAAAACCCTAATGTCCTACTGCTGGGCGTGGAACTCCCCGTATTGACGTTTTATTTTGTTTAACAGCTGCAGGCGATTCGTGGCCTGAAGGAATGCAAGAAGTGTGCCCTCCTGAAGTAAGTACATCCAGTACGATGGTACCAACCCAGTCGGCCTAATTTAAGCCTATATAATGAGATATAATTATAATATAATAAATATACTACAATAATATAAGTACCTACGCAATAATAAACAGTTTCGCGTAGGTATAGGTAACCCGTCTAATGGCGAAAATGCACTTACATGAAACTTATTCTCTTCTCTGTTTTCAGCCTGATTAAGCCGCTGGACTGCAAAGGAATAGCCCCTGGTAAGTTCCAACATGTTTACTTTTAATTATAACGCTTTTGAAAATTCATAAATACACAACGTCACGCCTGTTTCGCAATGGGATAGCCCGGGACAACGACTCTATACCTACCACGATCCTGGTTCACCTCCACCGCCACTTCCGCTCTTCATCATGATCGCTCTTGAACGCAGCCGAGTCTGCTATGCGATCATCTTACACCCAGTGCGGTGGTATCAGTCCAGTCGACTACAATTTGAGCCTACCGCCTAGTAAGGGGTAAATGAAGGAACGGTGGAGCAGCAGGTGTAGTTAGGCATGTAGATTTTTTACTAAAAAAAAAGTCACAGATCGGCCTCGATAGCTCAGTGGTGCAGACAGTTGACTGTTGCTATTGATTGTTAAGCAACGCTGGGCGCGGTCATTATTTGGATGGGTGACCGCTCGACCGTTTGGAGGCTGACCGTGGTTCGGATTCCACGTAAAACTGTAGGTCCCTTCCCTTCCTATCTTACTCGGTGGTAGGGTTCAACCCGCCCGGGTTGGTACCACCGCATTGAATGAAACGTTACGTCGAAACGGCTATGTAAATAGTTTGTGTTTTCCGTCCAGTTCAGTGTAGCCGGCACGATCCAAGGGAAGCACTGACATGGCACCTAGTTCACCCGGTGTTATGGGCTGACATCACGGATGTTGTAGGTGATGTAGCCAACCGTGTCAGTTTCCATAAAAAAAAATGCTGGATTCGAGCCTCGTACCCTGAGATGAATAGTCCAAGCCAAGACAGCGTCGACCACACTCTGTGACTAAAGGTAGCTTCGAAATTGTTAATGATCTCAATTCTTACGTCATCATTTTTCCCGTTCCAGCTCCCCTCGTGCTGCCTAAATGGAAGTGGGCGCAATCCTGCGACTGGGGCAAGCAGCTCGCTCCTCCCCTGGTGCCCCTGGTCTTCCTTCTGCCAGGGCCTGGTCTCCCCCAGCAGCTCCAGCCCCTGCCCCAGCTGCAGTCCCCCGTCTACCAGCCCCAGCCTCCAGAGAGCTGCGGGCTGCCCAAGTTCCTGCCGGCTCCTCCGCCGTCGATCTGCTCGGAACCGCCTAAAGCATACGAATACCTTGCACCACCCCAGCTGGCCTCTAAGCCAATCTACGAGTTTGTAGCTCCCCCAAAATACGCGGTGCCCCAGCCAAACTGTGCGGCCCCTCCGCCATGCTGCTCAGCCCCTCCGACAAGCTGCGCAGCCCCTCCGACAAGCTACGCAGCCCCTCCGAGCTTCGTGATACCACCACCAGCGCCGGTTCCCCTGCCAGTGGCGCCTCAAGGCTCCTGCGCCGCGCCACCGGCGCAGCAACTGTTCTACCTACCGCAGCCGACTTGCCAGAAGCCACCGTCGCCTCTGCTGTTCCTGTCCAAGAAGGGATGTGGTTCCTAAGTTCTTAATGATGAGAATGTATTTGTCTGATGTATTTATTGAATAAATAAAATTTTATTTTAACTTTTTCTTTTTCTTGACTTTTTTCATACACCAGCGACTCCAGATCCTAAAAAACCGGCCAAGTGCGTGTCGGACTCGCTCACCAAGGTTACAGCACCACAAAAAAAGTAAAAAAAAAAAACACGTTGTATGGGGAACCCCCTTCAGTTTTCACTTTAATTTATTTTTATTATTTGTCGAAATAATAAAACGGAAAAAAATGCAAAAAGAAACCAAAATATTATTTTGGCGAATATAACGACAATGCCCGAATGTCTGAATGCCAGATTTACGGGCATTCAGACATTCAGTCAGCGTGTATGAGTCCACTGCTGGACATACGCCTCTACAATTTTCCTCCAGTCCTCCCGGCCTTCAGCGGTACGGAAACACTTTTTTTTATGGAAACTGACACGGTTGGCTAAATTACCTACAACATCCGTGATGTCAGCCCATAACACCGGGTGAACTTGGTACCACGTCAGTGCTTCCCTTCGTTCGTGCCGTTATGCTGTTACTTTAGTTTAGAGTATAATATAATTATAATTGCTTTTGCCTACGGCGTCGCTTCACGTGACTTTTTGCTCATAGCTCAGGCCGCAGATGACGTAGCGTCATGATTTATAGCCTAGTAGCTTTTGCCCGCGGCTTCGCTCGCGTGAAATTCGTATTTCAAAGGAAGAAAGTAAGTAACTAAGGCCGATCTGCGTTAAGGTAAACGATAAACCTTCTCAACCAAAGTAAGTAACTAAGGGCGAGGCCGAAGGCCGAGCTGCGTTCACGAAGACGATAAACCTACTCAAAGAAAGTAAGTAATTGAGGGCGAGGCCGAAGGCCGAGCTGCGTACAGGAAAACTATAAACCTTCTTGAAGAAAGTAAGTAACTGAGGGCGAGGCCGAAGGCCGAGCTGCGTTCAGGAAGACGATGACCTTTTCGAAGAAAGTAAGTAACAGAGGGCCAGAGGGCGAGGCCGAAGGCCGAGCTGCGTTCAGGAAGACTATAAACCGTCTTGAAGAAAGTAAGTAACTATCGCCCATAGTTACCTACTGTCATCGAGAAGGATTAGCATCTTCCAGTATACAGCTCGGCCTTCGGCCACGCCCTTAGTTACTTACTTTCTTCGAGAAGGACTTCCTGAACGCAGCTCGACCTTCGGCCTCGCCTCAGTTACTTACTTTCTTCTTTTGAAATACGAATTTCTTCTCCCTCTCCCTCTCCCTCTCCCTCTCCCTCTCCCTCTCCCTCTCCCTCTCCCTCTCCCTCTCCCTCTCCCTCTCCCTCTCCCTCTCCCTCTCCCTCTCCCTCTCCCTCTCCCTCTCCCTCTCCCTCTCCCTCTCCCTCTCCCTCTCCCTCTCCCTCTCCCTCTCCCTCTCCCTCTCCCTCTCCCTCTCCCTCTCCCTCTTCCTCTCCCTCTCCCTCTCCCTCTCCCTCTCCCTCTCCCTCTCCCTCTCCCTCTCCCTCTCCATCTTCCTCTCCCTCTCCCTCCCCCTTCCCATCTCACTTCCCCCCTCCCCCCTCCCCTCCCCCGCCCCCTTTAGTGTAATATACACTTAATTTACAGGAAAACGTAAACGAAAATCCCAATCCTTCTAGTTCTCACAGAAAACGCGATGGTACGGAACCCTCTTTACGCGAGTTCGACTCGAACTTGACCACTTTTAAAAAAAATTGTTACCATGGGTATACACTTAATTTACAGGAAAACGTAAATGAAAATCCCAATCCTTCTAGTTCTCACAGAAAACGCGGAACCCTCTGTACGCGAGCTTGGCTCGAACTTGACCACTTTTTTGTAGGGAACTTGATACTTCAAGTACCTATCTTAAATATTCATATATTTTTATTTTATATTTTTGACAATAAAATTATAAGTACTACAATTATGTTGATACAAATTACGTACCTATCAAAGTTTGACAAAGGCTCTTTACACCTGATTCACTTAATTAATAAGTCTTCGTAGTCAGAACTTTCAGCAAAATTGTTAATCTTGCTCTCAAGCGGTGTGTTAGATAGACTATGGGCGGTATTATTATGTGGCTAGTCACTAAATACTTGTAAAAGTATGTTTTAAAAAATACCCTGCGAAGCGTTGCTGCGAAGTTTCTTGTCGGTTCTTCTTCGTGGGTGTAATCGAACTCGATTGAACAAATTGTGACAAGTTCGAGCGCAGTCTAACTGCCATAATATGCATGATCAATAAAAAATACAACACAATTATAGCCAGCAATCCAGGTAAGTCTCCGGTGTGGCACTTACCTTCTCGGAGGCGCTATTGGCTGGTGGAGCGTGTGCTTTGGCCCTTCCGACTCAGCCACCCATACCGGATTACATTTAAAAAAAAAATTTATGTTGTAATGTGAGTGATGAGATGATATAATACACGAGTTTCCATTAAATTAATTAATCAATGAAGTGATTAGATGAACAGACGTGATTTTTTTTCATTCATCTATCGTGAACATAAAAAGAGATTAAGAGGAGTTATGTAGCAAATTATTATGTTGTAATAAGATGAAATGATAAATTTATTTCATTAGGTACATTACTATCACGAAAATGTATCGTATATTCATCAAATTTCATCACAAAAACGATAATAGCTTACTATAAGACGAGAACAAGTTGGGAATGCATCATTTGAGAACTTGCCTTTGGCTATATAACAAGATGGCGGATTTGTGGATTGTCTCCACATTCATAATATTGAGTTGTGGATCAACGATGTCACTTGAAACGGTAAGAAAACAATTATTTATTATTTTGTTTTATTTGTGTTCTTTTGCTTATTGTTTCACAGAGGTATTCGCAACCCCCGTAAATATCCGAATGCCCGGGTACCCAGCCGTTTCGACCGACCTTTCATTCAGAGCGGTGGTACCAAGCCGGACGGGTTAAACCCTACCTACCACCTAGTAATATAAGAAGGGAGGCATATCCCTAGTCGCTAAAATCGTCAATATGTGAATATCACCTTATAACTCGGAAACCACTTTATCGATTTACATACGGCTTTCACTGTTACATTCTGTCATTTCTCAAAATGGGTTTACGCTATAAATCATAACGCTACATCGTCGGCGGCCTGAGCTGTGAGCGAAAAGTCACGCGAAGCGAAGCCGGCAAAAGCTAGCAGATCTACAATGCTTGCCTAGTAAAAGTATAGGTAGGTCACCAGATTTTATGAGAGACGTTTGTTGTGTGACTGCTGTCATTGAATTAACAACGCACTGATGACGCTAAATAAAAAAATAATTTTTTTTTTCAGCCTCCACCTCTACCTAATATTATTTCCCAGCTGATCAACCTCTATCGATTGGGTAAGTGCCTTTGTCAAATGGTCTTTCAAAATTGTTCACTGAATTAGAAACCATTATTTTTTATTTAAGGAACTTAGCACGATTGACCCTGACACCTTCAACACATCTTCATCATCATCATCATCAGCTTATTTCGATCCGCTGCTGGACATAGGCCTCACTCAAGGCACGCCACCACACGCGGTCTTCCGCTCTTCTCATCCATCCCCTGGTGTATTGCTGTCGCTGTGGGCCGCGCCGCTCACGCACGCGAAAAGGACAACTGCAGATCAGAAGCCTCGTCAGAAGCAAACTGCCTACAAAATATCTGTGAATCATCATTCAGGCGAAGTCTTTTTTCATGCCTTTATTCTTCCTCAATTTAAGTGATATATTTTTTTTTGCTATCAACAAAAGCCTACTGGATGTCGCTATTTTTCTATAGTTTTCCATATAAAAAATATGAAAGTTAGGCCTAAAATTGCTATATTTTCACATTTTATAATCAAATATATTTAATTTTAAATGAAATAACGAAAAAAGGACAACATAGAGACATAAATATTGATAATATCTTTTTCACACAAACATTTTGAAATGGTAGTGCAATATTTACGGGTTGGAAAAAGACTGCCCCTGGTGTATGAGAAAAGTGGACCTCCCGGTTGTCTTAAGCCAACCTAACGTAGTGGAACACCGGTTAGGAGGACAGATTACTTATGCAATACTATTAACATTTTTCTATTTTTGAGGAACCAGGACCAGCTTGGTTGGAACACGTAGCACATCCGTAATGATAGCCCATACTTCTTTCTCTGTATTTTACTCCTCATCACCCAAAGGTTGACTGGAAGAAATCACTTGCAGTGATAAGTTCGCCTTTGCGCACTCCACTGTTTGTTCTACTCGTGTACTGTTCTTCTTTCCATTGTGTGCAATAAAGAGTTTCTATTCTATTCTATTCCAACACCTTAGTGAACTAGGTGCCGTGTCAGTGCTTCCCTTTGATCGGTCCGGCATCACTAAACTGTACGGTAAAGTAAACACTAACTAGTTACATAGCCGCTTCATTCAGTGCGGTGGTAGCAACCCGGGCGGGTTAAACTATACCACCTAGTAAGGTATAGCAAATGGACCTACAGTTATAAATGGAAATCCGAACCGCGGTCGGCCTGAACTGTCGAACGGTCACCCATCTAAGATTTCAACATAAATAGAAAAATGTCCTCTTTGTTCCAGCTCTAGCGCAGAAGAACCACGGACCTTCCTGCTCGCGCCCTCTGTCGCCATGCGCCGCCGCTGCTCTTCAGTCCGCCGGGAATCCCGAACTCGGCCAGTATGGTGCTCTACCGCAGTTCCTCCCACCTCAATTCCTACCCCAATCTGAATTCCTCTCACCTCAATTCCTTCCCCAATCTGAACTCCTTCCACCTCAATTCCTGCCACCACCTCAGTTCTTTTCGTCACCCCAGTTTCTTCCACCTCAATTTCTCCCGCCGCCTCAACTGATACCTCCTGAATTCCTGCCACCGTCTCAATTTATACCTCCTCAAGCGATGCCTCAGCCTCAAGTACTGCCGCCGCCTCCTCAATATCCTCCACAGCCATCGAATTCTCAAGCAAATCCTAGAGTCATCTACGTATCCCCTGAGGCTTTCAAGCAAGGATATCCTTACCCCCAATCTTTGGAATATCCAGTAGCAAGCCAGGCGACTGTACCTACGTCGGTTAATTCAGGATGCCCCTGCAAAAACAAGGTCGCTTCGCCCCCAGTCAACTACCAATACCCGATAGCCGCTGACGTCCCACCTCCAGCATCATATCAGCCAGCACCTCAAGCTGTTCAGTACGCTCAGGCTCCTCAAGTTGTCTCCGCTCCTCCAGCAGCACAGGCTCCTGTAGTGCAGGCACCTCAAGCGATCCCATCTAGTCAATTGCCCTATCCTTCTCAAGCTGTTCCATCGCCCCAGTACCTTCAAGCTGCTCCGACCCCTCAAGTCGCTCAACCTTCACAATATGCCCAAACCCCTCAAGCAATCCCGACCCCTCAATTAGCCCAACCTCAATATGCCCAAGCCCCTCGAGCAATCCCAGCCCCTCATGTAGCTCAACCTCAATATGCCCAAGCCCCTCAAGCAATCCCAGCCCCTCCAGTAGCTCAACCTCAATATGTCCAAGCTCCTCAAACCCTTCCTACTCAAGCGGCCCAACCTCAATACATCCAAGCTCCTCAAGCCATCCCAACCCCTCAACTAGTTCAATCTGCTCAACCCGTCCAAACTCCTCAAGTAGGCCAGCCTCAAGTGCTTCCCCAATCAGTTCAACCTGCAACGCCGCCTCAAGTTTATCCCGGGTCACAGGCGCAGTTAACTCAAGTGGCTCAACAACAGGCCATCCAGTATCCATATCCGACCAGTTGCAACTGCTCACCGCCGCGCTAACGTTTGATCTAATCGATCGGGGGGCCTACTGGGAACAACTCACGCGGTCAACACACAAAAGATTCACAGATTTGAACCAATAGCCGTGTCGGATGCTTTCTGATTGGTTGAAACCATGAAGTTACGAAGCCACGCCGCGCGCGTGGCTTTGTACCTCCATGGTTGAAACCGTGCGAGTATTTGGGTGAAAGTGTGTGTTTTTTCTGGTAGGTACACACGCGGGATATGAATATGATATAGGATAACATGGAATTGTGTGTGTGAATAACATGCGATTGTGTATTTAAGCTCGATAATAAACGATTTAAACATATTTTGTCTTATTATTTATGTTTAAAGTTGATACATAGATTTAGTATTCGTGAATGATTCTTAGAAGTTATGTGTGCACATACCTAGGTAAGTATCGGACATGCTTCAAAATTGTCTAAAGTGCGCTGAAACCGTGAAACCAACGAGATATATAGTGCTCCAAGAACATTTTACATAAACAAGGACAACATAACAGTCTAAATTAGGCGCAAAGGCGGACTTATCCCTAACAGAGATGTTTTTCAGTGCACCTTTGGATGTTTGATACATGCATGCAGTGAAAGAAATAAGTAGTAGCAAAAGACGCCATGAAAAACAATTGAAAAACAATGTAAGTGTGAAGTAACAGGGTGTGTGTGTCAGATCTCTGTGTGTGTGATCAATTGAAAAACAATACATACATACATACATATCATACACGCTGAATCCCGACAATCGGGGTAAGCAGAGTAATCGGTGTTGTGTTGCAAGAATTCTGGTAAATTACAGCATAACACCGTCCACCACGTTTCGCAAAGTATTCGAACAAGATTCAATCGATCAAGCGGCAAATAAGGCACGAAGACCCACCTGCTGCGTGACTCGGTGGACCCATGACCAAAGTGAGAGGTGGCGAACCTGTCGCCCTTTAGCACGGCATCTTGTCCTTATCCCTTAGTCGCCTTTTACGACATGCATGGGGAGAGATGCAGTGTGGCTATTCTTTTTTAAGTACCGGCCCCACACGAAAAACAATGCAAGTGTGAAGTAACAGGTTGTGTGTGTCAGATCTCTGTGTTGCTTTGACCGAGATAAATTTTATTATTTCTGCCTACCCCACCCATGGGGAAAGATAATTGACGTTAGGACATGGAAACAATGACTAATCAATATGTCAAAGGTATGTTCAGTTCGTTATTGTGACGAAATAAACAGTTTTAAATAAAGAAAGAACAAAGGATCCGAACATGCGTGATCTATCACCAAACACGATATGAAGCAAGAAATGTTAACTTCAACAATATTCCATAGCAGGTATAGTTTCTTTCTTTTTCTGTTACGTTTCGTGTCTCAACGTGCGATAGAGACTATGTATAAAACGTGCCAGCTACGCCACTTCGGCAGTACAGGCTTCTGTGAACTGAGTCGACATGGGCATCACGCTCTTTCTGTTTGCCCTGCTGGTGCAGGTAAGGTTTCAATATAGGTACTATATAGCTTGTAAAAAAATTCTATTGTTGGTTTCTTTTATCTTAAAAAGTTTTTAGGAGTGTTATAGAAAACAGTGTAACTTAAAATAATGCACTCAAGGTTATTACAATATAGAACAAGTGGATTCTACGCACAACGCGCACCGGGCAGAGTATGTATCCCTACACGCTGGGCTCTGGACTTACCGCGGTCGCGTACTAACCGGTTCTCCAGATCTTTCCTCTATCTTTCCTTTTCTGGAACGCTCTCCCTGCCCATATACTTCCCCCCAATTGCAGTCTCGGGTCCTTCATGAGGGGCGTGAATAGGCACCTGTCAGGCCGGCCTGGCATTCGCAACCCCCGCATACGACCGAATGTCCATGGGCGCTGTTAGACACCTCATGGCATGGGTGACTCGGCGCCATATGTCGCGTTTTTTATAAAAAAAAATTACATCTGATTCCACTAATCTTATGATTATGTCGCAGATATATATAATTTCTTTTGTATGCGTGCGGTAATCAAGATTAGTGAAACCCTAGACAGTTAGAGAATAATCTTGCAAACAATATATTATGTCTCTTCTCTGATCCAACTTCTGAAAAATTACCTTTTCCCCTAATTGTTATTAGTTACTGCCACAGTGCCTTTCTTAAGTAAACTGTTGTATGTATCTTCGAAATGTTTGTTTCCAGGGCATTTTTGCTAATCCCAACTTAGACCTGACACCAGCTGAACGAATTAATGGCGAGAAAGCGAACGGCGATGTTTATCCAGTCTACGCAGATTCGAAAGAAGCTGGGGACACGACTTCTACATCTGCCTCTGGAGAAGATGAACTTAAACAAGCCGTCATGGAATCTGAGGTTGTAATACCCAAAGAGAAGGAGCAATCTGCAGATGTATCGAAGGAAATCGAGGAGGAACCCTGCAAAACTAACGTAGGTCTAACTCCGGACGAACAAATTAAAAAGATTCAAGAAGCATCAGAAAGAATGTCAATGGTTCTTCAGAGTGAGTTCGAAAGCTTAGCTGAGATGGTTCTTAGGTCTGACAAGCGAAGCAAGAGAGATGTCAGCGACGCTATTGGCAATAAATATCTGACCAAACTTCTGAAGCACATCAGAGCGAATAACGAACACCAAAATGAAGCCATCGACAAAATTATGACGGCCCATGAAATTGCAGAGAAATTCAGCATTGATCTGACACCTGATTTTGAAACTAACTATGTTCTTAATCCTGATATGGACGTGCAGGCCTCTGAACCTGTAGAACTAGTCAGCAACGATTTATCAGCGTTAGGAGAGGACCAAGTTGAAAAATCTGAGGAGCAGACCACTACTGAATATCCAGAGGAGCGAATCATGGAAGGAACCACGCAATCAATTGAGCAAAACATCGAATCAATAACATACCCTCCGCAATATTACTACCAAACCACTCCTCCTTACTACGCCCCAGCTGGTTCTGAAGCGTATCAGACTCCTGATGGATCTTACTATTACTATCAAATAGAGGCTCCCGTTGAAACCAGCACAGATGTTGCCGAAGGACCCACAAATGATTTGGAAACTACTACAGAAAGACCTTATGAAACTGTCTACGAACGGCCTGATCAGTATCAAGGATATACTCCGGAACAGCTTTCAATGGAGTTTGTTCCCCAAGCTCCGATTCAGCCTCAGAATCCTCTTGTTCCTGAACAAGAGGCAACTCACACGGTACCATCGTACTCAACAATTGCTCCCACGACGCCCCAGGAGCAGATAATATACGTCATGTCTCAGCCAGAGGAACCTCGTATCGTTACAGAGGAGATTGAAGAGAAGATGGAGGCGGAAGCTACGACGAAAGGTGGACAGGAGTCTAAAATGACGCACATGAGTCGTTCGGCCACATACAGATTCACTTATACGTCGGGAGCTCACCACTTTCATGGAACGAATGTGGTGCCTCAGCAAATGCAGTATTACTTTCTAGGATAATATACCTACCTACCAACTTGCACAGCTTTACATTCCAATCATAATATTTCTTATTTTCCATATTTTTCCATTAATACATTGACAAAATAAATAAAATAAAAACATACTGAAATATGAATTTTAAAATTATTTTTAGGAACTCCCATTTTTTAACCTCCACCTTTGTGACTTTTGGTTCAATGGATAATAGTGAAATATAGAAGTATGGGTTTGAACGCAATTTGCTGGAAGAACGGAATTGTGAAGAAAAAAAAGTAATACTTTAAACAAAAAAAAAAAGTTATAGAAAACTAAAACCCGACTACGTAAAAGCTAATTATGAAAATCGTTTAAATAAAAAAAAAATAGTTATAAAAAACTAAAACCCGGCTACGAAAAAGCAAATTATGAAAATAGTTTAACTATAACTAAAAATAACAAAATAATGTTTTCCATATAATTTATCAGATACAGCAATTCTCTTTTTATATTGATTTTACCTTAGCACTAACTCTATAAATTTTGATAAATTTATTATTTTTAACGTTCTAAATATAGAGCCGTGGTCGGGCGTTCTTCGTTCAACAAGACAAGTGAGGCCGTCGTCGTGCATTATTAGAGCGCGGAACTTAGGACGGCCATCGTCATTGTGTCATACTGGCATCTTTTTGTAAGATCAGTCACAGAGCCAATCTAAAATTATTATAAGTAGATATATAGGTACATACCGAACGTCAACGGCTATAATGCACAACGACGGTCTCACTTGTCTTGTTGAACGAAGAACGCCCGACCACGGCTCTATATTTAGAACGTTAAAAATAATAAATTTATCAAAATTTATAGAGTTAGTGCTAAGGTAAAATCAATATAAAAAGAGAATTGCTGTATCTGATAAATTATATGGAAAACATTATTTTGTTATTTTTAGTTATAGTTAAACTATTTTCATAATTTGCTTTTTCGTAGCCGGGTTTTAGTTTTTTATAACTATTTTTTTTTTATTTAAACGATTTTCATAATTAGCTTTTACGTAGTCGGGTTTTAGTTTTCTATAACTTTTTTTTTTATTTTAGGCTTTTTTTAAAACTGTTTGCATACATTAAATGTTGTATGTAACTCGTATATTGATTTTTTTTTATGGAATCTGAAACATCACCTACAGGCTACAACATCCGTGATGTCAGCCCATAACACCGAGTGAACTTGGTGCCACGTCAGTGCTTCCCTTCGGTCGTACCGGCTACACTAAATACATAGCCGTTTCTACCGACCTTTCATTCAGTGCGGTGCGGTGGTACCAACACGGGCGGGTTAAACCCTACCACCTAGTAATATAAGAAGGAAGTCATATCCCTTAGTCGCCTTTTACGACATACACGGGGAGAGATACAGTGGGGCTATTCTTTTATATAAGTACCGGCCCCACACGGTACAAAATTGATACTATCCGTCCGTTTATTTGTCGTGATCTCTATTTGAAACTAAAGTTTTCTGCAAATAGCGCATGAGTGAGTACCTACATATATATACAAATTATGTATAGTTGAACGATGTATAGTCTTGAAGTAAAATGAAAAGTCAGTCAGAGCAAGACCGAAGACTGAGCTGTGTAAGTACACGATTTTCTTTGTCTATGTAAGTAAATATATCTGGCTGGGGTGAAGCGGATTCGGGAAGTAAGTAAACCAATCAGTTCAAGGCCGAAGACCGAGGGCGTTTTCAGGTTGTACATAATTGAATAATGTACTCACTCGAAGCAGGTAAGCCACTAAGGCGAGGCCAAAGCTACTGATATTATTTTTATAGTAAGCGCGACATGTGGCGCCGAGCCACCCATAAGGTGTCTAGCGATGCCCATGGACATTCGGTAGCATGCGGAGGCTGCGAATGCCGTGCCGGCCTGACAGGTGCCCAGGTTGAAGGACCCGAGACTGTACTTGGGGGAAAATATTTCTCTCTGTTTGTATTTCAACAGGCTCTGATTTAGCTATGTATTCCTACGGAGTTGCAGTGGTTTTAGATCGCGGGACATTTGGGAGTCACCTACTATTCGCACGGCTCGACGCTGGATCGAATCCAGAGGCGCCAGCTGGTATTTGACTGAGCCATCCCATAGGTGCGAGCAGTACCCCAAGCAGGACCGAATCTGCGATTAATACGGCCTTGCCCTCGATGTCGCGCCGGAAGTTTAGATCGTGCGAAAATTCGACTCGGAGGACCCCGAGGTGGTCGCAAAATTTAAGTGACGTGCCTTGGTAGGAAGGAGCTGGTGTGAACGCCGCTCTCTTCGCACTGAACGCGCAAACTTGTATCTTGGAGGTATTTAACTTGACCAACTTGCTACGGCCCATTCGGAAATAGAGCCGAGTGTTTGCTCAAGTTCAGACACAAGTCTTCGCCTCTTCTCATCCACATCCCGCGTAGTTGAAGGGTAACTGGTGTAGAACCCGTGTTCCGTACTCTCGTATGCATAACAATGATAATATGTTGCCCCCTGAATGCTACGCCCACGCCTTCAACGTTAGCAAGGCTCAGTGCTGCGCATTATCTGCGAAGGTCGATTTGAAGATCCTTTTGCTTTCCAAGCCAGTTTATAAGTCAGCGTCATACCTGTCTGGAAGCACCTGAACCTCCTGGGCACCGCCATTTCCAAAGACGTAGGTTCCCGGCAACTAATCGAGTCTAGGGCTAAAAGTGCACCCAGAAAATTGGGAATACTTTTCCGCAATCGGCGGTTCTTCTCTTCCACAATATCCCGCTTAGCTGAAGGGTAACTTGCATCCGAAAATACTGTAGGTATTAGGTATATTTAATGTACCTACATTTTTTTTTTTATGGAAACTTGACACGGTTGGTTACATCACCTACAACATCCGTGATGTCAGCCCATAACACCGGGTGCCATGTCAGTGCTTCCCTTCATTTCGCGCCGGCTACACTGAACTGGACGGAAACACGAACTATTTACATAGCCGTTTCGACCGACGCGACGTTTCGCTCAGTGCGGTGGTACCAACCCGGCCGGGATAAACCCTACCACCTAGTAAGGTAAGAAGGGAAGGGACCTACAGTTAACGTGGTATCCGAACCACGGTCAGCCTCCAACAGTCGGGCGGTCATCCATCCAATAACTGACCGCACCATTAAGCTGCCCAGGCTGACGATCCCTTTTTTTTTTTTTTTTATGGAAACTGACACGGTTGGCTACCATCACCTACAACATCCGCGATGTCAGCCCATAACACCGGGTGAACTTGGTGCCACGTCAGTGCTTCCCTTCGGTCGTGCCGGCTACACTGAACTGGACGGAAAACACCAACTATTTACATAGCCGTTTCGACCGACCTTTCATTCAGTGCGGTGGTACCAACCCGGGCGGGTTAAACCCTACCACCTAGTAAGATAAGAAGGGAGTCATATCCCTTAGTCGACTTTTACGACATGCGACGGGGAGAGATGCAGTGGGGCTATTCTTTTTAAGTATCGACCCCACACGGTACACCTACGCTACATATTATGCTTACACTAGGTACATGGACATTTAATACCAATTTATTTTAGCATAGTACTGTATCTAATAATAATATTATATATCTATATAAAATTTGCGGTAGATCAGTGAGTAAGTATGTAGGTATAATATTACGAACACTAGCATGTCGCTTCTTCGCGTCGCGTCGTCGCGTGTCGTCGTCGCGCGTCATTAGTGTATGCGGGGGCGCGCGGCGCGGTGCGCGGGCGACCACGCTTCATCGCGAATAATCGCTATGCGCCACACATTTTGCTCTATTTCTCTGTACACATAAGTTTAATAGATAGCAAAGTATATATTTTCGGAATCGTAATTTAATTATCTTTAATTTGATACCCCACTCAATATATTTTGAAAAACTAATTTGACATTTTGAGGCCGTGCGTCCGCCATTTTGAATTTTGAAAATTGTTATATAGCCTATGACACTCCCGTGAATAAGACAAATCCAATAGCACAAGAATTATTCAAATCGGCCCAGTACTTTAGGCTATAGAGTGGAATATAGATAGTCACATACATACATACATACATACATACATACATACATACATACATACATACATACACGCCAAACTCATAACCCTTCCTTTTTTGGCTTCGCCGTAGTCGGGTAAAAACTAATAAATTCAGTAAAATATATTTATTTATAAGGCACCATCTGAGTTCAATCTTTTTTTTCATTGGCAATTTTTGCAATATAATACAAAAATATAACTACTTGTGTACAGTCAGAGCCAACTGAAATTTCTCCTCTCCGTAGAAAAAAAACAGTCGGCTCTGGTAGGTACAGTGAAACACAGTTGGAGGTATTAAACGTAAAATTTCAGGAAATGTTTGAAGAGCGTTCACAATTCACCAGCTCGTAAGCCCCGCCCCTTTAATTTTGTTACCCTCTACCATTCCGCATCAGCTTGCGATTCCGCCCGCATTCCTGGGTACGGGCCAGACCTAACGACGGAGCTGTTTCACGTATGGACATCTCTTTCGCGCGCGTTTTCCTGTACTTCAAGTGGATACTTCCAAGTGTGCGTCACTGTACCTATGTATTACAAAATATTATTATTCTAATTGCATATTAAGCTTATATCTTAGAGCTTACTTACGACTCGGTTGCACACTCATCGCTTACAATATTCTTGTATGAAATAAATTATATTTTAAGAATTACTTAATTACATCTATGTTCTGTGTTCTTTTTTGTTTCAAGTACAATACTATTTAATTACGCAAACAAATCACCACTTTCAAGGACACTTTGGTTGATATTACAATTTTACTAGTGGATAAGTACTTGAATAAAACTTTTTTTTCCATAAATATAAATTACAATTAATTTGGATTTTATACGTAAAATGTATTTAAATTTAGGTAAATAGGTATTTGGCACGGAAGTACTTAATTAAAATTAAACTTTTGTAAGTACATAGGTAGGCATCTAAACGCCTCGCGTTTGATATACTCCATTTCGCACGCAGCGATAAAGGATTATTCGAGAAAAAAAAAACTCATTTCTATCTTATTCACTATTCCTAAAGCTAAGTTTAGGTATATCCCTAATACTGTATTCACATTTTTTTCATAATTAACTGTTTTCATCTTTGGCTTAATATTAACCCGTTTTCACTTTGGTTTAATGTTTTAAAGTCCATTCGGCATATAAGGCAATTGGCAAATCAATTTGCTAAAACAAGTTGATTATAAAAAATAAAAAAAAATTTCGGCATCGCCATAGATTTCTTAAAATTTCTTACCTCAAAATGTGTGTTTTTCTTTAATTGTTTTTGCATCGCCACCATTCTTTTAGCGAATCCACATAGTTTCTGATACTAATTAACTTCTTTTAAATCTATCTCGGATACTTGTTTAGGTGCTAATATCAATTTTCGATGTAACTACCGCGAAAGTACTGCATGCCGACCAATTTTGACAACACGCAAAAATGTATTGGTTTAAAAAAAAAAATTTCTTTTTTAAATTAGGTACGTTTCTGAGTCTTGATTTCCATACATGTACCTATAGGAATATAAAATATATATATATAATCTTTATTTAAAGAAACGTATTGAAAATGGCGGCGTTCCTATTTGCCTCTCGCTCACACAATATTGCCGTCTTAAGAAAATAAAACAATTGTTCGAAGACAAAAATAAGCAAATAAAAAAATATACTATGCAAAAAAAAACAATTGCATGCCGACTGTACAGCTATAAAACGCAGCCATTTTCAATCATTTTCTTGAAATAACCAGGTTATACATATTTTTCACCTAACAAAATACTGAGGGATAAATATAGAGATTTATAGGCACTTTTTCTTATGATCTGTTTTCAAGGGTTCCGTATCAAAAGTGGCAATAAGCCTTGTGGAGATTTTTGTAGGTGTCGTAGACTCGGCTACCTTGGAGCGAAGTAAGCTGCCGTGCTGTAGCTTGTGTGACC
The DNA here is from genome assembly GCA_946902875.1 of Nematopogon swammerdamellus. Taxonomy (NCBI): domain Eukaryota; kingdom Metazoa; phylum Arthropoda; class Insecta; order Lepidoptera; family Adelidae; genus Nematopogon; species Nematopogon swammerdamellus. The sequence continues at coordinate 14,030,312 of OX336356.1, forward strand.
GCCGCCGCCACCGTGAGGCTGGTACCTGAAAATGGAGCAGATATATCGTAATATATAATATAAAGGGGAAGATAGAGATGCTCGAAACAGTACATTATGTATGACATTAAGGCGGTGACAAACGCCAAATACGCAAAACATGCAAAAAGTGCGACAAAGAAGGTCCAAAACTGACCAATTGACACACATTCAGAAAATTAAAAAAATACCAACCTATATTTTGGTTCCTTACCAACAAAGTGCATTGCTGGTTTTTTTAATAATGAGTAAAAGTAAGTAATAAACATAAAATTAAAAATATATAAAAAAAGCATGAATTTTTGAAAATCTGAGTATGTGTGTATTATTACAATTTTACAATACCACCGATTCAAAGGTCACAAAGCTCTGAGAAAACTCTATTCAATTTGTTTTATTATTTTATCCACGAAAGGAGATAAAAATAAAAAACAAAAAACGCCTACATGAAATTATTGACGTAATTCTTCAGTCGGAAGGGTAAAATTTTTGCCTTCGTCAATTTAGCAGGCACTTCAATACTAGATACAATTTTAGTTCCGGGCTCGCTTGCTCGCTCCTGCCCTGCTGCGCCCGCGTGTCGGTCGTCATTTCTGTCTTCTGTGTTTGGATCGAATGGAAAAAAGATAGGTAGGTTAGGTATATTTGTACCGTGTGGGATGGTAATTTAAAATAATAGCCCCACTGCATCTCTCCCCGTGCATGTCGTAAAAGGCGACTGAGGGATTTTTTTATGTAAACTGACACAGTTTGCTATATCACCTATAACATCCGTGATGTCAGCCCATAACACCGGGTGAACTTAGGTGCCATGTCAGTGCTTCCCTTTGGTCGTGCCGGCTACACTAAACTGGACGGAAAATACAAACTATTTCGGGATATGACTCCCTTCTTTTTTTCCGTCCAGTTCAGTGAAGCCGGTACGACCGAAGAAAAGCACTGACATAGCACCTACTTCACCAGTTGTTACGAGCTGACATCTCGGATGTTGTATTGTAGGTGATGTTGCCACAGTGTCATTTTCCGTACCAGTATACAGTACGACCGTATCAGTAATATCTCTCTTCTGTGGTATCTATCAGTATACGCTCCGGTACGTAACTTGACGGGGCGTTATACGCATGGCTTTCGTTGGTATAACCACAGAATAACTAATAGGTACTGTGGTATAACGCTGTCTGCGCCTCTCGCGCCTCCACCGCCCCGCCGCCACCGCCGCCTCCGCCGCCGCCGCCGCCGTGCCGCCTCCGCACCGCACGCTGCTACTGAGTTACCGCACCGCACCGCACCCCACCGCACCGTGCCATGCTGCCGCCGCGCGCGCCGCGCGCGCCGGCCGGTACATAAGTTGCTATGATATTTGCCATACATACCTAAATGCCTATCTACCTATTACCTACCTACCTATTTTTATTTTAGTTTTCATCGATAGTCTATTTAGAGGTTTATAAAAAGTGGTAAGTACATGAACTAAAATAATTTGGAAGAAATTACAATAAAATGTTATTTAGGTAAAATAATAAAAAATAAAAAATTAGAATCACGCATCAGTTACATAAGCCACAATCATTTTAATAATTAAAATAATAAAAAAGCAAAAAAAAAAACATACGAAAGTGGGATTCGAACCAGAGCTGCGCTTCGTACACACGAAATGAATGAAAGCGGTCGTCTCGGCCGGCGGAGCACGCCGCGCCGTGCGATGGACTAGCTTGGACACCATGTGCAGAGTCGTGCGGCATGGACATTTCGTACAAGTCGGCGCCGACTTGCACGAGTGCACGAAATCGGTGAATGGGTGTTGTAATGTAATGCGCTGCATTCGTTCGTCCTTGTCGCGCGCGGAGCACTCGCCGCCGCGCGCGTGCCGCGTGTCGGCTCGACTGTCGGCACGGCTTTCATGTCTCTTTGTTCATACCGCCAAGCCGCGCCGCCGCCCGCTACCGAAGTGTGCGCTGCTTGCTTATATGAATATTTTGCCAGGCAATTTTTAATTTTACATTTTGAACATAAGGTTAAAATTTGAACCTTACAATCTCTACTGTGCTGTGCTGTGCATTGTGAGTGCTGCATGCTTCACTCGTCCTTGGCGCGTGTCGGCAAAGTCCGCCTTCTGCATCGCAGTAAAGTCTATAATATTTATTTACCTAGGTACTTATTCATTTAAAATGTCTGGCAAAGATTATTTAATCTTAGACATTGAGGGATACATACATACTTTAGTTGAAGATCTTATAAAATAATAAAGTGAAATATACATAAATGTACCGTGTGGGGCCGGTACTTTAAAATAATAGCCCCACTGCATCTCTCCCCGTGTATGTCGTAAAAGGCGACTAAGGGATATGACTCCCTTCTTATATTACTAGGTGGTAGGGTGTAACCCGCCCGGGTTGGTACCACCGCACTGAATGAAAGGTCGGTCGAAACGGCTATGTAAATAGTTTGTGTTTTCCGTCCAGTTCAGTGTAGCCGGCACGACCGAAGGGAAGCACTGACGTGGCACCAATTTCACTCGGTGTTATGGGCTGACATCACGGATGTTGTAGGTGATGTAGGCAACCGTGTCAGTTTCCATAAAAAAAAAATAAAAAAAATACAATCACGCTGAATTAAGGCGGTGACAAACGCCAAATACGCAAAACATGCAAAAAGTGCGACAAAGAAGGTCCAAAACTGACCAATTGACACACATTCAGAAAATTAAAAAAATACCAACCTATATTTTGGTTCCTTACCAACAAAGTGCATTGCTGGTTTTTTTAATAATGAGTAAAAGTAAGTAATAAACATAAAATTAAAAATATATAAAAAAAGCATGAATTTTTGAAAATCTGAGTATGTGTGTATTATTACAATTTTACAATACCACCGATTCAAAGGTCACAAAGCTCTGAGAAAACTCTATTCAATTTTTTTTATTATTTTATCCACGAAAGGAGATAAAAATAAAAAACAAAAAACGCCTACATGAAATTATTGACGTAATTCTTCAGTCGGAAGGGTAAAATTTTTGCCTTCGTCAATTTAGCAGGCACTTCAATACTAGATACAATTTTAGTTCCGGGCTCGCTTGCTCGCTCCTGCCCTGCTGCGCCCGCGTGTCGGTCGTCATTTCTGTCTTCTGTGTTTGGATCGAATGGAAAAAAGATAGGTGGTTAGGTATATTTGTACCGTGTGGGATGGTAATTTAAAATAATAGCCCCACTGCATCTCTCCCCGTGCATGTCGTAAAAGGCGACTGAGGGATTTTTTTATGTAAACTGACACAGTTTGCTATATCACCTATAACATCCGTGATGTCAGCCCATAACACCGGGTGAACTTAGGTGCCATGTCAGTGCTTCCCTTTGGTCGTGCCGGCTACACTAAACTGGACGGAAAATACAAACTATTTCGGGATATGACTCCCTTCTTTTTTTCCGTCCAGTTCAGTGAAGCCGGTACGACCGAAGAAAAGCACTGACATAGCACCTACTTCACCAGTTGTTACGAGCTGACATCTCGGATGTTGTATTGTAGGTGATGTTGCCACCGTGTCATTTTCCGTACCAGTATACAGTACGACCGTATCAGTAATATCTCTCTTCTGTGGTATCTATCAGTATACGCTCCGGTACGTAACTTGACGGGGCGTTATATGCATGGCTTTCGTTGGTATAACCACAGAATAACTAATAGGTACTGTGGTATAACCATAGAATACTTATAATACTGGCGTATAGAAGCGACGCTCCGCCTCGAAGCGAGTTTGCTTCCCCCCGCGCCCCGCAGCCCGCGAGCGCTGTCTGGTCGACTTCTGGCGGACGGCTAGTCAGGCTGGCACCGACTGTCGAGAGGAGAGCGAGCGCACCTTCGAGAGGGAGTAGTAGCTACTTACACGTACGCGCGCGGTTCTTTCGCACTCACAGCACAGAACAACGATCGGGCCGGCCGCGCCCGCGCGCGCGGTGGACTTCAAACCTCCTTGTTCGCACTTACTTAGAGATGCAAGGCGCAATTTTGCACAAAAATTTCACTTGAAATTTTGCAGTGAAATTTTGCACTTTCTGCAAAATTACTGTGAAATTTTCATTCTTATGTGAAATAATGAAATTTATGTTACACAAATCAGATATCAATTTGGTTTCTTATTCTTCTTCTTGAGTCAATTTTAATGTCCTACTACTGAGCGCAAGCCTTTCCCATGAACATGGAAGGGAATTGTTATACATTTCCACGTGACAAGCTGGATTGGAAGCGGTGTCCACAACAATTTTATATGTACTGCTGTGCACAGGTTTCCTCACGGTGTTTTCCTTCACCGGAGCGAATCTTAATCATATGAACATTTAAAAAAAGTGGCCGCCATTTTGAACTTTTTAGTTACTGGACCGATTGCTTTCAAAGTCGATATCTGGGTGTCTGTGTGGGCTCTGAATACGAATCCGTTGTCAAAATTTAAAAAAAGTGGCCGCCATTTTGAACTTTTTAGTTACTGGACCGATTGCTTTCAAAGTCGATATCTGGGTGTCTGTGTGGGCTCTGAATACGAATCCGTTGTCAAAATTTAAAAAAAGCGGCTGCCATTTTGAACTTATTAGTTACTGGACCGATTGCTTTCAAAGTCGATATCTGGGTGTCTGTGTGGGCTCTGAATACGAATCCGTTGTCAAAATTTAAAAAAAGCGGCTGCCATTGACTGGCAACTCTGGCTGTCAACCAAGGCGGTCGCGCCAAAATCTTCTCCGTGATTTTTTCTCGGTTATTAAATCAAATAAGTAAGTTTTTCCTATTTATTACGTTGTAAACGATCCACGTCGGTGCAGAAACCTGTGCCACAATAATGTCGGCAGTGCGAGAGTGTGGCGGATGCAAAAAACCGCTCCAGACTGGGGAACGCCAAATAGCGTGCTCCGAGTGCGCGTCGCAATTTCACGCAGAATGTGTGAACTCCTCCCTTCGCACACGCGCTACACGTGACACCTGGATATGTCCCCAGTGCTTCACCTCGAAGCGGAGAGCTGGGAACAACACCGACACTCCCGTGAGGAACACGACGGCGGCGCATTCTTCAACACTTACGGATCGTTCGCCGGACGCCTGTGCCGAGGACAACTTCGTGGTCAAAACATTGAAGATGTCTACGGCGAAGCAACCGCAAGCAGACCAAGGTGTTCGTCAAAAACACGCTGATGAAATCGACGACTTCAGTACGACCATCCGAGCCGCTAGAAAGGAAATCGCCAACTTCCAAGCATCGCTGGAGGACTGTCAAAACCGTCTGAAGGGCTTCAACCAGCAGCTCGACACGATGGAGCTGCGCCTGCAGAGGCTGGAAGAGCGAGACAAGACGATAGACAACCTACAGGTGAGGGTGCATCGCCTTGAGCTTGAACTAAATTCACGTGAACAACAAGACATGCTAAACGATGTGGAGATTGCGGGAGTAACGGAACAGCCGGGTGAAAATCTCGGCCACGTTGTATCTGTCATCGCCTCAAAACTTGGAGTGGCACTCGACGAGAAGGACGTCGTCTTCACCAACAGAGTGGGGCCCCGACGCAGCAATTCCGGAGACGGGCGACCCCGAGCCTTTGTTGTGCGACTCAGTCGTAGAGCGGTAAGAAACCAACTCCTAAAGGCGGCCAGAGTGCGACGTGGTATAAACACCGATGACATCCAGATCGCTGGCGCGAAAAACCCTATATATCTAAATGAGAGGCTAAGCAAGCAGAACAGAAATCTTTATTACGCTACACGTACCTACGCAAAGACACATAACTTTCGCTATGTATGGACCCGATATGGACGTGTGTACGTCCGTCGAGAGGCTGGAGCACCTGCGATGCGCGTCGACAGCGAAGCAGAGCTCCTGCGCATTATGGGAAGCCTTGCAGCAGACGTCGACACATCGGCCCAACCGGACGACAGCAGTACGAGGACGACAACAACGGCCCATAGAATCTCCCACCGTTGAAACAAATACGCTCTTCTCAGTATGGATCTGTCTCTGCATTATGTCTATCTATATGCTACTATGTTGCCTCAAACTTTGTAATACGATATATACAAGTGCAACAATCCTCTTAAAGATAGAATGTGAACGATACTATGCCTATTACAACTACAAATACTATAAACGTGTCTTACCTATAAATGTGTCTTACCTACTTATAATTCCACTTCTATATGTTAGCCTTATAAACTTATTACTTATAAATGTGTCTCATCTACTCATAATCTCACTTCTATCTGTAAGTCTTATAAATGTGTATTACCTACTTATACTCTTGCTTCTCTCTGTAAGTCTACAAACAACAAAAATGATGGTCTTTCTGATCTATTATTTAGCTATTAAAAAACTATCTCATACTGGTCTCCTCGCTCTTAACATGTGTTATGCCTACAATGTCGCAAGAAAATATGAAAATCTAGGGATGTATTGTGTACTATTGAAAACTAAAATGTTATGCGATGAATCACGGAATGAAAAATCACTTAAATATAAATGTGATTTAGGGCTATTCTGTAATCCCTCCGCTTTGTCTATCATTATATACGCCACATACACCATGTCAGCGCACTGGTACTTGCAAGTTCTGCAACACCTAATACTTATGTACCCCATACGCTTGAGATGTCATCCTTAGAAAACACTGATGAGCTATACTTAGATATTGATACCGTAGCGAATGGTGCACTGCACGTGGTGGACGATCCGTCAATGTGTAAAAAATATTTATTGAATAATAAGGGTTTATCTATACTACATATAAACATTCGAAGCATAAATGCTAATTATGATTCCTTTACTGTATTTCTGAACCAAGCAGGATTTAATTTTGATATTATAGCACTTTCTGAATGTTGGATCGATAAATATTATATACCTAAAAATCTAGTTGGATACGATAACTATAACACTAAAGTAAATCTTAATCAAAATGATGGTGTCGTTGTATACACTAGATCACACTTAAATGCAATTGTTACTGAAACACAAGTGAGTGGAGCCAGCTGTCTACGCATAAGCATCTCCGGAAAAATATTGATTTATTGCTTGTATAGGTCACCATCTGTGACAAATACAGACGAATTCCTGATGTCACTTGACTCCGCTCTCAGCGATTCTGCGAATATTCCTTGTGTAGCTGTAGTGGGAGACATAAATATAGATATCAAGGGAAACAATAACGACCGAAAATGTGACAACTACTTGTGCTTGATGTCAGAGCATGGATTAACTGCCGCTATTAACCAACCTACTCGCTTGAATAATTGTCTAGATCACATCATGATTAAGTCAAGGGGTGCTTACACCGCCGTTATCTGTCATACTGCAATAACTGACCATTTTCCAGTTATGGCAAGTATAACTGACAATCCTATCTTAAACAAAGTAAATAAACATAAAACATTTAATAAAATAAACTATGAAGCATTAGGAAATGATTTAAAAAATACAGACTGGTCACCTCTATACAATATTTTGAACACCAATTCTGCAGCAGACTACTTCTGCGACGTACTCAATGAAAACATAAAAACAAACACCAAACTATGTACAGTACGCAAAAAAATTATAAAAAGCTGGATCACAGTGGGTCTACTTAAATGTATTAAAAAAAGAGACAAACTACATAAAAAAACCAGGTCGGACCCATGCAACGTTGAATTACAAAGACAGTACAAAATATATAGGAACACATGCAAAAAAGCTATCAAAACAGCAAGGCAACTGCACTACCAAAAGGAGTTAGAACAGAATAATAAGAACCCCAAGAAAACTTGGGAGATTATTAAAGATATTGCTCATATAAAAAACACAAAAGATTCTAAGCTATTGCAGCTTTTGGCGGAGACCGGTGGTGGCGGCAACCCTTTGGATAGGATAAACGAGCACTTTGTAACAGTAGGTCAAAACCTGGCCAACAGAACCATTAATGACCTAGGTACTACTGAAGAAAATCTAACAAATAACATGTCTACAGAACATTGGTTCCAGCGCTCATTCTTCTTCTATCCTACTAACGAGCTTGAAGTAGATAAAATAATTGAACAACTAAATAACAGAAGTGCCCCTGGAGCTGATTCAATAACTCCAATATGTCTAAAGTCCATTAAATCACATATAGTGAAACCTTTATCATACATATACAACATGAGCATGTGTACGGGTGTATTTCCCAAAGCATACAAAGAGGCAATAGTATGTCCTATATATAAGGGTGGTGACAGCTCTATTCTAACTAATTATAGACCAATATCACTTCTAAGCACTCTTTCTAAAATTTTTGAGAAATTAATTGCAAAGAGGTTAGTGTCATACCTTGAAAATAACTCCCTTTACTCTAATAATCAATTCGGCTTCCGGGCATCTAGATCCACAGAAGATGCAGTGTCGGAACTTACAGGGCATGTTACTAAAGAACTTGATAACGGCAACCTATGCATAGGAGTATTTCTTGATCTTGCTAAAGCTTTCGACACGGTGTCTATTCCAATATTGTTAAAAAAACTAGAAGTCATTGGTATTCGCGGTGTTGCTCTGTCCTGGTTCCAAGATTATCTTACTAGCAGAGTTCAAAGAGTTAGGGCAAATAGTGAATTGAGCGAACCACGAAATTGTACTTATGGCGTTCCTCAAGGCAGCGTACTGGGGCCCTTATTGTTTTTGATATATATTAATAACCTGTGCAACCTCAGCCTACCAAATGCTAAAATATTAACATTTGCCGATGACACAGCTATAATTTTTACTGGAAGAGATTGGCAGAGTGTTAAAAAGGATGCTGAAAATGGGTTAAGAGTTATAAAGACCTGGCTAGAAAATAACTTACTAACACTCAATGCTTCCAAAACTAAGTATTTATGCTTCACAATAGATAAACGGAAACAACCGGATTGCAATTTCACTATTCAGCTTCACAAGTGTAAACAAAATAATTCATGCAACTGCGAGACTCTCGAAAGAGTATCAGTTATTAAATATCTTGGAATTATGGTAGATCAACATCTTTGCTGGAAGCAACACATCGGTGCTCTGACATCACGTATAAGACGATTGATCTATTTTTTCAAAACAGCTCGTAGTGTCCTTGGACTAAATCTACTTAAATGTGTATATTATGCTTTGTGTCAATCTCTACTATTGTACTGTATAACTATTTGGGGTGGGGCTGCTGAATGCAATATTATAGCTTTAGAAAGAGCTCACAGAGCAGTTCTCAGAGTTATGCTCGGTAAACCCTATCGTTTCCCAACTGAACAATTATATCGGGAATGTAAATTTCTCTCACTTCGGCAATTGTTTATTAAAGCAGTACTAGAAAAGTATCACAAAATTGGAAATCCAATGGAGTATGCAACACACAAACACCAAACGAGAAGTAAAATTTACAAAAATATTAAAGTCCCCACTGTTAGTACTAGCTTTGCCCAAAAATGTCATACATTTATCGGACCCTACTTGACCAATAAATTAGATTATCCTATTAGAAAAATTGCTAAAAAATATCTATTTAAAAAACAAGTATATTCCTGGCTACTAACTATTGGACTTAAAAAATCAAATGAACTATTGAACATAATGGTGTAGTGATGGTGGAAAGTATACTTATAAGACTGAATACTTAGGACAGGTACACAGGTACTGACTGAGAAAGTTAAATAAAAAATTTGTAAACTTCATTTTCTAAATGTATTTCTTTAAGTATTTTTTTTTTCTCTTTAATCTGTTGACAGCTACCTGCCCCCTGCAAGACAGCTCACGCTAGTGCAGAGGGCAGGGGTTGATACTAAACATGTTACAATGTAAAAACATTTATGCAAATAAACATCTTTATCTTATCTTATCATTTTGAACTTTTTAGTTACTGGACCGATTGCTTTCAAAGTCGATATCTGGGTGTCTGTGTGGGCTCTGAATACGAATCCGTTGTCAAAATTTAAAAAAAGTGGCCGCCATTTTGAACTTTTTAGTTACTGGACCGATTGCTTTCAAAGTCGATATCTGGGTGTCTGTGTGGGCTCTGAATACGAATCCGTTGTCAAAATTTAAAAAAAGCGGCTGCCATTTTGAACTTTTTAGTTACTGGACCGATTGCTTTCAAAGTCGATATCTGGGTGTCTGTGTGGGCTCTGAATACGAATCCGTTGTCAAAATTTAAAAAAAGTGGCCGCCATTTTGAACTTTTTAGTTACTGGACCGATTGCTTTCAAAGTCGATATCTGGGTGTCTGTGTGGGCTCTGAATACGAATCCGTTGTCAAAATTTAAAAAAAGCGGCTGCCATTTTGAACTTTTTAGTTACTGGACCGATTGCTTTCAAAGTCGATATCTGGGTGTCTGTGTGGGCTCTGAATACGAATCCGTTGTCAAAATTTAAAAAAAGTGGCCGCCATTTTGAACTTTTTAGTTACTGGACCGATTGCTTTCAAAGTCGATATCTGGGTGTCTGTGTGGGCTCTGAATACGAATCCGTTGTCAAAATTTAAAAAAAGTGGCCGCCATTTTGAACTTTTTAGTTACTGGACCGATTGCTTTCAAAGTCGATATCTGGGTGTCTGTGTGGACTCTGAATACGAATCCGTTGTCAAAATTTAAAAAAGTGGCCGCCATTTTGAACTTTTTAGTTACTGGACCGATTGCTTTCAAAGTCGATATCTGGGTGTCTGTGTGGACTCTGAATACGAATCCGTTGTCAAAATTTAAAAAAAGTGGCCGCCATTTTGAACTTTTTAGTTACTGGACCGATTGCTTTCAAAGTCGATATCTGGGTGTCTGTGTGGACTCTGAATACGAATCCGTTGTCAAAATTTAAAAAAAGTGGCCGCCATTTTGAACTTTTTAGTTACTGGACCGATTGCTTTCAAAGTCGATATCTGGGTGTCTGTGTGGACTCTGAATACGAATCCGTTGTCAAAATTTAAAAAAAGCGGCTGCCATTTTGAACTTTTTAGTTACTGGACCGATTGCTTTCAAAATCGATATCTGGGTGTCTGTGTGGGCTCTGAATACGAATCTGTAGTGAACATTTAAAAAAAGTTGCCGCCATTTTGAACTTTTTAATTACTGGACCGATTGATTTCAAAATCGATATCTGGGTGTTTGTGTGGACTCTGAATACAAATATGTAGTGAATATTTAAAAAAAGTTGCCGCCATTTTGACCTTTTTAGTTATTCGACCGATTGCTTTCAAAATCAATATCTGGGTGTCTGTGTGGGCTCTGAATACGAATCCGTTGTAAAATAAAAAAAAAACGGCCTCCATTTTGAACTTTTTAGTTACTGGACCGATTGCTTTCAAAATCGATATCTGGGTGTCTGCGTGGGCTCTGAATACGAATCTGTAGTGAACATTAAAAAAAAGTGGCCGCCATTTTGAACTTTTTAGTTACTGGACCGATTGCTTTCAAAATTGATATCTGGGTATCTGTATGGGCTCTGAATACGAATCCGTTTTCAAAATTTAAAAATAGTTGCCGCCATCTTGCACTTTTTAGTTTTGACTACAGATTCATATTTAGAGCCCACACAGACACGCAGATATCTATTTTGAAAGCAATGGGTCCAGTAACTAAAAAGTTTAAAATGGCGGCCACTTAATTTTGACTACAGATTCGTATTCAGAGCATACACAGACACCCAGACATCGATTTTGAAAGCAATTGGTCCAGTAACTGAAAAGTTCAAAATGGCGGCCACTTTTTTTAAATTTTGACTACAGATTCGTATTCAGAGCCTACACAGACACCCAGATATCAATTTTGAAATCAATCGGTCCAGTAACTAAAAAGTTTAAAATGGCGGCCACTTAATTTTGACTACAGATTCGTATTCAGAGCACACACAGACACCCAGACATCGATTTTGAAAGCCATTGGTCCAGTAACTGAAAAGTTCAAAATGGCGGCCACTTTTTTTAAATTTTGACTACAGATTCGTATTCAGAGCCTACACAGACACCCAGATATCAATTTTGAAATCAATCGGTCCAGTAACTAAAAAGTTCAAAATGGCGGCCACTTTTTTTTAATTTTGACTACAGATTCGTATTCCGAGCCCACACAGACACCCAGATATCGATTTTGAAAGCAATCGGTCCAGTAACTGAAAAGTTTAAAATGGCGGCCACTTTTTTTATTTTGATTACAGATTCGTATTCAGAGCCTACACAGACACCCAGATATCAATTTTGAAAGCAATCGGTCCAGTAACTAAAAAGTTCAAAATGGCGGCCACTTTTTTTTATTTTGATTACAGATTCGTATTCAGAGCCTACACAGCCACCCAGATATCAATTTTGAAAGCAATCGGTCCAGTAACTGAAAAGTTCAAAATGGCGGCCACTTTTTTTTATTTTGATTACAGATTCGTATTCAGAGCCTACACAGACACCCAGATATCAATTTTGAAAGCAATCGGTCCAGTAACTGAAAAGTTCAAAATGGCGGCCACTTTTTTTTATTTTGATTACAGATTCGTATTCAGAGCCTACACAGACACCCAGATATCAATTTTGAAAGCAATCGGTCCAGTAACTAAAAAGTTCAAAATGGCGGCCACTTTTTTTTAATTTTGATTACAGATTCGTATTCAGAGCCTACACAGACACCCAGATATCAATTTTGAAAGCAATCGGTCCAGTAACTAAAAAGTTCAAAATGGCGGCAAGTATACATTGAAAATTTCACTTTAGCTTCACATACGATTCGGCTTAAAAATAATAAAAATGGAATACCTATTGCAAAGTTTCCAAAATTTAGTGAAACTTTCACTGCAAAATTGTCGTTTAGTTAGCGAGTAAAAATAAAACATGTGCATATAAGTTGATGTTTTTCTTTTTTTCTTGCCCTCCAATAATGTTAAGAGGTACATATACATAGATAGTCATAATTAAAAATGTTTCCTTTTAAATTACATCAAATATAATTTATAATATTGTCCACTACAAACTTCTCATAAAGAGTGCCAACCCTGTACCCAAGTTATCGAGGTCGCACCAATACACGCAAAGGCGCCCGCGTACGTGAGCAGTAGGTACACATTTTCGGCCGCTTCATAGAAAATGTGACTAGTGTCACGGGTGTGGTATAACGCTGTCTGCGCTTGAGATGCAAGGACTATAGAACCGTGCCTAAATAAAAGTAGCCTAGCAACAGCGGCGCGCTGCGGAGCGGGGGCGGCGGCGGCGGCGGCACTGTGGTGGCGCGGAGCGGTGACGACGCGGCGGCGCGGCGCGGCGCGGAGGAGCGGCGGCGCGGCGCGGAGGAGCGGCTTGTTATTGCTTGCTTGCATGCGTGAGTGGCACGCTGCTACTGAGTTACCGCACCGCACCGCACCCCACCGCACCGTGCCATGCTGCCGCCGCGCGCGCCGCGCGCGCCGGCCGGTACCTATGTTGCTATGATATTTGCCATACATACCTAAATGCCTATCTACCTATTACCTACCTACCTATTTTTATTTTAGTTTTCATCGATAGTCTATTTAGAGGTTTATAAAAAGTGGTAAGTACATGAACTAAAATAATTTGGAAGAAATTACAATAAAATGTTATTTAGGTAAAATAATAAAAAATAAAAAATTAGAATCACGCATCAGTTACATAAGCCACAATCATTTTAATAATTAAAATAATAAAAAAGCAAAAAAAAAAAACATACGAAAGTGGGATTCGAACCCCGAACCATCAACTCTTTAGGCTGATAGCGACAAACTACGCTAAATGTGACTTGAACGTGCGAAGCGAAATTAGCAGTCGCATGGTACATTATGTAGAATTCCCGAATGCTCAAGGTCGTTGGCGTTTGTCACGGCCTTAAAACCAAGACAGTTTGCTTATTGCAGTCAAAACGTGCAAGTTTGTGCTACTTCGTGCGCGTTGGACAATCGTGACACGAACTGCACGAGACTGTCCATTGTGCGAGCACAGCACAGCAGTACAGAGATGTGCGCTGTGCGAAATCGTGACACAAACCGGCACAAAAGCGCACCTCTGATTCGAACCCCGAACCATCAACTCTTTAGGCTGATAGCGACAAACTACGCTAAATGTGACTTGAACGTGCGAAGCGAAATTAGCAGTCGCATGGTATATTATGTAGAATTCCCGAATGCCGGTACCTATGTTGCTATGATATTTGCCATACATACCTAAATGCCTATCTACCTATTACCTACCTACCTATTTTTATTTTAGTTTTCATCGATAGTCTATTTAGAGGTTTATAAAAAGTGGTAAGTACATGAACTAAAATAATTTGGAAGAAATTACAATAAAATGTTATTTAGGCAAAATAATAAAAAATAAAAAATTAGAATCACGCATCAGTTACATAAGCCACAATCATTTTAATAATTAAAATAATAAAAAAGCAAAAAAAAAAAACATACGAAAGTGGGATTCGAACCCCGAACCATCAACTCTTTAGGCTGATAGCGACAAACTACGCTAAATGTGACTTGAACGTGCGAAGCGAAATTAGCAGTCGCATGGTACATTATGTAGAATTCCCGAATGCTCAAGGTCGTTGGCGTTTGTCACGGCCTTAAGACGAGACGGAAGTTAACTTTCTCCATACATAATCGTCTTTCGGCATTTATGTTTTTTATCGGATTTTTTTAATTCTTTTTTTTTTAATAATGATCGTCGAATTTACGTTCCTGCCTTTTTATTTTTTGAATATCCTAAGTGATTGATGACTCAATAAAGCTTAATGAACTAAATGAGATAAAGAAAAAAAAAATTTTTTTCGGTCGAAATATTTTTTTTAGCTCCCGTGTTGTAGGTATATTTCATCTAAACAAAAAAATTACAGGAACGTAGATTGGACTGTCCTTAAGACAAAAAAAAAAATTAAAATCGGATCAGTTTTAGGGGGCTACAAAACATAAATGCCGAAAGACGATTTTGTATGGAGAAAATTAACATCCGTCTCGTCTTAAAACATCGAGATATATTTCTAGAGGATGCGCTACGCTACGAAAAACATTACAAAGAAATAAAAAGATGATTTATTCAATTATTAACATTCATACATACATACCACTCACTGCATCCCGACAAACGGGTTAAGCAGAGTAATCGGAGTTGTGCTTCGGAGGGTATTCTTGTAAATTACGGCACAACACCGACCGCAGGTGGGTCTTGGTGCCTTATTTGATGCTTGATAGTTATCTTGTCCGAATACTTTGCTAATTTATTAAATCTCTCAATTATGACCCCCTCAAGGGCAGCAAGGTACGAATACGGAACCCTAAAAAGCGTCCTAAAAGGCGAGTTTATTTCATAATTTTAATTGGAGTCGGTTAATTTATTATGTTATTTTTAAACCTAATTAGTAGAATATACCTAATATCTATATTCTTCTACATTCTTCGGTTGACGTGTCCAGCCCATTGCCACCTGAGCTCAGCTTAGATTCTTCTGTGTAACGTAAAATAATACATACGTAGGTGTATACCGGACGCAATGCGAATGCGTCGAGTACAGAGGCCCGCACGAGCTCTGCTCGGCCGCGTAGGGCTGCGTCAGCTGTGCCACGCAAGGTTCCGGAGCAGCGTCACGCCGGCGGACCACCCCGGGGCCGTTCCCGGCGACCACCGCGGCTGCGACGACGCCATTACGCTGCGCCGACTCTGGGGTGCTGCGAATCAAATAAAACAAATTTACTTCATGATAACATCACGGGTGTAGTGTAGCAGATATTTAAAAATGTAAAACAAATTACAAAATCATAAAATAAATTTAACAATTAATGTATTCAAAATTATAATTTAAGCACATTTTCGTCTTCAATAAAATAGGCTGGAGACAGTGCTGGTAACAGTTCCACGGTATACATACATACATACATAAAGTCACGCCTGTTTCCCAGTGGGTTAAGCAGAGACAACGGATCTCCACGTGCCACGATCCTGACACACCTCTGCCGCCTCTTCCACTCTCATAATGGTCTTCATACATAGGTTACGGGTCCTACGTACGCCTTTTTGAAAGGTCCACGCCCAACTAACATTATGGTGTTAAGACAGGCGTTAAAAGAGCTGTTTAATAGTTATTTTGAGAGGGTGAAGTGGTATATGGTGTTAACAATTGGTGTTATAGCGTGCTCTAGGCTCTAGCTGTCTTGTAACCTCGAAAGAGGCCCATTTTATACAGGTTAAGGTTCTTTAGTGACTTTACAATAGCGTTAATAAGTGCTATTTAAGTGGGACAAGAGCTCTACTAGTGACGCTTAAACCTTGAGTAATATTAATTGAGTATACCACTTTGTTTATTGGGCGGTACGAATTTATGACATACATAGGTAGCTATGTATGTCATAAATTCGTAATGCATTCTATATGAAAACGGTTCCTAGAAAGAGCGTTACATGTAGGTCGCAATAAATCGTTCACCAGAAACCGTTTGACACGATAGATCAGATTTCATCCATCCATCGAAAACGCTTCCTGGATCAACACAATTAATAACGGCTCCGTGTCCCATCCAAGATGGCCGGTTGACAAAATGGCCACCATAAGTCACAGGTTGACGTGTTAGCTGTCAAAATAAGCTATTAACACTGGCGTTTTTTGTAGCTGTAATACGAAACGGAGAAGGAATGTGTAACAAAAAAATTAAGCGTGTAGGCAGGTGTAATCAATGATATTATAAGTTAAAAGGAGGTAGATAGGTTATCTGAGCTCCCAAGCGGCACATTAAATACAAGACCACAGTCCTGTCTGAAGTTAGTCGCCCACCAACTACGCACGCGATCGGACCGCTAACCACGAGCCGCTTAAACATCGAAAATGCCGTGGTGTGTGATGAGATTCTGCACTAATTATAATAATTGGAATAAGACTATTCGAGTCGGCGCATCACTTTAAATAGTTCTTCCTCTCAACTTTTCAAGGACGTGCCATGTGTGAGCACTGAATGTCATATAGATAACCTATCTTTCCCAAAATATCATTGCTTGATACGATATGTATCAACAATTTCTGACAAAGGCTCTATACACCTGATTTTATTTATACTTTTACTTTTGCTTTTGATTTTATGTGGTCAGAATGATCAAGCTTAAAGTTATTCTAGCTCTCAAACTGTATATTTTAACACTGTAAGCAGTGTCTATCGTGTAAAAAAAAACCTGCGAAGTTTCTTGTCGGCTATTCTTTGTGAGTGTGGTGTAATCGAACCGGATTTTATAAACTAAGCAGGACACATTCAAGCGTAGTCTACTACCATACGAATGATGAATAAAGAATAAAGATATAAGATACAAACCTGAATACGGTTTTACGGGTTTTAATGTAAGAATCAAGCGCGTAAAAGATTACGTGCTTGATACGCTGTGATTTTATGGAGTTTTAGACCAATTTTTTTTTTTATTGGGCTGAGTGAGTTTCGAGTCGAGCTTTAAGACGAGACGGAAGTTAACTTTCTCCATACAAAATCGTCTATCGAGGTTTATTTCTTTTACCCCCCTAAACCTGGAAAGAAGATATTATAGTGACAAGGATTGAGAAAGGAATGCTTAGGTGGTTCGGTCATGTGTTGGAAGAATGGATGCTATGAGACTAACGAAAGTTTATGAAGCAAATGTGAGTGGAAGGGTCGCCCTAGACGCACGTACCTGGACCAGATCGGGCATGTGCTCAAAAAGGGTCAAGTGCGTGGTACCCGTAACTGACGAGCATGCATGAAGAACATTATGGGAGTGGAAGAGGCGGCAGAGGTGTGTCAGGATCGTGGCACGTGGAAATCCGTTGTCTCTGCCTAGCCCACCGAGAAACAGGCGTGACGCTATTTATGTATGGTTACGAGCAGTTACGAACCACAGGCATCTGAGCATCGCCAGTACGTGTCGATGACGTCATGATAATCAGAATTCCAAAGACGATCGCAACGGCATTCCGATTGCTGCGGATACATTGGACGCAATACTTCTAAAAATAATAAATTTGCTCCGGTACGCCCGCCCAGCGAATGCCAGCGATATGCTAAAGCAGTGTTTTTCAATCTGTGGGTCGCGACCCCCGGGGGTCGCGATGCCTTACTCGGGGGGTCGCCGGCAAAAGGAAATAGGCAAGGTTTTACACTACCATAAAACCCGCGACGACAATGCGGTGTGGCAACGCCGCAAATTTAGTCCCGCGCAAGCTGGCGTCCAAGTCAAAGCCACACGCAGCCTTACCAACTTACCTCGCGAGCCGCAAGAGCTTTCAAAGGTGCCGCGGCTTATTGCAGAATGAATACCTTTATTCATTCTGCAATAAGCCTGTTCTGTAATAAAATAGAGAAATAAACAGTGTTTTAAATTACTAACTTTTTTCTGTCTATGGCCCGAGGGGGTCGCGAGAATTTTTCAACCTGTAAAGGGGTCACATATTCAAAAAGATTGAAAAACACTGTGCTAAAGTAATATAAGTCGATGGGTATGCCGCCGCGCCACCCCGCAACTTTTCCATCAAACCTGAATTATTGCGACTTGGTTTATTTGAAAGCTCCTTCGTCGCGCATCCTCTAGTAATAAATCTCGATGCTCTTTACCTACCTGTGCAGATCAATACATACGAATCAACCATTCTAAAGTGCTTGTGCAATACCTAAACACCCAACTACTGGTTATCCCAAACACGCAAGCTAGAACAGTAGCACAAACATTGTAAGCTCTATTGAGGCGTGTTGTCGAGCACCAAGCCTCTCGGTTGGTGCAGTGAAGTCGTAAATCTCAATTTAGTAAACAAACAAGTCTTGTGGGAAATTAAGTGCTTCGCTGCAGGCGGAGGAGTGGCCTGGCCATATATACCTACCTACACATTGATTGATCTGAAAAGGGAAGCAGCACAGACAGGGAACCTTTTCATCGTCAAATTGTTAGGCGCATAGTCTTGCAATCGTTATGGTTAAGGGTTCCGTATCCGTCGTACGGGACCCTAATACTAAGCCTACACCGTCTGTCTGTCTGTCTATCCGTATGTCTGTCCGAGGGCTGTATCTCTTGAACCGTAAATAGGTAGCCCTAGCCCGTTGAAATTTTCACAGAATATGTTTTATTATGGCCGATGACATGTCGCGCATTCAATCAAAATTTGAAAATCAATGAACATTTTAATTTAACATCAAAACGCAAAAAATCACATACCTACTAAAAAATAATAAAATGTTTATTACTTATACGAAAAATAAATGCATGGAACTAAAATAAATAATTAAATCATTAATTCGTTCTTCCATTTCAACCAATTAAACCCACGACAAGCACATTTGGAAACAATTCGACCGCACTCTCCAACCATAGACAACATTTTAACCCGAAAAATCATAATTATATCCACCGGGACCAGAGAAATTAACTCACGCTCAAATCACATTCGAACATAACTGTAACTGCTATGAAATAAAGTCTAAAGCTCTACATCAAAATGAAATCGTCTCCGCTTAGATTTTATTTCTCAGTGACGCACTTTTGGCGGAGTTAGAGCGTCGTAACTTCTGACGGGCCGCCATAACTGTCAAACGTAACTCTTTGCTCTATGGTCTCGTCGTAAAACCAAATTGTCACCGGCTGTTGAAAACGTGGTAAACGCTGTCAATGGTGTGCGGATGATTTCCTGCGGTACATTGTCGAGTTTTTGCTTCCGTTATTTATTGGTTTCGGCGTTCAATATTCGAAATTTATTTTTTTCCGCGCGCTCTGCTGACTTTAAATCGTAGGTATTACTTAGGAGGAGCGAAAAGGAAGAAATACGGCGTTCACTAGTTTTAAAAATTTGAATTCAGAAAATATGCGACTTGGAAATTTGAAAATAGAAATAGGATTCTATTTTGAAATGTTGATATAATCTTCGTTTGAAGATTTCGAATGAAGTTCTTGGCGTCACGATTTTGTAACGACCTATATATGTCGCAGTATTATCATAAGATTAGTAAAATTATAATTTTACCAGTAAAATCATAATGCTTCGTATTATTGTGATTCAAAGCAAAAATTCACAATCTTACTGGTTATAGTTAGCATTATTATAATTTTACTAGACTACCTTAGAAAGATTGTAAAATGCTATGATTTCTTACAATTTTACTGCTTCATCTCTTAGATATCTAGTACAATTATAATTTTACTAATTGTGGTTAGTAAGATTGTATTTCTGAGGAGCGCGCGGGGCGGGCGGGAGATGAACTTGCAGTGATTGGCCGATATATCGCGTGGAGCCATGTCGTCCCCCCTTCCCTCCCATTCTCCTGCGCCTATTCTTTAAATCATTCACTATGTTTTGGTGGTTTAAAAAAAAATAACCAGGGTTAATTTATAGAAGATGCGTCGCCCCTAACCTAATGTTGAGGTGGCGCATGTCGTTTTTGTTACGTTTCGTTTCCAGATATGCACAATATTTAAACCAATCAGCGCACGCTATACGTCTTCATATAATTTTACTAGCTATGTTTAGTAAAATTATAATTTTACTAAAAATCTGCCCAATCAATCAGTAAAATTGTGAGAAAATATCGTTTTTTACAATCTTTCTAAGGTAGTCTAGTAAAATTATAATAATGCTAACTTTAACCAGTAAGATTGTGAATTTTTGCTTTGACTCACAATAATACGAAGCATTATGATTTTACTAGTAAAATTATAATTTTACTAATCTTATAATAATACTGCGACATATACATACAGTCCGCGGCGGTAAATAATGCGCGTCGGGCTATGGAGGGAGACAGACCGGTTGTAGAGCGTCGTCCCTGTCGCACAGAGACCTGCGAGTTAGTGCGACAGAGACGACGCTCTACAACCGGACTGTCTCTATTCGAACCCCGACGCGCATTATTTACCGCCCAGTACAGTAAAATAGATAGTATTTAAAAAGTAAAAACTGGCTACCTCGCTCGAAATTCAAAAGCTCTCGAGAGGACAGACAGACAGACGGCGCGTAGGCTTAGTAATAGGATTCCGTATAGATACGGAAACCTAAAAATTAAAATGCTCACCAGTCGTCGGGGTCACAGTCTCGGAATCCTTTTGCGAATGGATTGCTGGCTATTTTCAGCTGAGTTATCTGAAAACAAACATAAAACGCCTACATGATACTGTAACTATATAGGTCTTTTATTATTAAGTAACTTTACGCTAAGGGGTGTATGTGTATCAGATAATGATCACGTTCCCCATACCCATTTATTTTTTTTACGATATAAAAAAACTATCCATGCTTAAAATTGTTCAATAAACTATTATTTTATAAGGATGGGTAGGTATTAATTGATATCGGAAAAAAAAAGTATGGGGAACGTGATCACTATCTGATACACATACTTTAAAGCGTAAAGTTACCTACTAATTAAATACCTTATATAATATATTTATGCATCCAAAACCACTGATATTTAATATATGGTTCTATCCTGAGATATCTGCGGATATGACGCATAGACACACCAGCGCATGTACCGAGAAACACTCAGACGATAAAATATCATTCACTTAAAAACTCGCTCGATTTCTTTTTTTATAAGGTTTCACAAGTACGTACTGTTAGATTGTTGTTTCCACTTTATTATAATTTTTTTTTCATCTACGTTAAACACTACACATATAATATGTCCTTAGGTTTTATTTATAAATATTGTATAAATTATTATTTTATTATATTTTAATACGATTGTTGTCACTTTTAAACTTACTAGGTTAGGATTAAAATCAGCGGCACTGCTAATGGCAGTGCCAGAAGCTGCGCCTGCAGCTTTCTCTCAAACCACGAAGTGTCATAGACGTGTATAAATTGTTTGTGTATAATATTAATTAGTGAATTGAGAAATAAACACATTTGATTTGATTTAATTTCAACCAATCAAAAAACGCTAGGTTAATGCACTTGTAACGTGACGTTGAAATCTATTGGTTTAAATCTGCGAGTTTTCCGAAGTAGCGTGTTGAAATGTTCCCGGTAATCGTGAATGCAATGGAAATTAATGTATTAAATGGTAAAATTGTTCAAATTAATTCATTGTTCTTCTAATAAAAATCGATTAATATTTATTATTAAAAAATAAAGTTAATATTAAATATGCAACTAAAATAGTTACTAAAATAAAGTTATTACTGTATGATCATCATGAAAGAAAATAATTTGTTCTATTAATGGTGAGGATCTGATGCGATCCTATAAGGGTGTCTTTTATCGAAATTTTGCGACGGAACCCATAAAATATAGACAGCACAGCACAATGTTTGCGATGCTCACCCGATGATTCTGATAGGCGGTGACGGCGGTGAAGCCGGTCTCCGGGAACACGAAGGTTCTGTAGGTGAGTGTGGCGGCGTGCGGGGGAGGCGGCGGCGCTGCGCCGCTCGGAGGCAGAAACACCACGTGAAGACGCGGCTGGTAGCGGTGCATTGAGTTCAGGATTATCTGCGGGATGGCAGCCTTGCGTCAGCAGATGTTTTGTCCAAGTTGTGTCCCACCCAATCTGCGGGGTTGTCCCGATTTGAAACTGAATAAAAATCTGTACTGTGTGAGGCCGGTACTTAAAAAGAATAGCCCCACTGCGTCTCTCCCCGTGAATGTCGTAAAAGGCGACTAAGGGATAAGGACGAGGTGCCGTGCTAAAGGGCGACAGGCTTGCCATCTCTCACCTTAGCAACAGTCCTATCACCGAGTCGTGCAGCAGGTGGGGTTTCCTACTTACTTGTTGCTTGATAGTTATTTTGTCGTAATATTTTGTAAAACGCGGTGGTCGGTGTTGTGATGTGGTGTAGTTCTTGCAGCACAACACCGATTACTCTGCTTACCCCGATCGTCGGAGCTACACGTGTGGTATGTATTGAACTGACGGCTATAAGATTTAGAGCTAAATCTTGCTCTAAAAGAGCTGATTTGGCAACACTGGGCGGCTAGGAATACTCACATGTCCATTATCATCGAGCTGGTTATTGGTCAACTTGAGCTTGTCGAATGAGACGAGCTGGCGCAGCCAGTGCGCGCCCGGCGCTGGCGAGTCCGGGTGCACGTGGATGCGCGGCGGTGCGACCGGGTCCGCCTTGCCGGCTACCATCCAGCTTGAGCTGTCAATCCGAACTAGTACTCGGAATACTCACATGTCCATTATCATCGAGCTGGTTGTTGGTCAGCTTGAGCTTGTCGAATGAGACGAGCTGGCGCAGCCAGTGCGCGCCCGGCGCCGGCGAGTCCGGGTGCACGTGGATGCGCGGCGGTGAGACCGGGTCCGCCTTGCCGGCTACCATCCAGCTTGAGCTGTCCATCCAACCAAACTAGTATTAAATGTCGTTGACCGGAACAAATCACTTTTATTTATGCAGTATGAGTGGAATCAGCGTAAATGAACTAATTTCGATTTTGCGGGACAAATCAGAAAGTATTTTTTTATAATTTTAAAATGCATAGTTTAAAATTAAAGAAAATATACGAAAATGGAGCATTCCCCTTCCACCCGCCTTATCTCCGAAACTACTGAGTCTAAAATTTTGAATAATAAAATTTACAGGAAAACATAAACGAAAATCTTTCATGTACTCTCCTTCTTTCCGTTGTATGCAATAAATAGTTTCTATTTTATTCTATTCTCGAACTTGACCGCTTTTCTTCAACCGACTTCCAAAAAGAAGGAGGTTCTCAATTGGTCCCTATTTTTCCTTTTTTGGTTTTCAGTTGCATTTTCATTAATTTATTTTCATAATCCTAAGATTTGATAGACAGCCTGGGGCCTCAGCTTTGAACTCACCTGTGGAAGGCATAGCGGTACCGCTTATCGTCCAGCGGAACAAAGTCCACCAGCAGCAGATAGTCCGCATTGGGCAGCAGCCCGGCGAGCCTCGCCTGCAGCGCCGGGAACATCCTCCGGCCGGCCTTCGTGACGATCATCTCTGTGCCCAGCTCGTGGAAGCTGCGCCATAGTGAGCTGAGCTCTAGAGACGCCGAGCAGCGGGCGACGGCCGGGTGCAGGGTCGGCTGCTGTGACGGCACCTGGCGGACAGTGGCGGGGCATGAACTTAATTTGATGTGGGCAAGGTAAATTTTGCAAGGCCCTCTCAATTTTGCCAATAATCAATACATTCAACAACATCATCAAATCGGAATAATACGAGGCCACTATGTATTATTTCAATATTTCTCTGTCCTGCTTTCTCATCTTGTGTCTGATAAAGGCTTAAGTAAGGTTTAGTTTGCCTATGATTAAGTCTAAACATGTTTACTCGGGGTCTCTTTTAATAGACCTAGCTGAATATTTTTCATTAATCAAAGCTGCATGAACTTTCGAGGCGCGAGGCCCCTCGGGCCGCGAGGCCGTGGGCGGTCGCCCACGTCGCCCACGCCTAGCGCCGCCTCTGCTGGCGGACACAGAATGATTAAAATCTTTACTGAAGACCTTTGATGGATTTTTGGGAACGAATCTCTTTCAGGTTCACATCATTGCTTTGGATAACAGGTCATACATACATGCATACATACCGCACGCTGTATACCGACAATCGGGGTGAGCAGAGTAATCGGTGTTGTGCTGCAAGTGTACTCTTGTAAATTACAGCAGAACACCGACCGCCTCGTTTAGCAAAGTATTCGGAGAAGATAACTATCAAGCAGCAGGTTTTTTTTATTGCCTCCGAACTGGGTGGCTCTGCCCGAGGTCGAAGCCTCAGGCGCAGCCAATTTCACCGCCGAGGAGGTGCCAGTCCGGCTTGGAGGTTGACTAATGTTGCTGGGGAAAGGCTATTAACCCGCGATTTGAAGATCCGTGGATTGTAGGAGCGGGGAAAGATATTTCCTGGGAGCCCGTTCCACACCTTTGCAGTGCGGCACAAGAACGATTTAGAGAATCGTGCAGTTCGAAGAACTCTTCTGTCGACTATAAAGGGGTACATACATACACTTACATATACATACATACTACCTTGGCATCGTCCAAAATTGTTTCATTTAGTGCTCGGAACTCTTCTGAGTTTTGCTAGATAAGCCAGAGGGAACAGATAGAACAGATAGGTCAAAGTTCTATAGCAAGAAATTGTGTAGAAGCAACCGGAAAATGGTTCAGTATGTATGATGTATTTATTTATTTATTTATTTATTTTAGACAGGCAGCCTAGGCTGATACGTCTAAATCCAGTTAAAATTTGTTGTTTTTCGTCATTATCTTAGATTTTTTTTGTTTAATATTTTTTTTTTTCGTTCTTGAGCACTCTTTTTGAGATTATGTTTTATTTGTTAGATATTTATCTAGTCTATTTTTGAATTGGTTGGTAGTAAGCGCGCTTATTACTTCCTCTGGAAGTTGGTTCCAGTCGTCATGTATTAGCGTAATAACTAGTATATTTTCATCTGTGGCATTAATAAGGAAGGTAATGAAATGAAGGTTGCTGACTGATGTAACCTCTCTGTGCTGCGGCAGCGGCGGCGGAGGTGGCAGTGGATGGGGCTGCGGTGAGCCGTGGTCGCGGCACGCGCGCTCGCTCAGCGCCTGGAGCGGCGAGTAAGAGTCTCGCGGGCATGCGGAACTCTGTAGGCAGGCTGTGGACAAATGTATAAAACCAACAGTTAAATTACAAATTTAAAAAAACCCCCGACCCCTTAAAAAGTCAAAAATAAGTTCCGTTTAGTTACATTTTTTTTTATGGAAACTGACACGGTTGGCTACATCACCTACAACGTCCGTGATGTCAGCCCATAACACCGGGTGAACTAGGTGCCATGTCAGTGCTTCCCCCTTTGATCGTGCCGGCTACACTGAACTGGTCGGAAAACACAAACTATGTACATAGCCGTTTAGACCGACGTTTCATTCAGTGCGGTGGTACCAACCCGGGCGGGTTAAACCCTACCACCAAGTAAGATTATGAGGGAAGGGACCTACAGTTTTACGAGGATTCCGAACCTCGGCCAGCCTCCAACGGTCAGCGGTCACCCATCCAAGTACTGACCGCACCCAGCGTTGCTTAACATTCAATAGCGACAGTTGACTGTCTGCACCACTGAGCTATCGAGGCTGACAAAAAGGCTTACATAAAGGAGTCGGGGGACCACTCAGTTAAATACCCGCGCAGCTCTGAGATTTTAGGGTTCCGTATCCGGTTTCCGGTACGGGACCCTATTACTAAGCCTACGCCGTCTCTCTGTCTGTCCGTCCGTCCGTCTGTCCGTCTGTCCGAGGGCTGTATCTATTGACCCGTAATAGGTAGCCCGTTGAAATTTTCACAGAATTTGTGTTATTATGGCCGATATAACAACAAATAATAAAAATAAGAAAAAGTAAAAAATTCACGGGGGTTCCCATAGAAGAAACTAAAAAGTGTATGCGCGCGCGGTATCTACCGAAAAGAGTATGAAGCATTTTAATTAATCATGAATACTAACTAATATGAAGCATTTCATAAACACGCGATGGCGTGAGTGGCGCTAAGCATGCCATGGCGATACGGAACCCTCGGTGAGCGAGTTCGACTCACACTTAGCCGGTTTTTATATTTTATTTACTTAGCCGTCCCCCGACATCTTAAACTCATCTAAGTAACTAAACGGAAATATTTTGGACTTTCAAGGGGCCGCCGGGGTTTTTTAAAATTAGTAAATTCACTTTTATTTCGAGCTTTTTTAAAAAAACTACATCCAAGTCCGTGAGACGTAATTTTTTTTATTACTTCATAATTACTTGATTACTAACACAGCTAAGAAACATCCCGGTTAAACCAGCTTTCTAATAAATAAACCGCATCCAAATCGGCCCATCCGTTTGGGAGCTACAATGCCACAGACAGACACACAGACAGACAGACAGACGGAGACGCCAAACTTAGAACACCACTCCTTTTGCGTCGGGTGATAAAAAACAAGGTATTTAACAATGCATGTAGTGAGACAGAACTGCGGCTATCGCTATTTTTGCGATAATCGCTAAGAGGGAATTGGCAGGATCGGGAAAGTCTTTCAGTCGGTGTGTAAGTTGGGCCTGCAGAACGCCTGATTTGTGGAAGGCATACCGGTACTGAATCTCAAGTAGGTACAGTCACGGATCCTTCAAGAGAGACGTGAATGGGGACCTGTCAGGCCGGCGTGGCATTGGAAACCCCCGCAATGCCCCGAATCGTTAGACATCTTATGGGTGGCTCGGTGCCATTTGTCACGCTTTCAATAAAATAAAATAAAAAGTATAAAACAAAACAAAAGTATACCTAAACTCAAGGGGTGTGTCGTGTTTTCGTACTTTCCGTACAGTCTAGGGTAGCCGAACAAAATCCGTGGCATGGGTCCAAAACAATCTGGCCTGGGTCCTTGTTAGATGTTTTGGGCTCACTCACATCCCGCAAAAATATTGAGCGCTGAAGCCATCCATGTCTGTTTAAAAAAAAAGGCGGTCGAGTCAGGGCTGTGTCTTGTGACTTGTCACAGATTATATTCTAAATTAGCTTTTGCCTACGGCTTCGCTCGCGTGAGATTCGCATTTAAAAAGAAGAAATTAATCCCGCTACCTTTTCGGTTTGTATGACATCCACATCTTGCGTAACCGGAACTTTTTATTTTTTTTTATACTGTGCCCCGTATAGGTAAATGTGCTTGTACTAAGTTTCATCGAATTCGGATGATCGGTTTAATAGTTATGGAGGAACATACATATACATACAGAAAAGATTCCTAAAAATCGTCAATTCGGTTTTAGTATCATACATAGAGTCTACAAACTCAGTATCTCATAAAACAAAGTAACTTATTCCATGAGCACCCCTTACAGATTTATTATTAGTATTAATTCGAATTGTTGAACTGTCATCTTGTTCATTCAGTTGTCGTCATTATCATCATTGAATTTAAAAAAAAAACTAATAGGGCGGGCATCAGTTATTCCCTGCGTAGCAGTTGGGGGAAGCACTGACATGGAACTTAGATTACAAAGGTATTATTTATTATCACGGATATAACGGGATATAACTCGGGATATAACCAGAATGGTTATGCCTGCGAAAACCGCTCAACCGAGCACGCACAAAAATCACAAAAAAAGATGTTATATGTTCTGGCGTTTATGGGCCAACACACTGTTTTGTATGTACGAGTTTTTTTGTTAAAAAAATTTTATTGTTTTAAATAAAGTATATTTTGAATTGATAAGTCTTTTCAAAAACCTAGAAATACACACTCACTATATACTCTGAACTCACTCGTAAGTAACTTTTCATACTGTAAGCCGAAAAATTGCCCATAAGCCACTTTTAATATCACAATCCCAAAGGTAAACACATAAACTACACACCCGAATCGAAAATCTCACTTCAATAATTTGAGCCGTCTCGCGTGCATCTCGTCGCTCGCTCGCTCGTGCCAGGAGACGCCGTGGATAAAGATGAAACGGGACTGGCAGTTGTCAGTTAAGTCTTGTGTTCGGTGGCAGACTCAGGTCTATATTTATCTATTGCGAGGAAGTTTATTTCTCTTGACAGGGCATTACATATACATGCCTACGTAAGCTTGGAGAACGCGACTGAAAAAAAAAAATTCAATATACTCGCTGTCAAACTAAGCAAAAGAAATTTTTAAAACTAATTTATTATATTTATAGAAAGGCATGAATATTTGATTCAAAATGTTTCAAACACAATTTCGATTAGCCTAAGCGCCTGAAAATGTAAAAATTATAAACCCAGTGTTAGATTGGGGGGGGCATGCTCAATTTTCGTATATTTGTATTCTTATCTTTTAAACTATGCGTTTTAAAATTATAAAAAAATATATTTGTATTTCTCATAATGAGCCCTTTCCCTTTCCCTTTCATACGCAAAATTTTTAACTTTTTAATTCGTCCCCCAAAAATTACCCCCAACATCCAAATTCGTTCATTTACGCTATATGGCCAAGATTGGGTTCGAAATTGCAACTTTTTTCATCTAGTACATTCGGAGAAAATAAGCTGTAACTGACGGACAGACAGACACGGGAGTGATCCCATAAGGTTTCCGTTTTTTTTTCTCTTTTGAGGTACGGAACCCTAAAAAAAGCGTGTCTGTCTGAGCTGTCTGGACTCTGGACAACTCTGTCTGCCAACTCCTTTATCCAGCGCGTTCTAAACGACTGGAGTTTTACAGGTTTATTTTGTCAAGTCAATAAATGAAAACTTCACTAGAGATCAACGCATTTTGTACGCAAAATTTATTTCATTTTACGCGACAAGAGAAATGTAATTTTAACATGTCGCTGTATTTTCTCGCACTTTTTCGTTTAGTCCATTCAGTTTTTGTATAAGTGTAGGTGACGAAATGTTAGTTTCTGGCACGTTAGGTATTTTATTTAAACGGGCACTTTAATGACTTAAGTCGTGTATTTTTAGAACGAGAAGCTCCTTATCGCACGTTACACTTCAGGCAGTTGGTCCGTTTAGTTGGTCGGAGTGGAAAGCCTGGAAATGGCTAATTATAAATAGTTTGTGTTTTAGTATATTTTTTGTTTTAAAGGTCAAAAAGGACAGAATAAAATTTTTCAGTTTTACCGCTCATCAAAGCATAAATTAATTAATTCATGGGCTGTACAATAATATTATCAGTTGGAGCATATACATAGCATATACATTGTAAGTATCCCAATCCCATGCTCCACCCAGGTGGAGAACCTCGGACCCAGACCCGTATTTGTGTGTTTACAAGCGTATGTCTATGGAGGTCTGGAGGTATATTATTACTGCAGTATAGACGTAATTTTTTTATTTTTCATTTAATCTCAATCGTTGTTAATTTATTTATTGTGCCTGTTATTTAAAAGCAACTTCGTTCCAACCGGCCCCGCGAGTCCGCGACACCTTCTTCTATTTTTAACCGACTTCAAAAAAAGGAGGAGGTTCTTTTATTGGAGAATTATTTTTTTATTTGAAAGCTGATGCTTCCCGTGTGGTCCCATTTCAATTTGGTCAAGATCGGATTGGAAAGCGAGGCGGAATCGCGAGGCCGAAGGCCGAGCGATTCCGCCGAGTAAAAAAGACTGTGAAATAAAAAACTATTTAAAAAAATATAAAAACCGCCTTCAAAAATGTATGAAATAAAAACAAATCGAATCCTGGAGTTGAAGGTGGTGCTAAAGCAAGCAAAAATAACCGACCGCCTTCAACTCTAGAGATCGATTTTTTTTATTTCATACATTTTTGAAGGCGGTTATTTTTTAAATAGTTTTTTAAATATTTTTATATGGTAATACTGTCTCGGTTAAGTGCTGAAAATATTACAGTTTTAGCTATGTAGATACTTAGAGAGTTTTCTATTATATTTTGAAATTAAATTGAGCAGTTATGTGAATCATTTTTGTATGTATAGAATGATTCTGTGTAGATAATCCTAATAAAAAAAAGTTAAGGCATTATCACAAAAGTTTTATTCACAGATATTGCATGAAGATTTTTGGCAAAGAAAATTCATTGAGGAAGCGATAAATTCACTCTCGGACACTGTTGTCACATTTAAGTAATAATTGTCAGAGCGTAAGTTATTGAGATGTTGAACCACATTTCAGTACTACCCGTCGGAAATAGCTCGGCACCTCGCCGCCGTTACAGCGCATGCTTACGAGGTGCCTAGATATTTCCGACGGGTTAAAATGCATTATTTTATTTTGACAGCTGAACTAAATTTTCCCACTGAATTATCATATTTTATATAAATTACATACAAATTACGTAAAATACTTACGTTTTTTTTATTTTTGGTTTATTTTATTTTATTATTTCCAAGTAAAGTTTGTATTTATATTTTTAGTTAATTATGTCTTATTAATTACTTACTGTATTATTTTTGTTCTTAATGATGAAGGCACTTAATTTCATGAAATTCATGAATCATCTATACAACATTAAAAGTAGAAGTGTACTTCGTCAGAATTCAGAAATGAAAAAAAAAAACTGCTGAGAATTGTAAAATGCGTCATTTGGATTCAGATTAAGATATTTATTTCGCCATAAAGAACACACCACATTAACAATATTTCATTGAGACATAATATGCATATTCATATGGGTTTTTAAATTACCGTGGTTGTTAGACATTATTTTTTAAAACAAAACAGCTTTACTCACGGTCTCTGCCAAGCACTAGGCAGAGCGCTCATGAGGATGGGCCATACGCTTGGCCCTAAACGTCGAGCCACATAGCTCGGAAGAACCGTGAGTAAAGCTGTTTTGTTTTAAAAAATTATATGCATGTTCAGTATGGCTCACTCAACTCAGTATGGTTCAGCCACTTTCGTGTCGTTTCTGATTATATTACTTTGTTTGGTGTACATAGGTACTGAAAAGTCCACCCATCTTCATTCCCTACCAAGGAGTTCCCTACACTGAAACGCGCCGTGTTGTACAAGCTGCAATTTGTAGTTGACGCATTCCGCGCGGGCCCGCGGCGCCGAAGGGCGCGGAGGGAGGGGGGAGGGGGCGCGCGAGGGAAGGGCGAGGGGGCGCGAGGGAGGGGGGACGTCGGTAAATCAAAGCGTCTGCGCAGGAGAGGAGAGCGTCACGGCGCATATGGCGACATCTCTGCCGTGAGCAGGGTTGCCAAAAAAACAAAATAAATCATTAATCAATGAAAAAAGAAAAAAAAACTCTTCGCTACGTAAAATTCAGGTAGAGACAGATTAGTTGACCAAAATTACATACTTACATCGATGACTTGAGACGCTGCTCTGTGGAACTAGCATCCCTTATTCCCTGCCACCCGTCCTATCTCTGCATGACTCGTCGCAGAGAGACTCAGCCAGCACCCTTTTGTTGTTGACATTGGGCTTTTGAGAACCAATCGATTCTCTAAATCGTTTCTTTGTCGCACCGCCTGAGTGTGGAACTGTCTTCCGGCAAGTGTATTTCCTGAATCTTTTAACCTGGGTGTCTTCAAGCGTCGTATTAACGGGCTAGACAGCCTAGCAACAGTCCGCAAATCTGCTGGCATGGCACCTAACTGAGCGTAGTTTCGCGAGGAGAGGTGATTTTGGCTCTGTCGACTGCACCATTGGTCTCTCGGCACAGCCACCCATGCTGGTTTACATAAAAAAAATGATGGAAATGTGGAATTGTTGTTTGTTACTTGTTACACAAATAATTCATCTAAAAAATATTTGTGAACTGAAATTTTAAATTATATACATATTATATTCTTGCATTTTCAGTATCTATCTTAGTCGTGCTTTCGCTGGTAACGAAATGATTTTGTTGTTTTACAAAAGTCTTTGATAAAAAATTGGGTTGTAAAATTTTATTTGATATCTTAAATTATGTTTTATGGTTCTCTTTCGTTATTGTTTTATCTACTTATATGTGTAAGTTTGTAATTGGTTTCTGGTTAGTCAATTTGTATGTATGTTGCTATATCTATACCTACATTTATATGCAGATATACATATAGCACTATTAGTTTACCTGAATAAATTAATTATAATAATTTATTACGCAAAATGTCTTGCTCAGGATCCATTTTCGTAATTTTATTTTCAAATACGCATCACTTACCTCTCTTCGAAGTTCAAGAGGCAATTAAACTTAGCCGAAATCTGACAATGTCACGAGGGGAGTTACGGGCATACACTAATTTAGAGATATTTAGAAATAGATAATTTAGAGTTTACTAAAAGCGCTGGCGTTCTAATATAAAAACAAATTTGAGCTACGATTGATGGGTAAACACCACTCGCGAGCATGTTGTCAAATCGCAATTCTCTCCAGCAACACAAAAATCATCTGCGTCCCGGTATAGAAGTTTACACATCAATCAAACACATTATTTCGTGTGTGGCAACCCTGCGACGAACGCACACGAGACAGCTCGGGCAACACGAGCTAATTGTAACAAAGCTCTTCCACGATTTATAGCACTCAATCTATTGCAATTTATGACCGAGGAAGTGAGTGCGGTATGAACTGGCTTTTTGGATGCTTCCCTATGCTTTGGATAGTTAAATTTACCACACATTATCAATTAGTGTCGGATGAAACTGTAAGTTAAAAGACGAAGACTTCTTTAAAAAATAGGTACCTATATATTAAAAAAAAATTCCAGGAAATCGCTGACATCTCACCTAGTCGGCGAGATGCTCTTGTGGCGTCTTCAGGGGTTTTCCGTAAAAGTTTTTATTTATTTATAGATTTATTTATTTACATTAATATTGCCTTATTTTTAATATTTCTTTTTGTTAAGATTTTATTTGTAGTTGTAGGTAATTTTAATTTGATAGGTAGGTAGTCTTTGAGTTTTTTTTATGGATAGTGTGACATGTGGCATCGTTTCACCTACAAGTAGGTGTCTAACGATGCCTATAGACATTCTGTAATGCACGGGGATTACGAATGCCATGCCGGCCTGACAGGAGCCTTTTCACGCGCCTTTAGGAAAACCCCAGGATTTACTTGGGAGGAAATAGATGGGCGGGGAGTGCGTTCCACATTTAGTTGAGTTTGTATTTTATTTTTGTATTAAATACAATTAAATGTAAATTAATTTTAAAACATCATTGTCATATTCGCGATCCGACGTTGTTGTTACACACGCCGCCTTCGCCGCCCGCCCGGCGCAGCAGCCTGTATCACCCGCCCGCCTCAGACTATACCTCCCCCTCACCGCTCGGTTCTCCGCACCGCCGCAACACCTCCACTTCCTCCCCTCGCGCCTCAATCATTGCAACATAATTTATTTGAAAATGTTTTCTTGGCGTGTTCTCGACGCGTAAAACTTAATCCAACCCCGTCCAACATTTTAACATCCCGTTTCTTCGCATTTTATCGCGCATCGTCCAACCGTCCATCACTTTCCTCGAGGATTACCGTGTATAGCGGCCTTAATCCAATGTTGTGACATGCCACACACCGCCCGCTCACGGTGATATATTGCGGTCGTGGACCTTTCCTAATGATTTCTTCAACCACCTGCTTTATTTCAGAATATCTAAATGCTCTTCAACGACATTTTTGAATCAAGAACTGGATTTTAAAAATGTTTTGGAGTTTCAGTGATGACGAACGGTAGAATATGTTTTATGGAAACTTGACACGGTTGGCTACATCACCTACAGCATCCGTGATGTCAGCCCATAACACCGGGTGAACTAGGTGCCATGTCAGTGCTTCCCTTCATTTCGCGCCGGCTACACTGAACTGGACGGAAAACACGAACTATTTACATAGCCGTTTCGAACGACGTTTCGCTCAGTGCGGTGGTACCAACCCGGCCGGGATAAACCCTACCACCTAGTAAGGTAAGAAGGGAAGGGACCTACAGTTTAACGTGGAATCCGAACCACGGTCAGCCTCCAACAGTCGGGACTATCCATCCAATAACTGACCGCACCATTA
Organism: Nematopogon swammerdamellus; assembly: GCA_946902875.1. Classification (NCBI taxonomy): domain Eukaryota; kingdom Metazoa; phylum Arthropoda; class Insecta; order Lepidoptera; family Adelidae; genus Nematopogon; species Nematopogon swammerdamellus. The sequence goes on from OX336356.1 coordinate 14,064,619, forward strand.
AGCTGCCGAGCTGTCGACTTTTACGACATGCGACGGGGAGAGATGCAGTGGGGCTATTCTTTTTAAGTACCGACCCTACACGGTACAATTAACAGAATATAATATAAACTCTTTATTGCACACAATTGTCGACTCTTGTTAAGCAACCCTGAGCGCGGTCAGTAATTGGCTGGGTGACCGTTCGACCTTTGGAGTCTGACCGTGGTCCGGATTTCACGTAAAACTGTAGGTCCCTTGTCTTTTTACCTTATTAGGTGGTAATTTATCCCGGCCGGGTTGATACCACCGCACTGAGCGAAACGTCGGTCGAAACGGCTATGTAAATAGTTCGTGTTTTCCGTCCAGTTCAGTGTAGCCGACATGAAATGAAGGGAAGCACTGACACGGCACCTAGTTCACCCGGTGTTATGGACTGACATCGGGGATGTTGCAGGTGATGTAGCCAAACGTGTCAGTTTCCATAAAAATTTTTTTTTAAGATGAACAGTACCTACACGACAAACAAGAAATACCTACAGGAGTGCGCAAAGGCGGACTTATCACTGCAAGTGATTTCTTCCAGGCAAACTTTGGATTATGAAAGTTATAGAGAAGGAAGTATGGGTAGTAAAGATCCTAAAGCAAAATATGTAATGCCAATTCAGTGGTACGGATCAATCGATTCTATGTTCGCTTGTAAATCGAGAACTACTCAATCAACTCACATGGAATTTCATGTTTAGGGACGAAACAAATTATGGCCATAGAAGGTCTATGTTTTTTTTCCGTACCGTACGTGTACGGAAGCCTAATTCACAGAATATATTATTATGGCGGACAAACAAAAATTTTTTTTTTTTTACCAAATGATTAAAAAAAATTCAGTAAAAGGTGTAACACAAATAACGTGTAACCCCCCCAGGGTTACACGTTATTTGTCCCAGTTATTGGCCCCAGACAAATAACGTGTTTTCGGCTCTGTCGTAAAAACGGTTATACCTACATACACGCGTCAAACTTGGTGTGGTTATATTGTAAACTTTAAAGCAACGTGAAAATAACAGATATTAAAAATGGCCCAATTACGTGGTGGTACAGAACGCACGGTGCGCGAGACGACTGGCACTTGGCCGGTTTGTTTTATTCCTTCATGTTACAGATGAAAGGGCACTGAATGGGCCGTTATGATTAACCTTTGCAGAAAACGACTCAATTGCTTTGCAGGCGGTTCTCTAAGATCAAACCAAACTTCGACTAATTGGGCAATATGTTTTCTGCCGCTAGTGTTGCCAACAATTTCAATTGAGTCTCCTGCCTGACTTAACTGTTGAGCTTTTGAAGTGGTTTTTACCCGACTGCAGTGAGGCCAAAACTAAACGGTTATGTATGTGTGTGCCAACGTAACCCCTAAACTGATCCGATTCGATTCGAATGTTCACCACATTACGAAAACTTAAATTCATGAAATTATGATACATGTAAAATTTGTAATCTAAATAAATCATATTATGTTTGTATATATATATTATTTATTGAACTTGAACACCAACTTATACATAGGCAGTAGGCGCAATATGCGAGCTATAAGATACAGTTTAATTTGTCTCAATTTGGCTCGTTTCCTCGCTTCTTAGTGAGCGGCGAAAGCGCCTCGACAAATTTTGAGAGCAATCTTTAGGAGGATATGACGTCACTGGTTATCAATATTACTTATTCACTGAAAACGCACATTTTTTTGTAGCCGCCGCGCCGGGCGGTCTTCACAATGATATAACTAGCAATTTTATAAGCTTTCAAAAGTACGTGTTTTTCGTGATGCAATTTTTCTAGAATGACCCCGACCGAAACGAAATCTCGGTCAAAAGCTAGTTAGTACCTATACTATGAACATTACATACATATCACAAACGCTGAATCCCGACAATCGGGATAAGCAGAATAATCGGTGTGGTGCTGCAAGAACTCTGGTAAATTACAGCACAACACCGACCGCCACGTTTCGCAAAGTATTCGGACAAGATATCTATCCAGCAGCATGTAAGGCACGAAGGAAGACCCACCTGCTGCATGACGCGGTGGAAGTACCGTGCCAAGGTGAGAGGTGGCGAGCCTGTCGCCCTTTAGCACGGCATCATGCCCTTATTCCTTAGTCGCCTTTTACGATATGCACGGGGAGAGATGCAGTGGGGCTATTCTTTTCACGTACCTATCGGCCCCACACGGTACTATGAATTTCTATGAATTTCCAAGTAAACGTATTTATAATTATCCCAATACCAGGGTTCCGAATGTACTTTATAATGCTAAATCACTAGATGTATCTGTGTGTATGTATACAAGTAGCCGATTGAATGATTGCCTGTTCAATTAGAGAGCAACACAGGAGAGCGACCGATGTCGCGCCTAAGCAACTTCACATCAAAGCTGCTATGTTAATAATGCGCTATCTTCACTACATAGCTAAGTTAATAGTATATTATTTTAAGTCACCGTTGTTATAAGTCAATGATCTTATATGAAAAGGGCTTCGTTTAAATTCTATTACAAGATTGACCCCACTGGTGGAGAAGAGCAGTGGGGCCACCAGTCCGCGATCGAATTTTAGGCTTGACTGTATATTTTTTTTTTTTTGCAATAGTGCCATCCATGTTTTGTTTCCCCGTGGTCGTCTAAATATTTTATCGCTCCATAGCAGTTATTTATTAATATTTTTTTAATTGAAAACGCTCTACATGTGTCGCCGATATAATAATGTACCTCGGCTCGGATTTCATAAAAATAAAATATGTCAAGTGCGAGTTTTACTCGCGCACAGAGGTTTCCGTATCTATCCGCTGTCAGTAATATCCGCCTATCTTTTGTCTTTCAACAATGCACTGTATAAAAGCCTGTGGCGCCATCTATTATTCAGTAGCGTGACTAATCGATTTTTCGCACGTTTGTTGTATGGGAGCTCTCCATAATTTTTAACATTTTTTTTTTATATGCGCCGTACACCTGTGAAAATTTCAACGGGCTACCTATTACGGTTCAAGAGATACAGCCCTCGGACAGACAGACGGACGGACGAACAGACAGACAGCGGAGGCTTAGTAATAGGCTTCCGTACGGGATACGGAAACCTAAAAATATTCCAATTCCAAAATGCACCTTGTCTCTTAACCGCACGCTGCTGCAGTTGATTGTACGTCTGTCTGTCTGTCTGTTCGTCATCGTCAATGTCGGGCGAGTGTTGTGAGCGGTGAGTGAAGCGAGGTGCCGTGCCAACTATCTACTCGCGCCCGCTAGCCGCGTTCTAGTTGTTAAGCCGGCTGCACAGTCACAACATTGCCAAAAAAATCGATCAAGTGCGAGTTTTACTCGCGCACGGAGGGTTCCGTGGATCCGCTATACCATACCTGTCAAAAAATCATATACGTCTATCTTTTGTCATTCTACAATGCAAAATATAAAACCCTGTGGCGCCATCTATTATTCAGTAGCATGACTAATAGATTCTTAGCACGTTTATTATATGTATATATTATTTGTATGTGCCCCCCATAAATTCTTCCCTTATTGCTTATTATTTGTTAGGATATACGCCATGATTACACATATTATATGAAAATTTTAACCGGCTACCTAGGTATTACGGTTCAAAAGATACAGCACTCGGACGGACGGACAGACAGACAGACGGCTTAGTAATAGCCTTCTTCTCTTTCGATCTTTGGAACCGTAAAAGCTAGCCGGTTGAAATGTTAACATAGTATGTGCTATTTTTAACCGACTTCCAAAAAAGGAGGAGGTTCTCAATTCGTCTGTATGTTTTTTTTTTTTTTATTTTTTTTTTTATTTTTATTTTTTTGTATGTTTGTAACACGATTTCTCCGTCAATTGAGGGCCGATTTAGAAAATTCTTTTTTTGTTAGTTAGGTCATACTTCCGAGGTGGTCCCATTTCAATTTTATCGAAATTGGTTCAGTGGTTTTCGAAAAATCAGCATAATACTATGGTGTGTGGTTACCTTCAGCAAAACTTGTGATGTGGTCGTTTTCGGCAATTTTCAGTTTGATAAATTAGTATGGTGTGTGGTTACCTTCAGCAAAACATTTGTGATGTGGACTTATTCAGCAATTTGCAGTCTGACACATATGGCGAATAATTCTGTACCACTTCAATCGATTTCGATTATTCGATTTCGATTATTCTTTTTTATGTAATATTACTAAAAAGAATGAAATAAAAACTGTTTTAAAAAATATTAAACCGATTTCCAAAAAACAAAAAAAAAAAACTAAAAAGTATTAAATACCTAATATTTTGAAATTTTCTCTGTCCTGTTGAAATACATGAATCGATATACTAGTGATACATATTCGGACCCTTGTTTCATGAATATTCTAAATTTGAAATTTTTTTATCTTTTCCGACCGGCGTTTAATTTATTATGGTACCTGGCCAGTACCTACTGTACCGAGTACCATCGAGCTGGTTTGATGATGGAGACAGAAGGTGGCCATAGGAACTCCTAAACTACACATGATAAACCCATCGTGTTTGGGCTCGTTGCATTTGTCTTCACGAGAAATTTACTTTAGACCTAAAAGATTCTCAATTCGACGGTATGTTTTCTTTTTTTGGATGTTTGTTACGCGATTACTCCGTCAATTGTGGGCCGATTTTGAAAATTCTTTTTTTTTTATTTGAAAGGGGATAACCCTGAGGTTTTTGAAGTGAAAACTTCTTTAGCGGCTCTTGGCACTTTTTTAGGTGGGTAAAAATGTATAACTCGCGACATCGCGTCAGCGTCATTTTTAAAATGAAACCTTAAGTCATTGCGTTAAGGGTTAAGTTAGAGTGGCACGGGATCTGCCGGCACTCCCGGAGTGCAACTGTTAAGTAGGGTTCCGTAACACGTTTATGTCTGTCCATTCTACTAAGTTCTGCAAAATGAATGTAGGGTTCCGTAACATATGCATGTCTATCCGTTCTACTAAATTTTACAATTTTCAACCAAGGTCCTCCGACGGTTATTTTATAATAAAAGTAGGCTTCCGTAACACGTTTATGTCTGTCCATTCTACTAAGTTCTGCAACATCACCTACAACGTCCGTGATGTCAGCCCATAACACCAGTGCCATGTCAGTGCTTCCCCCTTTGATCGTGCTGACTACACTGAACTGGTCGGAAAACACAAACTATTTACATAGCCGTTTCGACCGACGTTTAATTCAGTGCGGTGGTACCAACCCGGGAAGGTTAAACCCTACCACCAAGTAAAATTACGAGGGAAGGGACTTACAGTTTTACGAGGAATCCGAACCTTGGTCAGCCTCCAACGGTCAGCGGTCACCCATCTAAGTACTGACCGCACCCAGCGTTGCTTAAAATTCAATAGCGACAGTTGACTGTCTGCACCACTGAGCTATCGAAGCTGACGTGGTCCTATTTTAATTGGGTCAAGATCGGATTGGAAAGCGAGGCGGAATCGCGAGGCCGAAGGCCGAGCGATTCCGCCGAGTACATTAATAGCAAAAAATTACTAAAAAAAACTGTGAAATAAAAAAAAAGTTTTAAAAAACATAAAACCGACTTCCTAAAAAAAGGAAAACTAAAAAACTATTCAAAATAAAAATATAAAAACCGCCTTCAAAAATATATGAAATAAAAACTTAAAAAAAAAAAACGAACCCTAGAGTTGAAGGCGGTGCTAAAGCAAGCAAAAATGATGCATGAAAGAAAACATGAGTGGATGATAATATCCTTTGTGATTTGTGTAGCCTTTTTAGCACCGCCTTCAACTCTAGGGTTCGTTTTTTTTTTTTAAGTTTTTATTTCATATATTTTTGAAGGCGGTTTTTATATTTTTATTTTGAATAGTTTTTTAGTTTTCCTTTTTTTAGGAAGTCGGTTTTATGTTTTTTAAAACTTTTTTTTTATTTTGAAGTAGAAGAACAAGAAGAAGAAATATATTTATTCACCAACACAGATTAAACAAGACAGCACAATTAAATAATTTTACACAAGTACACACGAGGGCGGTGAAACGGAAACCGCTCAGATTTGGCTTTGGCAGATATAACAAATAATAAAAATAAGAAAAAGTAAAATTCACGGGGGTCCCAATCATACAAGAAACTAAAGAGTGTTTGGGCGCCAACTACCGAAAAGAGTATCAAGCATTTTAACTAATCCATAGATGGCGTGAGTGGCGCTGACCATGACATGGTGATACGGAACCCTCGGTGCGCAGTTCGACTCGCACTTGGCCGGTTTTTTTAATTTTACTGAATTTTCCAATACAATTTAGAAATATATTTAACGTAGATAGGTATCACATGCAATTACAATGTAACACGGGGCTCTGCGAGCAAGTTATTTTCGAACCAGTGGTTTCGGAGTTCGTTTAGACTGCTGTCCGTCTGTCTAACTAGGTAATTGATTGATTGCTATTATAGTTCAGAGAAATCGATTTGCGGAAAGTATGTAGTTGGTTTAGCAACTCGCCGGACACACACAGTGAGTGAATTTGAGTGTGCGCGTATGCAAAGTTAAAAACCTAAAAAAACTATACATGTTAACGTTTGGGGCCCGTACTTAAAAAGAATATCCCCACTGCATCTCTCCCCATACATGTCGTAAAAGGCGACTAAGGGATAAGGACAAGATGCCGTGCTAAAGGGCGACAGGCTCGCCACCTCTCACCTTGGCACGGTACTTCCACCGAGTCATGCAGCAGGTGGGTCTTCGTGCCTTACTTGCTGCTTGATCGATTTAATCTTGTTCGAATACTTTGCGAAACGTGGTGGTCGCTGTTGTGCTGTAATTGACCAGAGTTCTTGCAACACTACACCGATTACTCTGCTTACCCCGATTGTCGGGATTCAGCGTGTGTGATATGTATGTATGTATGTACTTACTACATAAAAGCTAATTTTAATTATAAACCATCTGGTTTTATAATTAAAATTAACAAAAAACTAAGGAAATTTCAAGGAAAATTGATCGAAAATGATGTAGTTGTACTATCTGTCAATTCGAATTCTTCTACACGCCCGACTACAGAATTTTCGATAAACTTTCCTTCTCGCTTTCCTTCCAATTTCCTTAGAATTTCGCAGTCGGGTTTTATAAAAAAAAAAAAATTTTTAATCACGAAACTTCGCACACCTCGCACCCCTCCTCCCCTCCCGCCGCCATTACCTCAGCCTCCCTGCTCCTGTTTTATTTTTGCTACTAGTAACTATGGATTAATTATTATTATTATTAATTACGAATATCTCTAAAAATGCATCTACGGGTGTTGTAACGGCCAATACATTAATTTCACCAGCGCAATCTTCATGTTTTTCCGAGACAAAAAAGTAAATTCAAAAACATTCCCTTCAAGAATCTAGGGCTGCCAAGATCGACGCTAAGCTCATACATGGAGAGAGCTTGGAAAACGTCACTGGAGGCATTCTACAGAATATGGATAGGTAGAGAGAGGGAGGGAGGTCGAGAGCGGGACTGGTGTTTTCCCCGCGTCCTAGTCAACACAAACTAGCTGACGAGGGCTTGATGCGAGCCGAAACGTGAAGCATGCGCGGGAAATTTTAGAGTGGCCACTCGCTTCCTCTACTGCCGATGGGCCCGGATATGTTCGGTGAAGCCATCGCAAGCTTAGCTCCACACCTTCCTTCCTTCTTCTTTCTATAAAGTGTCTAGTTTTCGAGATATTAATTTTTGACATTTATGTTTTAGTCAAGTGTAATTTGACGCGCGCGGTGGTAGAGTGCTGGCGCGGGAACGGCCGGGGTCGAAAAACTCACTCCGCGCCGCCACCGCGCATCTCCTCTCTCCGCGCACTCGTCCCTGCTCGCTTACTCTCCGCGCGCCTTTCATTCCCACGTTCGTGTGGAAAATTAGATACTTTTCACACTAAATAAATCAATTAGCTTGTATGAAATCTGTAACTTTTTATTTAAAGGGAATTCAGAAAAAAGCTGCTTCACTTTTTTGTTACTATTGATCCCAATCATTTCCAAAATTTAATGTAGTGGCCGTTAAACACATTGTACATAAAATAATATGTAAATAAAAAAAAAGAAGAAAACCGTACAAACAAAAGCAGTGAACTACGAGTGATTTCTTTCAGCGCAACTTTCCGTTTCCAGTTAAATATTTCTGAAACGCCTAAATTTCCATAGATTTCAAAGCAAACGACGTGTATCCGAGCGAGCCACCGAGCTCACGGTCCAACGCATCAAGATGTGCGCGGGCGCCTCGTTAGCTGTAGTCATTGGTGATTATCCTCATTAGTGAATATTTACGCAGCTCTTAGAAGGAAACGGGGTGGAAAGACTTAAACGGTTAAACTGAAAAATTATTGCGAAGAGCTTCAACTTATACACGATGTTACAATATGTTTTTTTATGGAAACTGACACGGTTGGCTACATCACCTACTACATCCGTGATGCCAGCCCATATAATAACTTGGTGAACTAGGTGCCCTGTCAGTGCTTCCCTTCGTGCCGGCTAAACTGAACTGGACGGGAAACACGAACTATTTACATACCTAGCGGTTTCGAACGACCTTTCATTCAGTGCGGTGGTACCAACCCGGACGAGTTAAACCCTACCACCTAGTAAGGTAAAAAGGGAAGGGACCTACAGTTTTACGTGGAATCCGATTCCGAAACACTTAATAGGTGGTAATGAATGGTGATTGTACGCCCGAAACAGAACGAACTACTTTTGTTCTACGGATTTTTATTTTGATAACTTTTTTCACTTTCTTTACACAAAAGTGCAGAAATTGTTTTTAAGTTGTGCTGTAATTTCCCGAGTTCTTGCAGCGTATAACACCAATTACTCTGCTTACCCCGATTGACTGGATAAAGTGTGATGGTATTTATGTATTGTTGTTTATTGTTTATTTATTCTTTCTCTCTTGGCAGTACACTGCGCTTAGATTTGTCATATTTACATTGTATGTAACATTCCGCCAGTTCGACTATCACAACGAAGAAGAACTGACAAGAAACTTCACTGATTTTTTTTATGTACGTAGTATCATCATCATCAATACTAATAATAAATCTGTAAGGGATGGTCATGGAGTAAGTTACTTTGTTTTATTAAATACTGCGTTTGTAGACTCTATTACTTAAACTAACATGACAATTTTTAGAAATCTTTTCTGTATGTATGTATGTTCCTCCATACAACTCTTAAACCTATCATCCGAATTTTATGAAACTTAGTACAAGCACATTTAACTATACGGGACACAGGATAGGCTAAATAAAATTCAGTTCCGGTTACGCTAAGGTGTGGCTCTCTCTCATACAAACCGAATTGATCCGTGCGCCGAAATAAAGGCACGGTAGCGGGCTTACTTACTTTCTTCTTTTTAAAACCGAGTTTCACGCGAGCGAAGCCGCTGGGAAAAGCTATTAATTAATATTACAACTGACGCGTCGAATATTTCAGTACCGACGCTGAAGAAAAATGCACCACATGAAGAACGTAGCGTGGCCGTGTCACTCCGGCGCGTTATTATAAATGGGGACAATTAGTTCGTGCGTCTGTCCGCTTTGTGTCGCTACATATGTGGTTACGAATTTGTTACATTTATACTAGAGTCGTTTGTCATCCACATATTATATAGTACTTGTAGATGTTCAGGAAATTATATGAAATAATGTAAATTTTTTTTTATATTTTTTTAATAACTATTAATAATGTTTAATTAGTAAACATGTAAACATTTTCTGAATAAAAAAAAAGAAATTCTAAATGTTTAAACCTGTAAGACCTGTAAATAGGCTCAATCAATTTCTACTGACTTTAAAATTTGAGGTAATCTCGAACATTTTACATAATTTTGGAGAAAAACTAATACGAAACAGGATAAAAAAATCAAAACAGAATTGAAAAAGTCTCTTAGATCAAAAGTGGTATTTTTTCATACACCAGATCACAAATCTATTTTATTAAAAAATATGTGTTTCGATAATGCCATGTTGATAATAACCGAAATTGTTTTAAAAAATAATATAAATAACCCTGATCAATTGTATTCAATAAGAATATGCATTATGTAATTATCTTACACACGTATTATATATTTATGCATAAATGTTTTATTTGGGAACAGGTTTTTGTGGAGAAATAAAGAATTGCCTATCTATCCATTAAAATTATGTTAGTGGTCATAATTATATTTTCAAAATATGTTTCTTCCGAGCGTTTTTCTTCCCACCCAATAATGCGAGAAGACGCGAGCCCTGAGCAACCCTAATGAAGTGGGTAGTGTGTGATTTACACCCGGCGCAGGTCGCCAGTTCGCCACTTCCCGCCCCGAGTCATTACTCTAACGCTAGCATAGTATGGAGAGCACTTTGTTCTTCGTTCACGTTGCGTTGGTCACGTATGCATGACATTGTCTTATAGCGTGCCGGCTGTTGCCGCGGCTAAAATGTCATACGACCATTCTGATGTGCCAGGAGACGTCGTCAGTGAAAACTCCATGTGAATTGTTAGGTACCTACCTCAAAAGAGAAAAAAAAGACAACTGAACTGTTTTAGGATCTCTCTCGTGTCACAGCTTATTTTCTCCGAATCTACGGGACGAAAATTTAAATTTAGTATAGTGCCACTAGGAAGTTATGATACGTGAGAAATATGCGCAACTGTCTGCATTCCTAAGAAGGGACGTAAACTTTCGGTCGAAAGTTTGTCGATAATTGTATGACCTAATAACCTAATTATCGACAAACTTTCGATCGAAAGTTCACATCCCTTCTTAGGAATGCAGACATTTGCGCATATTTGCTAAGTATCATAACTTCCTGGTGGTACTATACATATATACATATAGGTTGTCTTCTCCTCTAGTCCAGTATAGCCAGCAATCCAGGGAAGTCTCCGGTATGGCACCTACCTTCTCGGAGGTGATCTTGGCTGGTCGGAGCATGCGCTTTGGCCCCTCCAACTCAGTCACCCATACCGGATTACATAAAAAAATATATATATAATAGAGCTTGATGACCCAACCACGGATGTATAGCGTAAATGAACGCATTTCGATATTTGGGGTAAATTTTGTAGGACAAGTTATTAAATTTTTTTTTAAGTGCATCATATGAAAACATTCAATTATATATTTTTTATAATTTTAAAATAAAAAAACCTACTTTAAAAGATATTAAACAAAATATACCAAAATCGAGCGCAGAAACTATTGAGTCAAAAAAATTTAAAAATAGGGAACATAGGGGATCTCTTTTTACAGGAAAACTAAGCCTTATAGTTCTCACAGAAACCGTAGCGAGGTCCAGCTATTCAATAAAATCAAAGAAATAATTTAGTTACAAATGCATCTCGCCTTCTCCATACTAGCCGCCCTCAGTCGAGAAATTAAAATTTATTTTTTCCGCCCACCGCATCACGTGAGGGTTAAATTTATTTATTTGACATTTAGTCGGAATTTCTCGTAAATAAACGACTAGTAATAAATAAGTGGCGACTCGAGACAAAATGACAGACGACAGAGCGATCGCGCTGCCGTCAGCTGTATGTAGTAGCAAACTACACTTTTGAAATTTGGAAATTTCACCTTTCTGGTCATATAAAGATTTTTCTTTAGTTCCAATTCCTAAATTATGCCATTATAATGTTACTTATTATCTAACTCCGACTGGTTGGCCCCTAAATAATATGTCTTGATGTTACGCATACATTGGTGCCTAGAAGTTCAAGTACAGTCTCGGGTCCTTGGGTGTGTAAATTGGTCAGTCATACAGACTGCAGGCTGTATTGAAGTGCCTAAATGACATTGAACTAATAACTAATAGTAAAATATTAATCATTTGGTACTAACTATGGAAACCTAACAAGAATACCACTATAAGATCATTTATCATGTAGGTATTAATCTGATATACAATTTCAAAATTATTAAAAAGGAAAAAAAAAACGAATGAAATCATCCGCTGAAGGAGCCTGTCGTAATAACAGTACGCTTAAAAGTAGAGAGATCCCTGGAACCCTGTCGCACGCGCGAAAATTCGTCTCAAGTATTTTTCACTAGATCGTGCAGTAAACTTGTGAATTCGACATGGTTCCATGGTGGATGCGCCTTAAAGTCAAAGTGAACGAGCAGCGTTTCCAAATTTAAATTTATCGAAAATAAACAAAGGACCGGAGGAGCGACCGTGTGAATGTTTATTTTGAATTAGGAATATTATCGCTACACCACATCCGCGCCCACTTGCCCCTCATCCGTGAAGAAATAGTGCCCTTCGTGAATGCGTTTTCCAGTAGAGCACACTGACAAGTAGGTTTAGTTGGTTGTAGGTGGAGCTATTGTTGGAGATAAATAGACACATCCATGACACATCTGTTCTATTATTTCAAATTATGTTTGTCTGCCTGTTACTTATTACAAAATTAGTTATGGAAACCTTGCAAATTGTTTTTATGTAAACCAACATGTTTGGCTGGGCCGACAGAACAATAGTGCAGTCGACAGAGTCAGAATCACCTCTCCTCGCAAAACCACGCTCAGTTAGGCGCCATGCCAACAGATTTGCGGACTGTAGCTAGGCTGCGTTTGAAGACACCCAGGTTAAAGAATTCGGGAAACACACTCGCCGCTAGACAGCCTAGCAACAGTCCGCAAATCTGCTGGCATGGCGCCTAACTGAGCGTTGTCTTCGCGGGGAGAGGTGATTTTGGCGAGGAGCAGTAACGAAGGCACGCACGACGAACGCCCACCTGCTGCATGACTCGATGGAAGTACCGTGCCAAGGTGAGAGGTGGCTAACCAATCGCCCTTTAACACGGCATCTTGTATGCTTAGTCGCCTTTTACGACATGCACGGGGAGAGATGCAGTGGGGCTATTCTTTTTAAGAACATAGATACCGGCCCCACACAGTACCAGTAATCAAATTGAACCAAACATTCCGAAATGTTCCTCTAAGTACAGATCTTTTCTCGAACCGGTAAACTCTGGAAAAGCTCTGGAAAGCTCTTCCTGCCCATATATTTCCCCCCATGTACAGTCTCGGGTCCTTCGAGAGGAGCGTTAATGGACACCTGTTAGGCCGGCATGGCATTCGCAACCCCCGCATACGACCGAAGGTCCATGGGCGTCGTTTGATACCTTATGGGAGGCTTGGCGCCATATAAAAAAAATTCTAATACTACAAGAATTGCAGTTGTTTTAGCACAATTTTAACTTCAAAGGTAGCAAGCAGATTTGAACTGAATCATTTTCTACAAATTCGATATAAATACTAATCACCACGTAGGTACCTAGGTACTCAAAACAACCACGTCAAAATAGCACATCTTGAATGGCGCCCGGGCGGGGGGCCCAGAAATATCGGTGTTTATTTTCACAAGGTGGCGTCTGTAATCACTGCGGTCTCCTTTGATGAAATCATTGATGTATTATTTTTAAACACAGCTTGGAATAGATCGCTATGAATCTAAATACCAAGAGAGGGCTTTATCAAATTATATGAGGAGCTGGCGAACAAAACCGGACCAATGCACATTTGGTGAGATAAATGTTTTTTTTTCTTGTTATTTTTATACCTGGCAATACAAATTCTGCAAAGAAAACTGTCCAAAGTGACGTTTTGTATCAAAACAGGACATTTTCGAGACGAAAAGAGCCGAAATTTCAAAACGGAAGCATTCACCTTCCAAACCGGATCATTTTCATACAAATGATTAAAAATGGTCCGATTTATTTTTAAAACAGGACGTTTTTTTAGTATTTAGCGTTTGCAACACCACGAGAGCTATATAACATCTAAGGGATAAGGACAAGATGTCGTGCTAAAGGGCGACAGGCTCGCCACCTCTCACCTTGGCGCGGTACTTCCACCGAGTCATGCAGCAGGTGGGTCTTCGTGCCTTACTTGCTGCTTGATCGATTGAATCTTGTTCGAATACTTTGCGAAACGTGGCGGTCGGTGTTGTGCTGTAATTTACCAGAGTTCTTGCAGCACAACACCGATTACTCTGCTTACCCCGATTGTCGGGATTCAGCGTGTGTGATATGTATGTATGTATTTATTTAATAAGAGGTCACAATCGATACAATAAAAATTAAATTAAATACTAAACTAAACTTCTTATAAGTTAAAACGGGTGTAGTAAAATTAAACGTTACAAAACATAAGTTTCGAGATAAAAATATATACAAACAAACATCCAAGCGAAGACACATCCGGAACTCTAAATGCTTGAACGAAGATCACTCTAGTCGTGTTTCGGATAACGTAAATAAACATAAATGATTCATTGCTATAATTGATGTGTTGATACTTCATGAAAAAACAAAATACCCTACGAAGGTTGTTGCCGGTTCTTCTTCGTGGGTGTAATCGAATCGGGTAGAATTAATTGCATTATTAATTGTGACAAGTTCGAGTGCAGTCTAACTGCCATAATTTTTATTTTATTTTATTATATTTGGAAAATCAACAGTTTATAGTACATACATATAGTTGCCAGCGGTTTTTCACATAAATTACTAAACCAGTAAAAGATTTTCTCGTGTTTACATTAAAGACATTTACAAAAATTGTTATACCACAGTGCCGTGAAACAAATAAATTAATACAGTTGACATTTCGTATTTAAAATAAATAAATAAGAAGTATAAATAAATAATGTATAATAAATAAATTGAATAAATAAAGATAATGAAATGTAACTAAAATGATTTTAGACTCAAATATTATAATAAACATTTTTTTTTAAATTAATGATCAAGAAACAATACAACAATACAAGTCTCTACTTTTATAAGCCAAATCTGTTTGTAGCGGTTAAAGTGGCTGATTAGTGGTAGAGTTTAATACGATCGGATAAGTTTTCCTCTTTTTAACCGACTTCAAAAAAGGAGGAGGTTCTCAATTCGCCTGTATTTTTTTTTTATGTTTGTCCCCTCATAACTTTCGACTGGGTGAACCGATTTTGATGATTCTTTTTTTATTTGAAAGCTGGTGCTACCCATGTGGTCCCATTTTAATTTAGTCAAGATCGGATTGGACAGCGAGGCGGAATCGCGAGGCCGAAGGCCTCGCGATTCCGCCGAGTACATTAAAATAGCAAAAAATTACTAAAAAAACTGAAATAAAAAACTATTTAAAAAAATATAAAACCCGCCTTCAAAAATGTATGAAATGTAGCAAAAATAACCGACCGCCTTCAACTCTAGGGTTCGATTTTTTTTATTTCATTCATTTTTGAAGGCAAGTTTTATATTTTTTTAAATAGTTTCTTTTTAAGAGCATACTCAGCCTCGGTTTCTCACACTTCAAACCATTTGGCGTAGGGTGCAATTTTTCTTTCTATCGACTTTACTACGCCAGATCTGTGTTCAAGTAGAATCAATTTTTATGAAAATATGGTTACATACAATATAATTTTATTAAATTATCTACATACATACATTCATACCACACGCTGTATCCCGACAATCGGGGTAAGCAGAGTCATCGGTGTTGTGCTGCAAGAAATCTTCAACATTACCGCACAGCACCGACCACCACGTTTAGCAAAGTATTAGGACAAGATAACTATTAAGCAGCAAGTAAGGCACGAATACCCGCCTGCTGCACGACTCGGTGGGAGGACCGCGCCATTTCCTTATTTAGAGGAAATAATATCAAAATAAATATTGATTTTTCTAGTTTGAATTTAGGTACCTATGTAGTTTTATTTGTGCGTCAGAACAGAGATAAAGGGGTGAATGTTCATCCTATATTTTACCCTATAGATAGATAGAATATCAACCCATTGTTTACGCAAAATGACCTATGTAATTGCCACATAAATTAATGGGAAAACGTATTGACGGAAAACCACAATCAACATTCGAGTACTTACGTACAACAAACATGCTATATTTCTGATACATACATACATACATATCACACACGCTGAATCCCGACAATCGGGGTAAGCAGAGTAATCGGTGTTGTGCTGTGAGAACTCTGGTAAATTACAGCACAACACCGACAGCCACGTTTCGCAAAGTATTCGAACAAGATTCAATAGATCAAGCAGCTGGCACGAAGACCCACCTGCTGCATGACTCGGTGGAAGTACCGTGCCAAGGTGAGAGGTGGCGAGCCTATCGCCCTTTAGCACGGCATCTTGTCCTTATCTGTATTATATCCGTCATAATAAAATTTATATTTTGTGAAATTTTCAACCGGCTACCTACATATTACAGTTCAAACGTTTTTTTCGGTTGGAATTCCGTACGGGTACGGAAATCTAAAGACCGGCCAAGTGCGAGTCGAACTCGCGCACCTAGGGTTCCGTATCGCCATGTCATGGTTAGCGCCACTCACGCCATCTATGGCGTGTTATGAAATGCTTCTAGTTAAAATGCTTCTAGTTAAAATGCTTCATACTCTATTCGGTAGATGGCGCGCGCGCATACACTTTTTGGTTTCTTCTATGGGAACCCCCGTGATTTTTTTACTTTTTCTTATTTTTCTTATTTGTTGTTATATCGGTCATAATAATAAATAACACATATTCTGTGAAAATTTCAACGGGCTACCTATTACGGTTCAAGTAAACAGCAAGACGCGGCAGCGGCGCCACTGCGCGGCGCGGCAATAGCATTTCGTATGAATTTTGTGCCGCGCCGCCCACTAAAGACTTAAAAAACACAATTGAATCTAACAATTAATTCTAGGTGTAAACTTGAAATTAGTTGCATTAAATAATGTTCAGTTCCGCTGATCTCTCACCAGCTGCCGAACGAACTCAGTCCAGCTGCTACTGAATCGCTCTAGAGCATCGCCTCTCTGCTGCGGCGATAAAGCGCTGAAGCGCAGCGAGTTCAACGCAAGCTGCTTCAACATCTGAAGACCTGCGCGCCTGCTTGCAACACCCACCAGCGTTACATAGTAGTCGTGCGACATTGGCGTCGCTTCCCACATACCGGGGTCATCGCTTGAGATCACTACCGGATAGTCCTCCGCTAGAAACTGCGTCAACGGATGATTCCTCACGTCCTTGACAAGTCCTAAGACTTGGTTAGAAATCACATTCACTTCTAAACATACGTTCCTTTCCTTCACCAGCTGTGCAACCACTGGATGCTTGAGAAGCGCGTACGCATGTCCCAATCGCTTAGATCCCAACAATACGGCGTCTATGAGATTCTCGTCAGTTTTCATCCCGGACCAATTCGTCTCGCCTGCGTGAAAGAAATACGGCACCTCATCCTTGGCCGACTCCAGCAACGGAAGGCATTCCAGCAGTGGATTCCCTTTATCTTCGTGTCCGACCAGGTCGAAGCCGGACACGAAATCTCCCAATGCACTTCTCAGCCGACGAAAGACGTCCAGGTTGTCCTTCATTGTGGAGCAATTGACAAATCTCGTAGGGGAGTAGATCACTCTCGCGCCGAGAAAGTCCGGGTGTTTCTGAACGAAATCGTCAACCACTCTTTTGTACTCGCGTGCTGTATCCACGACGTCTCTTTCGCTGCCGTCCAATTCATAGAGTCGCGAAAAGGAACTTCTCAGCTCCACATACATGATGCCATCTGCGCGGAACACTTCAAGAGCGTCCCGCAAGTACATCTGCATGGCAGGCCTGTAGTTAATAACTCCATAAGTAGTTACAAACAAACCGCTGAACCTTTTCCAAATTGTGTTGACGTCGTCCTCGCGTTTGTCAATCAGTGTGAAATGATTCTTAAACTCGATGTCGAACTGATGGCTGTCGTTGGAGTTGTCTCTCAACTGTTTCAAAAGTTGCCAACTCGTTGTGCAAGGATATTCAATAGTGCCGTTGGAGAACTTCAGTCGAACTTTGTTGTTATCGTAGCAAACGTATAGATCGTCTAGATATGTTTGATTTAGCAAGTAGTCTTGTCCGAGCATGGCTGAACCGTGGACGTGTAATGCGGCACCTTTGGGCATGCGCTGGATTATCTTGAACAGCTCGGTTTCTTCGATTCTCTTCTTGTAGCTGAAGTAATTGGTGAAGTTGTACAAGTGCGGTAGACGGAAAGCTTTGTCGATCTCCTCTTGCTTAAGTCGCATAATGATCTGGTCAGCTTGCTTTTCTTCATCTGACAGTTGAAGTTTTCCGCCAAAATACATCTCTGCTTCGCGCTGAAGTATTATTGTCCTGTCTAGCGTTTGTGGTGCACATGATTTGACGGTTCCCAACACTGCCACGAATCCCACTGTTATAAGTAATTTGAGCATGATTTTAATTATTTTTTGAAGAGTTCGTGTTTCCGTTAACACAACTCCTTGTCGACTGAACGTGGAGACCGATTCTTATCTATCGTAACGAATATCACGTCATTAGCAACCACACAAAATAAATAAACATGTATGTATATGTAAATTGGAAACAAAAGACAATATGCTCATTATCTATACATATAATAATTGATCAATGACCTGAATGTTATTCTTATCGCGGTGACACAACTCTGACTATACGGGGGATCCCCTATAAAAGTTTTCCTCTTTTTAAGAGCATACTCTGAGCCTCGGTTTCTCATACTAAAGTAACTTAAGACCACTTCAAACCATTTGGCATAGGGTACCATTTTTTCTTTGTATCGACATTACTACGCCAGATATTTTTTCAGGTAGAACCGCACGAATCGGCGAAGGACCATGCTAAGGTGAGAGGTGGCTATCCTGTCGCCCTTTGGCACGGCATATTGCCCTTATTCCTTAGTCGCCTTTGTAACTATTATTATTAAAATATAGAGAGTTCCTACAGAGGCAAATATTATTGAAAAAGCCAACAGAAAATGACATTTTTACTCTATACGAAATAGTTATGAAGTGTTCGTTCTATTACGTTAGTAATGTTTATTGTTTATTGTTTATTTTGCATCTATTGGCAGTACACTGCTCTCAGATTTGTCATATTTACATTGTAACATTCCGCCAGTTCGATTATGACAGCGAAGAAGAACTAACAAGAAACTTCACTGGAAATTTTTCCCTCCGTCCATTGATGGATCCTAGTAAACTTTTTCCTCCACCTGAGTCGATGGCAGTCAGTAAAGTAATGTTAGGTAAGCGGGCAAACACCCCGGCATTCCTCAGGGGTTGGCAGAAGCGTCTAATAGTGTCAGACGGACGGACCACCCTGCGCGCGCAACGCAACCGAACACTCGCTCCTGATTGATGTGACACGCTGTCATTATTGTTAGGTCATTAGGGCGGCATGTTTTATCGTGTGACAGCAGTGGCGGGGCATGAACTTAATTTGATGTGGGCAAGGTAAATTTTGCGAGGCCCTCTCAATTTTGCCAATACTCAATACATTCAACAACATCGTCAAATCGGAATAATACAGCTACTTTACTGTATTATTTCAATATTCACTGCCTCTGTCCTGCTTTCCCATCTTGTGTGTGATAAAAGCTTTAAGGTTTAGTTTGCCTTTGATTAAGTCTAAACATGTTTACTCGGGGTCTCTTTAATAGATCTAGCTTAATATTTTTCATTATTCAAAGCTGCATGAACTTTCGAGGCGCGAGGCCCCTCGGGCCGCGAGGCCGTGGGCGATCGCCCACGTCGTCGCCCACGCCTTGCGCCGCCTCTGTGTGACAGGTCAACTTCCGCATTTATTAGACACTAGCTGCTGCGCCCGCGTCTCCGCTCGCGGTGAAGTCAGTGAAAACTCTGTTTTATTTAACATTGAAAATGTTTTTTCGATCGCTCCGGTAGGGCCCCATTTTCGCTGAAAGTGTGTTTGCCCCGTGGTATATAGTGGTTTAGGGCCACGAGGACGTATGAGGGCTCAAAAGACGCAGAATTTCAATGGCTTTCAGATGGTAAAAAAAATTGTCTTATACTTTTTTTTGTGGGAGTGATATGGGAGGCCGGTATGCTTGCCCTTAGCGGGGCGTGGAGCGCCGCCGTGCGGTATTACTCGGGCGTCGTGGAACTTCGCAGCTTTGAGATACGAAGATCTATTAGGACTTAATAGACGCGGAAAATTAAGGGCTTTAGGATAGTATAAACAAATTTTGGAAAAGTCGAAAAGTTTTTTCGAAAATTGAAAAAAAAACTCAAAAAAATCTACGATTTTTTAATAGCGACGCATCTTCTAACGTAACCTAAATTTAAATGTTAAGATTTAGGTCATCAAACTTAACCTAAATCTAAATGTTTTTCGGTCTAAATTTTAGTTTATATTTTTTTTTATTTTTAGTTTTTTTTTGGTTTTGAAAAAAAATTTTTTGGAAATAAAAAAAAATTTTCGATCGAAAAATTCGCGTTCTTACAGGGCTTTAAGATGGTATGACACGCCTTAGGTTGTAGAGGTAATGGCGTCGCAGGTTCGAGGTACGAGGGCCCACTAGGGCTCAAAAGACGGTGGAATTCGAAGGGCTACAAGATGCCGTAAAAATATTACAAAAATTTTTTTTTATCATTTATTCGTAGCGGATAATCTATAATAGCTAGGTTCATTTTCAATGTCCCTTCAAGTCGTGTAGAGCACGAGATCTGTGAATTTTTTTTTATGGAAACTTGACACGGTTGTCTACATCACCCACAACATCCGTGATGTCAGCCCATAACACCGGTTGAACTTGGTGCCACGTCAGTGCCTCCCTTCGGTCGTGCCGGCTACACTGAACTGGACGGAAAACACAAACTATTTACATAGCCGTTTCGACCGATCTTTCATTATCAGTGCGGTGGAACCAACCCGGGCGGGTTAAACCCTACCACCTAGTAATATAAGAAGGGAGTCATATCCCTTAGTCGCCTTTTACGGCATACACGGGGAGAGATGCAGTGGGGCTATTCTTTTAGAGTACCGGCCCCACACGGTACATATAATTAAATCGTTCGAGGAATTTTACGAGTAAATCCGATGAAAGCTAACTGAATTGGTGGATTTTTTCCAACTACGTTCACTTTCAATGCCACTATGAATAAGGGCCGGGCGTGATACTATATAAGGTGTTTCGTTAGTCATGTTAAAAATTTCGGGAGGGTTAAATACACACTTAAATAAACACTTTACGTAAAAAAAAACATATGTTTATAGGAGCATTTTTTCTCCTAACAAAAAAAAAATAATCAAATAAGTAGCTGGAAAAACCAATCATAGTGACCTACTTACAACAAACAGCTGTTCTGCGTTTGAACATAGTACGGTCATTGACCCCGTACAATGCAAATTACCCACTGTTACACACAGGTTAATGTTTACGTAGCAATCATGTTTTGTTAAATTTCTCGAAAAGTAATGCTAAAAACATTTAATTTTTTTTTGCGTTTTATTTGAGTGTGTATGTAACCCTCTCGAAATTTTTGATATGACTAACGAAACATCTTATATAGCCTATAATCTTACGGATATATTTCGCATTACTCAGATAAAGACCGCAAGCGAGTTGGTTGAGTCGTTCTTGAGTTATATATAAGCGAACATACATGCACTTAGACAGAGGGCGGACGTTGAATCTAGGGGTTATGTATGTAGGTAGGGACTTTTGTACCACTGTTCCTCACTGGCTACTAGTAAGAGAAGTTCGCTCGCTCGATAATAAACATTTTAGGAGAAAAAAAAAGAAAGTTAAAATGTTTCTTGATTTTGTTAAAAAGATAGCTCCCAAACGGATGGACCGATTTGGATGAATTTCCGTTTACTTACTTAAAGGAGTCGGGGGTCCGCTAAGTAAATAAAATATAAAACTCAAGCTGCGCCGGTATTTACTTAGCGGTCCTCCGACTCCTTTAAGTAAACGGAAATTATTTTTTACTTTTTGAGGGTCGGGGTTTTGGCTATCTGGGAACATTATTAGGTAACAAGTAGGGTCAAGGACCGTCAGGTCTCAATAGCGATCCAAGGCGGCAACATGGTTCGGGTATGCTGGATGAGTTGGTCGGGAGTTGGAGGACTGGAGGAAAATTGGAGAGGCTTATGTCCAGCAGTGGACGCTTACACGCTGACTGACTGACTTGACACGACTTAAAAACAGTAGGTACTCTCTCCTACCCTACTTCTTGTAATAAAGGATAAGCAAGCATGAATGTGTTTTCAGTTCATTCTATATTCAAAAACAAATGCCCCCCTCCCGCTCCCCCCTCCTCCCGGTCGTCAAGAAGCGATTAGAGGCCATTTGTCCGTCGGCGCGTCTCTGAAGTAAAAAAATAACATTGCCGCCTTTTAAAATAATGGCAACAATCTGCCGCGACTCCCGAGACTTCGAGCCGTTGCAGTTCGAATTTCGAATTTATCTCACTAACGTCCGCGGGAACATTCTAAGTGAAAATAATGTGTTATTTATTATGGCGGATATAACAACAAATAATAAATAAATAATTTTAAAAGTAAAAAATTAAGGGTGTGTTTTTTCTACGTTTTTTTGGTGCGGAAATCTCGGTGCTTAGTCCGACTTGCACTTGACCGTTTTTTTTACCAAAAGTTCAGTTGACATAGCCAAATTAACCTCTCATCACGAAATCAGTCAGATGCCATGTCAGTTAGATTTGCGGACTGTTGCCGGAAGACCGTTCCACACGCTAGAGGTGGTACGACAAAAAACGATTTTGAGAAATAATATACTCATTTACATACATCATAAATACATTTTATCCTTAGAATATGGTAGCGCGGTATCTAGTCGGAGCGCGCGGAGACCAATTAATAATATAAGCATTTATCCAACAGCATTTTCCTCACTTGGGACTGGAACTTTCTGTCACTACTTTCGTCTTTTATGTGCGTTTATTCTCATAAAATGTTGGTCCGATAATGTTCGGGTCTCTCTCAGCTAAGGTGAGCCGATGTGTCACTGAATTTAATTCGCTTTGGACCCTCTCACTCAGCCACCCATACCTGATTACGAGGGGTCAGTCACTTAGGGAATCTGGGCTACAATTGTTTGGTAATCTCAGGTAGCCTTCGGTTGAAGTCTGAGGAATCTGGAAATCTTAGGCAGTCTCGAGTAATCCCAGGGAATCTAGGAATCCCAAGGGAATCATTCGGAATCCGATCAAAGTCTTGGTAATCTCAGGTAATCTTAGGTAATCCTCTAGGAGTCTTTGTTAATCCCTAGGAATCTTTGGTAGTCCTTAGAAATCTTACGAAATCCTAGAATCTTTGGTAATCCTATAAATCTTTGGTAATCCCTTAGAAATCTTTGGTAGGTAATCGTTTAAAAATCTTTAAAAAATCTTGGAAATCCCTAGGAATCTTTGGAATCCTTCGGAATCTGGAAATCACAAGGTAATCCTGGTAATCTTGCCTACAGGTGTGTCCAATCTGGTGTACACTTTTTGCTCTAGTGACTAACCCCTCGCCTGATTATATGTCTGAATAAATGTGACAAGTAATGTCCTACCTATGTCTAATTCTCGTGTACATACTTAGTATGTAACCCATTTCTGATTTATCTTCTGAAAAACAAGATATTTCCTCAAGTAACTGCGCAGGTTGAGCGTGAGTTGGCACTGTTTGCGGTCACAATGTCGCTATATAAAGGAACATTTTCACCGGTTCGTCTGTCATTCTGTTTAGCTCGAAGACCGCACTCAATACGTTACAAGATGGAGACACCGACCGTACACAACATTATACTGGAGAATGCGTAAGTCGAATATTATATTAATATATACCTATTAATTAATTAGATCTATGGTTCAGTAGGATTTCCTTTTTTTTTCACGCATAGAGTGTGTGCGTGTTTTCACCGTCCCACAGCTGTTCACCCTCCGCAACGCGCAAGCGTTTCACAAATTCTCTAAGCCCGTTCAAGATGAAAACGTAAAAAATAGCTTTCATGCCATAAAACTGAATGGACTACTTTATATATATATATTTTTTTTATTTATTGAGCTTTGTACCGTGTGGGGTCGGTACTTAAAAAGAATAGCCCCACTGCATCTCTCCCCGTCGCATGTCGTAAAAGTCGACTAAGGGATAAGAAAATTCGTCAGCCTCGGTAGCTCAGTGGCGCGGTTGGTTAGTCAACTGTTATTAAGCAACGCTGAGCGCGGTCAGTGTTTGGATGGGTGACCGCTCGACCGTTGGAGGCTGACCGTGGTTCGGATTCCACGTTAAACTGTAGGTCCCTTCCCTTCTTACCTTACTAGGTGGTAGGGTTTATCCCGGCCGGGTTGGTACCACCACACTGAACGAAACGTCGGTCGAAACGGCTATGTAAATAGTTCGTGTTTTCCGTCCAGTTTAGTGTAGCCGACATGAAATGAAGGGAAGCACTGACATGGCACCTAGTTCACCCTGTGTTATGGGCTGACATCACGGATGTTGTAGGTGATGTAGCCAACCGTGTCATGTTCCATAAAAAAAAAAAAAAAAAAGTTTTAGGTCCAGCAATTGTTTTTTTTATGGACAACCGACACGGGTGGCTGTGCCCCAATGTTCAAAAGAAGATCAGACACAGCCAATAAACACCACTCCTCGCGAAACCACGATCAGAGAGGCGCCATGCCAGCCACAAGGCGGACAAAAATGTCAAATCCCAGGTGATAATAGGTAGTAGGGAACATACTCAGTCACCGGAATGATCGCCTTTAGAGAGATAAATGTGACAGACCTACAAAAGAATAGCCCCACTGCATCTCTCCCCGTGTATGTCGTAAAAGGCGACTAAGGGAAATGGACTCCCTTCTTATATTACTAGGTGGTAGGGTTTAACCCGCCCGGGTTGGTACCACCGCACTGAATGAAAGGTCGGTCGAAACGGCTATGTAAATAGTTTGTGTTTTTCGTCCAGTTCAGTGTAGCCGGCACGGCCGAAGGGAAGCACTAACGTGGCACCAAGTTCACCCGGTGTTATGGGCTGACATCACGGATGTTGTAGGTGATGTAGCCAAGCGTGTCAGTTTCCATTAAAAAAAAAAAAAAAAAAAGACGAACAGACAGACCTGTTCCTAAAGGATGTCCCCTTAGGATCAGGGGACAGGGAACAGGGACATACATTCAATGACAGGGATCCTAACATGGCAAATATGTACGTGCATACTTTCACCAGCTGGTCTGTGGTTAGAATTTCATGTAAAACCGTAGGTCCACCGAGTTGACTGGATGTCCGCTCTTGCGGAATAAACTTGCATTCCTCATTCCGTGCCATCCAACCTATTTTCGCAGCACTCGTCGGGGAGAAACTGAACAACCCTTTTCCTGTTGACATTGTGGGCTTTTGACAACTCATCGGTTTTCAAAATCGTTTCTTTGTCGCACCGCTAGGGCGTGAAACTGTCTTACGGCGAGTGTGTTTCCCAAATCCTTTATCCTGGGTGTCTTCAAACGTCGTATTAACATTTTAGACAGCTCGCTGGCATGGCAGATCTCTGAGCGTGGTTTCGCGAGGAGAGGTGTTTTTGGCTCTGTCGACTGCACCATTGGTCCCTCGGCACAACCACGCATTAATGTTTACATTAAAAAATATATTTTTTCTCTTTTTCACAGTGGCGCAGACACCCAGTCACCAAGCCAGGCCCCGAGCGACAACAAACCATTTGTGGTCACCAAGAACTCCATTGAAACGCGTGACGACGCACCCCCCGCCTGTGTCATCTCTTAATTAAACAATACTTCTGCAGAACCCTAACATATGTACCACGTAAAGGAAATTACTGAAACTTTAACCAAACTCGTCTCTTATTTATATGGTTGGTGGTAGTAAAATATGTATACAAATATGTCTAAACATGGGCATGACATATCTCTTGGTAACAGTCTTCATCTTGTGATGTTATCTATACCACCGATTGAATATTTTAAACAATAAAATTTCTAAACCAAAGTCATATGTGTTTTTAATTATTATATACAAAAATTGTAAGTACTTGTATATACGTGTTTGCTCATAGGTATATACTCATTCAGAATTCTCACAATTATTTTCTTCCCCAATTCTTTATTCAAGAAAATATACAACAGTAATACAAATAAGTAAACAATTAAAACCTGCCTAACAAACATTAAAATAACCGTTCCTTCCACTCTGCACGACCAAGCTGCACTAACGGGGCAAGGGAATTGTACCAAATCTGACCATTTGAAAGTCTGACGATTTGAAAATCTGACCAAATGAAAACAAAGGATTTCGTATACAAAATCTTTTGCTAGTGCAGTGGGGAATGAAAAAGTAAGGCTCTTTAAAATTCCATTGTGCACTACTACTTGGTAGTGCAAACGGGAAGAAATAATTCCAAACGACACTACCAGTTTCGCAGCTGGTAGTACAGTAGTGCAGATGGGAAAAAAAATTCCAAACAGCACTACTGGTAGTGCAGCTTGGTAGTGCGAACGAAAATTAACTATCATAAAAAGGGGCGTTTTCAAAAGTTCCAGAACACTTGCGGCATTACCCCGCTGGATGGCAAGGCTTACCTTTGAATAAAGTAGGCCCTTGAATGCAGAACGACAGTTGCGTCCACCGGCAGAGGGCCAAGCCTAGGGTCAAGGCAAGGCCAAGGTTTTGGCCTAACTGCTCCACGGACCGAGGGTATCAACCGAACACGCAACATATTCGAAATATTGAATGACATTTCTATATTTGTTGCTTTTGCGGCTCTCCGCCCCGGCCGCGACCGCGCCAGTCGCTCTTGAAGAGCGCCCGTACGTGACTTGGTGCCAATGTGTAGCTTCTGTGTGAGGCTTCTTGCCATCCAGCCGGCAATAACCGCAAGGCTCAAGGACGCACCGTATCACAATAGTTCTATCTAGGTCGTCACAGTGATAACGAGAGTGATAATAGGGCTCAGGGCCTCTAACACTAAACTTCAAGTCATAGAACCCACGGTATATTAAATAAAATTTTGCAGTATGGACATTATTTAATCTGTGGTATGGAGCGTGGACTTGATAATATGTAAAATTTATTTTGGTGGAGTTTCTGCCTTCACTTTTGATGCATATGCACAGGGCCGTTTTTACGCTTTTCAGGTTTTTAGTAATTCAAATTTCTTTAAAATACGATTTAGGGTTCCCCAGAAGGGCCCGCACCACAGCAGGCCTTCGTCACTCGCTCAAGGTCGCGAGTTAAATGCCTACCGCTTGGCGTACCGACTAATGTACAATTAACAGTGGGCTGTCGCTATCCAGCCAGACCGGGCGTGTGGCGCTTTCGAATTTAGAAGATGTCGAAATCACGTAATTATTGTGCAGTGGACGGGTGCAAAAGTCAACAGACAAATGAAAACTTGTCTTTTTTTTCATTGCCGAGAGAAGAAGAAAGGTAAGTGTTGTTTAGTAGCATTTTGATTTATTTCTAGTAATTTATTTATTCATATAGTAGGAGGTCATTGATTTAAAATGATATTATTATATTGCCAATAACATTAGTACGCCGAACAGCGTGGTGTGTATGGCCTAATTCGTATAAGGATAATAGGTACATTGTAGATGATCAATTGATCATTGATCATTAAATTTATTGATCAAACAAAACTATCACTGGAAGGTTGCACGCAATGCACGCTTCGATGTGAGAAACTAATTGTGACGCTAACGCATGCATGAATTTGTTCGCATGAATTTGCCGTAGCTAAATATCATATCGTTGGTAGCTAGAACGATAAAAGTTGGTAGGTATCATCTTCATTTTATTCCTCACAATAAGACAGCACAAAGACACAGCCCTTAACGCGCTGAACGGCGCGCTTTCGAGATAGAGTTACACGACAGAAAGAGAAGCGAAATGTAGGCAATTATCGTGGTTAGGCATGCAGCTCTGGGCGAGTCAATTTGTACTTTATCGCGTCGTCGCAGAGTAGCTATTTCTTTGTGAGTGTTTGTACAGAGCAGCTTCTGTACGGAGTACTCTTTTCTATTCTGTGACCACAGGCCCACAGGTTCAGCCTAGGGGTCTACAGATTCTAGATTCGGCCCTGCATATGCATAATATACCGTGGTGACCATTAGTATCGACTGGAGACACATATACACAATTATTATTTTCATTTTAAGACCTAAACAAAGTACAACCTAAATTTTTGTGGATTACTGATCTAACAATGTCCCAATGTGACTAGAGGGTAAGCTTCAAGTCACGCTTGAATTATTATTTTCTTGTTTTTCAACCTACTCTGCCGTTTACCTACTCAATGAATACACGCCTCAAAGATCTAAAGGTTGACTGGAATAAATATTTTAAGAGAACAAGCCCGCCTTTGCAAATTAGTGGTGCGTAGCTAGGATTTAGAATTTTTTTATGAGCACGCCGCCGGCTGCACCTTTTTTTTCGAAAAAAAAAAACAAATGTAAATCTTCGTTAAGCCCTTTCAAGCAGAGTCGGTTTTATTTTTACACTCGCTAAAACGTCACGTTATCAGTAAAACATTAATAACGCAATTAGTTGAGAGATAACGCACCTCCCCCAGTCCCGTAACTCGCGTGGGTGTCGTGTTAACGACTAACCACATTGGTTTATGACGTGGCATCTGTCAAATGTCACGTTTTGGAACACCATGGCTTCGAGGTGCTTCGAGGAAGAATAAAGTTGTTTTTAGGTTTCCGTATCCCGTACGGAAGCCTATTACTAAGCCTACGCCGTCTGTCTGTCTGGCCGTCCGTCCATCTGTCCGTCCGAGGGCTGTATCTCTTGAACTGCCCGTTCAAATTTTCACAGAATGTGTTATTATGGCGGATATAACAACAAATAATAATAAAAATAGAAAAAGTAAAAAATTAAGGGGGTTTCCCATACAAGAAACGTGTTTTTTTATGTTTTTTTTTTTTGTAGTGCGGAAACCTCGGTGCCCGAGTCCGACCCGCACTTGGTTTTTATTCAATAATTTTAAGAGGGTTGTTGAGATATCAAACTGGAAGCTTTTATTAGTATGGGGACCCCACAATTTTTGACTTTTTGTTTGTTTTTTTATATTATTTCGCCTTAACACATATTGTGTAAATATTCCAACCGGCTATCTATTACGGTTCAAAAGGTCGGAAGGAAGGACGGACGGACAGACGGCCCGTAGGCTTAAAAATTTGGTCCCGAATACGTTGCAGAAACCTAAAAAAAAATAACTTTGATGACTTCATAATTAAACGTTTTGATGGTTTAATTCACAGGAAACTATACGATGAACAGAAACATTAAATTATTAAAATGTACCGTACCGTATACTGTACCGTGTGGGGACGGTACTTTAAAAGAATAGCCCCACTGCATCTCTCTCCCCGTGTATGTCGTAAAAGGCGACTAAGGGATATGACTCTTAGGATTATGACTTCATATATTACTAGGTGGTAGGGTTTAACCCGGCCAGGTTGGTACCACCGCACTGAATGAAAGGTCGGTCGAAACAGCTATGTAAATATTTTGTGTTTTCCGTCCAGTTCAGTGTAGCCGGCACGACCGGAGGTTAGCACTGACGTGGCACCAAGTTCACCCGGTGTTATGGGCTGACATCACGGATGTTGTAGGTGATGTAGCCAACCGTGTCAGTTTCCATAAAATTAAAACCACAATGACAATGGGAAAAAAGACAGAGTTCTATTACCCTAACCAACCACATAGAGCGGGAAGGAAAACTGTTTGAAGAGTTTCAGGAAAATGCTTTTTAGTAACTGCGACTTGAATCTAGAGACCTATCTAGACTAAACACTATTGACACGCACTCATTCCATATATTCAAGTGTTTTATTTTTCACGGGTGGTCGGCGCGCGCGGCCTTGGCTCATGATCTCGGGGTCCGACGTTCGAATCCGCTCTACATGCACCAACGAGTATTTTTGACGGAAAAATTTACGTGCATACCTACAGTTCTCTCAAAACTTTAATGCCGCTCGACCTACCTTCGCAGTCAACGAATTTTAGGTCATAGATCATAGGGTAGACTTTAATGTCGCTCGCATAGTGGGTTCGCGCATGTGCAGTGAAGCAATTAATTATGTACTCTATGATCTACCAGTGATGACCTAAAATTCGTTGACTGCGCAGGCAGGTCGAGCGGGCATTTAAGTTTTTAGGGAACTGTACACTTGCTTCACCGTTCGGAATAGGTGTAAAACTGGCCCTTCTCTTGTTCACTTCCCTTGCCTCTTACTAGGTGGTGGGCTCAAATTGTAGCCGACTGGGTTGATACCACAGTATTGGACGTAAGATGGCCGCATAGTAGCCTCAGCTGTATTCTCCTGTAGTCCAATGTAGCCAACAATACAAAGGGAAAACTCCGTTATGGCACCTACCGTCTCGTAGGTGATATTGGCTGAATATATCCAGAAAATATTCGCCATACATACATACATCTCGTACTTAGTCTGTTTTACAGATACTATCACGGACGCTGCTCTGTGGAACTAGCATCCCTTATTCCCTGCCACCCGTCCTATCTCCGCATGACTCGTCGCAGAGAGACTCAGCACCCTTTTGTTGTTGACATTGGGCTTTTGAGAACCCAAGGAGGTATGCTCGGTGTGAGAACCCATCGGTTTTCTAAATCGTTTCTTTGTCGCACCGCTAGAGTGTGGAACTGTCTTCCGGCGAGTGTATTTCCTGAATCCTTTAACCTGGGTGTCTTCAAGCGTCGTATTAACGGGCTAGACAGCCTAGCAACAGTCCGCAAATCTGCTGGCATGGCACCTAACTGAGCGTGGTTTCGCGAGGAGAGGTGATTTTGGCTCTGTCGACTGCACCATTGGTCTCTCGGCACAGCCACATATGCTGGTTTACATAAAAAAAAAAAATTCATAACCGCATTTTGTCTCTGTTGCGGTAAAGCGGGGGAGATTCCACAACATAAAGTCCTTTTCCGGGAAGGTGCATGCACCTAACATTATTGAAGATAAATGTAATAATTAGCTATTAATTGCTTATCTATGTATTTACATGCGTTGTTTGTACTCCTTGATTGAAGGAAAACAAAGGATTTTAAATCTGTACACTACTGACCATAATTGTACCACCTTTTATAGAACCCTGTCATAATCGCCAAATCGTCGCGTGGAGTTTTTAACTAAGCCTACGCCATTCGTCCGTCTGTCCGTCTGTCCGTCTGTCTATGCTACGTTTAAGGGTCTGTATCTTTTGAATCTTATTAGGTAGCCGGTTGGAATTTTCAAGAAAATGTGTGTTATAATGGCGTTATACTAACAAATAATTTAAAAAAAACCGACCCTTAAAAAGTCATAATTATTTTCGTTTACTTACTTAAAGGAGTCGGGGGACTGCTAAGTAAATTCCCGCCCAGCTCTGAGATTTTATATTTTGAGCAAGTTATTTGCGCGGTATACCGTTTAGTTAACTTTCTCTATACAAAATCGTGTTTCGGCATTTATGTTTTTTACCACTCTAAACCTTATCCGATTTTGACAATTCTTTTTTTTTTGTAATAACGACAGTCGGATCTACGTTCCATTGTTGTTATTTTTTGAATATCTAAAGTGATGGATGGCTCAATAAAGCTTGATGGACTTCATGACATCAAAAAATCCTATTTTTTCGGTCGAAATAATATTTTTAGCTGCAGTGTTGTATGTTTCATCTAAACCAAAAAATTACAGGAACGTAGATTGGACTGTCCTTAAGTCAAGAAACAAAATTTGTAAAAATCGGATAAGGTTTAGGAGGCTAGAAGATTTTGTATGGAGAAAGTTAACTTCCGTCTCGCTTTGCGAAAATTAGAATTTGAAAGATTGAAGCGTGTGGCTAGACCTCCAGATATATACCATCACGCTAAATGTCGTAGAGAATGAGCAGTAAGAGCAAGCGCGGACAAAAGTTTAATAAACAAAGGATTGTAACACCTAAATACCTACTACCCATTTTCCTATAACTGCGCAGTTAAATTAAAACCACGAATCTGCGGTCGCCCCTGTTGCTATATAAGGTAAATGTTCATCTATGCGTTTGTCATTCTGTCTTTTGAGTTAGAGGGCAGAACTGAACATTGCAACATGAAGACCTCAGCTGTTCTCGCTCTGCGTGGCTCCACCAAGAGTTACAAGATTGCGCTGGTGAACGAAACGTGAGTTCACCAATTTTCCAAGTTTTGAGCAAAGTTCTGTTACAATAAAAGCAAGCGAAAAAATATACTTATCGAATATGTAGTTGACACTAAAGAAGGCGGTTATAAATTTGGTGTTGAATCAATTAATTATAAACAAATTACATCATTTACAAAACATGTTACAAACCAAGGAATATGACCTCTTCTTATATTACTAGGTGGTAGGGTTCAAACCGCCCGGTATGGTACCACCGCATTGAATGAAAGGTCGGTCGAAACGGCTATGTAAATAGTTTGTGTTTTCCGTCCAGTTCAGTGTAGCCGGCACGACCGAAGGGAAGCACTGACGTGGCACCAAGTTCACCCGGTGTTATGGGCTGACATGACGGATGTTGTAGGTGATGTAGCCAACCGTGTCAGTTTCCATAAAAAAAAAGGTCTATATGTACTTATTTTAAACACAATTTAAATATGATTCCTTATTCACCTTGTCTGTCTAGCTTAGGTGCCTATTAGAATTAATTTTATTTGGAAATTATTTTTTTAAATGGATGTCGCGGTGTCTATAATTTGGAATTTACTACAATATGTACATTCAAACATTAGTTTAAAATTTGTATTTACGTACCAATGTTGAAAATTTATTTTATTGCCTCAAAATTTGTGGATAACCGATATTATAAACATTTTCTTTCTATTCTGCCCTATCTTAAAGTCATGCCTGTACATACATACAAGCACGATGTATCCCGACAATCGGGGTAAGCAGAGTGATCGGTGCTGTGCTGCAAGAACTGGTGAATTACAGCAAAACACCGATTACCACGCTCAACAAAATATTAGGACAAGACAAATTGTCAAGCAGCGAGAAAGCCTACTGCATGACTATGGAAGGACCGTGCCAAGGTGATAGGTGGCCGTCCTGACACCCATCGTGCCTATACAATATATTTAAAACAAACTCTCGGTCCGTGGAGCAGTAAAGCCAAAAGCTTCTTGAAGAGGCTTGGCCCTCTGCTGGTGGACGCAACTGGCGTCCTGCAATCAAGGGACTACTTCATTCAAAGGCCTTGCCATCCAGCGGGGCAATGCCGCAAGTGTTCTGGGAACATTTTAAAACACCCCTTTTGTTAGTTAATGTTTGTTGTTTTAACTTAAAGAGTTATTTGTATTACTTTTTTATATTTTATTGATTAAAGATATATATCTAAATATATTTCTCATGTCCACAGCGGCGCGGTCACCAAGTCATGGAGGAAAGCTCCCAGGAGCGCAAGATACTCGAGGGTCACCAAGAGTCAGGTGACTCCGCTCCGGCGCAGGGTTGCCTAAACATCGCTACGGAACCCTATATACATATCCGACATGATACAAAAATGAAAGCATTAACATGTGATATTTAACGTACATCCTTATAAAAAAATACACTTCGAAATTTATGCTAAATGCCGAACTTGCTAAAATGGAAATTTAGCTTTTGCATTTTAACATTTTATTTTATACATAAAACCTTAAGAAAATGTCATAAATTTCATAGTTTAATATCTAACATGCTTAGTGATTTTTATATGATTTTAATATTTTAACAAAATAAAGAAAAAAAATACTAGTAGTATTATAATAAAGTCTCTACTTTATTATAATACCACTAGTATTTTTAGTAAAAGTCATATTTATTTTTATTTTTAACGTCTTCACAAACGACAATTTTAAGTCAGAAATTGTTTTAGAAATACCGACTTCCTTTGATTCTATTGATATATTTTTGGAGCGAAAATGTATTTAAATAGAAATAAAAGGACTTAGAAATAATATATTAAAATAATAAAATGGCATCAGCTCTTTTCGACCATATTTTGTCCTTGTTTTTCAATATAATATGTATGCACTAGAATTAAACACCGATATTTATAAAATATCATAGTTTACCGATATAAAATTTTAAATTTTAAACTATATTTCAGATTTCTTGTTCTTTATTGATTTTGTTCACCAAACTGATTCGTGACAACTGGACCGTTCACATACCACGTTGACACTTTTTGGGCACTTTTTGACATATGCACACAACACCGGGTGAACTAGGTGCCATGTCAGTGCTTCCCCTTATTTCATGTCGGCTACACTGTACTGGACGGAAAACACGAACTACATGTTTACATAGCCGTTTCGACCGACGACGACGTTTCATTCAGTGCGGTGGTACCAACCCGGGCGGATAAACCCTACCACATAGTAAGGTAAGAAGGGAAGATAATCATAATATATTATGTCACATAATGCACTTGAATTTTTTTTTAAATTTCTAATATGTCTCCAAAATCTAAATTGCTTATTTTACGATACATTCCTTTAAGAATAAGACAGACAGACGGACGGACAGACGGGCGTAGGCTTAGTAATGGGTCCAGCACGGATACAAAATCCTAAAAAAACTATTTAAAATAAAAATATAAAAACCGCCTTCAAAAATATATGAAATAAAAACCTAAAAAAAAACGAAACCTAGAGTTGAAGGCGGTGCTAAAAAGGCTACACAAATCACAAAGGATATTATCATCCACTCATGTTTTCTTTCATGCATCATTTTTGCTTGCTTTAGCACCGCCTTCAACTCTAGGGTTCGTTTTTTTTTAGGTTTTTATTTCATATATTTTTGAAGGCGGTTTTTATATTTTTATTTTAAATAGTTTTTTAGTTTTACTTTTTTTAGGAAGTCGGTTTTATGTTTTTTAAAACTTTTTTTTTATTTCACAGTTTTTTTAGTAATTTTTTGCTATTAATGTACTCGGCGGAATCGCTCGGCCTTCGGCCTCGCGATTCCGCCTCGCTTTCCAATCCGATCTTGACCCAATTAAAATAGGACCACGTCAGCTTCGATAGCTCAGTGGTGCAGACAGTCAACTGTCGCTATTGAATGTTAAGCAACGCTGGGTGCGGTCAGTACTTGGATGGGTGACCGCTGACCGTTGGAGGCTGACCGAGGTTCGGATTCCTTGTAAAACTGTAGGTCCCTTCCCTCCTAATCTTACTTGGTGGTAGGGTTTAACCTGCCCGGGTTGGTACCACCGCACTGAATTAAACGTCGGTCGAAACGGCTATGTAAATAGTTTGTGTTTTCCGACCAGTTCAGTGTAGTCAGCACGATCAAAGGGGGAAGCACTGACATGGCACTTAGTTTACCCGATGTTATGGGCTGACATCACGGACGTTGTAGGTGATGTTGCAGAACTTAGTAGAATGAACAGACATAAACGTGTTACGGAACCCTACTTTTATTATAAAATAACCGTCGGAGGACCTTGGTTGAAAATTGTGAAATTTAGTAGAACGGACAGACATACATTTGTTACGGAACCCTACTTTTATTATAAAATAACCGTCGGAGGGCCTTGGTTGAAAATTGTGAAATTTAGTAGAACGGACAGACATGCATTTGTTACGGAACCCTACATTGATCTTGCAGAACTTAGTAGAATGGACAGACATAAACGTGTTACGGAACCCTACTTTTATTATAAAATAACCGTCGGAGGACCTTGGTTGAAAATTGTAAAATTTAGTAGTACGGATAGACATGCATATGTTACGGAACCCTACATTCATTTTGAAATAAATGTTAAATTTAGTAGAACAGACAGACATGCATTTGTTACGGAACCCTACATTCATTTTGCAGAACTTAGTAGAATGGACAGACATAAACGTGTTACCGAACCCTACTTAACAGTTGCACTCCGGGAGTGCCGGCAGATCCCGCGCCACTCTAACTTAACCCTTAATGCAATGACTTAAGGTTTCATTTTAAAAATGACGCTGACGCGATGTCGCGAGTTATACATTTTTTACCCACCTAAAAAAGTGCCAAGCGCCGCTAAAGAAGTTTTCACTTCAAAAACCTCAGGGTTAACCCCTTTCAAATAATAAAAAAAAAGAATTTTCAAAATCGGCCCACAATTGACGGAGTAATCGCGTAACAAACATCCAAAAAAAGAAAACATACCGTCGAATTGAGAATCTCTTAGGTCTAAAGTAAATTTCTCGTGAAGACAAATGCAACGAGCCCAAACACGATGGGTTTATCATGTATAGTTTAGGAGTTCCTATGGCCACCTTCTGTCTCCATCATCAGACCAGCTCGCTGGTACTCGGTACAGTAGGTACCGGTCAGGTACCATAATAAATTAAGCGCACCTGGCCGGTCGGAAAAGAAAAAAAATTTCAAATTCAGAATATTCATGAAACAAGGGTCCGAATATGTATCACTAGTATATCGATTCATGTATTTCAACAGGACTGAGAAAATTTCAAAATATTAGGTATTTAATACTTTTTAGTTCTTTTTGTTTTGTTTTTTGGAAATCGGTTTAATATTTTTTAAAACAGTTTTTATTTCATTCTTTTTAGTAATATTATTAGTAATATTACATAAAAAAGAATAATCGAAATCGAATAATCGAAATCGATTGAAGTGGTACAGAATTATTCGCCCTATGTGTCAGACTGCAAATTGCTGAATAAGTTCACATCACAAAAGTTTTGCTGAAGGCAACCACACACCATACTAATTTATCAAACTGAAAATAGCCGAAAACGACCACATCACAAGTTTTGCTGAAGGTAACCACACACCATAGTATTATGCTGATTTTTCGAAAACCACTGAACCAATTTCGATAAAATTGAAATGGGACCACCTCGGAAGTATGACCTAACTAACAAAAAAAGAATTTTCTAAATCGGCTCTCAATTGACGGAGAAATCGCGTAACAAACATACAAAAAAAAAAAAAAATAAAAAAAAAAAACATACAGACGAATTGAGAACCTCCTCCTTTTTTGGAAGTCGGTTAAAAACATTCAAGCAAAACAGGGCAACCACGTAAAATCCGTCAAATCGCACATTGTAGCCAATCGAAACGGATGACTTTCGTAAATTACGACAAAAAATATTCCGAACTGTTTGAATAATTCGACCACCCCTAACTGCAGGTCATTAATCTACATTGACGTGTTTTGTCAGTCCCGGCTTCGATTCCGGCTTAGCGATTTATTATTTTAGGCTGCATCGCTTCGATTAGGTGTTTATTGGTTTAAGAGTTCCGGTTGGTGTGATTTATGAGTGTATAAGTACATGCGCTTTCATAACTCCTGCCAGTATCGCAGGGGATCTGATGAGTACCTAGGCCTGCAATTATAATATTACCATAGGTTACCTACCTTCCCTTCTTACCTTACTAGGTCTAGGGTTTACACCAATGGAAAGAGTAGGTCTTGAGGCCCACTATAGGCTATACAGGGTGTTTCAGGATAGGGTTACGTAACTTCAGGGTTCGAAAGGGATCCATATTTGAAGACGAAAAGCTCTGAAATGTTTTCCCAGATTAGATACACACACACACTTCAAACTTATGACAACCCTCCGTTTTTTGCGTCGGGAGGTTAAAAAAACACATTTAAAACTATTTTGCAACGGCAAGGGAATGTCCTAAGGGCTAGCTATAAGCAAACAGACGCAAACAAACGGCATTGCATGGAGTAGGGTAAAAGCGGCAAAAGTTAGCCAAATATTAAACCAGCTGTTCCAGAGTTTCGACAGAGAGACAAGACGACGCGACGGCGACAAATCTGTCGTCACCTAGCCGTCGCGTCGCTCCGGTGTCGCTCGTCCGTCGCTCCGGTGTCGCCACGGTATGCCGCACGCATTCCCGGGCGAACTCCTGCGCATGGCCGCCGGCGCACGCGAATCGGGTCGGGAGTTCGGGAGTCAGTCAATGGGTTGACGATTATTTTTTATCTAATTGTTTACACATATCTGTCTATACCGGGACCCTGAGAATTTTTCGGGGCTGGAGTGAATTTTCGAACAGTAGCTTAATACTATGTAACAGTAGCAATAGAAACATCTATTTGCCACAGTACCGCGAGTAAGATGGGTCAAAATTTAAATTTTAATAACTACCCTGTGTCACGTATA
The DNA here is from genome assembly GCA_946902875.1 of Nematopogon swammerdamellus. Taxonomy (NCBI): domain Eukaryota; kingdom Metazoa; phylum Arthropoda; class Insecta; order Lepidoptera; family Adelidae; genus Nematopogon; species Nematopogon swammerdamellus. The sequence continues at coordinate 14,102,516 of OX336356.1, forward strand.
GTTAAATATGATTGTACAAAGTTTCATCGAATACGGATGATCGGTGTAAGAGTTATGGAGGGGCGTACATACCTACATACAGAAAATATTTCTTAAAATCGTCAATTTAGTAAGTCAATTATATACAGAGTCTACAAACGCAATCTCGATAAAACAAAGTAACCTACTCCATGACAATCCCTTACAGATTTATTACTATTAAAAAGAATAGTATTTTACAATTAACAATTAAATATATACACAGATGCTTGTCCATTCACCAGATATAGAGAAAAACATTTTTCTTTAAGTTTTCAGTTCACACTGTCAGAGATGGGTAAAAGAGTTAACATACGCACAAAGTATACATACATATACATACATACCACACCCTGTACCCCAATCGGTGTCTAAGCAGAGTAGTCGGTGTTGTGCTGCCAGTACTCTTGTAAATTTCAGCACAAGACCGACCACTTTTAGCACCAATTCGGACAAGATAACTATTAAGCAGCAAGTAAGGCACGAAGACCCACCCGCTGCATGACTCGGTGGATGAACTGTGCCGAGTTGACAGGTGGCTATCCTGTCGTCCTTTAGCACGGCATCTTGTCGTTATCCCTTAGTCGCCTTTTACGACATGCGTAGGACCTATATCACAGATTACTTATAGCCTATATGTCTCATCGAATGATAGCTAAGAATGAATGATTAATGAATGAAACACAAAGGAACATAACGCAACACACAGCGCTATTCAACGCAACGCAATGACGCAATGCAAAGGAATGTAAACACTATACGCTATGCAACGCAACGCCACACAATACAATGCAATGCAATGCGACTAATTATAATACAATTATAATACAACACTAGCTCTTGCCCACGGCTCCGCTCGCGCTAGACTCGGACGCAAATCAATACTAATAATAAATCTGTAAGGGATGGTCATGTAGTAAGTCACTTTGTTTTATGTGATACTCCGTTTTTAGACTTTATGTATGATACTATAAAACTAAATTGACGATTTTTAGAAATCTTTTCTGTATGTATGTATGTATGTATGTATGTATGTATGTATGTTCCTCCATAACTCTTAAAACGATCATCCGAATTCGATGAAACTTAGTAAAAAAAACACATTTAACTATACGGGACACATGATAGGCTAAATAAAATTCAGTTCCAGTTACGCTAAGAAATGGCTCGCATACAAACCGAATTGTTCCGCGCGCCGAAATAGAGGTACGGCAACGGGATTACTTTCACGCGAGCGAAGTCGCGGGCAAAAGCTAGTATGATAATAACAAAAAACGATCGCTTCTCTTTCTCTCTCTACTTTATTTTTATTTACTATACTTTACTTTCTTCGATACACTGAAAAAACGGTTAGTCAGTTAGTAACTAAATTTTGTGTAATAGGTTACAAAACCGTTTAGTTGCTGTGGTGTGGTGACTACAAAACTAGCAGTTACCACAACTAGGTATAAACCGAGTTTAGTAAATCAGTTTGGTTGCTTCCTACTTAACTGTTTTGTAAAGAGCAGCTAACGCGTTAAGTAATGTAGTTGGTTAGAAAGAGGGTTTTACTAAATAGTGGTTAGTTGTCGCAACTAAACCGGGTTAGGTAACTTTATTTAGTACCTATGTCTATGTACCAAATTTGAGTAAAAAACGATTTTACTAAATAGTTGAGTAAAAAAAAAATTCTCAGTGACTGCTCAGCCCTAAGGCTATTTAGCATGATGCCTATACTGAGCCTCAATACTCTTTGTTTACATTGGTGCAAACCGCATCAAAATCTGTTCTGCGGTTCCGTAGTTTACGTCAAAAATACAAACAGACAGACGATCCCTTTTATAAGAAGTAGGTAGAGATAGAATTAGTGTAGAGTGTATACTAATAAAATTTCTTCAGAGAAGGTCGCATTTTACGCGCTATTGGCGAGAATTTTGAATAAGTATTTGAGGGCATTATTGACAAAACATAAAAATCCCCTCTCAAACTGCTCGCGTAATAAGAAAATCTAAAAAAAAATATTTTAATAGGACTGGAGTATTTAGAATATCAGTAAAAGTGTGATTTTTTAAGACAAATTTTTCAACAACTTAACGATAAATCGTATCTATAGGTACAACCGAAACTTCGCAATATATTATCAGGGGCTTAATTATAATGCTTTTCGTAGATATTAACTAGTTTTTCACCATAGGTAGGTACTAGGATTAAACGCAATTGGTGACAATTTCACACTGAAAAAACGGTTAGTCAGTTAGTAACTAAATTAGTGTAATATGTTACAAAGCAGTTTAGTTGCTGTGGTGACTACAAAACTAGCAGTTACCACAACTAAACCGAGTTTAGTAAATCAGTTTGGTTGCTTCCTACTTAACTGTTTGTTAAAGAGCAACAATTAATTTTGTAAACAGTAGCCATACTTCGGTAGTTGGTTTTAAAAGAGGGATTTACTAAATTATGGTTAGTTGCCGCAACTAAACCGGTTTAGGTAACTTTATTTAGTACGTACAAAATTTTAGTAAAAAACGACTTTACTAAACAGTTTAGTAATAAACATGTTCTCAGTGAATGTACAAGGATATACCTATGTATCTCATAAGTATGTAATCCTCCTAATGGTGAAAAACTAAAAATAAAAAATCATATTTTGTATTTTCTCCGCGCATGCTCATTGCTCAACCTTGAGTTATCCCGGCCGGGTTGGCGCACGGAGCGAAACGTCGGTCGAAACGGCTATGTGAATAGTTTGTGTTTTCCGACCAGTTCAGTGAAGCCGGCACGATCAAAGGGGGAAGCACTGACATGGCACCTAGTTCACCCGGTGTTATGGGCTGACATCACGGATGTTGTAGGTGATGTAGCCAAAGGTGTCAGTTTGCATAAAAAAAAAAAAAAATTGGCGCGAATACCTACGTAAGAAATTTTTTTTATTTTTTTTTCTAAATAATAATTCCACAAAGAGTCTTTCATGTAATCTGAAATTTAATCATTATTTTTGTACCTACCCTCCCCTACCTAAAATTTGTAAAAATCGGAAAGGGTTTAGGGCACAGATTTCTGTGGTTTAGGGGTTGGGAAAACGTGTGCCCCGAAAGAAAATTTGACGTAATTTGAAGTAGGCGTGAGAGCGTTCGGCTGTCCCTCTTGCGTTGGCGGGAAGTGTGCGTGGCGAACAGAGACAGAGTTATATACCTAACATGTTGTCACTCTGGAGTTAACCGGCTGGTAAATTTTGGCCGAAGTTTGGTGAAATCGGCACGTCGTCGGCTCCCTAAGTGTGTTCTATCGTATTTCATGGGGAGTGTTCGGAGGAGCTTTTTAACGCGATTCCGCCGTCCCCATTCCACCTCCGCACTACGCGTACCGGGCAGGGGATGCACCCCTATTCAATTGACCTACCACGGATGCGCACCAACCGGTTCTGTAGGTCTTTTATTCACAGAACCGGGAAAATGTGGAACGCACTCCCTGCCCATCTATTTCCTCCCAAGTACAGCCTGGGGTTTTTCAAAAGGGGCGTGAAAAGGCTCCTGTCAGGCCGGCATGGCATTCGCAATCCCCGTGTATCACAGAATGTCCATGGGCATCGATAGACATCTACTTGTAGGTGAAACAATTCCACATGTCGCGCTACCCATAAAAAAAAAATCGGTCCAACAAAAGGACTCTCCACCAATCCACATACCTTCAATCTGTTTCATGGGTGTGACCATCGTCGGATGACCATGCGGCGCTGGGTGCTGCATAGCATGGTGCTGCGGTCCCATCCACTCCCTCCTCCACGTGTCCAGCTCCTGGTGACCTTCCATCGTCAGAGGAGCAGAACATCCCACGCGCAGTCCACACTAACGGGCGTCGTCCCTCCTCACCCACAGATTTGTCCGTCGGCGCGACAATTTATCCGCGATCCGAATAGATTTACGCGAAAGTGTAAGGTGACAAATGGCCGAAGTATAAATCGGGCTATCAAGTTTTTCGCGCGACAAACAAAATAGAAACAAACACAACTATACGAAAGTTTGTTGTTGAGAAAGGCGAGCGCGGCCGGGCGCAAGGCGAGGACTTCTGTCGTCGGATTTCCATCGACGCCGCCGCGCGAGGGTTCTGTCGCTCCCTCGTCTGTCGACGGGTCCATGCGGGATGGTGCCGAGCCACGCCCAGTGGGCGGCGCCGCAGCGTGGCCCGGCCTAGATTTATTTGGCCGACTGCAACTGTACAATGTTTACGAAATGAAAAATGTAAAAATAAACGTGGGGCGCCCGGCCAATGACGGTGTTTGTTTATTTTTGTGAGGCTCACCTGGATGTCCCGATGACGTCGGCGCTTTAGGTACCTACTTGATATCTGACCGTAAATAATTAATTTTTTTTATTTTTTGAAGAAAAATTATTAATTATTAAAAATATTATTAATGATTTTGTTTTCGTGGTCATCTATGGTTTGTTTTCGTGGTCCTCCGAAATACTGTAAATTCTTCAAAAGTAGCGCGAAAACACCTTGGTAGGTACCTACATACAATACCTAGAAACAAGGAGCACTAATTTTCTTCTCTGTGAAGAAAAGCTTAACGTAAGAAAAACCCTAACCTATTCCCTCCCAAATACCTTCGAAATAATGATTAAAATAATAGCCCCACTGCATGTCTCCCCGTGCATGTCGTAAAAGGCGACTAACGGATAAGGACGATTTTTTTTTTTATGGAAACTGACACAGCAACTTCCGTGATGTCAGCCCATAACACCGCGTGAACTAGGTGCCATGTCAGTGCTACCCTTCATTTCATGTCGGCTACACTGAAATGGACGGAAATGCCGTGATAAAGGGCGACAGGGTAGCCATCTCTCACCTTGGCACGGTCTTTCCATCGAGTCATGCAGCAGTTGGGCATTCGTGCCTCACTTGCTGCTTGATGGTTATCTTGTCCGAATACTTTGCTAAACGTGGTGGTTGGGTGGTTGTGCTGTAATTTACCAGAGTACCTGCAGCACAACACCCATTACTCTGCTTATCCTGATTGACGGGATAGAGCGTGTGGTGTGTATGCATGTATAGTGATGAAAACGCAACCTAAGACTATCTAATTAAAGAGGTTCGAAATAAAATTGCCAAAAAAATTTTTAAATCTTTTTTTATATTTAAAAAAATTAGAATAGATAGTTAATAAAAAACAGGACTTCAAAAAACAACTAGAACTGAAAACCGTTAAATAGATTTTTTCACTCTTTTTAGTAATATCACATAATATTAAAATCGGGAAGTGGGTGATTGAAAAATTCCTTAGTGTGAAAGTGTGCTTCCCTTAATTTCCCACCATTAGGGGTGTTATTCTTTCATAAAATGTATGAAAGGCCAACCCTGAGCTGAGATATACCCTACTCACGAAAAAAAGAATCATTAAAATCCGCTGAGACTTGGTGGAGAAATCGAGTTACATGTCAGTCAGTCAGCGTGTAAGCGTCCACTGCTGGACATACGCCTCTCCAATTTTCCTCCAGTCCTCCCGGCCTTCAGCGATACGGAACTACTGATTTCCGCCGGCGTATACTTGATGTCGTCGTCCCACCTGGCGGGTGGTCTTCCCACACTCCGTTTTCCTGTCCACGGCCGCCAGTGTAGGACACGGTTACTCCAACGGCCATCGTCTCTTCGGCTAACGTGCCCAGCCCACTGCCACATGAGCTTAGCCACCCGGTGTCCAATATCGACTACTTTGGTGCGTCGGCGGATTGCCTCGTTGCGCATCATATCACGTAGCGATATTCCCAGCATGGCATGGCTCGCTCCATTGCTCGCTGGGCAACTTTCAACCTTTGGACAACAGCGACCGTCAGAGTCCACGTTTCACACCCGTACGACATAACCGGGAGGACACAGTGGTCATATATACGGGTTTAAATTTTGCGGAAGGTCGGACTTCAGGACGAATTTTAGTTTTCCAAAGGCAGCCCAACCCAGTTGAATTCGTGTCTACCAAGCCGCAGAATTTGACCGAGGTATACGTACTCTTAAACCTGTTCGATCACTTCTCCGCCAATAACAATTTGTCCTCCCGTCATAACCTCGGTCGCCATGACCTTGGTTTTGTCCCGGTTCAACTTCAGACCAACCAAATATCTGCGGACCTGACCAAATGCACATTTTGAGATTAATGATAAAGTTTTTATTGTTTATTGTATAATTTCATCCATAGGTGCTTAGACATGTCGAAAATTCCGCCAGTTCTATATTCAATGCGAAGAAGAACTGACAAGTAAACAAACTTCGACAAACAAACTTTTATTTTCTGGGATGTAGACGAATTAAGTTTTTTTAATGAAAGTAGGTATATAAAAGATATAACAATAAATTGTTTCCCGTTTTGTTTGCTGACCCACCAGTTTGTATGACGTCATTTGGTCAGGTCCGCAGATATTTCCGACGGGTTGTTTGTATGTATGATGTTGATGTATCATCGTCAATCATCAATCATCATCATCATTCATTACTAATAATAAATCTGTAAGGGATGGTGATGGAGTAAGTTACTTTGTTTTATGAGATACTGAGTTTGTAGACTCTATGTATGTTTTTTTTTTATGGAAACTGACACGGTTGGCTACATCACCTACAACATCCATGATGTCAGCTCATAACACCAGGTGAACTTGGTGCCACGTCAGTGCTTCCCTTCGGTCGTGCCGGCTACTCTAAACTGGACCGAAAACACAAACTATTTACATAGCCGTTTTGACCTACCTTTCATTCAGTGTGGTGGTACCAACCCGGGCGGGTTAAACCCTACCACCTAGTAATATAAGAAGGGAGTCATATCCCTTAGTCGCCTTTTACGACATACACGGGGAGAGATGCAGTGAGGCTATTCTTTTAAAGTACCGGCCCCACACGGGGCCCCACATGTTACTAAAATTAAATAGACAAGTTCACCCGGTGTTATGGGCTGACATCACGGGTGTTTTAGGTGATGTAGCCGACCGTGTCAGTTTCAATAAAAACAAAAAAAGACGATTTTTAGAATCTTTTCTGTATGTATGTATGTTCCACCATAACTCTTAAACCGATCATCTGAATTCGATTAAACTTAGTACAAGCACATTTTACTATACGGGACACAGGATAGGGTAAACAAAATTCAGTTCCGCGGTCCGGTTACGCTAAGATGTTGCTCTCCTCATACCGAGTTGTTCCGCGCGCCGAAATAAAGGTACGGTAGCGGGCTTACTTACTCTCTTCTTTTCAAATACGAATTTCACGCGAGAGTAGCCGCGGGATAAAGCTAGTCTAAAATAAATATTTTCAGCTGACTCGACCCGGCAAACAATTTCATACGCCAATTTCGTGCGACAGCGAATCGACTGAGTTTCACGCGGGCGAAGCCGCGTGCCCGAGCTGTTACCTCTATCTTGCCTCTACCGCAGGTTCCTTTAAGTTTCCCTCTACCCCAAAATAATATGACTCATCATCTCACTCCCATAACATTTGGAACGACTTCGCTGTAAATAATTTTCTTTCGCGTGCGTTGTCTTGCCGCACTGCCGAGGGGCGTGGCCTGTGATCTTGCGTCTCTTTCTCTCGCATATCGTGCGAGAGGGACGGCCGTCGGCGGGTGGAGCCATCCCGGTTATTCTTGGCCGGATAAGGGGGCAGTAGGTATAAGTTGAGCGAGCTAAACGGTAGCATTTCAAACTCCGAGAAAAATTTTTTTTATGGAATCTGACACGGTTGCCTACATCACCTACCTACAACATTCGTGTTGTCAGCCCATAACACCGGGTGAACTAGGTGACATGTCAGTGCTTCCCTTCGTTTCATGTCGGTTACACTGAACTGGACGGAAAACACGAACTATTTACATAGGTAGCCGTTTCGACCGACGTTTCATATAAGTACTAACAAAACATTGTGACTTGCGAAGTTTGTTTTTCAGTTCTTCTTCGCATTGAATTTAGAACTGGCGGAATTTTCGACATGCCAAAGCGTATCTTACCTACCTATGGATGAAATTATATAAAAAACAAATCAGTGCGGTGGTACCAACCCGGGCGGGATGAACCCTACGACCTAGTAAGGTAAGAAGGGATTTTTCAGAAAGAGCGGAATTTGAACCACAAGCCTACCCGCCATGAATCTATACCTACCTATGCGAAATCATTTCAAGTGCCCCAAAACTCCGTTATGGCGCATGGGATCTATCTAGCTAGGTAGTCCCGTTCCAAATATTTTCAGTATGAGTGTTTAAGAGTGCGTGTGAAGCGATTCCAAGAATGCACACACTTACTGACGATCTGTCATCTCAAGTGCCAACCAACAGTGACAGATGCTGCCACGGTAATTTGTACTCCGTGCCACAGATTAAATAAATTGTTCCCGAACTCCTAGGAGGCACACCACAGAACAAAGAAAATATTCTGTTGGTGGAAGGTAATTTTGCGGCGGCGCGGAGGGTGATATTGTGTAGTGATATTATTAGATACTGGACGCCGCCTCCGCCGCGCCGGGGGCTAAGTTTAAATGACACTGGGCTGGGCACATCAGCTCTGGTCTCTCGGACTAAGCCAGCTATATCGGATTGTGCATAAAAAAGCGGTCAAGTGCTAGTCGAACTATCATGGAGGGTTCCGTACCATTCGGTTTTCCTGAGAACTTTTTGAGGATTTTCGTTGAGGTTTTCATGTAAACTATAAGATATATACATATATAATATAGATAGAAATACATCCAAAACAAAACATGTTATAGTAACAAACGACAAGTAATTTACTGAACTTTCAGAGATAGGCCTAAAATATTATTATTATTTTTCATTCATATGCCATGCCACATGATGCACTTGAAAAAAAAATTACTTTCTAATTTATCCCCCAAGATCCAAATTCGTTAATTTACGCTATAGGTACGTCCGTGATTGGGTCATCAAACTCTATACATGTACCACATTTAAACTTTTTTTCGTCCAGTAGATTAGGAAAAAATAAGCTGTGACAGACGGGCAGAAAGACAGACACAAGAGTGATACTATAAGAGTTCAGTTTTTTTTTCTCTTTTGAGGTACGGTACGAAACCCTAAAAAAACCAACTTGGCGTCTAATTTGCCCTTTCTGTTAGAGTGAGCGCGAATCGTTGTTCTGCCACCACCGTTCTGTCTGTCTCTGGGCACTTATGTTTGCTTATCGCACCTACCGTTAAAACCATAGGTAGAGTTCAAATACATTTTGTAGAGCTATTGTGGTTTATCGACGTAGCTGTTTTAATGTCGTAGGAGTTTTTTTTTGCACACGCGCGGTTGAAGGAGGATAGTTAGTTATTTAGAGAAGGGATATGAGCTGAAATTTTATAACTTTTTTTCTTTCGATTTTGAAACTTGAGCATACGAGTGTATTTCCCAAATTCGTTAACCTGGGTCTCTTCAAACGTCGTATTAACATGCTAGACCATCGATGGGCTAGACAGCCTAGCAACAGTCCGCAAATTTGATGGCATGACACCTAACTGAGCGTGGTTTCGCGAGGAGAGATGATTTTGGCTTTTTTTTTTATGGAAACTGACACGGTTGGCTACATCACCTACAACGTCCGTGATGTCAGCCCATAACACCGGGTGAACTAGGTGACATGTCAGTGCTTCCCCCTTTGATCGTGCCGGCTACACTGAACTGGTCGGAAAACACAAACTATTTACATAGCCGTTTGGACCGACGTTTCGTCCATTCAGTGCGATGGTACCAACCCGGGCGGATTAAACCCTACCACCAAGTAAGATTAGGAGGGAAGGGACCTACAGTTTTACGAGGAATCCGAACCTCGGTCAGCGGTCACCTATCCAAGTACTGACCGCACCCAGCGTTGCGACGGTTGACTGTCTGCACTACTGAACTATCGAGGATGGCTTTGTCGAATGCACCATTGGTCTCTCGGCACATCTACCCATGATGGTAAAAAATTACATAAGAAAAGTAGGTAGGTACGGAAAATTAGAGAAGGTAGTTATGTATTGTAAATTAGTTCACCGGCGAGGTTGCTACACCTGTCAAGTCAACCGTTAAAATGCTTGAATTTTTACACAGCTGATAGAAGTTAACTAACATAGCCGAAGCGAAGGTGGTAAAATAGATATAGCCATAGACTGTGAAAAAATCTTACGAATCATGTAGGTAGACCACCTTCAACCTTCTGTTCGAGGTTCAAAGTTTAAGCTGTTGTTGTGCTGACAAAAAAGTTGCTGTCAAAATAAACGTGGCGCGAGGGACATTTGTCAATTTGACACTTGAACACGTCACGGGAATGTCACACGCATGGACGTACTCTACATCAGATGGTGTCTATCCGTCTGTGAAGTTAAGAATCTGGAATGCATGAATGTCTCAGTTTCAATATCGTTCTGTGTAAGACATACCTACAATGTATTATACCATGTATATAACCATTACCTACTAGATCGGACAACAAGAACTAAACCGTTACTCTTTTTCAGATTCGGACATTTTATAGTACTTACTTTTTAGTGAAAATAGTTTCATGGAGATTTGGTGGACGGTTAACGTCCGCCTTAATTAAATAAAAATAAAATGAATAACTTCCATGCTTGCTTAACTAGTAGAATTGAACTCAGGTAAATTCCAAACACTAAAATTTGAATGACATCAAAAGAAAAAAAAATAGCACTCCCTAGCTAGACCAAGACACTACTGTTGTCAAATCTCCCCACACTCACAGCTGTCCATCGACATTTTATTACAATTTTAAATTTTTATATAAAAAAATACGGAATATAAATTTGAGTGATATGGATTTTTTTTTCTTCTAATAATGAGTACTTTCTCTTCCTGAAGTTTCTCAAGCCTTTCCTGAAACATCCTTTATAATTACTCAAAGTATTGGTACCCCAAAGTATTGGTGAATGCACCAATAAGTATGTAGGTATGTATAGTAGTATTCGTCCTAGCGTTCGTCCGCGGCTTCGCTTCGCGTAGGGTTTTTTTACCTTATTGGTCACAGCACTCACAGCTCAGGTCGCCGATGACGTAGAATTATGATTTCAAACCTAAAACCATCTTGAGAAGTGACAGAATGTAACTTTCTTTAAGTAGTAGGTACTGCACTGTCCGCTCATTGAATGCCGCAAGGCATTAAACTCGCCTTTTGTGACCATTTTACAAACTGGCGAACAATAAAGTATTATTTACTTAATTTCAATACCAAGATAATAAAAGACAGAAGTATGAAATACAACACGCGAAGAAGATATTGAAAACTCAACTCCCCTTTTGGCAGCATGGGAGACATGATGCTAACTCTCTCATGTTTGAACGGGATAATCGTAGGTAGATTGATTGAATGAATATACAGAACGAGTCGTCCCATGTTCCACCCACATTTTATTATGTTACGGTATAACAAAATCTCAGATGCAGCCGGCAAACGACTTGCAGGAGAAGCAAGCATGGTCTTCGAATTCGGTAGCGATCTACATAAACACATTTACAGCTTTTTTCTGGAAACCGTAAAGACGAACGCATCCGCCCGCCGATTGTCGGTCGGAACGCATCTTATGAAGTGGCCGATGACAGATAAACGCGCGGGAAGAAGATGCGTCGTTGCTGCTGTCATCGCCAGGCGGGAACGCGGCCATAAGCGTAAATATAGGCCGGAGCGGCGGCGGCGACGGCGTAACCCTTGGACTTACGGGATTTTCTAAAGTAAATAGAGGATCTGGTGTAAAAATAGATAAATGTGGCTAACAGTTTAAAAATTTTAAAAATATATCAATTGAATAATACTGTTTGCATAATTGATTTTATAACCCTAGATATCGACTGAATAATACTTGCACTTACACCAAACTTACACTAAAATAACTCATTGCTTTTATCGAATTGGTGCATACATACAGCATACGTAGCCACGGTAACTCGGTATATAATATCGAGGGCTTACTTCAAGAATGCACTAAGTCAAAAAAATTCGATTTTGACTTAATTATACAGTTTTGTTCATAATTTTTTGCGCTACATTCTTCAAAAACACACTAAGTCGTACACTGACGAGATCCAAAGATAGCTATAGCATTAAGTCATAATATCACTACTTTGTACAAGCAAAAAGCACTAAATGACATGATTCGAATAGAATGGCACTAAGTTCTGATTATTGTTGAAATTATAGTCAACGTAAATACAATAAGTACAATTTAGTGCCTTACTGTAAATGTTTTTTTTTTTTTTTTTTTTTTTTTTTTTTTTTATACTAAGCGCGACATGTGGCGCCGAGTCACCCATAAGGTGTCTAGCGACGCCCATGGACATTCGGACGCAGGCGGGGGCTGCGAATGCCATGCCGGCCTGACAGGTGCCCATTCACGCCTCTCTTGAAGGACCCGAGACTATACTTGGGGGGAAATATGTGGGCAGGTAGAGCGTTCCAGAGTTTGCCGGTTCTGTGGAGAAAGGATCTGCAGAACCGATTTGTACGCATCCGCGGTAAATCCAGCGTATAGGGATGCAATCCCTGCCCAGTGCGCGTTGTACGGAGGTGGAAAGGGGACGCCGGAATCGCGTTAAACAGCTCCTCCGAGCACTCCCCGTGGAATAAGCGATAGAACACGCTTAGGGCGCCGACATCCCTACGAAGTTGCAGCGGTTCTAGATCGCGGGACACGTCGGGGTCATCCACAAGTCGCACGGCTCGACGCTGGATCGAGTCCAAAGGCGCAAGCTGGTATTTGGCTGAGCCATCCCACAGGTGCGAGCAGTACTCCAAGCAGGACCTAATCTGCGATTTATACAGAAGCAGCCTTTGGCCCGGCGTGAAGTACCGTCGAACCTTATTGAGTACGCCTAGCTTTTTTGAGGCCAGCTTGGCCTTGCCCTCGATATGGCGCCGGTAATTTAGGTCGTGCGACAGTTCGACTCCGAGGACCCCGAGGTGGTCGCTTAATTTAAGCGACGTGCCTTGGAAGGAAGGAGCTGGTGTGAACGCCGCCCTCTTCGCACTGAACGCGCAAACTTGTGTTTTTGAAGCGTTGAACTCGACCAAATTGCTACGGCCCCATTCGGAAATAGACCGAAGCGTTTGTTCGAGTTCAGATACAAGTCTTCGCCTCTTTTCATCCACAACTTCTCGTCTGGCTGAAGGGTGACTGGTATAGGATCCGTGTGCTGTACTGTCATCCGCATAACAATGTATGTTGCCGAGTGGCAGCATGTCATTGATATGCAGAAGAAACAGCGTGGGTGACAGCACAGATCCCTGCGGTACGCCGGCATTCACTGACATGGCGTCCGACGAGCAACCGTCCACTAGGACCTGAATGCTACGCCCATGTAGGAAGTCGGCGACCCAGTCGCAGAGGCCAGAAGGAAGTCCGTACGCCGGAAGCTTGCCCAGGAGCGATTTGTGCCAAACCCTATCGAATGCCTTGGCAATATCGAGGCCAATTGCCAAGGATTCACCATGTCCTTCAAGCGATTCCCCCCAAAGGTGAGTGACGTACGCTAGGAGATCACCAGCAGATCGGTTTGGCCGAAAGCCATATTGCCGATCGCTGATGAGGTTATTTGTCTCCAGGTACGCCATGAGCTGGGCGTTGATAATACGCTCCATCACCTTGCAGAGTAGGGAGGTAATCGCTATAGGTCGGTAGTTCGAAGGGTTTGAGCGGTCGCCCTTTTTGGGGACCGCTTGAACAAATGCAGATTTCCAGGCTGCCGGCACACGGGAAGCAGAGTAAGAGAGGCGGAAAAGGCGCGTTAGCACTGGAGCCAGCTCGGGAGCACACCGTTTCAGCACCAATGCAGGAATCCTATCCGGCCCACTCGCCTTCCTGGTGTCTAGGGAGAGAAGCTCCGCCCGCACAGTTCGTTGTCGGAACTGTACTTCCGGCATAGAGTTCTCACACCTAGTTATGGATGGAGGGATGGCACCCCCATCGTCCAGGTTGGAGTTCCCCGCAAAGAGAGACACCAATAAATCGGCTTTCTCCTTTGCGGAGTGGGCAAGTGAGCCCCCAGGACACTGCAGTGGTGGAAGTGAGGAGCGGCAAAAATTCGATTCGACAGATTTGGCGAGAGACCAAAACTCACGGCTCCCAGTTGGGTGCTGGTTCAGCCTATCACCAACTCTGCCGATATGCTCGAATTTGGCCCTGGCAATAGCCCTCTTGCAGGATCTGGAGAGGCGGTTGTATTCTTTCTTCAGTTCGGATACATTTGGATCGCGTCTGGCACGAGCGCACGACCATGCACGATAAGCTGCGCCATTAGCTGCGACAGCTTCAGCACAGTCGCGGCTGTACCAGGGCTGGCTTTTACCACCGAGGCGGACGAGGGCGCTGGGAATAAACATCTCCATACCCCCCAGAACCACCTCGGCTACGGCATTGGCGCATTCCGACGGATCATCCGAACTGAAGCATAGCTCTCTCCATGGGTAGGATGCGAGGTATTCTCGCATACCATCCCAATCTGCTGAGGCGTAGTGCCAAATTCGACGCATTCCTCCAGTACGGGACTGAGGAGGCGAAAATGGCACCGTGGACCCCACTAGACAGTGGTCAGAGGAGCCAAGAGGAGCGCTCACTGTGACTTTGTATCCAGCAGGGTTCGTCGTCAGCAGAAGATCCAGCAGAGAGGGTACATGACCGTCTATATCTGGCACTCTGGTAGGTTGATCTACCAGTTGAGACAGGTCATGCGTCAGGGCGAAGTCGTAGGCGGCTCTCCCCGCGAAGTCAGTTCTCCCGGAGCCCAGCCACACCTCGTGGTGGGCATTAAAATCTCCAAGCAGAACCATATCCGCGGAGGGAAACCGCTCTTGCACTTCATCTGCCGCTCTACTCAAGTGCTCGAATAATCGAGCTGTCCCGGCGTCGCCTGAGTGCGACCTGTAGATACAGGCGTACACACGCGATTCCGTCCCCAAATCCACATGAACCCACAGAATAGATAGTTCGGGATCCTCCAGGCAGCGCAGGCGACGACAGCAAATATCCGCCCTAGCGAACATGCAAACCCCGGCCCGAGGTCGGAAGGCTTCTTCCAGGGTGTAGCCGGGGTAATGCAAGTAAGTAGTGTCGGCAGGGCAGGATATTTGCGTTTCTGTCAGGAAGAGTAAAGCCGGCTTCGCCGTCTCCAGGTGATGGTGGACGGCATTCAAGTTGGAGTGCAACCCCCGCACGTTGGTCATGTCAACGCTAAAATAGGTGGGGGTGTGCACCGCTGTACAACGTTTTTTCACTTTCCTTTGCGCTGCCATAGTTTTTTAGAGGGGGAGAGGTAGGCTTGAAGGGCGGTCACGACAATTTACGGGTAAAGCGCAGCTCCTAGCTTCATCGCTATCTGCTCAGGTTCGTGGCGCACCGACACGGAAGACGGAAGGGCCCCCGGTCCCCCCCGGAAGTGGCCGCCGGGACCCCTACTCCGGTCACCATCCGGCACGACGGACCACTCCGGGATTATGCGCCGGTTGACCAGGGCAGCCTCTCGCGTTGGTTAGACGCGATTGGGCCCCTATACTACCCGGCGGGCGGCCAGCGGAATAACCGTTTAACCGGGTCTCCCTGGCAACCGTGTCGATGCATCACTCCCGAACAGCGAATCCGCTTTAGATCCGCTGGCCCGCTCCTTGTCGTGACCAGCCCCACCTGCTACTGGGTCCCCGGGAAGTACACCGGAACACAGCGAACTATTATGGCGGTGTAATTGTTTCCCGGGGTGTGGTGGCGGACCCAGGCGATCCGAAGATCTACCACACGCTGTTTGCTGTTCATTTTGCACCACCCAGGAGGCACGTGTGACTTGAGGACCTTAAGGTGTCACGGACGCGAACAACTTTACCCCCCCTTGAGGACCTTAAGGTGTCACGGTCATGTTTTTTATGTGAATCGCAAAAAGTTATTCTTCTGGAATGCGTTAAGTCTACTTAGTGTTATTTCAAAAATACAATTTCGATAATTCGTGGTAGAATACTATTCTGCAATAAAGCATTAAGTGACTTAATGCATTTCATGTTGCGGTTTTGGCTTACTGGGACTTAACGAAATCATTTTCAAAAAGACATTAAGTCACTTAGTGCATTTACGAAGATGCGATTTTTAGAAACGTCGTCAAAAACGTACTGCGAAAAGCACTAAGTCGGACTTAATGTATTCTTGGCGATATTACTTGAAGTGGTTGTTGTTAACAACTACACTGGCCGATGCATTAAATCGACATAAATTAGAATTGTGTACTTGCAATACTGAATCGTGGATGACACCTCAAGCATTCGCTGAGTGAATATGTTAGTGAGCTATTGTAATTTGAGGTTATCTAGTTAAAAAAGTATTTTTTTTAGGAAAATGAAGGAAGCGTTTTCACTCTGGTAATCGTGATTGATAGAAGAAGATCAACACAACTATTTTAGTAGCAACCATCATTGTAATTCACTGAAAAATTGTAATACTGCCCGTAAAACTGTCTTTTTAATCAACGATGCAATTAGAGAAGCTGCAGAGGCTTACCTCCAAGGATATTACGGATTGTATGCGCTAAACCCACGGCCACCACTGAAGCCATACTCTGTCTCAACACTGGACCTATTTGTCAAACAGGAGGCAGCGGCGTCCGCTTCAGACTCAAGGTACTAGAATTATGAAAAGGGGACGAACCGGTAAAGCACACAAGTGTCCTGCACACGGTGTGCAGTGAACTACCCTTATTAAGGACCAACCCCCGGCCCATCTAGTGAGACGGAACTAAGAATCTTCACAGACGGGTCACGGACAAGCAGTTGGACCGGTGCGGGCATTTTCTCATGGGAGCTGAACATTAACAGATCAGTACGACTTGGTGCACACTCAACAGTTTTCCAAATGGAAGTAATCGGGGTGCTACAAGCGGCAACCGCTGGGACTGAGATGGGCGTATGTAAAGCATACTGCACTACAACAAAACATGCTCGGCGAGTACAGAGAGTACAGAGATACTCTCAGACAGCGCAGCGACTCTTATGTCACTGAAGAGCAAGAGGTGTACCTCAGGCCTGCTACTTCAATGTCATGAGGCCCTGGAGAAGGTTTCAGGTAATAATAACAAGGTGATCCTCCAGCGGATAAAAGGCCACAACGATGACGACAGAAATGACAGTTCTGATGACGTCGCCCGAAGAGGCTCCAGAACTATACCCAAAGGAGCGGAACCCGTGATAATCACGACGCGTCGACATCACGGAAACACAGGGACAGATGGAAGGGCCTCGTAAAGTGCAGACAGTCGAGAGCTGCTCTTCCTAAACCAGACCGAAGGCTGGCTCTGAAGCTTATCAATCTGGCCCGGGCTAAGCTGAGAATAGCCGTTGGTCTTATGAGCGGCCACTGCTCACTAAATAAACATCTACACACCGTGGGTAATACGGATAGTCCACCGTGCAGGGGATGTTTGGCGACGAATGAAATGACCGAGCATATTTTGTTGGAGTGCAGTGTGTTTGACAACCAACGAAGGGACGTACTCCGTTCTCCATCTTCCGTTGCAGCGGTCTGCAGACGCCCCAGTCGAATTGTGGCTTTTTTCCATGAAACATTCCATGACATAGCCTGGCTGGGGTAGCTGGAGATCGCGGGGTTTTTCACAAGGTCCCCAACCAAGCGGGACTAGTTTGCAGGCCTAGAGCCAACCCCAAACCAAAGCACCAACAACAACTGTCTTTTTCATTAAATGACTATAAGACTTAACACAGTATTTTTATTTTACTGCAAAATTAATCATCAAACAAAATACACTAAGTCAGTACCTTCTCCTACACTTTTGAATAAAACGTGGTATTGTGTTAACATATAATTTTTTTCTTTAATAACATTTTTAACCTCGATAGATAATAAATCTCGGTACATAATACTGATATTGTAAATATAAGTACATTTTTTTATTTTTATTTTGTAAACTTTAAATCTTGATTATCTCAAAACTACTTTTTCTGACTTAATGCATTCTTGAAGTAAGCCCTCGATATAGTACTTACATCGTTTCGGCGACATTGACTCACCAAATATTACTAGTTCGGCGATCCATCGGATCGGACTTTGTGACTGGCCGTGGTCTCGTTGGGATTTCACCTTAGGTCCCTTCCCTGTGCCCTTACTAGGTGGAAGGATTTAATTCGTCCGGTATGGTAATGGTACCACTTCATTGAATTGAGGTCGGCCGAAACGGCTCTAAGAAAATTCAAAATAATTCGTGTTTTCCGTCCAGCAGAGTATCCGTCACGATCAAAAAGGGAACCACTGAAATGACACCAAACTCACCAATAGCCGAGATGGGCTGACGACGACGTCACGGATGTGAAAAAAAATTGTGTTCACAGTACCTATGCGCTAAGAAAACGTGCTGGTACGGGATTGCTATTGGTCTGATAGTAGTTTTAAGACTTTTAACTTATAATCATTGTTTTTACACAAGGTGTTTCGTTAGTCATGTCAATAACTTCGGGAGGGTTATATACGCACTCAAACAAACACTTTACGCAAAAAAAAAAAATTTTATAGGAGCATTTTTTCTCCTAACAAAAAAATAAAATCAAATAAGTAGCTGTAAAAACCAATCATAGTGACCTTGTGACTCACTTACAACAAACAGCTGTTCTGCGTTTGAACATAGTACGGTCAATGCATGTTACCTACTGTTACACACAGGTTAATGTTTAGTTAGCAAACGTGTATTGTTAAATTTCTCGAAAAGTAATGCTAAAACATATAATTTTTTTTTTGCGTAACCTGTTTATTTGAGTGTGTATGTAACCCTCCCGAAGTTATTGACATAACTAATCTAACGAAACATCTTATATAGGTATTTAAGGTGAGACTTGCCTACATGATGGGTCCAAAATTGATCTTTTGATTGTGGGACTGGGATGTCAGTCTAATTACGACGTCAAATTTTTAAAATTATTTTTCAATGTTGATAAAGTTTAAATTCACAATTCTGATTGATTGCAATTTTTACCCGACTACTGCGAAGCCAAAAGGAAGGGTTACATACTTACATAAGTTCATCCTAAATACAGCAACACACACTCAGTTAGGTAGGTATGTACCTACCTTTCCATTCATTCATTTGTATTTCTACTTAGTAACAACATTAGAGAACGTCTCCGATCGTAAACTCAGCGTCAGAGCGTTAGAGGATGTCAGTTTTCCAATAATCTTATTTTGGCGCGCATCGCATCAGAGGAGTCGATGACAGAAATATGAGTGGCCGCCATCTTGTCTTGCGGTCGCAGACGAACGAATGACGCGTCGCGGCGCGGTGGCGGCGTAGACTGCAGCGCCACCGCGGACGTTCACCTGCAAAGTTGCCGACGGATTTATGACCAACCATTTTGCTCCGATTAATTATTCCGTAAAAGTGGAAAGTTGTGCCTAACGTAACATTTTAAAAAGTCGGTCAAGTGTGGACGGTATGCACAATCCACGAATTACTGTAAAACTGTAGGTCCCTTCCTTTCTTACCTTAAACGGTGGTAGGGTTCAACCCGCCCGGGTTGGTACCACCGCACTGAATGTAACGTCGGTCGAAACGGCTATATAAATAGTTTGTGTTTTCCGTCCAGTTCAGTGTAGCCGGCACGATCGAAGGGAAGCACTGACATGGCACTTAGTTCACCCGGTGTTATAGGCTGACATCACGGATGTTGTAGGGGATGTAGACAACCGTGTCAGTTTCCATAAAAAAAAATACTGTGCACTACATCGTTTCTATTCTATGCTATACTTTTATATTCAAATTCACAGACATTCTTGATTTCTAACACCAATAAATACCTAGATTGGTACCATCTTATACCTAGAGAAAGAAGAAATTGCTGAAAGGGACATGATAAAACAAATGATGACGAACCACACATGCATACACCTACATGTATGTATGCCTCAATGAAATATTGTTTAATGAATGTTGTGTGTTCTTTATGGCGAAATAAATACCTATTTAAATCTGTTTCTATTTTCCTCCTTCCCTTTATGTAAATAAATACGAAATGCCCTAAGCAAAACGATAATCTTCTATCCAGGTCACAGTGAGGGCCCCAGCATGAAATGTCGCATAGTCTTCATGAAGAACCTAACTCTAGAAACCTAACTTCTAGAAACCTAAACGTAAATAGATCTATAAAAAAAAACAAAATAACTAGAATTTGGATATAAGTATAAATATTTTTTAAGTAGGTACTAGTTTAGTTAGTTAGTAGTCTAGTTTTTAACTAGTTACCAAAGAGATTGTATTACGTCGCTGCGCTCAGCGACGTAATACAAACTCTTTGCTAGTTACATACACCTTACCTAATGCATTTTTTAAACATGGTTATATTTACGTACCTATGAATAATGACCTAACAAATACAGTCCGTAAATTCCGACGAGTCGTTCCGCGTACAAAGTCTCCGCTCATTTCCTCCGTCAAAAACAGCTTTGGTGGTTTAAAAAAAAAATAACCAGGGTTAATATGCGATAGCATGTTAACCATAACCTAATGTTGAGGCGATTGTATTTCCGAAAATGTGACGGAGGGAATGAGCAAATCCCATAGAGAGACTTTGTACACGGAACGGCTCGTGTAAATTCCGCTGTTGTTTATCAAATAAACTATGGTCACCTTATCTACGTTTAAACAAAGTTATATATGTATAATCAAATCAGTCTAATAGACTACAGCTAACCAAACTATGACTCGCGGCTAGCTAACGGAAGTTATAGACGTGCGCGACTGCGCGCCAAAATTCTAGTAGCCGCCATTTTATTGCGGTGTATTTATGTTCAGTGACTTCTGCTGTTTGTTTATAAAAGTTTGAACTTAGAGACAGCAGTGGACCTAAATCACCCGACATTAATATTACAGTGACTTTCAGAACTTGTCAGATTCATAAACGAAGAAGAGCTACACAATAATGGAGAGCGACAGCGGTATTGCTGAGCAACAAGCAATTAATAACTCCATAGCTACGCTGAGAAGACTTGCTGAAAACGTTTTTGATATGAGAGGTTACGTACCTACCTACTACACATATATATTTTTTAATACTAGGAAACGTCGAAACGTCGATCGAAACGGCTATGTAAATAGTTCGTGTTTTCCGTCCAGTTTAGTGTAGCCGACATGAAATGAAGGGAAGCTCTGACATGGCACCTAGTTCACCCTGTGTTATGGGCTGACATCACGGATGTTGTAGGTGATGTAGCCAACCAAGTCAGGTTCCATAAAAAAAAAAAAAGGCACTTACGCATTTCTTTGTAGTCACTGAAGTCACCGAGTCATGCAGCAGGTGGGGTTTCGTGCTTACCTACTTCCTCTGGCGCCGAGCGACCCATAAGGCGACTAACGACGCCCATGGACATTCGGTCGTATGCGGGGGATGCGAATGCCATACCGGCCTGACACACGCGGCCGCCTATTCACGCGCCTCTTGATGGACCCGAGACTGTACATGGGGTAAAATATATGGGCAGGGAATGCGTTCCAGAGTGTACCGGCTCTGTACTTGCTGCTTGATATTATAGTAGTTAATTATCCTTGCCCTAATACATTGCTGAACGTGATAGTCGTTGTTGTGCTGTAGGTAATATACCGGGGCTCTTGCAGCACAACACCGAATACTCTGCTCACCCCGATTGTCGGGATATAGCGTGTGGTATGTATGTTATACACTAACTGAAATTTTCCCTCGGCAGTTACTACAGCCCTAATGCTAATAGACCTCACGTACAAGTTCGACTCGCAGACATGGAGCGACGTTGAAAACTTTTGTGGGGTCTCTACGCGAGGTCCTGGCGATGAAGAAGATGTGATTGATGCCGACGATCCTCCTAAACCCTCTACTGAAGCTCAGAAGAATGATAACGTTGTCAAAATGGCAAATATGAAGATTTTGTAGGTGTACATAAGTGAGACCAATTCAAAGAATAAATTGAACATAACTTGGAGTATACTTTTGTGTTAATGATTGTTCTATTCATTAAATGTCTTGTCCTTTGCTAATAAATGGTCTGCAGTTGAAAAAGACCATTATTCCAATTGTTGTACTGTACCTATTTATTTATCCCAGTGTTTATGGATGATGAAGGGTGGGAAACGCTTGGGTACCTACGTTGAAACCGTCGATGGATTAAGCGAGGCACGATTTAAATAAAGGCAAATGCATAACGGCCTATCTAACTGAAAAAAAATTAATGCTCGATTGTCATAGAGGTAATATAGAGATGAAAATCTTAACCCAGAAAATGGAGATCCTTTGTCAAATTTGGGTTTTTGCGATGAAAACGTACGTAGCAAAACAAAAAACATATTATGTAAAATTATCAATAGATTTAGCCTTAGATTAAACACGATAGTTCTCAATGCCTACTCTACAACGTTATTAATTTAAATAAACCAATTAAATTTAAATTTCGATTGTTATGGAACAAATTACGGTAACTGTACCTACGTATGTCTCCTTTGATATAATATACGTAACAAATAACAGGCTTCACATAAAAATAATAATACAATTAGGTATGTATAAGTTTTCTGCATTGCCTTCGGTCCTACTTCCACGATTAGGTATAGCCATTGATAGCCCATTGTTTGGCTCACTTCGATACAAAATTTGGTTTGGTCGCTATAAAGGAACTGCTTTTACCGGAACTTTTTCGGGGTTACGCTTTTTGACGCAGGAGAGGAACTATTGTGTACAAAGTCTCGCTTTTACTCGCTCTATAGGAACTACGCTTTTCAAGCGCAAAAGTACACTCTAAAACATAAATATTTTATGATGTGAAGTCACAAGTTAGGTATAAGTATTGCAGTTATTGTTTTATAAATTGTTGCAGTGCACCTCAGTTGTAGATTTAGGTAGTAGTTGCATAGTAAAATAAGTATGTTTATACTATGGTAGTTGTATGGCAAGGTAAGCTATCTATGTAAGTAATAAGCTGATGTAATCCAAAGAGCGACTTCGCTGGTAGTCCTTAGGTATTTTGTTAATGCCGTGTAACATTATCTTATAATATATTCTAAATATTGCTAGCAAGGATCGTTACGAATCGAAATCAGTGCGTGCAGTGAGTGAAGGTTTTGACAGTGATAAAAAAGGCCTGTTCCCCTCCCCATTGCCCCGGCCTTAGCCACAGAATAGAAAAGTTAGCTCCGCGGTCCGCCCCTTAAAATACCTAACCTACTGATCAGGTCCGTCTGTTTGCCACCCCGGCCAATAGTAATGCATTGTTTATTGTAAAAAAAAATGTACATTGTACAGTGAACGAAATTCTATCTACACTGTAACAATTGAAAAAGTACCAGGATTACAGCAACGACAAGGAGTTGTGTGCGCGGGAAAAATATTTTATGACATGTTATGTTGTTTACTGATACTCTTATCTTCTCATTTTACCCTGGTACTTCAGGATCCACCGGTGGTGTGCGGATTTTTCAAAATAAATTCACATTACATTTTCATCTACACACAGATACAGGAGTCCAGACCAGAAGCACACCGAAGTCGAAGATTTTAACACAGATTCATCGAGTCCACGAAAAGAAAAAGTCGTCGTTATGAACACACAGTAAAAGTTGCACTTTCTCGAAGACGTTCCAAAGCAGAATGATCTGAAATTCAAAGCTTCAGTCATGTCTCAGTAAAAACCAAAAATTTGTTGCAATAGTTAACCAGGTTCGCGGAAAATACGGACCACAACACCTGCACGCAGTAGTTATCTATAAATCGCACAAAAGAGCTTAATCCTTTTATGAACCTGTTTTTTTATGGATTAAGAAGGTATCATAGAAACGAAGTCATCCGTCGTACCTATTTGTTGGTATAATACCATTTTCATTTAGTACCCATACTACAGCCAATCCCATCAACGTTCATATACACTAACTGTACCTTTGGAAAAAGTTCCCCTCGTGCGTCTAAAAGCGGTACGCAGTTCCTGTATAGCGTCAAAATGCTTTTACCGGAACTTTTTGTTCCGGTAAAAGCAGTTCCTTTATAGCGACCAAACCCAAAATTTTCTTTGGTAAAAACCAAATTCTACACTGGCGCCTGACACCAAAACTTGGTGTCACAGAGTTTGCGTATCCGTGAAAGAAATTTCAATAATACAATGACAAAGTCTAGTTTTGTCTCGTTCTAACACAAACGATTTACATTTGTACAAATAATATAATCTAGGCCGGCGACAGAATGACTGCCAGTCTGACGGTGTAGTTTCAATATTATAGCTACAACGGCTGCGTATGTAGGCACGTCCTTATCACGAGATTTAACCTACACCGCGTACTACGCTACGCCGTGTTCTCCGCATCATTATTTATGTAGAAACTGAGCAGCGCCTGTAGTGATAGATTTGCGAAATTCGTTTCTTCATACAAATGAATCGCAGGAGAGCTTTGACGCAGCTGCTGTGGCAGGATACAAGCTGCACTACGGGAGTTTTCAACGAAACGTAACAAAAACGACATGCTCCGCCTCAACATTAGATTATTTATTGGTTATTTTTTTTTTAACCAATTTCTAACCAATCTCTGTTTGGGGAGAAAACTCGCATAGTGCCGTCCGTCACAGCTGCGTCAAAGCTCTCCTGCGATGAAGGACTCGTGAGAATACGGCGTAACGTAGTACGCGGTGTAGGTTAAATCTCGTGATAAGGGTACAGGTCCAGAGGCTTAAGTCCATGCACCACATCGTTGACAAAAAAAATCCATGATCAAGATCTTGGTGTTCTTACAAATAAAAACAACAAACATCGTATAACAAGCTGTACGGTCAGCCGATCCTAGCCTTACCGCATGGATAAAAAAATAAATCAAATGTCACATTCTCTTGATGTTTTAATCTCTTTGGCTCGTGCGATAAAAAACGTCACATCACAAGCTGGATAGAATACTATTCTTTGAGCTGGATCAACATTTATATCGGTAATCTGTGGAGCTGGATTTACTCACAAATCCAAGTGGTGGAATCTTCGTTCACGAATTGGGAGGTAGCATGCGGAGTGTTAGGTTTTCGTAGGACCGTGGAGTGGCTGTGGCGCGCTCTGGGCATGGCGGCGGCGCCCGGGGCTGCTGATTGGCGAGGCGCGACGGAGCGCGTGGCACGGACGGCGGCTCAGGAGCTCGCCGGAGCGTGCGTACACCATCTCGCACCTGACCCGAGCGGTTCGCTCACGCACAAGGAGTTCCTTGACCATTTTATCGTCTGTTTCACGGAGCGATTCGAGGCGGATTTCTGTCGCCTCAAACTGCAGCAGAAACTGCCGAACGGAACGCACACTTTGCATGACGAGAGTGACTATTCCGAAGACACAGATTCGCCGAAGACTCAGCATAAACCGTTCTTTCGTAGACTGTCTTTTAAGGGGCTGAGACGAGGGAAGGGTCTATTTCACAAGCAACACTCAGACGAAGTAGAACTGTCTGGGCCGCTGGCAAAACAAACGAAGACTAAACTCGCTAAGATAGTAGTTGAATGTCGCAAGGAAGGGCTGGTGAACTACCTCACACCGGAGAGCTTGGAGCAGCCTGGAGGTCCGCACAAGTGGGAGAAGTGTCGGCTTGCTCTGGTGAAGACGGTGGGAGGCTACATGCTGGAGTTCTACTCTCCACCGAAGGCCACCAAGCCTCGGAGCGGCGTGTTCTGTTTCCTCATCACGGAGGCGCGCGAGACGACCGCACTAGAAATGCCGGATCATGAAAACACATTTGTGTTAAAGGTAGGCATTTTATTAACCACCCTAGTGTTGGCGCACATGTGAGCTAAAATGCTCTGAGCATTGAACAACTCCCTTCTTATATTACTGTACCGTGTGGGGCCAGTACTTTAAAAGAATAGCCCCACTGCCATCTCTCCGCGTGTATGTCGTAAAAGGCGACTAAGGGATATGACTCCCTTATATTACTAGGTGGTAGGGTTTAACCCGCCCGGGTTGGTACCACCGCACTGAATGAAAGGTCGGTCGAAACGGCTATGTAAATAGTTTGTGTTTTCCGTTCAGTTCAGTGTAGCCGGCACAACCTAAGGGAGGCACTGACGTGGCACCAAGTTCACCCGGTGTTATGCGCTGACATCACGGATATTGTAGGTGATATAGCCCACCGTGTCAGTTTACATAAAAATAAAATGTAATCTTTTCCAGGCCGATCATAATAATTGTCGTTTCCAGCCCGACAGCAACACTAACTCTGTCATTTCAAGCGGTGGGTGGCCGAGTGGTTTGGGCGTCGGCTTCTCATGCGAGAGGTCCGATTTTCGAATCCGGCCGGAGTGTACCAATGACTTTTTTCTGAAGGAAACGTTTACCTACGTGCATACCCTACACCTGCTGCTTCACCGTTCGGAACCGGTGTAAAACTGTAGGTCCCTTCCCTTGCCCCTTACTAGGTGGTAGGCTCAAATTGTAGCCGACTGGGTTGCTACCACTGTCCTAGATGTAAGATGCTCGCATGGCAGCCTCGTTTGTGTTCTCCAGTATAGCCAGCAATCTAGGGAAGTCTCCGGTATGACACCTACCTTCTCGAAGGTAGTATTGCCTGGTCGGAACATGTGCTTTGGCTCCTCCGACTCAGCCACCCGTAACGACTACATAAAAAAAAGTATACACCAGCAGCTGATGTGTGTTTTTCACTTAGTTGCCTTAAATGTTGCTATAATTTTTTTTTATACCAGATTATTATTATTGTGTAGATACACTAGCAGCTTAAAGCTGATGCGTGTAGCTCGAAGTTGGTAAATTGATGGTGCATTTGTTAAATTTTTTTGTTTTGTTTTTTTGTTTGTTTTTTTATTTTTTTTTATTTCGTCCTTCTAACGTTCGTGGTTTTTTTATATAGATGTCAAGTCTGTTTTTGAAGCTGTTCACTGAAGTAGCACTAATCACTTCCTCTGGGAGTCTGTTCCACGAGTCA
The DNA here is from genome assembly GCA_946902875.1 of Nematopogon swammerdamellus. NCBI lineage: Eukaryota > Metazoa > Arthropoda > Insecta > Lepidoptera > Adelidae > Nematopogon > Nematopogon swammerdamellus. Next base: position 14,129,418 of record OX336356.1, read on the forward strand.
ACTACCCGGTTGGCAATAATGTTACATAAAAAAATTACATAAAAAAAATATTTGCAGGCCGACAACAACATGGAGTACGTAATAGAGGCGGCGGACGTGGACGACATGAAGTCTTGGCTCGCCACCATCAAGTACTGTATGCGCTCGCCGCCGACGTCGCAGCCGCCGCCCGAGTCCCTGCCGCCGGCGAGCTCGGAGCCCCCGGGGCCTCCGCCGCCGGACCTGCCCCCGCGGAGGGACCTGCCCGCCAGCTCCAGCACCTTCGAGCTGTGCACCGACGGACAGGAGGAGGGCGAACTCAGTGAGTGTAGTCTTCTGTCTGCCGTGTTGTTGTTGTTGGATACACTGTGTCATTCATTAATAATAGATAGAAGTGATTGTTTATTGTATAATTTCATCTATAGGTAGGTAACCTACGCTAGGATATGTCGAAAATTCCGCCAGTTCTAAATTCAATGCAAAGAAAAAGAAGAAGATTTGTTTGTACACCAAACAATAATATAATGATACAATGAAGAAAACATTATATTATCATTCAAGGAGGCAATCCGCCGACGCACCAAAGTAGTCGATATTGCATACCGGGTGGCTAAGCTCAAGTGGCAGTGGGCTGGGCACGTCAGCCGAAGAGACGACGACCGTTGGAGTAACATGGTCCTACACTGGCGGCCGTGGACAGGAAAACGGAGTGTGGGAAGACCACCCGCCAGGTGGGACGACGACGTCAAGTACGTCGGCGGAAAGCAGTGGTTCCGTACCGCTGAAGGCCGGGAGGACTGGACGAAAATTGGAAACCAAGGTTTCCGCACCACAAAAAAAAAACATTGAAAAAAAAACATGTTTCTTCTACGGGAACCCCCCTTCATTTTTTACTTTTTCTATTTTTCATTGTTGTTGTATCCGCCATAATAACACATATCCTGTGAAAATTTCAACGTGCTACCTATTACGGTTCAAGAGATACAGCCCTCGGACAGACAGACGGACGGACAGACAGACAGACGGCGTGGGCTTAGTAATAGGCTTCCGTACGGGATACGGAAACCTAAAACTAACAACAATAATTGCTCTATAGGTTCGATAGTGGAAGAGCCCCCCGGAACGACGGTGGCGGCGGCAGCGTGCGACACTCCGACGACGAGCAGCGGTACGCGCGGCGCTTCTCTGCTCGAGTGGCCGTGGTTCCACGGCACGCTGGCGCGGTCGGCGGCCGCCGCGTGCGTGCTGAGCGGCGGCCCCGCCGCGCACGGGTGCTACCTCGTGAGGCAGAGCGAAACGCGACGCGGCGAATACGTGCTTACGTTTAACTTCCAGGTGTGTAACCTTTTTACAATGAATATTGAGTATTAAAATTTAGAATAAGATAAAAAACTTCTTACATTACTAGGTGGTAGGGTTTATCCCGGCCGGGTTGATACCACCACACTTGAGCGAAACGTCGGTCGAAACGGCTATGTAAATAGTTCGTGTTGTCCGTCCAGTTCAGTGTAGCCGACATGAAATGAAGGGAATTTTTTCATGTTAATAAAGTGTTTGTCCAAATGGTTTTAAAACTGTTCACTGAGATAGCACTTATCACTTCTTGGGGCAATTTTTTCCAGGAGTCCACTACTCTGATTAGAAAGAAGTACTTCCTGGGGTTTAAATTGAAACTAGGTAGTTGAGTTTTAGCGAATGACCAGGATGCATTATAATAAATTATAACAACACCTCATTTCCATATTTGTTGTTTCCAGGGTCGAGCGAAGCATCTACGTATGACACTGAATGAGAACGGCCAGTGTCGCGTGCAGCACCTCTGGTTTCCCAACGTTCACGACATGTTGGAGCACTTCCGTGCGCACGCCATCCCATTAGAGTCGGGCGGAACGGCCGACGTCACTCTCACGGAATATGTCGTGAGTCAGGAAACGCAGCGCAACCACGTGAGGACTCTATCCTAGCTTGCAGTGCGTAGTGTCACTGTGTTGTCGTAGAGTAGTGTTCCGCACTTCCTAATGATGATAACGGCCAGTGTTCAGTGCGTAAAATCTTTGGGCTACTCAGGGTTCGCACAAGAATTTATTTGACCAGTGAGTCATATATTTATTTAACTTTCACATTTCGTCAAGTTTTAGTATTTATAGATAAATTCGATAACTCATTTCCGTGCGCACGCCGTTCCTTTGGAGTCGGACAGCACGAAAGATGTCACTCTCACAAAAGCCTAGTGAGTCAGGAGACGCAGCACAACCACATCAAGACTCTATTCCAGCTTGCAGTGCGCAGTGTCACTGTGTTACTTGTCGTAGTGGAGTGTTCTACACTTTCTTAACTATGATGATAACGGCTAGTTTTCCGTGCGAAAAGCCTTCGGGTCACTCAGGGTTCTTCCACGAATTTATTTGACCAGTGAGTCACATATTTATTTCACTTTTACATTTCGTCCAGTTTTAATATTAATAGATAATTCGATGACTCATTTCCGTGTGCATGCCGTTCCGTTCAAGTCGGACAGCACGACAGATGTCACTCTCACGGAACACGTAGTGAGTCAGGGGTGCGTTTTGTAGCCAAACTCAAAGTTTGGAACGAGTCTAATGCTTGGTTAGTTAGTCATTCTGCACTTCTTGCAGAATGCATGAATTGAGGGCACACTATTAGGTAAAGTCACAGCATGTGAAAATATCGCAGCAACTGTGGAGTCCAACAACACATTCATTGGCTGATGATAACTAGATGCTAACTGTACGGCAACTGTAACGTCACGGCAACGGCGCGAAGGCAATGAGATAAACATACATACATATATACCACACACGCTGTATCCCGCAATCAGGGTAAGCAGAGTAATCGGTGTTGTGCTGCAAGAACTCTGGAAAATTGCAACACAACATCGACCACCATGTTTAGCAAAGTATTCGGCCAAGATAACTATCAAGCAGCAAGTAAGGCACAAAGACCCACCTGCTGCACGACCCGGTGGGTGGTGGATGGACCGTGCCAAGGTGAGAGGTGGCAAGCCTGTCGCCCTTTAGCATGGCATCTTGTCCTTATCCCTTAGTCGCCTTTTACGACATGCACGGGGAGAGACGCAGTGGGGCTATTCTTTTTAAGTACCGGCCTCACACAGTACATGTGAGGTAAACATGTATGAAATTATCATATTATCATTACCGTCGATGTCGAGCGCGAAAGCTGTTCATTAATGTTTTCATACTTTTTTCTGTGGACACAAAAAGAATGAAAATATTGCTGCTGTGACATTACCGTCGCCGTACCGTTATCGTCTAGCGCGCAAGCATCCAATAAAATATAATAATAGTAGGAGTAACTTCATCTTATGTAATATCTAAGATAGTAGACATCAAGCCACAGGTTTTAGGTTCAAACTTAGGCTGAAACTGTCTGTAATGTCAAGTGCTTTTCAATTTGTTCGGACACTCTAGGACTAACACACCTTGGACTGGACCGTAATTAATAATTGAAATTAATAGAATCTCACAAGTAAAACTGGAACTATGGATGGCATGGTTTAGAAAACATTATTATTTTGAGTTACATTACGAAGACCCTTCACTCAGACCATCAATCACAATCTACCAAATTATTTTAAGGTTTTGAGGTTATGTATTTATTTATAGTCGTTGTGCCGTACAAATTTATGATAAAATGTGTGGACACTTTCGAAATTTAGGTTTGTAAAGATTGAGAAAAAAAAAAGAACGGTTTTAGTTTGTTTAAAATCAGTGTGAATGACACCTATCTATAGGTACCTAGGTATGCTGCATAGAACTGTCAGAATGATATCCCTCTCTTTATATTAAAGTTTTTAATTGATGCCATGTTACAGTAGACAGACAGACGTAGACAGTTTCTAAGTAAGTTGTCATGTGTAAAGGAGCTATGAACTCTAACTACAATAGGACGGACAGCAGCGGGCGGCATCGCAAAGTAAAAAATCGCACGCGTCGCCCCCATACACTTTATATATGAAGAATTGCATTTACCTAGTTGGGCCGCAGTAGGACAGAGCACATCGCATTGGCGGATCGGTCGGCAGGTGATTTTTTCCGCATTCTGTGCGGCCCGCTCCACCCCAGCTGCGGCAGTGTGAGATAAAAGATGGATTTACTCGTCTAACGAATAGACAAACGTCAGAACGAGGGAAACAAATAATGTAAAGGAAACAAAATATGTCGAAACGATGCGATCCGCTCCGTCAGCATTGCAGCGGTACGCATTTTTGTGTTGCGTAATGGCCCACTGCGACCCGCACTCGCAGCTTAGTTTTAAACGAAGTAGTGTTTCCGTGATTTTTGCATTTTTGTGTGTTGTGTTGCTTTTCATGTAGCATTTTTATTTAGCATTTTGGCCTACCTACTTATTTATCACGGCATATGGCGGATATTTATCAATATCTAGGCATTGTCTGGCTTTATGGCCATGTTTTAGTCTAGCGCTACACAGTTTATGTGTGCACTGCTGGAGATACGCCTTCCCAATTTTTCTCGAGTCCCCCGGCCTTCGTCGTCCCACCTGGCGGATAGGACGCCAGCGCCACACTGGGCTTATTTTGAGCCGCGTAAACTTGCATCGTATAACTCATTTCCGTGCGCACGCCGTTCTGTTCAAGTCGGACAGCACGACAGATGTCACTCTCACGGAACGCGTAGTGAGTTGGGGGTGCGTTTTGTAGCCACGCACCACGCCACCAGAGTCTAATGCTTGGTTAGTTAGTCATTTCTACACTTCTTACAGAATGCATGAATTGAGGACACACTATTAGGTAAAGTCACAATGTGTGAACATGTTTCATCAAACCTTTTTTAAAATGTTTAAAAAGTTGTTAGTAATACCAAGTTTTCGGCATGCAATTTTAACAAAATCAGATATTTGGTTGTCAAGTCACAAAACATCTAAATAGGTCGACGTCTATCGTTATATTTTTTTTTTTACATTTTAAGATTCAAGACGATGTATATATTCGCAAAGCATATTTTTTGTAGTAAAATTATTTTATAGTTCCATATTTTGTGTGAATTTTATTGTAAATATCTTACTTTGTTGTAAGTTTTAGAAGGTAAACTTTGTAAATTTGATTTTTTTTTGTCATCACAAAAATGTGTATGCAAAAATAAATTGTTTTCATAAAATCAATCAGGTGTGTACAAACAATTTTGAGAAAGATCTGATTTTATTCTATTAATTTTCTCAATGAAATTTTGCATTGCACATGCAAAGAAGCAGAACGAAAAATTAAGTAATATTTTTATATATTTTAAATGAATTTGTCTTTGTTCAGTGATAGATAATTTATGCGCACAATATAGCATATTATTATCATACATCGGAATCCGCGGGGCACGAATGATTCAAGGTTGTTTAGTGATGGGACAATGTATCCACAAATATCGAAAATCGATCGTTATTTTAGAATAATATGAAATAATGTCGATTATTAAAACTAAGAGTATTTCTATAGAAAATAAGATATAATAAACAAATGTTGTATTTACTTTGTAGGTACAATACAAATCTGTTCAAACCACAATATTAGTTTTATTAGTATGGAATAGAAAGAATTTGATTTTTTTTACCAACTTACACGTGTTACATCATAATGATATTGAAGACTTTTTTGTTACTGTTATGAAACTGAATCGATTAGGCTATAAAAATCAACTACCTATTTTTTTATTTAAACACATAAAAAAATATTTTACATAAAAAAAAGGCCAAGGTCCAAAAAAATAGGTCTTACAAAATTAGTTCATAGTAAGCTAAGGGGACCCCCTCTGTATCGGAAATAGGTCACTTTTGAAGAACAAAGAATTTTTTTTTTCACAAAATTTTTTTTTTTAATGTTAAATGTAAAAAAATAATTTTCTTAATCGTTTCGGTTTCGTGCTAGGAACAAAAAAGTCTTCCAACACGTATATCTCTTTCTTTCAGAAATTGTGAAAAACCACAATTTTAGTTTTATTAGTATGGAATAGAAAGAATTTAATTTTTTTTACCAACTTACACGTGTTACATCATAATGGTCATGCAGACTTTTTTGTTACTGATATGAAACTGAATCGATTAGGTTATAAAAATCAACCACCTATTTTTTTATTTAAATACCTACATAAAAAATTTTTTTACTTGAAAAAAGCCCAAGGTCCAAAAATTTTTATATAGGTTTTACTCCATATATGATACAGAACCCCCCCTTAGCGTACTATGAACTAATTTTGAAAGACCTTATACAAATATGTATTATATTTACTTAATCGTTAACATAAAGTATACATGTTTATATAAGTACTGTATGTAAGTATATAAGTATTCAGGTCTGAAATATGACATGAATAAAATACAATAAACAAATAAATATGAGTATCGATAACAGTGTCGATTGTTTATTGATCGCCGTAGTCAATCCCTAACAAGGTCGTATTCGTGCCCCGCGGATTCCGATGTATGATTATTATATTAGGAAGGTAGGGTTATGTATACAATATCTGCACAGATAACAATATTACAAGTTAACATAAGAGAAGTTTAGGGCTCGTACTACCTCGTAGTAGGGACCCATACTACCTGACCGATTTTACGAACTTTTTGACCCCCCCCCCCTCCCCCCTTGTGACCTACAGTGGTTTGTGCTCCCCCCTTCCCCCCTATTTAAGTAGTATTTTAAATACTAAAAGAAATGGACATTTTTGGCCTATTTAATCAATATATGAGATATTAGTGTGGTATAAACGGTACAGGGAACTAAATCGGCAGGAAATGAAAACTATGCTCTCAGGTGTACCTATGTAGGTATTCATGGTTTTATTTATTTATTTAATAAATAAAACCAAACCAAATACTCTTTCCAACAACTTTGGACAAGATATGCCCCTATTGGACTTTAAAATTACTTTTTTTTATAAACAATTAAATATATTACTTAAAATGTAACTGTAACTACGTGACTTGGCACTAAACCTCAACTTGTGACTGACCGTGGTGTTTTGCGAACCCTCTACCCCCCGAAATCAGTCACGTAGTATGGGTACGAGCCCTTATGATTATGATTTAGGAGAGTTAGGGGCTCAGGGGCCCTAACTCTGACAGAGATAGGGCCCCTGAGACCTGTCGTCACTGCAACCTAGGAAGATCTATTGTGATCTCTCAAAAATTTAGAGCTCACCCCCAAGTCCGATTTCCGCTATGAATCGAGTTATATTCTCTGGGCTGAGTGCCTGTATTTGGCATGGGTTAAAAATATAACCCCCAAGAATACGGCTTCTACTGTGAATGATCTGTTCACATTCACAAAGAAGAAGAAAAGGTTAGGCGAGAGATTTGAATTTGACGACATTGAGGTATGTTCCAGTGACTATTGAAAAGTTAATAGAATTTGTCAGAATTGTCCTTTTGAATGATGAAGCATCTTGCTTTTTCGAACACAACATTGGATCTTAAAAGCGGTGTAAACAAGCCATTGTCAAGATGGCATGGCATTAACCATTCCCGTAAACCACGGAATATGTATAGGCACTGTTAAACCCGCTAAGGCCCAGCGAGGCATAGCAGGATTCTTCTCTGATTTCGTTAATCATAAGATTATCTCTATGTATAATTTATTCGTTTGTATCCGTGAGACAACCAGAGATAATTCTACTACGCGCAGTTGGGCCCAACAGGTGCAAAGGTGTAACAGAAAAACGCCTTATCTGTATTCTAAATTCGAATTTTCTGCTATTAGCAGTTCACAGATCAAGGCCCCGTGACAGCAAGACGAACCCTAAAGATAAGCGCCCACATGGCCGCATCGTACGCGTGAACAGATTTATAAAAGTACTGCGCTCAGTGGGTCTGCAGCTATCGGAATGCGGACGCTGGTCGCCGCGACATTTTATTACATTTTCATGCCGATACTCTCCTACTGCAAACCATACAAATAATCCTAAAATCTGTTCGAAGCAAACCGTACAATGCCGACGTGTGTACACTTGTCTTTAAAAAGTATAGGTCGCTGGAGCGCACCTATTTATGAATAGAAAAAAAAAGGAACGGTGTAAGAAAGAAGAACACTCACGGAGACTGACAAACTATAGTTTAAATGTTTGAAACGATGCCCTACTAATTCAATTATTTACCTAATTTACTTAGATATAGGTATATTATGTTAGGTTTATTTATTTGTTTACAACTACAAAATACTTGTATTGATTTATGCTCTAATTTAAAATGATTTTATATGAAACATCTCTAGCTGTGATCAATAATTATGATTTTTATAATGTTAAATTAACAATCCGCCGTTAAATACAGTCAAGAACCCAAAATTACCATCAAGGTACAGTTCCCTGCAGCAATTAGTGCGTGTCGAGCTTTAGAAAGAGAGAATCGAGTTGTAGAGCGCGTCGGCCCTGTCGCAGAGATGTGCGAGTTTGTGCGACAGTGACGACGCTCTACGAACGGATTGTCTCTATCTAAGGGCAATATCTCACTAGGATGCCAGCTGAGCAACCAGTTGCGTAACTGGATGCGCTACCTGGTGTCTGCGGGACACCAGAGTTGAGCAACCAAGCGAACAACCAGCGTACGACAGACAACAGACAGACCGCACTTAGAAAATGGACGTCGAACAGGTAGCACTGATATTGGTATGTGCGGCGTAAAAGAATGCTGAAGAAAAAGACAACATGGTGGGTTCGCGGACTCGGACGTCCTGTCGGTAGCGCAACTGATGGCCGAGTGAGACATGCGTGAGTCACGTGCCATAAAATGCTATACATTTAACTGGTTACCAAAACTGGTAACCAACGCGCAACCAGCCGGGTTGCGCCGCCAGACATTGTCGCCTGTGTTCCCGGCTGGTTGCGCGACCAAATTGATGCGGCAACCAAGCCGACACCAGGTCAGGTACCCTTCTACTACATACATTAGTTCTGGTTGCGCAACCGTGGCGTCCTAGTGAGATATTGCCTTAAAGCTCGACCGACACGCATCATTTGCTGCCAGGAACTATACATATTTTGTCAACGGATGTTATCCATTTGGCTTAACTCCATTCCAGCCACAGCACAATGACAAAAAAGTCGCAGTTTGTGGAGAGTAACAAATTAGTATGGAAACGCATTATACAATGTGCGACACACCGGCCGCAGCGCAACCACGACGTTGTAATCGTGGTGCGGTGCGCGTGAGTTAAGCCTTTGCGGTGCCGAGAGGATTAGCTAAAGATGTTTCATATTATAGAAATATATAAGTTGCCATTTAATGTATTTTATTGTGAATTCTGCATGTGGGCATGCCCGTGTTGATATGTTGTGTTGATGTATTTTAAGATTGTGTTTTGACTGCAGAACATAATAAAAAGGCAGTAGTAGCGCGTTGGCTTATTATTAGTATGAGTACCACTGTAACCAAATTTCCGTACAATATTTGATTTTTGATACCGTCAAGTTAGAATTTACCACCTTTAAAGAAACAGTTTTTCTTGCTTGCTTGATGTTTTCCACGATAGTAGTGACAGGCGACCGATATGGGCGGAAAGCAAGTGTGCGGTGCTACGCTCACTCGTGGTACGCACAATGCGTCATCGCGCTGTCTCTACAATTTTTTTATGTTCTCTGGTTTTGACTATTTTCAAATGTTGTACAAAACTTAGTGTGCGTTTCAGCTTTAATTGTATGTTGTAACTCTCTTGTTTATTGATATTAAAACCCTTTTCTAGATGTCGGTGTTTTGTTTTTTTTTTTCAGTTTGCTTTTGATGTGTGTATGCTTTTTGGTTTGCGCGTTTTTGTTGGTAAGTGTTGCTTTCTTTTCAGTTTGGACTTATGTCTAGCAATCTGTTAGTGATTTGTGAAGTAAAAATTTACGTAATAACCGTGCACGATTTTAATACACTTCCATTTAACATTATGAGGTGGTAGGGTTTCTAACTCGTTCGGATTGATACCACCGCACTGAATGAAGGTCGGTCTAAATGGCTGTGAAAATAGTTTGTGTTTTCCATCCGGTGTAGCCGACACGACAAAAGGGAAGCACTGACATGGCACCTAGTTCACCAGGGGTTTTATGGGCTGACATCAACGATGTAGTAGGTGATGTGGCCAACATGTCAGGTTCTATAAAAATAGCTTTAGATATCAAGAGTTTCTTAAGAACTAAATGAATTAGTATTCAATGATAACTGCACGAGATTATCTAACTAAGATTAGCTAACAAGATTAGTTTTGAATTTAGAATGCAGAGCTGTCATTCAGCAGTTAAGAGTTAACAAGATTAGTTTTGAATTTAGAATGCAGAGTAGTCATTCAACAGTTCACTTATTTGGTTCACAAGAATCATGATGATAATAGTTAACTCTCTGTTAATTTAGTTATTCAGTTTTGTAATTGTTACTATGCCAATAAGATGTGCATATTCTGTCATTTCAGCAAGGTGTCACTCATGGCAGTGATGTGAGGATGCGGCGAGCAGAGCTGGAAGCTATAATGGCGGCGAGTGGAAACGGACAGGGCGATTCCGGTGCTCGCGCAGTCGACAACCAATACAGCTTTGTTTAATAACATCTGCAATGAAGAAATCTGATCGAAGTCTCATTCAATGTCGTTGCTTGTAGCTTTGTAGCTACATGCTTATATGCATAATTACCTATTGAAAAGAATGTTGCCATGTCACTTAAGCGAAGTGAATAAAATACAACTTTTGTGACATGCCCGAGTCACACTTTCAGTGTCACTATTTGCAGATGACAGTATTTGTGTCTGGCGAGGTTCCAAATGTTCACCTGAGTGGAAGAAAGTTGTCGGAATGGTCGAAAATTCTAGCTGCCATGCTTATACAATACGAATTAAGCTATGAAGCAGTTAAATCTATGCTTAACCGTTCAACATTTATTTTTACAGGATTAGGAATTGCTAAGTGTTCCCGCTAGATGGCAGTAAAATCGCTCTGCATAAATGACAAGCATTATGCTAATATATTTATTTACAAGATAAACATAATATTAATTTATTGGTAATAAATATCACAAAGTGTTTTCCTTCAATGCTACATGTTTCTTGTCACATTCAGAATGTTTTATGTGACATTTTCGTGTTGACAGGCTCAAGATTGGTCAAACACGACACCCAAAATCCATTTATTATGTAAACTGTTCATCCAAATACTTCTAAAACGCTATAATATAGTTACTGATGTGAATCTCCACCAGTGCATAGTAAAGAATAATTTCATACAAGATCACAATATAACACGATAGTAGAAGCAGATTTGGTGGTAGCTGTCATTTAATTTTGCTACCCCTGTCCGAGCTAGCTCGTTACAATACCACGCTGTCTGATTAAACTCTTGACGCCAATGTCTGAGTGCGTTCAGATTTCCGGTTGCCTTGATATGAGTAGCGTGCATAGTGCATACCGTGACGAGAACTCTGTTAACTTGTCTCAAATTATGCTGTACCTATTTGACATGTCAAAACCACTTGAGTGTCGTGTAATTTGGTGTCGGATATTTTCGTGTATAATCAGATTGAAAATCTGAACTTTCATATCTAATATTGAGTGTTAAATGTTTGATGTCAACAACTATAGTTGCATATTATGACGAAATACAATGGTTGGTAGGTTTTTACACCAAATGGTATGCGTTTGTAAATTAGGTAGTAATTCGGATTGATTCCCAACATGACCATCCAAATCAAATCCAAAGCGAAGTTTTCAGCACGACAGCTTCTTTGATAGCAGGAGTTGATAGGTATTGGTTGGTTGGAGCATGTATTCTGGCTGGCTTGAAAACGATAATGAACAACCACTGATCACTAAGCCTAGGTAGGGACCACACTTCGCCTCTCGTCTAAAAAAACCTTATGGAACCACCACACGACGTCGCGAAGTCTGCTCGGGTCGCCTTCACTCGGGTTGCTCCCTCCCCGACTGTCCCCGCTGCATTCTGCACACCACCGATTTTTGGCTCAGTTGATTTCAATGTTGCAAAGACGGTTTGTTGCGTCTCGAGACTCAGTGGTCAGTGAGGAAAAGAAGGGGCGTTCTCAACAGATACATCTATAGTTTAACACGTCCGGCCGTGGTACCTTATTTGTCTTACGAGTATTATCAGCCTCGGTAGCTCATTGGTGTGAACGGTCGACTGTTGTTCGTGATCATAAGCACACCTGGGCGCGGTCAGAACTTGAATGGGTGACGCTGGAGGCTGACCGGCTGACCAGATTCCACATAAAACTGTAGGTAACATTCGAAATGAATGTTGCAAGGTATGACCAAATTCGTTCATACAACATTTGGAAACATCCACAGGCGTTGCGTCATAATTATTACGTATTATTGCAACAGTACATTTCTTGAATATATCTTCTTCAGCAGTGACAATACCCAAATGAATGGCGTGACATTAGGAACGGGCGCTTTGTAATTGTAAAGAAATGCATCATCGAGCGGCGTTGTGTCGTCTTAGAAGGTGTCGAACTGAGCTTGCGATGGCTTCACTGAACATATCCGGGCCCATTGGCAGTAGAGAAGGGTCTCAATCAAAGCCGGGTCTAGGAAGCGGCCACTCTGTGTAGTTCTCCAGCATACGTTACGTTTCGGCTCGCTTCAAGCCCTCGTCAGCTAGTCTGCGTTGACTAGGACGCGGGGAAACCACCAGTCCCGCTCTCGACCTCCCTCTCTCTACCTATCCATATTCTGTAGGATGCCTCTGGTGACGTATATTCTGGCGAACGTCGACGGACGTACAGCGGCCGAACGTGTCAATAGGGGTTATAGCTAAATAACTTTTTGTTGAGTAGTGAAAAATAAAAAAATTAGGATAATGCTAGATAATCTCTGTTTACATTCGACAATGTTAGAAATATTTATTTATTTGCGCGTTGCGTTTTTGAGTTTTTAAGCTGGTTTGTGCAATGTGTGTAAATATTAAGATAAACATGTGTGGTGAATGTGGGGATCGTAGCTTTTCTACGATAAAACATCACAAATAGCTACAAGGATAAACAAAGATGAACACCAAAAATGAATCGGCTAATTTGGGTTCGGTTTTCTGCACGTCAGAGAATATCATCAGTTTAAAATTATAATTGATATATGTCCAGTCCATGGACACCTTACGACTAGTTGGGCGCCACATGTCGCGCTTACAATAAAAAAGGTGGATTTAAAATTTCCAGCTCAAGAGATATCCTTGGACAGGTCAGGTTATGCAAGAACTTGGTAGATTTGAGAAGACTGACCAATAAAAACATTATTTTGGGCAATCATATTGTAAAAAGAATTTTTTTATGGATTTTGTTAAGGACATGAATATTCAATAGAAAGTAAGAATTACTGCTTTAACACAAATTATATTATACTGCCTTTTTTAATTTAATTTAAACGTGGTTTTCATTTTTGGCAATTAACATTTCACATAAAGAATCAAGAGAGTCATAGAGACAAAACATTCAAGATGGAATGTCGAGTTTGAAATGTATAAAACGGTAGTTAAAATGTGCATTCTGCATATTCAGGAAATTGAATGGTGCAAGTGTAGTGTAATATTTAAGGAATTAGTGTAAATTGTAATTGATGAATTTGTATGCCAAAGGCTCTGGGTTTTTAATTTCCGTTAAGATTTACCTAACAACGATTTTTTATCACAAGGGCATAGTGTTTATCTCGGATTCCATATTAACGAAATCAAAGGATTGCTTCAAACCTGTGTGGCACAGTATAAACATTTTTCCAGCCACTGACAGGCTGAAAAACCTAACCACTGCTGAGTTTGGACCTGTTAACGACTCATGAATATTATTAAATAGCAAATTTAGTCTATCTGTCTTCGTTCCTGACACAGTCCGTTAGTAAATGAAATTGATCCTCTAGCTTATTGTCACAAGCAGTACATTTGGGAGAATTTATTTTCTTAATTAAATATCCCATTACCATGTAGTGGACTGTGTCCGGACCGTAGTCTACTGGAGTTATGGTGCACGATTGGTAGACTACGAGGTGGTGCCTTCCTCCGCTACTCTCGCACTGGCGACACTTGCTTTACTTGAAATGAGCTAGCAACAACTCATCTCCTCCGTGTTTGAAGCTTATGAAAGTGTAAGGAAGGACCAACAGGCGACTGCAGTGCGACGTTGACATCACGGTGCGATGCGATATCGTGCCTCGATACCACATCGCGTCGTTTACTACAAAATTTCACGACGTGACGTCACGTCCTGACAGGACAATGCATCTTATACAATGACGTAGCCTCGTAGTTTTCCACGACGCAACATCACATATCGCTACAATCTGTCGTGGCACGATATTGCGTTGCATTGCGGTGTTGACGTGTCGTAGTGATGTGTTTAGGCTCAAAGAAGTGTTTGGAAGTACAAGTATTGTATGATTTACATGTACACAAATTGATTACACTTTTGCTATAGCATGTTCAGCTCAGGTTATTAATATTCAACTATATTACTGACCAAAGTGCATGTGAAATAGTCCAGCATTTGTATACAGTTGAAGTACATTCCATGTTTTCAGTAATGTTTGTATGAACACAGAAGCTGCATTAAATAATATATTTTCAACATTGTGTTTTATTGTTTTATGCCAAACATTGAATTTGAAGTGTGTTACTATGTGTTACTAAAAGATTTAATATTGAAAACCATTTATTTACAAAATATTGTACGTATACAAGAAATTACAGGTTGATTAATCTGTGGGAGTAATTAAGGTGTATTAGAGAGTGTTTCAACTAAAAGTTCCCTTCGCCGTTATGTTGGCTCCACTGTCTATCTGTCAAAACAGCGTTGAGGGTTGCTATGTGTACAGATTGAAGGGAAGGTGTGGATCTAAGCTTGCGATGGCTTCACCGAACATATCCGGGCCCATCGGCAGTAGAGGAGGGTATTAATCGAGGCCGGGACTAGCGAGTGGCCACTCTAAATTTCCCGCGCATGCTTCACGTTTCGGCTCGCTTCAAGCCCTCGTCAGCTAGTCTGCGTTGACTAGGACGCGGGGAAACCACCAGTCCCGCTCTCGACCTCCCTCTCTCTACCTATCCATATTCTGTAGGATGCTTCCAGTGACGTTTTCGAAGCTCTCTCCATATATGAGCTTAGCGTCGATCTTGGGAGCCCTAGATTCTTGAAGAGACTGTAGAGCGACTTCGCTGGTAGTCCTCTTGCTCCGACTTCCACAGCGAAGAGATCAGTCTTGAATCCGTTTCTCACAATCCGGTCTACTAAGTTGCAGTACTTGTTAAGTTTGATGTTGTGGTCCTTCGGTATGTTACTTTCCCATGGAACTGTAAGTTCAACAAGTACTACATGCTTTGTCGCTTTTGAGAATATGAGTATATCCGGTCTTAATGCTGTGGTACAGATTTCCGAAGGCATTTGGTAATGCTTCTCATGTGTGTCCATCAACAATTCCCAATCCTTTGCTGCTCCCAAAATTTAAGAAGGTTTAGTACTATCTTTGGGCAGCTTATTGGCTCCAGGTTTCACAAAGTTGACCTTCTGGAAGCCGCTACTGGTTTGCCCTTTCCTGGTCCGTGCAATTGACAGGTTGATGGCCTCTCTGATGATTTATCGGTATGTACCGTATTTATTATACGGTAAATACCGATTACATTATTTTAGGTAATATAATCTTCACAATCTGGCAACACGAATTTAAGCACTGACAGTGGAGCCAACATAACGGCGAAGGGAACTTTTAGTTGAAACGCTCTCTACCACGACATCTGTCGTTTTTTCACGACATCTGTTATGAACTTATGACGGATCATCATTCGTCCGTCATCCATCACGGACTGTCCTAAGTGGCCTGTGTGTTTTTATATGACCGTCTGTCCACTAGGCGTCCAGTGTCCGAGATCGGATGAACTGGAACATTAGTCCATCCAAAACTCACTCCTAAGTGCCCGCATTATAAAATGTGTAACGACTTTTCAGTGCAATATCCCAACTCTTTCATTGGTTGAAAACAAACGAGTTTTTTTTATTTCTGGTATATACACTGGTCACTGAAAAGTTTTCAAAGCAATAAAATTTTTTGTTTGTGTATTAATAAGTCATACTAATGGGCAATTTCACCACCTTTGGCTAAACCTATAGCTGTCAGTTTACTTCGGTCAAATATATGAGAAATCGTTAGACACCTTATGGGTGGCTAGAAGGCACATGTCGCGCCATCAATAAAAAAAACCCGACAAAACAACTGTAGCACTAGACTTGGAGTGATGATGACTAGAGGTGATGAAAATGGCCAGTACATTCTTAACAACAAAAGTTTGTTCTCTCCACAAAGATTCAGGTTACTTAGAATCGCATGGCCTGTCTTTATTTTGCGTGTGGAATGCGGGCGATGAACTTGGCACTCAACGGTTCCGGTTCGTGGTGGTCGGGAACGCGAGGCTGTCGGGAACGCGCGGTGGTCGGGAACGCGCGACTGTCGGGACCGCGCGGCTGTCAGGAACACGCGGTGGTCGGGAACGCGCGGAGATCAGTCGTCGAGTTGCGGCAGCACGTAGAACTCTGCAAACATCTGGCGCTGGTCCTCTTTCTCCAGCTTCAACTGTACCTGAAGCACTCCACTCGCGTTGCATATCATTACAACCTGGCAACGGGAAAACGAAGGTGTTTGACATACATTTGTACCACGGCAGTGTATTTCAATAATCGGGGTGAGGAGAGTAATCGGTGTTGTGCTGCAAGCACTCAGGTGAATTACGGCACAACACCGACCACTACATTTAGCAAAATATTAGGATAAGATAACTATCAAGCAGCAATTAAGTCACGAAGAGTTACATACCTACTGCATGACGTAGTGGAAGGAGTGTACCAAGGTGAGAGGTGGCTCGCCTGTCGCCCTTTAGCATGACATCATTTTCCTTATACTTTCTCACACACCACATACACACTTACATATCACACATAGCCTCACAAACCACATTTACCTTTACACATGACATGACACACACACATCAGCTACATCTCCACACACACAAAATTGTGCTGCTTACAAAACTGTTTTTTTTATGGAAACTGACACGGTTGGCTACATCACCTACAACATGCGTGATGTCAGCCCATAACACCGGGTGAACTAGGTTCCAAGTCGGTGCTTCCCTTCGATCTAAATGTACATAGGTACACTACCTGGCAGTAAATAATGAACATGGAGCTTTAGAAAGAGACAATCCTGTTGTAGAGCGTCGTCTCTGTCGCGCGTCCATGTGTGCTATAGCAGCTGTCGGGTGAATTACCGCATGTCATAAAAAAACATGCATGCACTACTCTGTCAATAAAGTAACGGGAAAATGTCAATAATACACAAAATATTGATTATTTTTATTTTTATTTTTTTATGGAAACTGACACGGTTGGCTACATCACCTACAACGTCCGTGATGTCAGCCCATAACACCGGGTGAACTAGGTGCCATGTCAGCGCTTCCCTCTTTGATCGTGCCGGCTACACTGAACTGGTCGGAAAACACAAACTATTTACATAGCCGTTTCAACCGACGTTTCATTCAGTGCGGTGGTACCAACCCGGGCGGGTTAAACCCTACCACCAAGTAAGATTAGGAGGGAAGGGACCTACAGTTTTACGAGGAATCCGAACCTCGGTCAGCCTCCAACGGTCAGCGGTCACCCATCCAAGTACTGACCGCACCCAGCGTTGCTTAACATTCAATAGCGACAGTTGACTGTCTGCACCACTGAGCTAACGAGGCTGACGAATTATTTATCCAAATTTATGCTATCGCCTTCAAATTAGGCCCCTTCCGAAATAATACACTTACGTGAACGAATAATCAAATTATCAAAACATTTTTTAAATGCATTTTCCGGAAGCGACTTCAGTTCTCACCGCGAATTCTCTTTTCTGTCTTTTATAGAGTGAAAACGGGTGCCTCGAAGTGGTAATTAAGAGTTTTGGAAACAGAAAAATGTCGGCCGGAGCCATATCCGGTGAATACAGTGGTTTTTCGATGGTATTTGTTGAGTTTTTGGCCAAATATTCGTTCATAATGATGGCCTTATGCGATTGAGTTTTTGAAGAAAATTCAAATCTCGAGCGGCAACGTCTTTCATGCCCAAGCGATCGTTTAAAATGGTACGAATCGATTCGCGAGACACAGAAAGTTGAACGGCTATCTCTCTCAAACTTGAATGAGGACTTTCAGTCACCATTTCCTTCACTTTAGCTAACTTCAGTTGAAGATGTTGATGGCCGACCAGAGCGAGACAAATCTTCCACATCTCGACCCTTTTTGAATGCACTGTATCACTCATGTACGCGTGTTTTTGATAAAGTTGATTCACCGTAAGCTTTCTGTAACATTTTCAGCGACTCGGAACACGAAATTCCATTTGCGATGCAAAATCTGAGACAAACTCTTTGTTCGATATTTTTATACATTATAAAAATCGCAAAACACACTTGAGATGAACTAACAAAATCGAGCACTGTTAACAAACTAAAGCTCCACTGCGGCGCACGGCCACGCTGCGCACGTGTGTCTAGATTCGCTACTATGGATTTATATGGAGGCGTCTCCACTGCGAGCTGCGTGCAGCTGCGTGGATGTGTGACGTCACACCCACGGCTACGCGTGTGTTTGGCTTTGCTAGGCGAGCGAAGCCAGACCCACGCAGCTCGCTCCCCTCCACCCGCGCACGCACTCCCTCCCGCTGCCGCAGCGCTCATCTCGCTCGCTCTCGCTCCTATCCAGTATAGTTCGCAGCTTTGTGTTGTGCCAACAGTCTAGTCAATCGGTAATAATTTTTGAACTTCTCATCAGAAAGTGAAAGAAACAATGTGTGAAATTCTCCTTCGTTTTCTCTGCGCACGATATGACTTTCAAGCCAAAATCGATGTTTTCTTTTGGGTACATTTTCGTTGTATTCGGTGTCACTGTCACTATCGTCGGAAGAACTGTCGAGATCGAGTAAAATCAACGCTTGCGCCGCCTCCGCCATAGGTAGTACGCCAGTAGGCACGTCCGCTTCGTTTGAAATGTTCCAACCAATGAAGCGCGTGACTCGGCATAGCTGGCTGTGGAGTCGCCCACGTACACGCGCATCCGTGTGCTTGGCTAGGCCATGCGTGTGCGTGCACATCCGTGCGCCGCTGTGGAGTCCCAGCTTAAATGACAGATGGGGCTCAAACTCCGCGCCAATATAGAAAACAGTTGTGCCAACTTAGCGACTAAAAGAATTTGAATTAAATTTGGAATTAGCAGTAAATTGTCAATTCCCGGTACTTTTTTGACAGAATGTATACATATCACACACGCTGAATCCCGACAACCGGGGTAAGCAGAATAATCGGTGTTGTGCTGGTAAATTACAGCACAACACCGACCACCACGTTTCGCAAAGTATTCGGACAAGATATCTATCAAGCAGCACGTAAGGCACGAAGGAAGACCCACCTGCCTGCATGACCCGGTGGAAGTACCGTGCCAAGGTGAGAGGTGGCGAGCCTGTCGCCCTTTAGCACGGCATCATGCCCTTATCCCTTAGTCGCCTTTTACGACATGCTCGGGGAGAGATGCAGTGGGGCTATTCTTTTTACGTACCGGCCCCACACCATGTAGGTATGTAGAAAAGATATCCGGTACAGACCTTCGTGGACACGGCGAGTGCTTTCATCATGAGACGTATGTGGGCCAGCTGGTACTTGAGTGTGACGTCGCGGGCGCAAGCGAAGCTAAGCATCATGTCTGATGACTTGGTCAGGTCGAAACATGATCGATACTGGAAATTATCAAACAAATTTCAATGTTCAACATCTCTTTTTAGGTTTCTGTATCCGGTACGGGACCCTATCAATAAGCCTACGCCGTCTGTCTGTCTGTAGCCTATAAAGATTGCATTGCATTCAGATATTTATGTCGCCATAAAGAACACACAACATTAACAATATTTCATTGAGACAGATGCATATTCAGTATGGTTTGCCCAACGAGGTACTATGTTTTACCAGAGCTCTTACTCGGGCAACGGGCATTGCTGCTCCGAGTTGAGGCACAATTTACGAATTGAAGCACATCGAAACTAGTCGATCGCAAGCGGCTGAACTCGTCGCACGCGCCACCGCCTGCGCGCATCGCGCGGCATCTTGCGCCAGTCATTATGCCTGACGCAAGCCACTCTCACTGCCCGCTAGTCCCACTCCCAGTCGCTTCCCGCCCCGCGCGAGCTCCCCTCTACAACTCGGCTCTGCGCTCCGCCTCTCCGCTACCTTACCTCATACCTCAGCTGATGGGACGCTGTTTCTCTGTATTATTCTTCGTAGCGATAGCTCTATTAAAACAATACCTCGTTGGATTTGTCATCATTATTTTTTTTGTTATGTCCCGTTCAGCAATGCAATCTATAAAGAAGAACCGGGTAAGAAACCTTATAGAGCTTTTTTTTCTCAAATATCTGAATCCGTATCAATATACGACCCCTAAAAGAGAAAGGGGAAGGTGTTGAACTAAGCTTGCGATGGCTTCACCGAACATATCCGGGCCCATCGGCAGTAGAGGAGGGTGTTAATCGAGGTCGGGACTAGCGAGTGGCCACTCTGAATTTCCCACGCATGCTTCACGTTTCGGCTCGCATCAAGCCCTTGTCAGCTAGTCTGCGTTGACTAGGACGCGGGGAACCACCAGTCCCGCTCTCGACCTCCCTCTCTCTACCTATCCATATTCTGTAGGATGCTTCCAGTGACGTTCTCTCCGTGTATGAGCTTAGCGTCGATCTTGGCAGCCCTAGATTCTTGAAGAGACTGTAGAGCGACTTCGCTGGTAGTCCTCTTGCTCCGACTTCCACAGCGAAGAGATCAGTCTTGAATCCGTTTCTCACAATCCGGTCTACTAAGTTGCAGTACTTGTTAAGTTTGATGTTGCGGCCCTTCGGTATGTTACTTTCCCATGGAACTGTAAGTTCAACAAGTACTACATGCTTTGTCGCGTCGCTTTTGAGAATATGAGTGGTCTTAATGCTGGGGTACAGATTTCCGAAGGCATTTGGTAATGCTTCTCATGTGTGTTCATCAACAATTCCCAATCCTTTGCTGCTCCCAAAGTTGTAGAAGGTTTAGTCCTATCTTTGGGCAGCTTATTGGCTCCAGGTTTCACAAAGTTGACCCTCTGGAAGCCGCTACTGGTTTGACCTTTCCTGGTCCGTGCAATTGACAGGTTGATGGCCTCTCTGATGATTTGGAGGACTTTATCATGACGGTAGGAATACTGGACTCACACAAGTAGTACTTTGCATCCGCATAACAAATGTTTGGCCGTGCCTATGAACTCCTTACATGACGGGCATAGTCTATTTGTAGATTTCCCCCATCTAACTAGGTTACTCGGGTCGGGGAGAGTAAGCTGGAATGCATTTAAGTAGAACTTAAGCAGCTCAATCTCACCTGCATGCCGTAAGTGACAATGCTCAAATTGGGATGTCCCTGCGAGAAGTGCAGCTCGAGCACGTCGCACGAGCGCTCCAGGTCGGCGAGCAGGCCGTGGAACAGCGGCGCCTTCAGCACCAGCTTCGCGACCTCCGGCGAGTCGTCGTCACGCATCTGCAGCAGCGACTCTACCGCCAGCGTTCGTATCTCGCAGTCCGTTACCACGTTGTGCACCGAGTGCGGCTGTAGCCTGCGCAATTCTTTATTCATTATTCTTTATTCATCATCCAGACAGTACACTGCACTCGGATTCGTCATATTTTAACATTTAACATTTAGCATTTTGCCGGTTCGATTATCACATCGAAGAAGAGCTGGTAAGAAACTTCGCTGGATACTCTTTAGGATTCCATATCCGTTTTCGGAGGTGATCTTGGCTGGTCGGAGCATATGCTTTGGCCCAGTGGCGGCTGGTGACTTCAGTGACCGGTAGTGCGCTAAGTACCTACCTAGGTACTTGAATACCAAATTTCCCAACACATTCCCGTCATGTTATTTTAAGATCGGGACTTCCGAATTTTTAAAACGCCTGCGTTTTATTATGTAAGTAGGTACCTACCTAGTATGAATATTCTCAAGACAATCAATGAGTTGCAAAAAACAAGAAAAAAAAATCCAAACAAGTTTTTTAACTCATTTTTAGTATCTTTATGCACACACCCGTAGACCACAACACTAACTGCAGCTTTCAAAAAGAAAACAGTAGTAATGTCCCAAAAATACTTCAAAAATATATATAAAAATAAAAGCATTTGAAAAGTAGGAATTGAACCCGCGATCACCTGATTGTTAAGCCTTACCTTTAACCAACGCTTAGGCCAAAATCGACACCACTTAATTCCAGTATCACGTGACAGAAAGCACAAAACCTAACCATATCCTATTTTAAATATTCGCGCGCTAACGGGTATGTGACAGCGAGATCTCACATCACATGACAGCGCGCTGACTCTAGGCAGACGGACTCGTGCAAAACGAATCGCTCGCGACGTGTCGCACGCGCGGCTATTCACGATATAGCGTCCTTGTTTGGCGCTCGTGCGCCGCACGTAGAACTCCATTTCGGCCCATCTGTTTCTATGAATTATCTTTTGTCTCACGCGCCGGCGGTGTTTTTCCGATCCCCATACATTCAGTATTGCAGACCCGCGTGCGTTACTCGATTCCGCACGGGGCGCGCGTTTAAACGCAAAAAAGTGCCTTGTGATCTATAAAATAAGGTCGAATTCACATTCGTTTTTATTTGGAGTATGATCATTATGGTTTTAATGTAGGTATGTTGTAAGATATTATTGAATTGAAGACTTCTCTAATAGATATTAGTGAAGTGAAGACTTCTCGTGGTATGGTAGTGCGGCGCACGAGCACACTTTAGGACCAGCCGCCAGTGCTTTGGCCCCACTGAGACCCACAACGATCCACCAATGATCCAGTCAGACTTCTCAACGTCCTCACAGCACGACCGACTCTCGTCACATTCGCGGCGACCGCTCACAAACCAGGCATAGGCACATGGAGAACGCCTCGAGGCATCTTCAGTGTAGCCGACATGAAGTGAAGGGGAGCACTGACATGGCACCTAGTTCACCCGGTTTTATGGGCTGACATTACGGATGTTGTAGGTGATGAAGCCAACCGTGTCAGTTTCCATAAAAATAAAAAATAAAAGGGCGACCACCACACGATGGAGCACAGAACGCGCGCTTCTTCCAAGATGGCGACAGAGTTAAGGAGTACTTACACCAGTATAAGTGGTGCCGCTTGATTCTTGTAGTACATCTTAAGGCTGGACTCCTCGCCCGACCCGAAGATGTTGAGACACTCGGTCAGCACTGCGATGCTCACCTGTAAACCAAAGTCCTCTATCAGGTACCCTCACTCACACTAATAAACACAAAATTAAAAGTAAAGAAAGATAATTTAGTAAACATCAACAGTTACCTGCCCCCCTATAATACGGATTTCGCTAGTTTAGGGGGCAGGGGTTCCTCTGTGGATAAATTCTTTTCACTGTTAATAATTATATATTATGTAGGTATATTGTATCTAAATCTTGTTTTGCAAGTAAATAAATAATTTGAATTTGAATTTGAAGGTCATGCGTGTATGCGCCCACTGCTGGACATACGCCTTTCCAATTTTCCAGTGCACGCAGCCTGAATCAGATCAGGCATGTGCTCATCCGTCCGTAATTCCTCGCTCTGACCACACTCCATCAGCAAATGGTACATGTCATCCTCCTTGTTACACCGATCACTATTTGGAGAATCTCTCTTTTTCATCAGGAATTTAAATTTATTGAATGGAATGTGGCCAGAACGAAGTTAGCACTATTTCAGGCTTTCGTAAATTACACGCCTGTAACCAGGGAACCTGTGGTGGTTAGGATTGTAAGGTTTTGTATCATATTCCACTCTGTACGGATCGACTGTCAAAATGCTCTTTCCATAAATTTTTACATCATGTTTTTACTTCTGGCAATTGATCCCAGCGGCGACTCCTGGTCCTGAATATTGGGTTGGCTCTGGCTAAGGAATTTTTTTTTCAAAATTTCAGAACTTAGGTACCTACGCGTTAATTTATTTCTACCACAATGAGTTCAAAAACTGAAAGACGATTACGATATAGATAGTTTATAATATTTATTTTAAATTATTTATTTTACTCACTTACGATTTATTTGTCTGTAGATAGGTGCATACTGGTTGTGTCAAAGCAGTCGAGTTGCAGCCGACAACAGCGACGTCTCCTCTGGCAAGACGACGACGAGACAGGCATACAAGCTTGAATTGTACATTTTATTTGTACATGAAGTCCACACTCCACTCTTCGTTCCACAGACAAGAAATTTTCGATGACTCGATCGTGAAAATCTTCTTTCTTCCTCAATTTTGTTAGCAACTCCTTTTCCACAGATAAGAGTGCCAAATTACTGAGTCTCTCTTGTCCTTGAGTGCTCCGTAGATAGCTCGGTAGGAGTTTGCCATTATAATTACCAATAAATCACTTTAAATTTAACAACACTGCACAGGATTCATCCATACAAAGTTCATACCTACAGAACGGAATATATGCAGCTATCAACTCGCGAGCTACGCACACGCTATACACGCTATACACACGCGCACACAACACACCTAGCTAGACTAGCTCGCTAGTCGCATCGCATCGCACGTCGCACAGCAGAACACTCGTCGTGTGATCGCAGCGCGCACACACCCACACACGCAACACACACACTAGCTCGCTCTACTCGCTACCGCGTCACTAAATGCACTCCCCGTTGCGCCAACTCGAAATGCTGATGATCAGCGGGTCCGCGCGGGACGGGGGACATCGGCCGCTTCCGCCTTGTATGGAATACGATGGCGCTTCAAAATGTAGCCAACCGGCCAATGAATGCCTTGATGTCTCGTCATTCGTCGTCGCCCGCGTTTAACGCGCGCGAAATTTCAAATGATGTAACGGGTACAGGATTGACGTTTTATCTTATTAATCGTGGGTTAAATATATGATATAAATACTAATATAACTCCGATATTTTTTCACATTTATTTTAGCTTGATACTTCTGTATTAATGGTGTCATTGATTTTATTTGGTTTAGCGGCGCCAACCTCGCCAACTGAAAGGAGTCACCACTGATTGATCCATACAGAATGGTTTACATATTAAAGTGGGGGCATTCAACATAAATAGCTTCTTTTGCTAATTTGTCCGCTGTTTCATTGTCTACAATACCCAAGTGAGCTGGAATCCACTGAAAAAGTCCGCGTTTGCATGCTAATTTTGTCTTGTCTCGTATATTTATATTATTCTTCTGTATGTTTTCTTCGTGTATGTTTATTTGTTATTATTTGGTGTGCAAAAAAGGATTTCTACTTATTAATCAACTTTTTTTTGTCTAATAAATAATACACGAACCTTGAACAAAACATCAACGTCACCGTTGACGGTGAACTCGCTGAAGTTGTCAGCGGGGATGTAAGCGGACGCCTGCACGCACTTCCCTTCTTCTACGGTCACCTTAAGTCCCGCCTCCGTCACGCTGAATATGGCAAACTGCAATTTATATCATACATACATTATAATCCATATTGTAGGTTGATCAGAACAGCTATGAAAGTAGCCCATTTTTTTCTTTAGTTCAGCCTTTTGAGCAGCTGTATCCTATCAGTAGTACGCGGTCCCCCGGTAGCATGCGATCTTATTTTTAGGTGCCCGCACACAGACATTTCAATAAACATAAACATTGAAAAATTACTGTGAAACAAAATTATCAAAAATAAGTTTAGAAATTTTTTTTTTTATTTTTTTTTATGGAAACTGACACGCTTGGCTACATCACCTACAACGTCCGTGATGTCAGCCCATAGCACCGGGTGAACTAGGTGCCATGTTATACATGTTGCTTCCCCCTTTGATAAAAATTGCCTAATGCTGCCATGCTGTCATATGGATTATATAGCAGATTTTGTAAATATGTCTGAAATAAAAATCGCCAGGTATCCCATTCAAATGTATAGGTAAACGTCACTACATATAGGTACTGTCCTTACTTGAAGGTGCCTGCTGGGCTTGACAGAAATATGGAAGTAGGCCATAAGGCAAAACCAGTTGAACACTGGTTTAGAGCAAAAGTTTAGCGTTTTTGAGATTTGGGGAAAATCTAAAAAAAATAATTGTGGTATTCTCTCAGATTTTTTATAAACCAAGATATCGCTAGGGATCTTCCTTCCTAGTCTAGATCTATTAGTCTCCATGTTATCTTTTCAATAACTATGTCTAATCAGAATAAGAGATGAGGGTGTCACCTCTTTAAGCCAGATATTAGATCATTACAAACTATTTCTATTTGAAGAACTTTCAGAAAATGTATAAAATAAAATAACAAAGTAGTTAGGTAGGTACCTCATTTATCTGTACCGCTTTCAGGAGATTGCACACCACCTTCCCAGAGTCCATACTCGCCGTGAAGTAATAATCTCCTGTCGGATCTGATGCCATTTTAACTCCAACTATTTTCTCATTAAAACATTACATTATTTTAACCATTTATCCATTAGAAAGAACATTTGTCTAGTCTTGAGTGCGAAGTTTGACATGTTTTATTTTAGTTTTCTCGACTTTTTACTTCAACTTTGGTTTAGGATCGAACACTCATCGACATTGACATTTAAGCGTTAGCACAAACGTGGCGTGCATAGCATGATCTCTATCTTACGCCGAGCGTGCTGCAATTACCTGCGCAAGAGAGAGATTGAGCTTCGCGCACGACATTGGCCCAAAGGAGCTATGCAACAGCTCAATGTCATATTTCTGCTTCCGTTGAAAACACAATTTTTGTTTCCGTCTCCAGCATGAAAGTTATATTTCTTCTTTCTGCTTTTAGTTTTTCTGCTCAATCTCAAGCATCAAAAATTCTTTCAGCTCAACTCTTTCATTTGAAAAGTTAACTTTTTTTCATTTAACAATTTGCATTTCAGTGAACATACTTTAAGGTATTTGTTCAGTCCTCAGCGTCGAACATGGACTGAACGAGCATGAGGTACTGCGAATGTGTCACTTCCTGATACACGAGTCTCTCTAACATGCAGGCGATTCGAGCTGCGAGAATGTGTTTGCACGTAATCTGTGCGCGCCTCTCCGTCACCTGGAACATTTTGAACATGATTATGATTAGGTATGATTAAAAATGTAAATTTTATTACTTTATTTGTTTTTTTTTTTTGTGGAAACTGAGACTGTTGGCTACATCACCTACAACATCCGTGATGTCAGCCCATAACACCGGGTGAACTAGGTGCCATGTCAGTGCTTCCCTTCATTTCATGTCGGCTACACTGCACTGGCCGGAAAACACGAACTATTTACATAGCCGTTTCGACCGACTTTTCGTTCAGTGCGGTACCAACACGGGCGGGATAAACCCTACCACCTACTTAGTAAAGTAAGAAGGGAAGGGACCTACAGTTTATCGTGGAATCCGAACCACGGTCAGCCTTCAACGGTCGAGCGGTCACCCATCCAAGAACACATCCAAGAGCGCGGTTAGCGCTCAGGTGTGCTTAATAACAGTCGACCGACCACACCACTGAACTACCGAGGCTGACAAGTTAGCGCCCCTGAATGAACCCTGTTGTCACTGCGAGCTAGGAAGATCCATTGTGATCTCTGAGAATTTTAGAGCTCACCCCCAAGTCCGATTTCCGCTATGAACTGAGTTTATTCTTGGGGTTGAGGGTTGAAATGCAGGCAATTTGGCACGGGTTAAAAACATAACCCCCAAGAATACGGCTTCTACTGTGAATGAGCACTTCACATTCACAAAGGATGTGTATGGGCGTTTCATCACCTTTTATACAGAACCTGCACACAAGTGTGTCACTAAGGCCCATTCGGTGTAGGTGTTTGTTTAGTCTGCAAAGTCCTGTTAAGGTCCTTATTAGGATTCTTATGTCGTTCTGTTTTTTTGAACATAGCGTCGGATTTAGACCCATCAGGTCTACCTTGTCTTCTCAGCCTCGATAGCTCGGTGGTGCAGACAGTCGACTGTCGCTATTGATTGTTAAGCAACGTTGGGCCGGTCAGTACTTGGATGGGTGACCGCTCGACCGTTGGAGGCTGACCGTGGTTCGGATTCCACGTAAAACTGTAGGTCCCTTCCCTTCTTACCTTACTAGGTGGTAGGGTTCAATCCGCCCGGGTTGATATCACCGCACTGAATGAAATGTCGGTCGAAACGGCTATGTAAATAGTTTGTGTTTTCCATCCAGCAGGCCTATTACGGTAATCCGACCCGCTGAAAAATCCGCTAAAAACCAACTGACAGTGTATTTTGGCATTACACAGACCATCAAAATCCGCACCCGCCAAGTTATCCGCCGCCAACCTGCCGCGCTGTCGACCTCTCTAAAGAATGACAACTCCCGGTATTACGCTAACATTTTCTGGCGGGTTATCTGTCAGTTTTGAATGGTTTTCACGTTCGTAAAATTCGCTAGTCCCATATCAACTTGTTTCATACTGCGTCGAACTACTTTCTAATAACATTCTATTTTGATATTATTTATACGTGCTATTTTAATGTGTGATTGAGTTGTTGTTTATGTACGTGTGATTGAGTTGTTTTAACATTGAAAATGTTTATGTTTTCGTTCGAGTAATTAATTCGTCTCAATAAAAAAAAAAGATTCACGAAGACCTACCTGCTGCATGACTCGGTGGAAGGAAGGACCGTGCCAAGGGGAGAGGTGACTATCCTGTCGCCCTTTAGCACGGCATCTCGTTCGTATTCGAACAACATACTATTAAGCAGCACGTAAGGGACGAAGACCTACCTGCTGCATGACTCGGTTGAAGGAAGGACCGTGCCAAGGTGAGAGGTGACTAGCCCATCGCCCTTTAGCACGGCATCTCGTTCGTATTCGAACAACATACTATTAAGCAGCAAGTAAGGCACGAAGACCCACCTGCTGCATGACTTGGTGGAAGGACCGTGCCAAGGTGAGAGGTGACTACCCTATCGCCCTTTAGCACGGCATCTCATTCGTACCTATTCGGAGAATATACCCTGCTGCGAACCGGTTTAAGAACCGGTTAATATTAGAGGTTCCTCCAAACCGGTTCTGAACCGGTTTTTAGGGTTCAGGTTCGGGTTTTTTTTGAACTGGTTCGCAACCAAACCGTTTCGCTCGTTAAAAAGGTTCTTCGAACCGGTTCGAAGTACCTGAACCCCATTTCGAACCGGTTTTTGATCCCTGTTTGTAAGATCGATCGTTTCTTTCTGTTGAATAAAACAAATTTGTCAAATTTTATCGTGTGCTTTATTTCTAAATTACATTTTCAATGCCTTTGACAGTTGCGCGTAGTGTGAGATCTGTAGATTTTTTCTTAGAATTTCCCACCAAAATTATAGAATGTAGGTCACATTTAGGTATTGATTCACCCTGTTTCTGATTCATGTACTCATAAATTCACCTGTAGAACATAGTTACAATAAATGTTATTTTATTAGCGCCTAGATCATGTTGTCCATACTCCTGCTTTGGCTGGCCAAACGTCGCCAAGAAAATGAGGACAACCTTGGCCTTCAACGCTGGCGACGCAACATACGGTTGCGACATGCCATAGAGGTGGCTGCTGATCGGCGTGACTTTATGAAGGTCTACCGCCTGTCGCCGGCGCTCTTCGACGCCTGGATATCGTGCCACTGCTGCCTTCCCGTAGACGCTCTGACAGCATATCCTTCCACCTTCCTCCACTCCTTCCATGAGCGTCTAGAGCCGCCAGAGGCATTGAGGCGCATAGCCACAACCTGCCACAAGTTCACTGCGCGCCGGTTGGCATCGTCGCCTCGCAGTCGGCCTCGAGCCAGCCCCGGGTTTTGCTCGAGAAAGTCCGCCAGGATGTTGCGCTGGACCGGTGTTGGCCTGGCAGGCTTTTGGTTGGCGTTGGAGGTGGACGGTGGGCAGCTCATTGTTCTTCTTCTTCTTCTTCTTTTTTCTATCTATCTTGGCAACCGATTTGTAATTCGTTCAAAGAGGATAAAATGCACGTAAATAGAAAACTTTTGATTTGACGCAAAGAGGATATAGATATTTGACGTTCCTGTTTTTTTTTTAAGACGCAGGCAAAGGCGCGATTGCCTTATAGCCATAAGATTTATATATATTAATTAAAATTACAGCTTATTAAGAGCTGTAAGATCAATTTTTAATTATGTTGTAGCTTAAAAACGTTCTCCGAATTTATTAATCGTGAAAATAGGCCAAATATAGTGTATTTTCACATTTGTTAGTCTTGCTTCAGTGTAAATGCACCCTGGCTCTCTTTGGTCTATGGTAGATCGAAACCCGCCGACCTAAGTCAACTCGTCGGCAACCCGCTGGCGGGTAGTGGCAGAGCGTAATACGCAGAGTTCCGAGCCCTACCAGTCGAAACGGGTATGGAAATATTGACGGGTCGGATTACCGTAATAGACCTCCTGTTCAGTGTAGCCGGCACGACCGAAGGGAAGCACTGACATGGCACCTAGTTCACCAGGTGTTATCGGCTGAAATCACGGATGTTGTAGGTGATGTAGCCAACCGTGTCAGTTTCCATAAAAAACTACTTCCTGCCTAAAATAAAATGAATATACTAACCTGATGTTTAAAAGCCTGGCACGGACAGAAGTTGCAACCGGGAAAGAGTCTATAGCACCGATCGGCCTCGCCCTTCACCTCGATAAGCTTGCGGCGGCTATTCTGAGTCCGGTACGTGAGTAGCGTCGCTTGTCGATCCAAAACGTCGAGCGCACGCTCGAGGATAGCTCCGAACACCGAGTGTAAGCTCAATAGGTCTCGGTCTGTAACTGTTTGAAATGAATGAAGTAAATAAAAAATGCCCCCTCTATATATGGGCTGACATCACGGATGTTGCACCGAAATAAAAAGTATCGGGAAATGGCATACAACGCACTGACTTGAGGCGCGCTATTTGTGAGTAATCAGCACACACTCTTTCGCGAGCAGTCAGTCCGCCGCACTGCGGCGCTCGCGCAGGTCGCGTTTTTGTATCCGTCCGTCCGTAAAAGAGAGAGATAGAATTTCATGCATTCGGCATGACATTCTATACACAAAATATGAGCGTAAAAAGGATAGCTATACGTTACTCGGTTCGAGACGAGAGCATACGAGTGTCAGTCACTAAGAACATACAGTGGCGACATGCAGGGTTCTAATACCTACCTATGTTGTAACGCATTACACAAGTTTTTAAATGAATATAAAGGCACACGCGCAAGCCGCGACGTACAAAGTTCAAGTATACAAATTCTAATTTGGAATGTACAATCGTTGTCTCTCTTATACGTATCAAATTTCAATTTAACCGTCTTACTCTATCGACGTTCTCAGAGTGGAAACGTAACGTGATGTATGAGGCGCTCGCACACTTACGCTGTTTTAAATATTGACAATAATATAGAAGAACTTCAGTCGCACTATCCCTTTTCCGTTCACGGAGTTTGCATCTGCACGTCTTATTCTAGCCTATGTTACGTGTGTGTGTAACATTTTAGCTTAGTGTGCATCTGTGAGAGAGATTCTCTTTCTACCGGTAAAACGTATGACAAGGGCCTGTTCAGAAAGTAGAATGTCGTTAGGATGTTGTGTACTCATATGATTTGATGTAGCCAACCGTGTCAGTTTCCATAAAAAAAAAAGACTCAGTGAATAAATTGTGTTGCTGGTTGTTGAACTTTAGTTCAAAATAATGCCAAAAGCAAAGGTTTTGCAAAGTCAAATGCGATTAACAATGATTAGTTCATAAATATATGAAACAGAATATCAACAATGTGTCAAAAGCAAGACGGATGAACAAACTGTCCGCAATATATTAAATGAAGGCAATAATTTTTTTTTAACAAAAGTATAAAAATAATAATTTGAAATAATATGTTAAATCGTAGTCATTGCTTGACTGTACAGGTGGTACCGTGTGGGGCGGGTACGTAAAAAGAATAGCCCCACTGCATCATCCCCATGCATGTCGTAAAAGACGACTAAGGCAACATGCTGTGCTAAAGGGCGAGAGGCTCGCCACCTCTCACCTTGGCACGGTACTTCCAACGAGTCATGCAGCAGGTGGGTCTTCCTTTGTGCCTTACATGCTGCTTGATAGATATTTTGTCCGAATACATTGCGAAACGTGGTGGTCGGTGCTGTAATTTACCATAATTCTTGCAGCACAACACCGATTATTCTGAATAATGGAATCAATCAATAGTTCAGTTAGTACTTCTTGGTTTTTGCATGTGGTAATCAAACCAGCAGACGTTTATACTGTTTAAAACTGACTACATTCAAACGAAGTTTTTTTATAGAAGAATGAATTAGGTACTGCAATAACAACAGCAACAACTTACGAGTTTTTTCGCCTTCGTTCTGCGTCACTCTAGCTTCCACGGTTTGAAGAATTGATTCAGCAATAACAGGTAGCTTGGAAAGGTCGCTCATATCCTGTGCTCCTTATTTTTACGAAAATACTTACTTACTACTTTAATACCTGCCTAACCTCGAACTGATCAATCTGTCAACTGTCAACGTTGTCAAATTTGCCGCGCGCGCCGGGCACGAACGTCATCCAATATTTTAGTTATTCGTATTTAGTGCGAGTGCGCTCTTTGCCTCGATAGTTATAAAACGTTTTAGGGACACGTGTTCAACCAATGGCAAAATATTCACCCTGGATTGCTTTCTTCTTACACTCAAGTTTTATTTATTGAAGTTCTGTTTTTACATTATTTACACGTGTGTTGAATCCTCCCCCTCTAGACTCTACCTAGATAGACGACTGTCGTTATATGTGAATGCGGGTACACAAAATAAGGCAGTAATTATTTTTTTTTTTTATTGAAAGTTCACTCAGAGTAATAATACTACTACTTTAGTATTTTTACTCAGGTTTAACAGCTCTGGGGAGCATATTTCCAAAGTATTTGGGTTAGTTGCTCTGATTGGTCGATGCCAGTTTGGCGGGAAATTTAAATTTCGGAAGTATTTGAACTGCACTAGGCAGTGATATGCTAAATATAAGTCAATGGCACTAGGCGAGTTTTCTCCGTTTTGGTGGTTTAAAAAAAATTACCAGGGTTAAATTATAGAAGATCCGTCGCTACGCGACGCATCTTTTATAATTTAACCCTAACCTAATGTTGAGGCGGCGCATTTCGTTTTTGTTACGTTTGTATTTCCGAAAATAAAGCTTTTAGGTGGTTGTAAAAAAAAACTAAAGACCCTAAAAAAATTTAAACACCGTAACATTGCTTAAAAAAGAAAAAAAAACCAAAAAAAATTGTGTGATTCGAACCCACGGTCATAAATTGCAAGTCCTACACCCTTACCACTGAACCACGAAATCATATAAACCCACGGTCATAAATTGCAAGTCCTACACCCTTACCACTGAACCACGAAATCATATAAACAAACTAACAAAAATCGGGTTCAGTAGGTTCGCTAGGAGTGCCGGAGGCGGCGCCAGACGAAATTTAAATTTCCCGCCAAACTGGCATCGACCAATCAGCATAACTCACCCTATAGATTACGGATATATGCCTCTGGGGATGCGACCAAAGATTAAAATACTACTAGATGCGACGTCCGTATTTTTATTTTAATAATTTTTATTTGCAGCGCGCCGAGCACTCGCGCTCTGACGCGATACGCCCTAGTAGTAATATTCTTTGGACGCGATTTTTTACTGTAATAATATCATGCTAGGTACTCTACTTGCCAGCCAGCTGTTATCAAAATGGCGGGAAACATGCAAAATTTACTGAATGTATGTACGTAGGTACCCATCCATACCTAAATAAGAAGACATGTTCAATTATGCTACCAACTAGGTAGAGTAATATTCGTTTATTGTTCAAAATAGGCTTTATTGAATGTGTATTACAAACAGGCTGAAACATTATAAAGAAGAAAAAAGAACAACCCCGGACGAAATATGAATGAGATCTGTAAATCAAGTAAATAAAAATAAATAAAAAGCTCATCCATACCGACCGATCCCGGGAAAGTTCCCAAGACACTCAGCGCATTGCCGTCTGTATGGCCAGGCTAATGCGCTGAGAGAGGTATGCCCCAGCTCGGGCCTCACCGGACACTTCTATCAGACGTCTGCATAAATCCTTGCAGAGACTTTGCTTCTGCTGAATAGGGGCCTAATGTTTCCACAGCGAAAGCAATCATTTCATAATTTTGTGCTATTTCATTATAGGTAATGAATATGCTTCACTAGCGCTGCAGCCTCAGCTTTTCTTGCTGTCGACACAACGTAGCTATCAGCTAGCGTGTCGACGCAAGTGGCGTCCCAGACGAGAGCCTGACCGCGCGACCAAGGCAACAAGGTCATCCCGTCTGGGCGCTTACCGTCCTCTCTGCTGAGACCGCAGGGCTCCAACAATGATGGCACATTGGCTGAGTTAAATGCGCGATTTAGAATTTCGTTTATAGCGTGATGTCTAGTGTCTGCCGGCGCCCCTTTTACACCGAAGCCCATGGAGACCATTAGACTGCACTTGTGCCCCGCAGACACAATATAATATTCGTTTATTGCTTTGGATGTCAATAATTTTCGGACAAACCATTTGAAAAATTGTGTACACTTTGTGTACACTATAGTAGTAGAGGAGCTATGGGAAATAAAACAAAAGTTTTAAGTAGTTCATGTTGATCCTTATTAATTAAATTTGAAACAGTGACTAGGCATTAAGTATCACAATCAAATTAGCCAGAAATGGGTAAACACAATTTTAAACTAGTTATTAAAAAACCACCGTAGCCTAAAATAATTTTGCAATACATAACATTTCGGTGAGTACAAATCATTGTTCTATGTGAAATGAATTTTATTTTGTTTCTAAATCAGGGCAGTGAAAAAGTGCTTTAAACGCCTTTTTGCTAAACTAAGCAGTCACTTTTTTTAACAGATTAAAAAAAGTGATAAAACAACATGTACACTCCTTGAATTTAATTGGTTGTTTTATTTGACAGCAGGGTTTTTTTATGGAAACTGAAACGGTTGTCTACAATCTACATCACCTACTACCGCCGTGATGTCAGGCCATAACACCTTGGTGAACTAGGTGCCATGTCAGTGCTTCCCTTCGGGAAGCAGCCATTTCATTGGCAATTGGTGTCAAAACGAATAGTGCATTCAAATTTAAATGGATAAGGTAGATCATAGGCTGATCCAAATAGGTATGATTACAAAAAAACACTTTGTTTTTTTTAAGTGGTTCAAGTTGGAAATTCCAACCTAAGTAAATACCTAAATTGTTGCCCTGTGTAGATAATATAGAAACCAGAAATCCCAGACCTTTACCGCCGATGTCCCAATATGGGGGTTTCAGACAACGGATCTACACGTATGGCACAATTCTAACCACTCTTCCACACTCAAAAATTTATTCAGGCTCATCGGGCGATTTCAAAAATGATTTTTTTATAGATTGCAACCCTTTGTCTAATAAAAAAAATCATACTTTTTGCAATTCTGCCTGGAATTTCTGGTTTGTTCAATTAATCACGGTAAGTTTTTTTATATTACATTGCTTATACCGCTACCTATAAACATGTGATATTCTAAAAAAAATATTAATGCAACAATGTATGGACCTACTTTAGCTCGTCTAGCTAGAAACTTACATATTTTGCGAGTGTTACCTATTACAACCTAAACCGTGTTGGGTCTTTGGCAAATACAACACAGTAGGGATGTTGGCTCCCTAAGTGTGTTCTATCGCTTATTCCATGGGGAGTGCTTGGAGGAGCTGTTTAACGCGATCCCGCCCTCCCTTTTCCATCTCCGCACCACACGCACTGGGCAGGGATTGCATCCCTATACGCTGGACTTACCGCGGATGCGGACGCACCAATCGATTCTGCAGATCTTTCCTTTACAGAACCGGTAAACTCTGGAACGCTCTCCCTGCTCATATATTTCTCCCCAAGTACAGTCTCGGGTCCTTCAAGAGGGGCGTAAATGGGCACCTGTCAGGCCGGTATGGCATTCGAAACCCCTGAATACGACCGAATGTCCATGGGCGCCGTTAGACACCTCATGGGTGCCTCGGAGCCATCATATGTCGTGCTTACAATAAAAAAAAAAATAATAATAATAATACTGCTTTTTTATGATTTATGTTTTATAGAAAGCGCGATATGTGGCGCCGTGCCACCATGACGTGACTTCGATGCAGTTTTTTTAGGGTTCCGTATCCATACTACTATTATTACCATTACTAAGCCTACGTCATCTGTCCGTCTGAGGGCTGTATCTTTTGTAGCTAATAGGTAGCCGGTAGCCGGTTGAAATTATCACAGAAGATGTGTTATTGTGGCAGATATGGCAAAAAGGGGGTCCCCAAACAAATAAAGTAAGTAAATAAACAAAAAAATAAAAAAAAGTCATAACACGCAGAAGAGCGCCACCTACCGAATTACTCAAACAGTTTAAGTACAAATAGACTAGATAAATACCTAACAAATAAAACATAATCTCAAAAAGAGTGCTTTTAGTATAGGTGATATAACTATGTAAAATTATTATAAAATTAGAAAAAAAAATGTGAAATAAAGGAATAAAACAAATAATATAAAAAAAATAAAAAAATCTAGACAAAAACAACAAATTTTGACTGGATTTAGACGTATCAGCCTAGGCTGCCTGTCTCGAATAAATAAATAAAAGTAATGAATGGTCATCGATAGATGGGGTGATACGAGAGATACGTGTGAGTGCGACCACTTGATTGCTCACACTCAAGAAGGAAGAAGGAACTTATGGCTATGGAACACTCTGTGTTGTGAACAACATTCTCACTTATTTATTGTTTTTAAAAGTAAACAGCTAATGTTCTACAAGATTTTAATTGGAAAAATTTATCCTTAGAGTTCGGGACTTAAGCACATCATCAATGGTGACAGAGGGGAGAAGAAAAATGCCCGTAAGAATGCATTTAGGTCGACGTTGTGACTACAGTCAGTTGACTGTTTGCCGACGCAAGGAGGGCTATTTTCAAGAATTGAGTGAATGTGGCGATGCCGGGCATCTCATTTACATTCCATTTACAAACATATAACAATTTAATAACGAATTTAGACATAAAAAGTATGTCAGAATCACATTATTAACAAACTTAACAAGCTCACTGTAATGATATGAATAATTTAGTAGAGTATAGCAGATACAAAAACTGTGTCACCTGTGAAGTACAGTAAAGACCCGCTTAATACAATCCCTACTAATATGATTTCTCGCGTGATAAGTTCTTCTTTCTTGATTCCGGGTACTCTGCCTCTATTTTACAAACAAATGTTCACCGTTTAAAACACTCTCAATTCCGTTTGAGACCATTTAATTTCATCGGTGAATTTTATACTGTATTTCTTCCCGCATAAGACAATTTTCCCCTTAAAAGGCTACCATGTTTTGTGTCGGCATGTACAATAATATTTAAAAACTTCCCGCACGACAAACCTGATTTATAAATAAAAATTATTTTTTTCATATAGGTAGATAAATTTTTGTTTCTTTGGTTTGTAAAACTTAGAAGCTAACTTTTAGAGTACCTACAAGCTATAAGTTTTAAAAACCAATAACAGAAAAATCACTATTGACACATTTTTTTTTATTTACTAACAGATATAATATTTGATTGTTTTATGTATCGGACAAATTTGGACATAAAAAATAGGTACAGGTTTTCCCTGAAGGAGGTTTTTGAATATTTTGGTTGGGCCGACACAACAAAATGGTAGCCTCTTACGACAATTTCTTTCTCTTCAGAATCATATTAAAAGGGTTTTACTGTTTATAACAATAGCTACACAAACAATGTATTCAATTAAATTGTCAAATTAAAGCTTGTTACTTGACTAGATTGTCTGAAAATCTTAAATTATAGATTGTTTTCTTACTAGATAGTACCTACAGTTTCATAATTCATCAGTTTTTCATATTACAGTAGAATCCCGATTACACGAGCTCGGATCAACCGAGGTCGAGATTAACCGAGCTTAACTGAGATGCAAATTTTTAGATTTTTTTTTAGAAACAAGATTTAAAAAATTAAAAATAAAATTGGCCATCGGCATCAACGCACGACTGCCGAGGGCTTGACGCGAGCCGAAACGTTTAGCACGCTGTAAAAATAGCTTGTGCCCGATTGAAATCTTCTCCTACTTGCATGGACCCGGCTGTGTTCGGCAACGCTGGGCGCGGTCAGTACTTGGATGGGTGACCGCTCGACCGTTGGAGGCTGACCGTGGTTCGGATTCCACGTAAAACTGTAGGTCCCTTCCCTTCCTACCTTACTCGGTTGTAGGGTTCAACCCGCCTGAGTTGATACCACCGCACTGAATGAAACGTCGGTCCAAACGGCTATGTAAATAGTTTGTGTTTTCCGTCCAGTTCAGTCTAGCCGGCACTATCGAAGGGAATGACTGACATGGCACCTAGTTCACCCGGTGTTGTGGGCTGACATCACGGATGCCATAGGTGATACAGCCAACCGTGTCAGTTTCGAAATTCAAAAAATGTTATATGTATTGAAAAATGTGACTTTATCTGACATTAGTATAATAGCTCGTATATATAATCGAAGTTCTACTGTATTTTGATTTGAATAACATCAAAACTTTACATTTATTTGCACCTTAAAAACTAATACCTTTGCAACAAGACTAGATAAAAAATAATCAAGCACCTATTCATGAATATGAAACATGAGACATGACATGTCAGACATGTTCCACCTACTTTCAAATAGTTCATTTACATTTGGTGTGTTCTATATTTAATTATAAAATTATCGTCGGTAAATCGAACATTGCTAAGTAAAGTTCTTCACACTATACCTAAAAGTCGCATAATACATATCTACGAATACACGCAATAAATGTACTTACGTCACGCGAGATGAAAGCATTATGGTGCTAGGATGATTTTACGATAGGTACAAAAAATATTTCGATTAAAAATTAATATAAACCTACTCAGCCAATGCACCTAGCTTACTTCTCAAGTTTGAGTCGGCCGGGAGTGCCAGGGCCCATTTCCTCAAGCCTACCAACATGACGGAACTTAATACCAATATGGCGCCGCATACGGAGAATTTGCTCGGTATCTCATTAAAAAACATTACCTGCCATAGGAACGCAAAAACTATATCCGCCGAGCGGGCGATCGCGACCGGCCCGGCTTGCTCCATTTGCAGCGACATCGTCAATAAAATTTGACCCAAGTAACTAAACAATGCGAGGCATACGACCAAAACGCGTTCCGAACCGCAACTCGGCATACAAAGAACTCCCAGCACAAAAGAGTAGAATAGTGTTTGTAAAATCGCAAACGCGCCGAAATTCGTCATAATCACAGAGAAATGAAGACCTTTTAGCACTCTGAGTAGAACGTAAGCGTTCGCTCCGAATATAGTAGAAACGAACGCCGCAAACGCGCCTCGTAAGCTTGAATTATTATTCTGCGCGTAATCATCATGCGTTTCTTCTCCGAATATGAACGGCGGGTGCGTTATGAGAACGACGCCGATGAGCGTTAAGATTATAGATATGGTGTTCCATATTCCGCACGGTTCTTTCAGGAACACTCTAGCGAATAACGCTACGAAAACCGGTACGGAAAAAACGATTACGGACGCGTCAGCTAAAGGCATGTTCCGGAACGCGTAGAAACTCAGCATGAGACCCACGGTGCCGACGAACGATCTAAGGGCTAGCAGAATGCGTTTTCCTTTCGGAAACACGGGTTGCTCGGTGTAGATGACAATGGGTATTGTCGGTAGAAGGACTCCGATGAACCGGAACATCGCCAGCTGCATAGGATCGATGTTGACGAGACTTTTGACGATGACGGAGCATAGAGAGAAGAATAGGGACGAGAGTGTTGCCAGAATGAGACCCAGGTACGGGCAGCGCTTGACAAGCGGTCTCTTGTTCTCGAGCAGGTTGGGCAGGGTCTCGTCACCGCTGCCCCCCGATATGTCGACAAGATGTTGCAGTTCTAGGTGTTCGGGCATATCTGATTTTCGCTGGAAAGAGGAAGGAATTCTATTTAACATATATATGAGTAAAGTAAAGCAAAAGTATACAAAAATGTATGTTTACCTCCGAAAATAGCCACTATGTAGCATCAAAGGCACAGGTTGGCTTCAAGTGCTAAAAATGCCAGATTACTGGGTCACTAGTTTACCGGACTAGTTAAATAGCTTGTACTGTAATTCGAAATAGGTGAAAAAACACTTCGTGATGATATCTCTGTAGGTGGATATACTTATTTTAGGGATAAAAAAAATTACACCTATTTAGGTACTTATTAATATATGGGTCTACTAGCCTTGCGCCTTGCAGATCGTTTTAGGGAACCTATCCCGCAATTTTCTTCCATTTCCATGGAGCGAGACGATAAAAGAGCGTTGAAAATTAAATTAATTGAAGTGAAGTAAAAGGGACTGAACAAAACGGGGATAAAATTGTTTGTAAAACTTTGCTTACCAAGGTCCAGTTCATGTAATTCTTCTCACTGGAGGCAGGCAGCACATTCCGTAGAAGCCTTTTCTCATTAGACACTCATTGCAAGAAAATTGGAAAATATTCACTATTCCTAAAACAAAATCTGACACCTGTCATTTCCCTTTTTTTTTAGATTTTTTTTTTTTTTTTGTTGTTTTATCCCTTTTTTGGGATAGGCAAAGGTATTATACCATGCAGCCTTGTCTGTTGTTATTCTTTTTATTTATATATCGCCAATTGTTGAAATAATGAAATCGTAAATGGATGGAAAACAGTCTGTGTTGGCAAGTAAATCTTGAGTGACGCGCGGCATATTGTCAGGTGTTTTATAAATTTTCATTAATCTATCTATTAGCGAAAGTCGTTGAAGGTCAAAAGTCGGGCATTCAAAAAACAAGTGATCCAGAGTCTCATTCATATTATCTCCTTGATTTTGTACGTCGACATCATTAGAACAGTGTGGGCAGACGGCAGAGTTAATAATATTCATGCGATGAAGATGGGCGCCGAAGCGACAGTGGCCAAATCGAAGACGACATATTATGGTGTAAAATTTTCTTTTCTTTGGAAGATATTTGGAAAACCAAGTTTTTTCTATAGTGTTGCGGCAAACAGTTGCATACCAGCGTCCAGTTACTGCGTTTCTCCAAAAATCTGTCCATTCTTGAAAATTAATTTGTCTCCTCCCGAAACAGGCAAAACTCATTAGAGTATACAGCCATTTCTGTTGTAGCTTTTAACGTCTGTTGCATAAATTCTCGCACCGCGAGAACCACAAAATTAAATATTTTTAAAACGACGACGCGACAAACTTCCGCCGTCCGCGATCTTTTTTATTCGTCTCCTCCCGAAACAGGCAAAACTCATTATGGCGGGTACACATTGGTGAAACGTAACATGTAATGTATCATGCAATGAAAGAATATGCTGTACCCATTGTTGTAATGTAACACGTAAGGTAATCGAATTCGCATAGTCTGGCTGGACTCTGGTCGTCTATCCGAGCACGAACCGAGTCTACATCGAGCACGATACGATACGAGCATTTCAAAGCATGCTCGGAGCGATACGGATCGCTCCGAGCATGCTGGCTTTATCAAGAGTTTTTCATCTACATTGCGCGAAACTTGGCTGCAAGAAGAGATATATACTACCGTCGACGTCGACGTTTTTTTTTTGTTTTTTTATTTGTTGATGTATTTATTATAAATGAAGCACTGACACTCGTCGGAGCGAGAAGTTGATTGTCGCACTCCATGTCGCTTCGCGTGCTCGCGGCAAACTGGCGGAATCAGATGCTAGTTCGAGGCTCGTAGTGAATGCTCGCTTCGTGCTCTCGAATCTCGATACGTCCACCCACCCACACCATGAAATTTCATTGCATGTTACATTGCATGATACTTTACATATTACGTTTCACCAATGTGTACTAGAGTATGCAGCCATTTCTGTTGTAGCTTTTAACGTCTGTTGTATAAGTTCTTGCACCGCGAGAACCACAAAAATATATTTTTAATGTAATGTAACACGTAAGGTAATCGAATTCGCATAGTCTGGCTGGACTCTGGTCGTCTATCCGAGCACGAACCGAGTCTACATCGAGCACGATACGAGCGACAACATCAGCCGTCCGCCATCTCTCATTTCACATTTGTGACAACCACAGACTCTTAATATTGGAAGGCAGTACTGCAGGTATTTATTTAATTTTCTTAATGAAAGATACCTAATTGTACATACTGCTGAAGGTGATGTTATTCGTAGAAAAACCAGCAAAGGTCTTGCTCAAGGAGATCCTTTGTCTCCTTTATTATTCAATGTGGCTACTATAGATGTTAGCAATAAGATCTCCAATGTATTTTTTTCGCAATACGCTGATGACTTTGTATTTTACATTTATGTTGATAAGATTAACAATTCAAATATTAACTTACAACAGGCTCTCAATGATCTAGTGAAAATATTAAATGATTTAGGCCTAGAATTATCTGTTCCTAAGACTCAGTGCTGCCTTTTTAGGAAAGGTCGAAATCAGAGTCAATTAAAGTTAAACATTCAAGGAAATGAAATACAATTTTCTGATCATATTAAGTATTTAGGAATGTGGTTGGATACTTCATTACGATGGATCAAACATATAAACGAAATTTCAGCCAAATGTTCACGGTTTATAAATATATTAAAAATTTTAGCTGGTTCAGGGTGGGGTGTACACACAATTCATTTACGCCGTATTTACATTTCATTAATTCGCAGTAGGTTAGATTATGGTTCGTTTTTGTATGACACCAGTGCCCACAAGTATTTATATAAACTAGACAAAATTCAGAATCAATGCTTACGTGTTATTGGAGGTTTTATAAAAAGCACGCCCATTCATGTTATGGAGAGCGAGTTGTGTATACAACCTCTATTTCTACGTAGGAAGTACCTTGCTTACAAATATGCATTGAAATGTTTATCTGTAAAGAATAATGAGACGGTTGAGCTTCTTCGACAGTTGGAAATTTTACAAATTAGTAGCAAATATTGGAAAAATAAAATTACTCCTTCAGTTGTATCAGCTTTAAGAATATTTAAAAATGAACCCATGTACATAAGTCATATGCCAGATATTTTTTCTCTTAAAACTTGGGTCAGCGGAATTAACATTAAAGAATTTATAAAGACACATATAGAAGGCATAAATTTGGCAAAACGCAATATGGATTCTGGTACAATCTTTCGAGCATGTATAAATATG
The DNA here is from genome assembly GCA_946902875.1 of Nematopogon swammerdamellus. NCBI lineage: Eukaryota > Metazoa > Arthropoda > Insecta > Lepidoptera > Adelidae > Nematopogon > Nematopogon swammerdamellus. Next base: position 14,172,690 of record OX336356.1, read on the forward strand.
TTAAATCATGAATATAAAGATTATTACTTTATATTCACAGATGGTTCTAAAGATTCTGAAAGATTAGGAGCGGCTTTCTTTGATCCAAATATAGGTACAAATGCAAAATTTAAAATTTCTGGTAAAACAAGTATCATGACAATAGAGCTGACAGCAATTCTGGAAGCTCTGTCGTATATAAAATCCCTTTCGCTGCTTTCGGCAAATAAATTTGTAATATTATCAGATTCTAGGAGTGGGCTTCAAGATATTCTACGGAGTGTTAGAGGAGGGAGAAGTTCCCCTGTAACCTATGCCATCCTCAAAACGATTGACGAAATTAGACAACTGGATAAGAAAATAAAACTTCAATGGATTCCTTCCCATGTTGGTATAAATGGAAATGAAACTGCTGATAGGCTAGCAAAGGAAGCAATTTGTGATGGTATTCCATTAGAAGTTAAGCCTACGTATTTGACTTTAACGTGTCTAGCTAAGTATAATTGTTATATTAGGTGGAAAGAATATTTTGATCTTAGATCTAGAGATAAAGGAATATGGTATAAAATCATACAAAATGAACCGCCCGTAGTACCCTGGTTTGACAAATTAAAAATGAATCGTGAACGTCTTGTCGTGGCTTTTCGTTTAAGATCTGGTCACATTCCTTTAAATAAATTTGGTTTTTTAATGAAAAAGGTATCATCTCCAAATTGTGATCTATGCGGAGTTCCTGAAGATGTATATCATATTTTGACCGAATGTGCAAGGGGAAATTTAGTTAGGAAACATTTGAATTATGGGCGATTCTGTTTAGGTCCATATATAGATAATTTGGCTCATCCAGCATCCGAGGGTGCTGCGAAGTTGTTTATAATGTATAATGTTATTATGAAAGAAAGAGCTGCTCGCTCGAATTAGTTTGGTTAGTTTTTAAGTTGTTGTTGTCTATTATTTTATTGTGTTATGTTTGCTGTTGTATGAAGAGGGTTGGCATTTTCATTTAATGAAACAAACCCTTTAAATAAATGAAAAAAAAAAAAAAACCACAGACTAATAACGAAAAGTGACAACTCGCCGTTCTCTTCTAAGTCTGTGGTTTCACCATGAATGTCGTCCCTCGTCAATCAAATCGAAGCCTATCTGTTATTTTATTATTGAGCAAGTCTTCCTAAAATTCAATACATAAAATAAAAAAATTGTAAGTATCCTTCCTAATAGACCTACTATTGGTAGATGCATGAACGTTTACGTTCTTCTTCTTCTTTTTTATTAATTAATTATTGAGCGAACAAAAATATTATAAAAGCCTGTACAAATATTTATTAAATACCATGATACGTCATTGTTAAATACAGTAGAAAATATATAAAGAAAAGAACATAGCGAACCAACTGAATCCGATATTCGTTTGGTCGTTTATGTAATTTGTTGACTCAATGGTAAGAGTGTAGGGTTTTTATTTTTTCGATCTCGACCATAGGTTCGTGTCCCCTTTGTCTTCTTATTTACTTATATTCTTATTTACAACTAAGTACATAATAATGTGTCTTCCAGAATTTGTGCATGCAAACTAGTACTACTAACTAGATCGGCATATCCCCGTAAAACTTTTAAAAAATCCCAAAAAGTCAGACATACGAGTACCGGAAGATGTATTTGCAATGCGGGTCAAATTGGCAGATTTATATGAAATAAGGAAACAACACCCAAATGACCCAAGGTTAAAAAATTGGATAAACAATTTAAAGCAATCTATCAATGACAAATCATTATCTACAGACAGGAAACTAATTGAGAATAGACTTATAAAGAGTAAAAATATCAAAAAAGAGATATGGAAGGTAGTAAAGGAAGAGACTGGAAAATTAGGTGCCAGAGGTGAGGGGTACTCTCTGGTGAACGGTGAAGGCAGGAAATTAAGTGAAAAACATGTAGCGAACTTCATGAACAGCTACTATATTGACTCCATAAAAACCATAAACTCGTCAACACCCGCTGATCATGTTAAAGCTATGAACCTTCTGAATGCAGCGCTGCCTCCCATCAATAGCGAGTATCACCTACCTCTGGTGTCCCCGTATTCTGTGGATAGAACGATAAAACGCAAACTTAGTAGCTCATCGACGAAGGACATTTATATTAAATACATAAATCCATGCGACTTGGTAGCCCTGTGTGCCCCGGTTTTATCATTGGTATTGGCGCATATGATAAATCTAATGTTCGAGACTGGTACTTATCCTGAACGCCATATGCACACGAGGGTTTGCCCTTTATACAAAGGGGCAGGAAATATATCGGAAAATATAAGCGGCGGGTGGCCGAATGGTTTGGGCATCGGCTTCTCATGCGGGAGGTCCGAGGTTCGAATCCGTCGGCGTGTACCAATGAGTTTTTTCTGACGAAAAAATTTACGTGCATACCTACACCCGCTGCTTCACCGTTCGGAACCGGTGTAAAACTGTAGGTCCCTTCCCTTGCTCCTTACTAGGTGGTAGGCTCAAATTGTAGCCGACTGGGTTGGTACCACCGTACTGGATGTAAGATGGCCGCATAGCAACCTCGGTTGTGTTCTCCTCTAGTCCAGTATAGCCAGCAATCCAGGGAAGTCTCCGGTATGGCACCTACCTTCTCGGAGGTGACATTGGCTAGTCAGAGCATGTGCTTTGGCCCCTCTGACTCAGCCACCCATACGGGATTACATAAAAAAAAAATGTAAAAAATTACAGGCCTATCAGTCTATTGCCCACATTCTCAAAAAATATTGAATCAATAATGTCTGAATCACTGATGGCATATTTAGAAGTAAATAAATTGCTATGTGAACAACAATATGCATACAGGCCAAAACGATCAACAGTGTCGGCAACTCGGAATTTTGTATCTAACATAATTCTTAACATTGACAAAGGGAAAAAAGTAAGTGGTTTGTTCTGCGACCTGTCAAAGGCGTTCGATGTAATAGACAGGAATCTACTTATAAAAAAATTTGAACAGTACGGAATCCGAAAAAATGCATTAAATCTATACATAGCATTTTTGACGGGTCGCCGACAGACTGTTGAAGTGAACGGATCAGAAGGTGCAAAATTAAGATCTTCACCACAGTCAGTGGATATCGGGGTCCCTCAGGGATCAGCTCGGAAACACGCTGTTCCTGATCTTTCTCAATGACCTGGGATTACAACTCATAGAATGTCTACTAGTACTATTTGCAGATGACACAACAGCAGTAATTGTGGAAGATACACTTAGTAAACTAAGAATGACCTTTAGCGACGTCCTAGACAGACTCCATAACTGGTTTGCGGCGAATGGATTAGTACTAAACTTGCAAAAAACTAATTCTATGGTAAGTACAGGGAGACTGACGGGTGTGCCAATACAGATCTCGAGCAGAGTAGAAACTGTCTCACATATTAAGTCCTTAGGTTTCCACATAGACCCTACACTCAACTGGAAACAACATGTAGAAAGTGTGTGTGATAAAATGTCATCAGCTGTGTATGCACTAAAAAAACTAAAACAACTTGTATCCCTTACAACGCTCAAACAGTGTTACTATGCATATGCACACTCGCTACTCTCATATGGAGTTATTTTGTGGGGAGGGTCGACCGATGCTGTTCGGGTCCTTCGAATGCAAAAGAGAGCAATACGTATCCTAGGTGGAGCACCCTTCCGTGTGCCTCTTGCCGACTGTAATTTGGATCTCTAGGAATCATGACTGTACCTTCCTTGTATATATACGAAGTTATATGCTATGTTCGTGAAAATATTCAAAAATTCGAACAAAATAATGTGAATCACAGCTACAAGACAAGGAATGGAGACAAATTAAAGTCAGTGACACATCGGCTCACCTTAGCCGAGAAGGACCCGAACATTATCGGTCCAAAATTTTATGAGAAACTTCCGATACAAATATAAGACGAAAGTAGTGACAGAAAGTTCCAGTCCCACCCAAGTGAGGCAAATGCTGTTGGATAAATGTATATACAGTGTAAACGAATGTCTTAACTAAAATTAAGATGCCAGAATTATTAATGTTAAAATTTATTACAATCATGTAAATTGACAACATTAACATTATGTACTGTATGTATTACATTATGTATTTTATATGAACAGAAACTATAACTGACATAGCATACTAATCCATGTGAAACAAATATAATTGTGAACAGTGTGTTTTTTATGACGAAATAAATAAACTAAACTAAACTAGTACCTTCAAAATATGTTTTGTTCCTTTCAAAATTAGGTATTTTGTTTTATCATACCTATTTTAAGTAATCACATCCAGTAATAAACGAATTTCCTACGGTCCGCCACCTGACTGACCTGCTCGATCCTGCAACCTACTCCTTTAGTGATATTTTTGGTGGTTTAAAAAAAACTAATGTTGAGGCGGAGCATGTCGTTTTTGTTACGTTTGTATTTCCGAAAATAAAGCTTTCTTAGGTGGTTATAAAAAAAATAACCTTAACCTAATTTTAACACCCTAACATTGCATAAAAAAAATAAACAAAACAAATTTTTACAAAAGGGACACGAACCCATGGTCGAGACCGAAAAAATTAAAACTAAAGTCGAATATCAATCTAATGTTTTATTGCAGTGTGAACGGAATAATAATTTACGAACCCATGGTTATTATGAAAGAAAGAGCTGCTCGCTCGAAATAATTTGGTTAGTTTTTAAGTTGTTGTTGTCTATTATTTTATTGTGTTATGTTTGTTGTTGTATGAAGAGGGTTGGCATTTTCATTTATTGAAACAAACCCTTTAAATAAAAAAAAAAAACCCATGGTCGAGATCGAAAAAATAAAAACCCTACACCCTTACCATTGAGCCACAAAATTACATAAACGACCAAACGAATATCGGGTTGGGTTGATTCGTTCGTTCACCCGAGCCGTGTTTCCGAAAGGAGCCGCAGAGCCGCAGCAGCCGCAGGAGCCGCCGCCAGAGCCGCATGAGCCACCAGAGCTGTCAGGTGTCAAACCCGAAGAGTAGGTAGCTGTGATCATGATTCGAATGATAGTAAATAGGTCGACAGCATTATATATAAGAAACAACATTACAGTGCCCACATGATGCGAAAAATGGACAGCGTTAGTACCTAAAGTCGAATATCAATTTAATGTTTTATTGCAGTGTGGAATAATAATTTAAGAACGCTTTGATCATAGATCCCTGTACGAAAATTCGAATAGTTCTCAATTATATTATTCTAACGATTACGCAGTCCTTCTGTAGTGCAAACATTTTTTGTATATTAGGTAGCTTATAGACTCCTACCTAGCGTAGGAATCCCTGCTATCGATAGTACAACAGGTACAAAGGTACATAATTTTGCATTCCACTACGCAGGGAAAATATTGAAGCAAGGAATCCTTTTTACTTTATACCAGTGACAACAAGTGATGCCAACCTAGCGGGAGATATTAAGATGACATGACATATCTCTGTCTCTCTCTCTCTTCTGACACAATCACAATTTGTGATTGTGTCAGAATCAGAAGAGAGAGAGATACAGAGATCAAATAACTACGAACATTTTATTAGAGTGTATGTCGCTTCTGCTAAGGCAAATAAAAGAGTGCGAAACTAAAGAACTGCCTGGCTTTGTTTTGTTTGCATGTTGATGTCTGGTGGCCACACTGGCTGGACTGGCTGGAGTGGAGGACTGAGGAACACATAATTTTTTAAAACCTAACCCTAACCTCACCAAAGATACTAAAACAAAACAACGAACAAATGGTTTCTTTGGTTTCTTTAGTTGTCTGTCAACTGGACACACTGGCTGGACATTTCCTTTTCCTTCTTTGTGATCTGGCGAAACCGTGAATGAGAAGAATACAGTTGAATAACAAAAAAACGCAGTAGGTATATCCATATATTTACCTCTCGCTGGGTGAGTACCTACCTATTTGATTAGCGGGGATTAGATCGAACATTGCTGGTATGCTTATTGTGTAGGCCTAGAAAAAAGATGAATTATATATAGTGAAAGAATTGGGGGGGGGGGGGGGGGGGGGGGGGGATTAGATTAGCGGGGGTTAGATCGAATATTGCTGGTATACTTATTGTGTTCGCCTAGATAAAAGATGAATTATAGTGAAAGAATTATTTGCCGGAAATGCGTAGGTTCGGAGAAAAATTTACCAGCTATTTCAATATCCGTGGATTGTAGGAGTGGGGACATATATTTCCTGGGAGCCCGTTCCACACCTTTGCAGTGCGGCACAAGAACGATTTAGATATTTAAGTATTTTATTATTAAGATTTCAATTAAGTTTGCTACCGTAGCAGCGGGTTACTTTGATCCTAGGGCATAACTTTGGCCCAAATCGAGAAATTTTTTGAACTTTCCGCCATGTCGCTACCACGTAACCAAACGTTGCAGTTCCTTCGCTAACCAATAGATGGCTATATAGATGCGTACTTGGGGTACATTTACCGACTCGCCGCGAGCAAGTTTGTTGGTCTGTGGCATTTGAAGTTTTGACAGCTAAAACCGGCGAATTACTGTGCTGCAAACTTTTGAGTGAAGTATTTTATTTTGGTAATGATGATTTTCTATCGTACTTTTATTTATTTTGAACTATTTCTTACATTAAACCTGTCCTAGATATTCAATCTTACCGCCCTTGGGGATTACTTTAGCCACTGATAGCTCTAAATGCGACTTTTCACCGATAAATTTTCCACCGATAACCCTTTCCTAAGAACAACTTTGGCCCAAACTTTACAAAAAATTAAAAAACCTAAGTTATGCTTAGCATATTTCTAAAATACACTTTGCATATCATCAGTTACATCTTTGAGCTTGTATATAAAATATAAGAATACTAAAATGACAATACCGAAACAAACTACAGATCAAATTCTAAAATTGTTTAAAAAATAAGCCAAAGTAACCCGGCGCTACGGTACTTAATAAGAATAGTCCCAATGCATCTCTCTTCGTGCATGTCGTAAAAGCCGACTAAGGGACAAGCACAAGATGCCGTGCATAAGGGCGACAGGCTAGCCACCTCTCACCTTGGTGCGGTCTTTCCGCCGAGTCATGCAGCGGGCGGGTCTTCGTGCCTTACTTGCTGCCTGATAGTTATCTTCTCCGAATACTTAGTTAAACGTGGTGGTCGGTGTTGTGCTGTAATTTATCAGAGTACTTGCAGCACAACACCGATTACTCTGCTTACCCCGATTGTCGGGATAACGCGTGTGGTCTGTATGTATTATTAAACATTTACTATAATTTTCGTTAACATAGAAATTATTAATAATTGTTACAGATATTTTGACTGATGGCAGATGAAAAATTGATAATTAACAAATACGACCATGTTCACTATAACCGCAAGACTTCACACCCAGTTGCGTTGTCTACACTGAATAGTGCTCTCGCCGATAATATTCGTCCGCTGAAGATGGCTACTGCTGTTAAAAATGAACCACTCGATGTTAACAGTGATAACTGCTCGATGTACGATATTGCAATAGTAAAGAATGAAGAATTTACATTTTCTGATGAAGCTTGCTCCCTGACAGCTGTTAAAAATGAGGGTTCGCACAGCGGCGATGTGTGCTCGCGGGACGGCATTGGCGAACTGAAGAACGAGTTTTCTGATGTTCGCGATGGCATCGGCCCGGGCAAGGCTGCTATTGTCAAACAGGAGATAGACATTGGACCCACAGTGCTGCAGTCGCCAAATATAAAGTACACAATGCTTCCTTGCAGGCCTGATCTGGATAATGTTTCGCAGTGAGTATGGAATTTTGTTCAAAATGTACTTATATTTTTAGGTATGAAAAACATTACAATTTACGAAAGCCCTGGCAGCACAACACCGATTACTCTGCTTACCTTGACAATTGAGATCGGCGTGTGGTATCTATGTATGAAAAACATGCGTGTGGAAAAGGCATCGGAGGTGTGTCAGGCAGTAGTCAGCCTCGATAGCTCAGTGGTGCAGACAGTCGACTGTTGCTATTGATTGTTAAGCAACGCTGGGCGCAGTCAGTATTTGGATGGGTGACCGCTTGATCGTTGGAGGCTGAACGTGGTTCGGATTCCACATAGAACTGTAGGCCCCTTCCCTTCTTACCTTACTAGGTGGTAGGGTTCAACCCGCCCGGGTTGGTACAACCACACTGAAAGAAACGTTGGTCGAAACGGCTATGTAAATAGTTTGTGTTTTCCGTCCAGTTCAGTGTAGCCGGCAGGACCGAAGGGAAGCACTGACATGGCACCTAGTTCACCCGGTGTTATACGCTGACATTACGGATGTTGTAGGTGATGTAGCCAACCGTGTCAGTTTAAAAAAACAAAGGACCGTGGCATGTGAAGATCTGTTATTGGGTGACAGGTGTGGATTGATTGTGTATGTGTGTAAGTTGTAGGTAGAATAAAAATTTCTCAGTTTTAACAAACCAACAACCTTTATGTCCCCGCACATATTAACAGGTTCTTTTGGGCAACTTGCAGGCGTACAAAAAAAAAAAATGTTTTTTGAGAACCAGAACCGATCGATCAAAGCTTACTTTTGTTTTTTACAATTGGACGTAGTTAAGCAGACAGCATCCAACCCACAAATTAACAAAATAGAGAAAAAGGTGTTTGAAATATTGCCCATATTAAAATCGATTTAATGTTTAGTGGGTGGAAAAGCGCATACTATTTAATTAGTTAACATGCAATTTTGAACCTTTAGTGTGTCCGACACAAAATAAACAGCACAAGTACCTTATTTTTCGATATTTTTATGGGTTTGTAGGTTGGATGTTTTCTGAGAAATTGGTCTAATAGGTATTATGGTACTAACGTACGGCTATCTTACTGGGCCTACCTACTGTGATTTATAACAAATTAAAACAATTTTTTCTGCTAACCCACTTGGATGTCTTCTGTGATAATACTTAACAAACAAAAATATACACAACTAGAAACATTCAATCCACTTGAATGTTTTCTTTAAATTAAAGTCGTAGTTAATTTTTACCAATTGAATTTTTAAAAATGCAGCTTTACCACATGAATGCTTTCTGTTAAAAAATAAGGAAAGATAATGAATTTGTGGGTTAGAAAATAGGATATAGCATTCCCAATACTGACGTTAGGGTTGGATGGGTTCTGTTATATGAAAATTACGAATTTTTTGCTTCACAAAACACAAAAAAACATTTTTTTTTTTTTTTTTTATTGTTTCCGAACTAGCTGGCTGTGTCCGAGGTCGAAGCCTCAGGCGCAGCCAATATCACCCCCGAGGAGGTGCCAGTCCGGCTTGGAGGTGGACTAATGTCGCTGGGGAAAGGCTATTTACCCGCGATTTGAAGATCCGTGGATTGTAGGAGTGGGGAAAGATATTCCCCGGAAGCCCGTTCCACACCTTTGCAGTGCGGCACAAGAACGATTTAGAAAATCGTGCCGTTCGAAGTACTCGTCTGTCCACTACAAAGGGGTGTTCCGCGAGAGTATGGCGGGTTTGGCGAAGGCGAACAGGAGGAGGAGGGATAAGGGAAGCAATTTCGTCAGAGCAGCGGCCATAGTAGTACCGATAAAACAGGCTCAATGACCCAACGATACGTCTGTGTTTTAGAGGTTGAAGGTCCTTTGTGAGTACAGAGTCGCCAATGAGGCGAATGGCTCGTCGTTGGATAGAATCCAAGGCTGAAAGAAGGTACTCAGGGGAACCCTCCCAAAGATGACTGCAATATTCCATCACCGGTCTTACTTGTGCTTTATAGAGTGTAAGCAATTGGACCGGTGTGAAAAATCGCCGACATCGGTAGAGTATCCCTAATTTTCGAGATGCTAGTTTCGCCTTGGATTCTATGAACGATCGAAATCCAACATCCCTGGACACCTCTATACCCAGGACGCCCAGACTACCATCATTGGGGACTTGGCTGCCCTGGAAAGTTGCTTGGAGACATTTGTGGGTTGGATGCTGTCTGCTTAACTACGTCCAATTGTAGATTAGGTCATTTCGCGTCAGATTGTGCCTCTGGACTCAATCCAGCGTCGAGCCGTGCGACTAGTGCAACGGTTCCCAATTATATTTTAATCCGCTACCCCTTGGCGAATTTTCTGATACCCAAGTAAAATGTTTAAATAAAATTTTTTGTGGTTTATCCATAATAATGTTGTTTATCCATCGTATCAGTAATTTATTAGGTTCCAATATCGAAGGTGTGGATCTAAGCTTGCGATGGCTTCACCGAACATATCCGGGCCCATCGGCAGTAGAGGAGGGTATTAATCGAGGCCGGGACTAGCGAGTGGCCACTCTAAATTTCCCGCGCATGCTTCACGTTTCGGCTCGCTTCAAGCCCTCGTCAGCTAGTCTGCGTTGACTAGGACGCGGGGAAACCACCAGTCCCGCTCTCGACCTCCCTCTCTCTACCTATCCATATTCTGTAGGATGCTTCCAGTGACGTTTTCGAAGCTCTATCCATATATGAGCTTAGCGTCGATCTTGGGAGCCCTAGATTCTTGAAGAGACTGTAGAGCGACTTCGCTGGTAGTCCTCTTGCTCCGACTTCCACAGCGAAGAGATCAGTCTTGAAGCCGTTTCTCACAATCCGGTCTACTAATTTGCAGTACTTGTTAAGTTTGATGTTGTGGTCCTTCGGTATGTTACTTTCCCATGGAACTGTAAGTTCAACAAGTACTACATGCTTTGTCGCTTTTGAGAATATGAGTATATCCGGTCTTAATGCTGTGGTACAGATTTCCGAAGGCATTTGGTAATGCTTCTCATGTGTGTCCATCAACAATTCCCAATCCTTTGCTGCTCCCAAAATTGAAGAAGGTTTAGTCCTATCTTTGGGCAGCTTATTGGCTCCAGGTTTCACAAAGTTGACCTTCTGGAAGCCGCTACTGGTTTGCCCTTTCCTGGTCCGTGCAATTGACAGGTTGATGGCCTCTCTGATGATTTGGAGGACTTTATCATGACGGTAGGAATACTGGCCTCGCTCAAGTAGTATTTTGCATCCGCATAACAAATGTTTGGCCGTGCCTACGAACTCCTTACATGACGGGCATAGTCTATTTGTAGATTTCCCCCATCTAACTAGGTTACTCGGGTCGGGGAGAGTAAGCTGGAATGCATTTAAGTAGAACTTAAGCAGCTCAGGGGACCAGTTGTATATTATGGATTTCCACTTCAATGCAGGAGGGATGCAGAAGTCACCCACTGTTAGCCAATCATTCTGCATTTCTAGGTTTAAGGCGTGAAGTTTAATTTATATTATTTATTTAGAAGTAGGTATACTTAATAATCAAAGATAATACGAAATAGGTCTCAATCCACCATTCATCAGTGGGGACAATTATAATTAATGAGATAAACGGGCCCCTATCTCTTTCTTTATGATTGTATAGGTAAACATGGGCACGTGGCAATTAAGTGCGCCCACGGTAAGCCTTCTCTTGAGTCTGCTTATCCCTGAGGCAAGAACGTTAAATGTACGGACGTCGGACCTTTCCCGCGCTAGCGTAACACGATATTTGTATAAACGTACAAATAACATTCGTTACCACCCAATCAGAGCGCGATATCGCCCGATACCACCCAATCAGAGCGCGCGCCGTCCCCTCTGCTACCCGCGGAGCTCGGCGACGCTGTCTCTCATATAAGCGTTGGACAGTCTGACGTCCAAACTCTCTAAATGTTCTTGCCCTGAGGTCTCCTGAATCGCTGAACTAGTGGGTGACCACTAGTAAAAATAATATGATAATGTTGGTAAATAAAAAAATATAATAATGTAGGTACTGTCACTCGGCAACCCATATTGTTATGCTAGTTATTTTAATGAGACAATATTTTGTGGATAAGAAGAAGCGAATACTTGCATTTGAGCTCGAGCAAACGCTACTGTATATTTCCTAACAGGGTCAGAGCAATTTATTCGAGTTCAACTCATCGAAGACATAAATATGTAAGTGTTCTGTGCGAATATTCCAGTGTTCGTATCCGGTCCTTTTTTCTAAAGCATGTAGGTAGCTTAAATTAAGTGACCACTTCAGAGTAAAGTTCTCGGTATCAAACTGCCGCATGACCTTAACTTCCAGCGCCACATGGAGGGAAAGGCCGGGCTGGCGGTCATACTCTGAAAACCAAAATGCTGAACAACTCTTCTTAGTGTAGAGGTATTCCGTTATTTAGAAACACAGCAAGTCCATAAGCATGTTGGCTCCCTCAGTGTGTTCTGTCGACTATTTCATGGGGAGTGCTTGTAGGAGTTATCTTAATACGATTTCGCTGCTCCATTCCACTTCCGCACTATGTGTAGGGCAGAGAATGCACCCCGACACAATCGACCTACCACGGATTCATCTATTTACTCTAAAGTAGAACCTGGGGGTTTTCAAAAGGTCACAGTCGCAGTATGTTCTTGGGCATCGTTAGCCACATGTAGGGTTACCAACTTTTTTTAAAAGAAATAATTTATTTCTGATTTCAGGGATGGCAAATAAAAAGTACAGTCTAATAAAAAAGTATTATTAATTTAAATTTTAAAACATTTATATTTTTAGTGCTATCTGGACGTTTCAGCAGTGATTAGGTATTTGTGAATACACTTTATGATGCAATGCATTCGATTCCTGAGGCGTTGTTAGTTTACTATTCAATTGCTATTCAAAAGGTTAAAGTACGGAGACCTAAAATAACATAAGATACTTTATTTTAAAGTACGGTTGGCAACCCTAGCATGCGAGTAGGTGGAAAGATGCAAAATGTCGTACATACTTACCGTAGAAAATCAAAGCTCTTCTCACACCCTCTCTTCCCAATGTATGTATTCACTTGTTGGTTGCATTTTCAGAATTGAATCACATCGACCTGGCCAAGGAAATACAAATGTAACTGTCAATCAAGAGAATTCTGTTATGGCCGGGACGTGCGGAGTTCAGAAATTTTGCAATATTTGTCACAAAAGTTTCATACTAGAATCTGCGTTTCAAAGCCACTTGCTCACTCATACAGGTGAAGATAAGAACGACGTTTGCAACACAAATTTCTCACACAATTTACCTTTTAGAAATAACATTTCTGATCATACGATCGTAATGTCACATTGTTACAATAGTGACAGTACAAATGTATTTCAGAAAATTACTTTAAAAGCGCACATGTTAACTTACAAAGGCGAAAGACTACATTGCCCTGACAATTTGAAAACTAATAACAATTTGTTAACCAAAAGTAATTTAAAAAGTCACCAGTTAACTCACACTGGTGAACGGCCCCATCGCTGTGACATATGCAATAAGAATTTCACACAAAAATTTACTTTAACAAGGCACAAGTTAACTCACATTGGTGGACGACCATATTGCTGTGACGTATGCAATAAGAGTTTCTCACGTCATGATCATTGGAAAAGTCACATTTTAACTCACGCTGGTGAGAGATCATATCCCTGTGACACGTGCAATAAGAATTTCAAACAGAAAGGTTCTTTAACAAGGCACATGTTAACTCACACTGGTAAAAAACCATACAGGTGTGACATATGCAATAAGAATATTTCGGAACAAGGATGTTTGAAACATCACATGTTAACTCACACTGGTGAACGACGCCATCACTGTGACACATGCAATAAGAATTTCACACAAAAATGTTCTTTAGAAAGGCACATGTTAACTCACACTGATAAAAGACCATACCGCTGTGATTTATGCAACAAGAGTTTCTCACAGCATCAACATTGGAAATGTCACACTTTAACTCATACTGGTGAAAGATCATATCGCTGTGACACATGCAATAAGAATTTCGCACAAAAGAGTTCTTTAACAAGGCACATGTTAACTCACACTGGTAAAAGACCATATAGCTGTGAAGTATGCAATAAGAATTTCAGACACAAAATTTGTTTGAAACATCACATGTTAACTCACACTGGTGAAAGACTCAATCACTGTGACATATGCAATAAGAATTTCAGACACAAAAGTGCTTTAACACGGCACATTTTAACTCACACTGGTAAAAGACCATATCGCTGTGATGTATGTAATAAAGATTTCACACAGAAAGGACACTTGAAAACTCACATGATTACTCACACTGATGAAAAATCTTATAGCTGTGACTTGTGCAATAAGGTTTTCAAATATAAAAGCACTTTAAGAAATCACATATTAACTCATACTGGTGGAAAACATAATGCAATAAGAATTTCACACGAAAATGCGCTGTAGAGTACCACATGCTAATTCACACTGAGGAAAGACCACATCGTAGTGACATATTTAATAAGGACTTTCCACAACATGGACATTTGAAAAGACACATGTGTTAGCTCCGACTGGTGTACGACCACATTGCTCTGACATACGCAGAAAGAATTTCTCGCAAAAACAACATTTGAAAAATCATAATACATTACGTCGCGCTACGTAAGACCACATCGGTGTAACATATGAAATAATGATTTCCTGCAGAAAGGAAATTTAAAAAATTCACACAAACACGGGTTTAAAACCACACCGTTATGCTGTGATGTGTGCAATACAAATTTATCAACTAAAAGTAATTTGAAAATTCACATGTTAACCCACATTGGTGAAAGACCACATCGCTGCGCAATTTGCAACCAGCGTTTCTCACGGCCAGGAAGTTAGAAAAGGCACATGTTATGTCACAATGAACGCGATGAACTACAGTAGGTACCGACAGCGGGGCGTCCCATCAAACCGCACTAGAAGCTGCACCTTGGCTTCCACCATCGTCGGCGACCGCTCACTGTTCCCGCAGACGTGGCATCATATACACTCACTTCTCCCTGCCGTTTAAACATGTGTTAAAGTTTGTAACTTCAACTACTTCATGGACATTTTTATAATCTGCAATGTACGTATTGCAGATTATAAAAATGTCCATGAAAGTAGTTGAATTTATGGAATGACATTTAGTCCATACACCTTTTTATGGTAATAATTATCAAGTTTTTTTAATGTAAATAACATGGGTGGCTATGCTGAGAGACAAATGGTACAGTCGACAGAGCCAAAAATACCTCTCTACGCGAAACCACGCTCAGTGAGGCGCCATGCCAGCAGATTTGTGGACTGTTGCTAGGCGGTCTAGCCTGTTGATACGACGTTTGAAAACACCCAGGATAGAGCATTTGGGAAACACTAGCCAAAAGACAGTTCCAAATCGTAGTGTTGCGACAAAACGATTTTGAAAACCGTCCAAAAAGTCCCGGTTCTGGAGTAACCGCATCCAACACTGGCAGTCATGGACAAGAAAACGAAGTGTGGGAAGACCACGCGCCAGGTGGGACGACGATCAAGTACGTCGGCGGAAAGTGGTGATTCCGTGGCGCTGAAGACTAGGAGGACTGGAGGATAATTGGAAAGGCGTATTTCCAACAGTGGACGCTGACTGACTGACTGAATTATCAAGCACTTATTTTAGGTACATACTAGATACTAAAATTATGTATTTATATTGTGATGCTGTCATCTGGTGACAGTCGGCCGGAACATGTGTCAAAATTACGTCTAGAATAGAATGGGAACAAAATTAAAAATATTGCAAGAGTGCTGGTCGTTTCACTTCGGCTGTGGAGAATAGCCATATATACCAATATCGAAAATTAAAGTTTGACCTATTTTCTTATTAAGGTAGGTAGTAGGTACGTAGTTTTTATAGTGAACTACGTGCCGTGACTGACAATGATTTCCTTTGGTTGTCTGGACTGTCTAGACTGAACTGGACGAACTATTTTCATAGACCTTTCGACCGACCTTCATACGGGGAAATCTATCATCATCTAACACCTTCTTTACTATCATTTTGATTTACGTTTTGTTTATAGACGGCAATCTATCATCAATCAGATAAAACGAATCATGACAAGTTCAAGAGTAGTTTTACTTACATATGAATTCTCAATTTTTTTTTATGTATGGGTATGGGTCGCAGAGCCAGAGAGGCCAAAGCACATGCTCCGAACAGCCAATATCACCTTTGCGAAGGCAGGTGCCATACCGCAGACTTCCCTCTGGATTGTTGGCTAATAGTGGACTAGAGGAGAATACAGCCGAGGCTGCTATGCGGCCATCTTACATCAAGTACGGTGGTACCCAACTCAGTCGGTTACAATTTGAGCCTACCACCTAGTAAGAGGCAAGGGAAGCGACCTACAGAATAAAGAATATATTTACAACTAGTGCGGGATCCAAGTGAAATTTAGGTAATTTCCGTGGGACATACCTCGGCCATACCAACTACTGGTATGTACGTGTTCGGGCTGTTCTCCTGAATACCATAAGTGCGGTAGTCACTTTCTAAAATAGTGGAGGGGATAGTTATGACGTCATAAAGATGGCGGCCGGGCCTGTCATTCTAGGCGGTATATCTCGATAGTTACTCGACCGATTTCCTTCATTAAGGTGTCAAAAAAAAGCTAATAGAATGAGGATTATTCGATCTCTTATTATAGTTTATGTTAAACTAATACGAAACTAAATATTTACAAAAAACCGACATTTCGGAAAAACAAATTTTTTTATTTTTAAAATAGCTCGGTAACCATCAGGATTTTGGAAATTTTGGTTATAATAAAACGCATAGCTATATTCAAGACGATTATAATGATCTTTAAATCATAACGATTGAGATATAAACAACGGAGCTACAGTCATTTAAGTGATCGTTGGTAGCGTCAAGCTGGCTGTAGCGGTCGGGCGCGCGGCGACGCACTATGGACAGCCCCCATACAAGCAACTGACAAAAATGGTTTTGGCAACATACCACCTGGGGTAATGAGTTGGTTCGATAGGCCATGAAATGTACTTGTTTAATACGTACATATTTTAGATTTTAGTTGAATTTCCTCAGTTATATGACGCTTGAAAGTTGAACAAATTCTTTGCGCAAACATCCGCATATTAAGGGAGCGCATATATTTTATGTATATTTTCCTCAAAAATACTTAAGTAAACATATAGAAACCCATACATATTCGAAAAGCATTTTAGGTAACTGTGTTGGGTTTTTTAAAGATATCATTCCTTATTTAAAGCTTAGTGCTTTAAATAAGGAATGATATCTTTAAAAAACCCAACAACATACCACCTGGGGTAATGAGTTGGTTCGATAGGCCATGAAATGTACTTGTTTAATACGTACATATTTTAGATTTTAGTTGAATTTCCTCAGTTATATGACGCTTGAAAGTTGAACAAATTCTTTGCGCAAACATCCGCATATTAAGGGAGCGCATATATTTTATGTATATTTTCCTCAAAAATACTTAAGTAAACATATAGAAACCCATACATATTCGAAAAGCATTTTAGGTAACTGTGTTGGGTTTTTTAAAGATATCATTCCTTATTTAAAGCACTAACGAAAACGCGAAATTTATCTAAAACTATAATTAACTATATAATTTATAATTAAATCTTAAACTATATAATTTCATCTAAGCTTTCAAATGGTATCAGGGTCTGTCCGGGTGAATATTATAATGGTTTTATATAACCAGTACACTGTTTATTTAGAATCAATAAACAACTTTCTGCAAAACTCTGCAAATTGGCACGAAAATTAAAAAAATATGCGCGCTGTTCGCACGCTCGGAGCGTTCGCGTGAATGATTTTTTTTTAATTTTATTTTATTATTTTTTTATGGAAACTGACACGGTTGGCTACACCTCCTACAACATCCGTGATGTCAGCCCATAACACCGTGTGAACTAGGTGCCATGTCAATTCTTCCCTTCATTTCATGTCGGCTACACTGAACTGGACGGAAAACACGAACTATTTACATAGCGGTTTCGACCGACGTTTCATTCAGTGCGGTGGTACCAACTCGGACGGGATAACCCCTACCTAATAAAAAAATTTTATAATCGGATAAGGTTTAGGGGGCGAGATAACATAAATGCCGAAAGACGATTTTGTATGGAGTATGGAGAAAGGTAACTTCCGTCTCGTCTTAACACCGACCGCACCACTGAGCTACCCAGGCTGATTTTAAATGATTTTATTTGAAAAGTTAACTTAAGAGTACTGATTTAAGAGACTGAATGTATAAATTATGCAAAGAAAATACACTACAACCTCAGCATTCTCACGGTAGGTATAGCTACTTCGTAACGGAAACAATTGCGGTTAAAACTATGATATGATTATATATGTACTTACACCAGGTGTGTTTTGTGTTATTTATGTTTTGCACACCATTTCTGAACCACAGAGTGTAAGGAGATATTACACACGCCACATTTTTTTCGTACGAATATAAGCCATTCTGTGAGGGGTGGTACATTTACACACTGTACTGCCTGAATATTCGTGCCAGATGAGTGCAGTGTAGTGTTTCTGAAACTATATGGCGTCTTTCAAGTATTCTAAAGGTGAGCTATCCACTGTGATTCTTGAAAAATGGAACCATATTATCTCAAGTGCAAAAAAATATATAAAGGAGCATTACATTTTGTCCGATCGACCTTGCAAGGACTACGCAATTTCATCAGAGAGTATACAAAATCGTAAAGCTGTGAAACTTTTTGGGGAATCTGGTTTGGACAACGTCTATCATTCATACGAGTACATTAAAGGAGTGAATTCAATTGGCGAAAAAGATGAAGCCTCCAATGTTAAAATAATACGTGTCGTACGCAACTCAATAAAACAAGAAAAACTGCAATGAAATTATCAAAGGAAATTCTGCAAATTTTTTTCAATTCAACGACGATGAAGCTTTAGTGTCTTTAGATCTGACTAAAGTGCAATAAAAATATTTGTGAAGCTGTTTATTGGAAAGGTACTCCATCGTCTTCCCTTCTTATAATAAAATTCTGGAAGCAAAAAACAGGTGCTATCCTGTAAGCGCATTTAATGCGTTTAATATTTAATGTTTAATTTTTTATTTATCACAATTATAGGTACGAAAATGTTTTTATTATTATATTATATAAAAGTTGATACTTTATTGGTAAATGAACATAATAATTTTTTATCTTATTTTCATAGTTTAGAAATACATTATTTTATATTTTAGAATTTTTTTTTTATTAATAATAAATATTATTTGCAATCAAATGTTACTGTTTTTTGAAGATTAACTATTCAAGCAATACCATAAAAAAAATTGTCAAGGAAGGTATTCTAGTTTAGAAGATACAGATTTATGACCGAAAAGTGGCACTTTGGCCAATAGTGCGACGGCGCGGCGAGCGGGACCGGACCGCGACCAATGTAGTATAGCACAGACATGGCCACGTTTCCAGTCATTATGAAGTAATTGGGGCAGAGTTCCGAACTGTAATATATGTATGTACAGAAACACACAGATTCACACTTTAGACCTTAACACATTACACTCCTCCTAACGTCGCCGTCGTCGGGTAAAAAGACAGAATTGTCGAAAAAAATTATAAAATTTAGTACAGAAAGTCTTTACATACCTTAGGTACTCAAAACTTACATACCTAGGTATCTTAACATATTTAAAGATATGTCCTAATTCAGAAACAAAAAAATTATATGAAAATCTCAATGGATGGATGGATGGTGATCTTCGGTATTGGTATATTTGCGGTCGGCCGAGTCGTCAACAGTAGGTACTTACGTTACCGCGCTGAGCTTGACGCTACCAACGCTCACTTAAATGACTGTAGCTCCGTGGTTTATTACTCTATCGTTATGATTTAAAGTTCACTATGATCCTCTTGAATACAGCTATGCGCTTTATTATAACCTAAATTTCCAAAATCCTGATGGTTACCGAGCTATTTAAAAAATTAAAAAATATTTTTTTTCGAATTGTCAGTTTTTTGTAAATATTTAGTTTCGTATTAGTTCAACATAAACTATTGTAAGAGATCGAATAATCCTCATTCTATTAGCTTTTTTTTGACACCTTAATGAAGGAAATCGGTCGAGTAACTATCGAGATATACCGCCTAGAATGACAGGCCCGGCCGCCATCTTTATGACGTCATAACTACCCCCTCCACTATTTTAGAAAGTGACTACCGCACTTATGGTTTTCAGGAGAACAGCCCGAACACGTACATACCAGTTGTCGGTATGGCCGAGCTATGTCCCACGGAAACCGTTATTTGAAGGCTTTTCAGAAATGGATCTTGTACTAAACAGTATTCAATCCAGCTAGAGGTTTTAAACCCTACCACCTAGTAAGTTAACACGTTAACAGTCCAGTGTCCCACATGTGGGTCACGTGACACTCAATTGATACGTCCATGACCCACATGTGGGACATTGACAAGAACATTTTCTATCAGGAATTTCTCAGTGGACTTTTGACTGAATAGAAGAGTTTGGTTGGACGTGTGGATAAGAAATTACTTCATAAAAAAACAAAAAGAGCCATCGATAAATTTTATTCGAGAAAATTAAAGAATTTTTCAAAAAACATAAAAGTTGTTCTTCTTACAACAACAAAAAAACATTATTATTGACGTGATAACGTCACGTCTTATAAATTGATGAACACCGGCTGCACGCACGAAAAAATGTCACGTTCCATCTGAGCCTGTGTGTGCAAGCGAGAGCGCGTAACAAGCTATAGAGAGGCACAATCGGCCCAAGCCGAAAGCGAACCAAGGGAATCCGATATTCGTTTGGTCGTTTATGTGATTTCGTGGCACAGTGGGGTGTAGGATTCGTATTTTCTGACCATGGGTTCGAATCCCTCAAAATTTTTTTTTTGTTTTTTAAGCAATGTTACGGTGTTTAAATTTTTTTAGGGTGTTTAGTTTTTTTTATAACCACCTAAGAATTATTTTCGGAAATACAAACGTAACAAAAACGACATGCGTAGTCTTACCACTTTATGACGTTATCACGTAAAACTATCGTCCGTAAACCGACTTTACAGACAACCAATTTTTTATTTGAAATTACTTACCTATGTGCTTCGGCGAAACAGTACTTACAATAGGCAAGGCGACACACTGAACACTGAAGATACTTTTTATTTTGTTTTCAGTCTTGCACTTGCCGCATCGCATTCATACCTTCAGTCTTCATTTTTTCACCCATTGCAGCGTCTTCTTATAATTTTATTGTCTTGTTTTCTTGGAATATCTCTGAGAAAATGGGGATTTCTGGTAGTAGATGACAATGGTACTTGACCCAACTAAATATTTCGCCTCACACATCCGTGACTCACATGTGGTACACGCTGAAAACTGAGTGATGCCACTTTGTTTCAGGTATTTTTTTTCAAATGATTCCAGACATATATTCATAAACCATTAGTAGTTGTATGGGACTTACGGGGTAGTTTTTTCGCTTTGTATGGGGACTGAACGTGTTAAGTGAAGGGACCTACAGTTTTAAGTGAAATCCGAACCATGCCCAGGCCAGGCAGGCAGTCGACAGCGAGTGTTCTTTCAATCGAAGGGGCCGGCCCGACCGCGTCTAGTAACCTAACATAGTCCAACCCAACCGCACACATAATTTACCATAATTTTACACGTACCGTGTGGGGCCGGTACTTAAAAAGAATAGCCCCACTGCATCTCTCCCCGTCGCATGTCGTAAAAGTCGACTAAGGGATAAGAAAATTCGTCAGCCTCGGTAGCTCAGTGGCGCGGTTGGTTAGTCAACTGTTATTAAGCGACGCTGAGCGCGGTCAGTGTTTGGATGGGTGACCGCTCGACCGTTGGAGGCTGACCGTGGTTCGGATTCCACGTTAAACTGTAGGTCCCTTCCCTTCTTACCTTACTAGGTGGTAGGGTTTATCCCGGCCGGGTTGGTACCACCGCACTGAACGAAACGTCGGTCGAAACGGCTATGTAAATAGTTCGTGTTTTCCGTCCAGTTTAGTGTAGCCGACATGAAATGAAGGGAAGCACTGACATGGCACCTAGTTCACCCTGTGTTATGGGCTGACATCACGGATGTTGTAGGTGATGTAGCCAACCGTGTCAGGTTCCATAAAAAAAAAAAAAAATCACGCAATATTAATTTAGCCTAACGCAACAAACCTAACCTTACTTACCGTGAAGAGTGTAGCCGATAAGAGGATTCTGCCCCCCTTGAAAAAATAGTAGGTACTGCTACGGTTTACTTAGCGTCACAAATTGCGCCAATTTTTTTTTATGTGAACCAGCATGGGTTGTGCTGTGCCGAGGGACCAATGGTGCAGTCGACAGAGCCAAAATCACCTCTCCTCGCGAAACCACGCTCAGTTAGGTGCCATGCCAGCAGATTTGCGGACTGTTGCTAGGCTGTCTAGCCCGTTAATACGACGCTTGAAGACACCCAGGTTAAAGGATTCAGGAAATACACTCGCCGGAAGACAGTTCCACACTCTAGCGGTGCGACAAAGAAACGATTTAGAGAAACTGTTTGCTATTATGCCCAATATGTCTATTTCTGATAAATGTTATTTTGAGTAACTAGTCAATATTGTACTCGTAATGTATGTGTATTCATGATTATTTTTATGTACATACTGACATGTAGTAAGTATACAACACATCATCCGTGATGTCGGACCATAACACCTTGGTGAACTAGGTGCCATGTCTATGCTTCGCTTCGGTCGTGCCGGCTACACTGAACTGGAGGGAAAGCACGAACTATTTACATAGCCGCTTCAACCGACCTTCATTCAGTGCGGTGGTATCAACCCGGGCGGGTTAAACCTCGGATTAAACCCTACCACCTAGCAAGGAAAGAAGGGAAGGGACCGACACTTTTACGTGGAATCCGTTTCCACAGTCGAGCGGCAACCCATGCAATTACTGACCGCGCCCAGGTGTGCTTATGATCACGACCAACAGTTGAGCCACTGAGCTACCGAGGCTGACGACATTCCCACTCGAGACTTTTGCTACTACTTACTTATATTCCACATCTTACTATAAACATCCAAAAGGTTGGCTGGAATAAATCCCTGTAAGGAATAAGTCCGCCTTTGCCCGTCATACAAATTATATATGTTTCGGTAAATTGTTTTTGGAGCAATACCTCAAATATTTTTTTATAATTTTTAATAATTTTTACGACGCGCGCGCCGTACCATATATTTATTGCAGATTTACCATATACTTTTTACATATTTACCATATATTTATTACAGATTTACCATATACTTATTACAGAT
The DNA here is from genome assembly GCA_946902875.1 of Nematopogon swammerdamellus. Classification (NCBI taxonomy): domain Eukaryota; kingdom Metazoa; phylum Arthropoda; class Insecta; order Lepidoptera; family Adelidae; genus Nematopogon; species Nematopogon swammerdamellus. Next base: position 14,195,798 of record OX336356.1, read on the forward strand.
TTATCATATACTTATTACAGATTTACCATACATTTATTACAGATTTACCATATACTTATTACTGATTTACCATATACTACTTACATATTTACCATATATTTATTCCAGATTTACAGATTTACCATATACTTATTACTGTTTTACCATATACTTATTACAGATTTACCATATATTTATTACGTATTTACCATATACTTATTACTGATTTACCATACATTTATTACAGATTTACCATATACTTATTACTGATTTACCATACATTTATTACAGATTTACCATATATTTTATTACAGGGTGTGATTGTTGCGGTATTGTTGATATAAGAAAGGATCAAAGAGTTTGTATTACGTCGCTAAAGGAGCGCAGCGACGTAATACAAACTCTTTGGAAAGGATAATGCGAAGCAATGTGAGGTTTTACATACTCTTAATCTAGAATTGGAATAGTTAGCGTGGCGTCGCGCTTCCGAGACTAGTTAGAGAACGCCAGCACGCTAGACTGCTGTTGAGTGTTTGTCGAGCCGTGTCGCTGTATACAGGGTGCATCGTAAGTATGTGACGAGCCCATACAGGATGGGTCATGAGTGGCTTCACTCTTTTGTTAGTAGAGCTGACACAGCGAACGAGCCGATTTCAAGAGTCTTCTCTCGATATTGGCGTCGCACCTCGCAAGGGCGTAGCTAGCATTTTGTTCTGGGGGGGCAGGCAAGGGAAAACTAATAATGTGCATGCTACAAAAACGGATAGGTACCTACTCGGATTACTCGATATAGTGTATCAATACCTACTAATAATAAATCTGTAAGGAATCGTTATTGAGTAAGTTACTTTGTTTTATGAGATATTACGTTTGTAGACTCTATGTATGATACTAAAACTAAATTGACGATTTTTTAGAAATCTTTTCTGAATGTATGTCTATTCCTCCATAACTCTTAAGCCGATCGATCATCCGAATTCGACGGAACTTAGTAAAATGACATTTAACTATACGTGACAGGATAGGCCGAAATAAAATTCAGTTCCGGTTATGCTAAGATGTAGTGTACAGATGTTTTATCTCACGAGCGCGGCTGAGCCATACTTGTAATTGTAATGCGTATAGACACGCGCTCCTGTGTGCGTAAGTCAGTCGTAATTCAATCACCGCGATTCATTCGATTGTGGACTGGGCATTCGTATCCGTGAATTAGGTACCTACTAGTATTTAGTCGGACAGAAGCAGGACAGAAGTAATAAGTCGAATTGTTCTAAGAAATTTTTCCTAACATACCAGCAACCATGTACACGACATGTTTATAGATAGAATAACAAAAATGTGATATTTAATAATACAGGATGTTGTAACGGTGAGTACATTAATTTCGCCAGCGCAAATTAATCAATTAGTTTGTACGAAAACTGTAACTTTTTATTTAAAGGGAATTCAGAAAAAAGTTGTTTGACTTTTTTGTTACTATTGATCACAATAATCATTTCCTAAATTTTATGTAGTGGCCGTTACAACATCCTGTATAATAATAGCATAATCAGTTGAACCGTAACTGTTTTGAGTTTCATTAGGCCCGCTAGTATAGAATCGTATGGTAAATGATAGTTAAAAAATCAATTCGGGCATCTTTACACGCTCGTATCACCTGCTAACGGGGGAGGGGGAGGGGGGGGGGGGGCAGCTGTCCCCCGTCCCCCCCCCCCTCCCAGCCCCCCACCTGGCTACGTCCTTGTCACCTCGTCTTGTTGAGTGCCTAGGTATAAAGCGACTCGTTGGAGACTTTATGTAATGAACCCCTTGGTCGTGGTCAAGGGGCAAAAAAAACCCTTTCCTGATTTATCTGATTCTGTTGGTTTTATAAGTTGTAGTGCATATAGAATTTTGAAGTTTGAATTGAACCACTATAATTCATAATAAATATTTTTTTCGTTCGCTAGTGTATCCTCCATCATATGAATTAGATGTAAAGATACATACATACCACACGCTGTATCTCGACAATTGGGGTAAGCAGAGCAATCGGTATTGCGCTGCAAGTACTCTTGTAAATTACAGCACAACACCGAACACCACGTTTCGCAGAGTATTCGAACAAGATTCAATAGATCAAGCAGCAAGTAAGGTACGAAGACCCACCTGCTGCATGACTCGGTGGAAGTACCGTGCCAAGGTGAGAGGTGGCGATCCTGTCGCCCTTTAGCACGGCATCTTGTCCTTATCCCTTAGTCGCCTTTTACGACATTCATATTTGAATTAACCTGTATAGAACGTGATGCTGATCGTGTTTCGGATTTCACGTAAAGCTGTAGGTCCCTTCCCATTCTTACTTGGTGGTAGGATTTATCCCGCCCGGGTTGATACCACCGCACTGAACGAAAGGTCGGTCGAAGCGGCTTTGTAAACAGTTCGTGTTTACAGTCCAGTCGGTGTAGCCGGCACGACCGAAAAGAAGCACTTAGTTCACCAAGGTGTGATGGACTGACATCACAGGTGTGGTAGGTGATGTAGCCAAGCGTGTCAGTTAAAAAAAAATGCAGTGACGTATTTTCACAGTTCCGCTTGACCGGGGCGGCGGCACCTCCCCTAACATACTCGGGTGGCCCCGGAAGGGTAGGCAGATAAAGTAACAATGAAAGGGTCGCCCGTTCGAATCCCGGAAATTGATTGAGTCATTTTGCTACGCATAGTCCTCTACTCAGCACTGATGGCTAGAGTGGCCATTTCGCTGCGGGCGCGGCGCGTGGCCATGCGAGTCAATAACTTCAAATAATCAGCTGTTTAGCTACCTAGTGGCATACGCTTTGATCGTTCGATCGATCGATCGAGCATAGACATGCTTTGTTCAATTTCTCGTCAACGAATGCTAAAGATATACAGGGTGTTCGGCACATCGACCGACAATCGTGCTGATACAATCATAAAAAAAAAAGTTACAAGGGATTAAAGCTAAGGTAATTAAAAAAAATAAAGAAAATCTTATCTCGACACCACGTGACACTTGACAAAAGGTATCATGGGTCAAAACCTTGCAAATTACCCCACTTACCTACAAAAAAAAAATCGGTTGATGTGCTGAAAACCCTGTATTATTATGATGGGTATGTGTCCCTCCCAGGATATTTGCAGCTACGAGTAGTATGGAAACACCTTATGTACTTTGTTCTCAGATGCAAAGTCAAGCCTTATGGACATTGGAAAAATCGTCACTTAAAGTTTAAACGTTACGTGCACTGCTTGTTGTAAAATTTAATATGGGCAGTTGTGAAAACTTTTATGACATTCTTAACCAAAACCCAGAATTGAGAGATATGATTTTTTAAAATAGATTAGATATATCTTCAGTTAGTGCTCCGACACACCCTCAGTCCTTCACACTCTATCCCCAAGATTGTCCCGCATTGACTTTTCATAAAGTTGGCCGCCTTACACCAGCTGCATGTATCGTGAATTAGTCGAAATATGTCGTTGTGCAATGGGAATGAATAGTCAACGTCAAAAGTTTATCGTTTGACTTTAGACAAATTGGAGACGCTTATCTCCAGCAGTACACTAAAACATCGACGCAATGAAGAGGTGCAATGCAGGCAGAGTATAGCAACCACCGCGCGAGAACTCGCAGAATCTTTTCAGAAGCTGTCTAATTTGTTATTATTGACATAATAAAATCATAGATTGTCTTATAATGAAACAACGAAAATACCGTAAAATCGCGGTTTCCGTTAACTCAATCCCGGTATTTTAAAGCTTTCCTTACGGTCCGGTATCCCGGTATTCGGGATCCCGGTTTGCGACCCCTAATGTAGGCGGCAGGCAAGTCTACTTTTCACTAAACACTCACAGTCGGTTCCGCTGGCTAGTCGGTGCTGTCTCAGCTTTTCCCAAGCGTCACGGCCGTGACGGGCGCCGCGGCGGGCACTCGTGACGTGCGTGCGTGTGTTAGGTAGTAGGACCGCTAGTGTATTTGTCGCCACGGAGTTAGTAAAAATGAGATCTCACTGGGCGTATTGTTTCGGCGTAGACTATGACATGTATTGTACTCTTTATTGAAACCTCAATAAAGATTACTACGATTTCAAACCTCATCAAAATCTGTTCAGTGGTGCCGGAGTTTACAACAAACATACATACAGACAGACGTTCCCTTTTATAAGAAGTACTTAGGGATAATATTTAATATACTTACATGTTATGTATCTACATTAATCAGTGGGACTGGTATAGAATGACAAGAGAAAGAAGAGGCTTGTAAAGATTACGTAAGCAATAACAATTTATTTACCTAAGTGAGTAGGTAAAGATTTTTTAAATGTTTCATTACTTACACTCATAGAATACAATTTACTCTTGTCTTGAGTGTATTTATGAAACATTATTTATTTAAGAGGATACCCATAGCTGGCTGCTTTGCATAGAAAAACGTCCTAAGTCGGTGTTGTTTTTTAATTTAAAAAATTTAATGGTAATAAAATAAAAAAATCTACAACAATAGAGTTCTGTGCTTGTCGTTTAGTTATTTATCGGTGCAATAAAAATTTAGTTTTATTCATTCACTTTTGCGTCAGATGAAAAAAAATGATTAATTTCAAATTTATTTAGATTTTTTTCATCTGACGTTGAATGAACAAACAATTGAAAAAACTGAACTCGAAAACGAAATAATTGGTGCTCGAAATAAAGAAGCAAAGAGCGCATAAAGGCGGACTAACCACTGCAAGTGATTTCTTCCTGTCAACCTTTGGGTGATGGATGACTAGTGATGAGGAATAAAATTATTAAAAAATAAAAAATGGTTGCATTTTTTAATTTTTTGACGTTTGATGCCAGTAAAAGTGCACTCGAACATGTAACTTTTGCATGCCACTGGAAAAAGACACAAAATATCACTGAAACTAACGTGTGTCTATCCTTTGTTCGTCAATCCACTCCCATTATAACTGTAAAAAAAATTCTAGGGGTAGGAGTCACTTCGCACTCCTGCCGGTGTTCTTTAAACGTCGAATCACGGTGGCAAGTGGAGAATGCATGTATGTATGTTATCTTGATAAACAATTAATCTAAAAAAATATCAAAAAATCTGGTTGTCATGGGTGACTCTTGAAACGAATTGAAAAAAAAATCGTCTAACTTGAATGACTCACTGTGCCTGCAAATAATAATAATAACAATTTTTGTTTATTGTTTATTACCACCGAGCATACCGAGCATAGGTATTCTCCTTGTTTATTACTGTTGTATTTGCGCCACCTTCCTTATTTTGCTGATATATCTGTTTTGTATGTGCGTTACTTACTTAGAAACTGAGCATTCACCATTATCCCGGTACATGTTTCGTGTCGGTGACGTCATATTTTAGCTTACATGCCTCCCACCCTTCGATCCCACCTTGCACCATATGAGTAAGACGTGTTGAACCCCCAAAACCATCCCTCGGCACGTCTATGATATTTTTATTATTAATGATTTAATTTTTTATTTTCACATTCTAGTCTTTTGCTACGTAGGTAATCAAGCAGGTAACTTACATTTCACAATATGAATCTACTCTCAAATATCCAACGATTGACTGGAATCAATCTCTGTAAAGGGATAAGTCCGCCTTTTCATCTCACGTAACTTTTAAATTGTGCTTGTTGCTGTAAAAATTTTTTGGAGCGCATTCCTGTGCACCCCACCTGCTGCAGCTGCACTTACCTCGACCTCCCCGCTCCTATTATATTGTTGCGGATAGTATGGATGGGGCGTTGCATAAAGCCATTCCGGCGCGTATAATGGTAGAGAGCGTTTCAACTAAAAGTTCCCTTCGCCGTTATGTTGGCTCCACTGTCAGTGTCACTGTCAGTGCTTAAATTCGTGTTGACAGATTGTGAAGATTATATTACCTAATAATGTAATCGGTATTTACCGTATAATAAATACGGTAAATACCGATAATTACGGGTAAATCTGTACACATAGCATAGCAACCCTCAACGCTGTTTTGACAGATAGACAGTGGAGCCAACATAACAGCGAAGGGAACTTTTAGTTATAACGCTCTCTACAATGTCAGCGAGTTCAACGCGCGCGACTTCCACCTCGCCCGACTTTCGCGTCGGCAGGCAATCAGTAAAACAAAAAGCTACGCGGGACAGCAACGAGAGCAAATTGAAAAGGGCGCAGCGCACAAGAGTCCATAGAAAGAAGAGCGCAGTTAGGTGACACCGTTTCAGGACATCGAGATGTATAACTCGAGTAGAGTGTGCGCTCGGACAGCGCGCCATGTTCCACCGAGTTGAAGCCATCCAGCCGCAACTGAGTTAGTCGATCGCGATCCGCCGACGTGGCTGCACGCGCGCTGCAGCCCGCTCGCTTCCCGCGACAGCATCTCTACCGATCGGCTCTCGTACAACCCCGCTTCCTACCGTCATTATAACCTCAGGCGAATTTATTTCTTTGTAGCGCAATCTCTATATACCTAGTAATACTAGCTTTTGCCGGCGGCTTTGCTCGCGTGAAATTCGTATTTAAAAAGAAGAAAGTAAGTAAGCCCGCTACCGTACCTTTATTTCGGCGCGCGGAACAATTCGGTTTGTATGAGAGCCACATTTTAGCCTAACCGGAACTAAATTTTATTTAGCCTATCCTACGTCCCGTATAGTAAAATGTGCTTGTACTAAGTTTCATCGAATTCGGATGATCGGTTCAAGAGTTATGCAGGAACATGTATACATACAGAAAACATTTCTAAAAATCATCCATTCGTTTTAGTGTCATACATTGAGTCTATAAACGCAGTTTATTGTTTATTGTATAATTTCATCCATAGCATAAACAGTCCATAGGTAGGTAACTTACGCTTGGATACGTCGAAAAATTCCGCCAGTTCAAAATTCAATGCCTCGAACAAACTTCGCAAGTCACAATGTTTTGTTAGATAGATATTATAAGATAGATAGATAGAAAATTCTTTATTGCTCCAGTAACAGTAACAAATACATTAGAAAATTTACATAAGGTGCAAAGGCGGACTTATCCCTTACAGAGATTTCTTACAGTCAACCTTTAGTAACCTTCTAAGTATTATATTAAAGTAATTTCCAATAATTTAACCGATACTACCGCTCACAAGAACATTAATATTACAGCACTTCATGACCATTCGTTACAGATTTATTATTAGTATTGATTGATTGATATCTTGACGTTTCAGCAACACATCCATAGTACACAAACGATCCTTCAGATGGATTTTCTGCCTTCTTTTTTGCGTGAAAGTATCCAGTAGCTCAATTAAGATTTTGTAACGAATGTTCGCGAAGGTAGTGTGCAGCTTTCTAGCAGCCCGTTAGTAGACGTCGATCGCAATCTATTCTCTGTTATTTATCTTTTTTAGAGTTACACGTATCCAAACGGAAGGCCATTATAGTGCGCGGGACGGATTTCGGCGTGTCGTCGCCGCAGCGGGCGACCCGCCACGCGAATACACTATACAAGTACGGTGCGGGTGCGAGTGAGAACACTGACGAACCGCTGCGGCGGCGACACGCCGAGATCCGCCCCGCGCATTATACTAAACATACGCCGCCATCTATCTGTCTGTCCGTCTGTCCGTCTGAGGGATGCACCTCTTGAACCCTAACAGGTAGCCGGTTGACATTTTCACAGAATATGTGCTATTATAGCGGATATGCCACAACAAATAATTTAAAAAAAAAACTGGCCAAGTGCGAGTCGAACTCGAATTCCGTATCGCGCGAGGCGATACGGAACCGAGGGTTCCGTATCGCCATGTCATGGTTAGCGCCACTCACGCCATCTATGGCGTGTTTATGAAATGCATCATATTAGTTAAAATTCATGATTCGTTAAAATGCTTCGGAGAAACGGACGGACGGACAGACAGACAGACAGATAGACAGACAGACGGCGTAGGCTTAGTAATAGGGTCCCGTACCGCATACGGAACCCTAATAAAACATTGGGGGGCTCTCATACAATTATAATAATATGTCGAAGAGCCAGCGCCATCTACCTAGCGATAATTTTATTTAAGTAGCATTTTAACTACAAAAGAATGAACCGAGCCGAGAGATATGAAAATTGTCACCGATAGATGGCGTACGGATACGAAGAATTCCATGTAAAGCGCAAAATAAAAATCGGCCAATTACGGAACCTACGGTGCGCGAGTCCGACTCGCACTTGGCCGGTTTTTTCTCTACTTATAATTAGTAGAGAAAAAAAAAACAGGCCAAACCCGAAAAAGCACAACGTATAGTAAAATTTATTTGCATGATTTCCGATTTACATGAAGTTTATACCAATTCAAACTGAAATATCTCGTTAAAGGTGGAATATATCTAAATAATATCTCCGAAATCTTCGTCCAATCCACAGAACAGCGTTTAGCGGCCGTCTTCCCCCCAGCCTGCCTTCCCGGTAGCATATATCGAAAGTCTAGTATGCGAGTTGCTCTGATTGCTCTGACGAGTCTGGCTGGCTCCGCCTCCGGCAACCCCAGCGAACCTTCGGTCGAAAGTTTGTCGATAATTGTATGACCTAATAACCTAATTATCGGCATACTTTCGATTGAAAGTGTGAGGTGTAGAAGTACTGTGTGAGGCCGGTACTTAAAACGAATAGTCCCACTGCGTCTCTTCCCGTGCATGTCGTAAAAGGCGACTAAGGGATAAGGACGAGGTGCCATGCTAAAGGGCGACAGGTTTGCCACCTCTCACCTTGGCACGGTCCTTCCACCGAGTCGTCTAGCAGGTGGGTCTATGTCCCTTACTTGCTGCTTGATAGTTATCTTGTCCGAATACTTTGCTAAACGTGCTGGTCGATGTTGTGTTGCGATTTTCCAGAGTTCTGTTTCCGGTGTTGTGCTGCAAACAACACTGATTACTCTGCTTACCCTGATTGTCGGGATTCAGCGTGTGTGATATGTATGTATGTATGTATTTCGACTGAAAGTTCACGTCCCTTAGGAATGCAGACAGTTGAGCATATTATATTTGCCACGTATCATAACTTCCTGGTGGCACTATACCTAACCTCATTTTTCGCTCTTCTGTCGCGGTCTAGGGGAAAATTAACCCAGACGGCCTTCGCATGCATAGTAAAGCGCCGGTGATGTGGAAGTGCTCTCTCTCCGCAGGTAGAAAAGCAAGTGGGTTACGCAAACATAGCTGCATTGATGTATCTCTCACTAGGGACGGATCTAGACATTCTGTTTAGGGGGCTTCGCTCCTCGTAGTCAGGGCCGGATTCAGCCATATAGAGGTCCCTAGGCAGTACACGTCACGGGGTCCCTCTCCCCTTAGGCCGGTAGGTCTATTGTTTGTTGTTTATTTAGCATATATTTACAGTACACTGCGCTCAGATTTGTCATATTTACATTGTAACATTCCGCCAGTTCGATTATCTATCACAGATCACAGCGAAGAAGAACTGACAAGAAAATTCACTGGAATTTTTTTAAATTTTCGCCTGTGCTGATTTATGAGTTATGTTATGTATGACAGATGCAGCAATTCATGACAAAGTGAAAACATTTTTACTATGAAATTGTATGAAGTTATATACCCACCACACTCTCTATGTAGTAGATCTCTATGTAGTTAGGTAGTATTTAATTAAACTTTATACCAACATAAAATTTAAATAAATATATGTCATTCATTTATTAATTAAAACAAAACTATTTAAAATTAAGTTTCGGTTCTATTTTGTCTTAAAAAAAAACAAAATGTTAACAGCGAACATACTGAACAGTTAACAAATACATATTGCGTTTAGTGTTGATTGATTTAATTTTGACTCAATTTTGTTGAGTAAATTATTAAAATTACTTTCACTTTGCTTTCTTAGTACGAACTGGCTTTTGCCCGCGGCTTCGCTCGCGTGAAATTCGTATTTAAAAAGAAGAACGTAAGTAAAGCCTGCGTTTGTACCTTTATTTCGGCGCGCGGAACAATTTCGGTGTGTATCTGTCCTGGATATCCGTCCAGAGCCACATCTTAGCGTAACCGAAACTGAAAAATGGGACCGGAACTGAACGTACTTGTACAAAGTTTCATCGAATTCGGATGATCGGTTTAAGAGTTATTGAGGAACATACATACATACATACATACAGAAAAGATTTCTAAAAACCGTCAATTTAGTTTTAGTATCATACATAGAGTCTACAAACGCAATATCTCATAAAACAAAGTAACTTACTCCATGACCATCCCTAAGAGATTTACTATTAGTAGTATTGATGATAACATTATATTATAATATGTTACCTACTTACCTTATACTTCCTCTTTTCTCAGTATACAGACATAAACATTCGTATTCTTTGATTTGACATCAAAGAAATATTAAATTACATCCCCATATGGCCACCAGCAATCCCATCTAGACCGACTGTCAGTGAAGACAACCGTAAAACAAAGAAATATCATTGGAGGAAAAATAATATTTCTTACAACGAAATACAATATACTTGATCCTAGCGAGACTTACAAAGTCAAAGGATGATAGCAGGCGAGATGGCAGTGTATTGTTTGTTTACGTCAGTTTCTGGTTTTTTTACTGAGGCTGTTAGACCGGAGACGCAATGAGATTGTTAATTGTTCATTATTGCTGTTGACAGTCGGTAATTGCGCGTAGTGGATAAGAATATTATTAAAAACGGGTATGAGACTGAAAACGAGACTTAAATACTGTAATAGAGATCGAGAGTGATAATGAAAAGGAGAAGGGAATGCGACTGAGAACTAGAATTAGATTGGGACCGGTAAGGAGACTCAAAACGAGACCGGGAATGAGACATATGATGAAACAGAATGCGACTGAGAACTAGATTTTGACTGAGAACGGGAATTAGACCTCGAATTAGACTCAAAACGAGATCACGAATGAGACATATCAATAGTGATGAAACGGAGGGCGGGAATACGACTGAGAACTAGAATTACTCGTAGATACTGGATAAGAAAAGAAGATTGAGATCGAGAACGAGACTCGGAAAGAGAGTTAAAATGAGATCGAAAAAGACACCAATAAATTTCAGAACATAAAACACAACTATAAAATCGTGATTTTTTTAAAATGTAATACTGTATGGGTGGCTGAATCAAAGGGGCCAGAGTACATGCTCTGACCACCTGATATCACCTGCGAGAAGGTGGCATGCCGGAGGCTTCTCTTTGGATTTCTGGTCATACTGGATTAGAGAACAGAGGTGAAGTTGCTATGCGGTATATCAAGTACGGTGGTAACAACCCAGTGGGCTACACTTTGAGCCTACGACCAAGTAAGCGTGACATATGTCAAAATCTTGGTATAAAACTTTTCATTTGCAGCCGCCAGTTACAAAGGTTTCGTCGGAAAGGCTTCTTCAGATTTTTATTACGTTTTTCATAGACAGAGTCGAGGACAGTACAGTACAGGGAGGAAGGCTGTGGGCGACGTAATATCTTGCGGTTGGACGAGTTTTCAAACTGAAACGAATGCAAAGACAAGTCATACTAACGTATAGAATAGAATAGAATAGAATATAAACTCTTTATTGCACACAAATTTAAGGAATAACAGTACACGACAAGGACAAGAAATACAGGAGTGCGCAAAGGCGGACTTATCACTACAAGTGATTTCGTCGAGTCAACCTTTGAAAGAAAGAAAGAAAGAAAGAAAGAAATATATTTATTCACAATCCATTTACAGTAAAACACAATATTTTTTACTTAAGTACCGAATTACACATGAGGATGATGATGACTCATCACTTTGGGTGATGAGGAAAAAAAAACAGAGAAAGAAATATGGGTAGTGCAAGCGAAAGGGAGGAGGAATTATTTTATGAATATACCTTCATTTAACATACATACTTATTTATACAATACATACATAATACGTCGACTTCTATTGCGAGAGGTTCGAGGTTCGAATCCGTTCGGCGTTTACTAATGAGTTTTTTATGACGGAAAAATTTACGTGCGTAGGTATGCACGTACATTTTTTCGCTGTTGTTCCACCACCGTTCGGAACCGGTGTAAAACTGTAGGTCCCTTCCCTTGCAAGTGTAGCCGACTGGGTTGGTACCACCGTACTGGATATTGTAAGATGGCCGCATAGCAGCCTCGGCTGTGTTCTCTAGTCCAGTATAGCCACCATTTCCAACGGTAATTTTTTGCACTTCTTAGCTCTATCATTAAGACCACTGAAATTAAAATTTTACAAAAACATATTTTTAGAATCCTTAGCTCTTTCAAATGATACCCGACATGTTAGTTTAAACTTTTTTTTTATTGGTATCAAATTGGCCCCCCATATGAATGTAAAATATTTTTTATCTAGTTGTATACTATTTTAGTTAGTATACAGGGTGTTTCAGGATAGGCTTTAGAAAGTATACTCATTACTAGAAGAAAAAAATCCTTATCACTCAAATTGAAATTGCGTATTTTTTTTTTCATACAAAAATTTAAAATTGTAATAAAAACTCGATGGACAGTGAGATTTGGCAACAGTGCTGTCTAGGTCGAGGGAGTGCAATGACCTAGTCCAGTTCCCTTTTTCTTTTGAGGTCATTCAAATTTAATTGTTTAGAATTTACCTAATTGAAGTTACATTCTACTAGTTAAGCATGTAAGTTAGTCATTTTATGTTTATTCATTGATGTTATAGACAGGGTTATAAAATCAATGGTTTACTTAATAAAGGTGGACGTTAACCGTCCACCAAATCTCGATGAAACGATTCTCATCAAAAATTACTATAAAATGACCAAATTTGGGAAAAAGAGTCAGAGCTTTTCGTCTTCAAATATGGACCCCTTTCGAACCCTGAAGTTACGAAACCCCTATCCTGAAACACCCTGTATAGAGCGATATATGTGCGGGTCATCAAGATCTATCATTCATTAATGCCAAATTGCAAGTTTCTACTTTACTTCGTTTTCGAAAAAAATACTCTGTGACAGACGGACAGACACCGGAGTGATCTTATAATGGTTCCGTTTTTCATTTTAAGGTGCGGACACATACAAATATCATAATCTCGCGTGTATTGGTGTAACATGAAACCACTGTATCACGCAGTGGTAAGCCGCGGATGGCTGCGGGCACCAACAGCGCCGTCGGTTATTGAAAAACTTTACTGGATATAACTGCAGAGCCTGAAAGCTATCGGGCAGCCAACAAGCGGAGCAAAATTTCATATCGTCAAGCACTGTGCGGGTAGTCTGCAAAGCAGTTGTTAAACTTTTGTCTATGACGTAGACTGGTTTAAATTAAATGAAAATATACTTTATTTCTCAAGTTTTACTTGAATGCGCAAGTTTAAAAAAGTCACAACGGCGAATTTAATTCCTTACGGCAAGGGATCGGAATACTTTGCTAAACGTGATGGTCGCTGTTGTGCTGTAATTTACCAGAGTTCTTGCAGTACAACACCGATTGTTTATTCTTAATTTCTTTATTCATCATCCATAGACAGTACACTGCACTCGGATTCGTCATATTTTAACATTTAGCATTTAGCATTTTGCCAGTTCGATTATCACAGCGAAGAAGAACTGGCAAGAAACTTCGCTGCATACTTTGTTTTTTTACGTCCACTTACATTTACAAAATTTTTTGCCAATGCCTTACATAGCACGAGTCATCACTATTTCTAAATTAACGAAAAGACTGACCGTAATTTTATCTAAGAGTCTGACTACTGTTTTTCCCACTAACAAATTTTGACAATTCGATACACTTTGTATCATTTGATTTTTAATGTGACTTATTAAATTTCTTTGTAATAAACGTAAACTAATTGTTTTATTTGACTTGATATAATATGAAATATCAAATTGACGATGGCACTATACACCAGATATAGGTAATTTAAATAGGCAGTGTGGTCAGATTCTTCAGTATTCATGTTTATGCTGTAAATATTAGTATGGGTTAATTATCTGTAAGTTACTATAATATAATACTTATAAGGTACTAACAAAACATTGTGACTTGCGAAGTTTGTTTGTCAGTTCTTCTTCGCATTGAATTTAGAACTGGCGGAATTTTCGACATGTCCAAGCGTAGGTTACCTACCTATGGATGAAATTATACAATAAACAATAAACAATAAAAAAAAAATTATCACAAATACAACATTTTTCCTATAAGCGTAAACCTTTCATATAACACGTTGGAGCCAATTGGAGCAGGCCAGTCTCCACAAACAGCACCCGTTCACGAGCATCACGCCAGGGCCAGCCATCACCTCCCTCTAACCATATTTGAGAGTGAGAGGCGACCCGGACCAAGCGTCACGATTAGTCTGCTTATACCCCGATTTTTTTTATGATTGCTTCCGAACTGGGTGGCTCGAGGTCGAAACCTCAGGCGCAACCAATTTCATCGCCGAGGAGGTGCCAGTCCGGCTTGGAGGTGGACTAATGTTGCTGGAGATCCGTGGATTGTAGGAGTGGGGAAAGATATTCCATGGGAGCCCGTTCCACACCTTTGTATTGCGGCACAAGAACGATTTAGAGAATCGTGCAGTTCGAAGAACTCTTCTGTCGACTACAAAGGGGTGTTCCTCGAGAGTATGGCGGGTTTGGCGAAGGCGAACAGGAGGAGGAGAGATAAGGGAAGCGAGTTCATCAGAGCAGCGGCCAGAGTAGTATCGATAAAACAGGCTCAATGAACCAACGATACGTCTGTGCTTTAGAGGTTGAAGGTCCTTTGTGAGTACAGAGTCGCCAATAAGGCGAATGGCTCGTCGCTGAATAGAATCCAAGGCTGAAAGAAGGTACTCAGGGGAGCCATGTCGGGATACAGCGTGTGGTATGTATGCATATTGTGTACAGGTACATACTAGCATGTATGGATCTGCCGACTGTACTAAGGAGACGTAATACCTGCTACAAATCCTTGTTTCGAGGGAGAGGGAGCAGTGCCAATGTTTCTGGGGATCTCAAGCTAATGGGTTCAATGCAGTAAGGGGGCGTTCAGATATTCTTAATTGACAAACGAAAATAGCTGCGGGAATATAATTACATACCTAAATATAACCGGACTTAAGAAATATAAAACTAATTTAATACAGAGTTGAGAATATTTTGTAATGCGTTTAAAATGGAACTAAAAAAAAATTATAACAAAAAAAAAAGAAAGGTCAAGGGCGCGTCTACCTCGAGTGACATTTCCGTACCATTCTGATTTGCGTGAGAAATTTAAGATTTAGGATTTTCGTTTAGGTTTTCCCGTAATCTATAAGAGAGGCCGTATATCCCATTTTTTTCCAAATAAGGGAGGAGGTGGGGATGCAATATTTTTTTCAATATCTTTTAAACTATGCATTTTTTTTAAACTATTCCTTTTAAGTTGCCCTTTCCATTGATGCGTCACACGATTCACTTGAAAAAATAGATTTTTTTTCAACCTTCATTTGTCCCCCAAAATTCGTTCATAAACGAGGAGGCGCTGATCAAAACCACTTATTTCCACTTTTGACAGTTGTTTTTTTTTTAGATTATGGTTCGCAAAGCTAAAATGCACCTAATTACAACTTGTAAGCTCACCAAAACCCTTTATTTCTACTCTAAAAACGACTGCCAAAACAGCCAATTTGAGCAAAACAGCTTATTTCCATCAATTATTTTAATTAATTTCAAGGAAATAAAACGTTTTGACCAGACTCACCACGTCATGTCAAAATTGTATGGGAAATTAGTGCGTTTTGATCCGAACATATTTTTGAATTATCTTTTGTTGCTGGTATCACTGGCTGACCTAAATTCGTGGCTATAAGAAGAAGAAAAACCATTCGCTTTTCGCTCGCATCTCGCATATTATTGTTTTCTTTGTGTCGGAGATTTTCGAAGCAGCATGGAATCTGAGGAACCGGAGGCGGAGGCGGCTCCTCCACGACCGATAATCCGTGCGGGAGAGCTACAACCGTCAACAGAGCCCATGTCTGAGCCACGTACTTCCGCAGCAGTTCAGCAGCAACAAGCTACTGCTGATCCAGAACTATTTACAGTTGCTGACATAAACGATAAAGCACCTTATTTCCTTGCATGACCTAATCAAAAGTGCTTAATTACATCGGATCCGAGCAAAACGACTTATTTCCAAATTTAAATATTAAAAAGAAAAAAAGGGAACTTCTAAAAAATTAAGTATTAATGCAATTCAATGTAGATTTACTTTATCTTTTTAAAAGCAAAGAAACTATCTAATATATGTAGGACCTACGAGTTATTCGGTTTTTATTGATTTCTGAAAAAAGAGCAAAGGTGGAAATAAGTAGTTTTGATCAGCGCCTCCTCAAACGCTATACGTCCGTGATTGGGTCATCAAACTCTATGTGTACCAAATTTAAAAATTGTTCAGTAGATTCGGAGAATATAAGCCGTCGTGACAGACGGACAGATAGACAGTCACGAGAGTGATCGTATAAGGGTTCAGTTTTTTTCCTCTTTTGAGAAATACAAGATTATTTTTTTTTGTAATTTTTTTCTACAGGCTTATTCATTATTTTCTTTACTCACTAATTCTTGAACTGATCAAAGTTATGGAGGATGCGGTTTGATTAGATCTATGAGTACAATGACGAGCCGGATTGAAAATTCAATGACAATTATTTACAAATTAATCAAATTCAAGTCAAATCATATTGACGTCCTAGAACAGCCGGCTTTTACGAACGATGTTCGTAGGTTTTAAGATGAGAATTACTCTAGCTAGATTATGTAAGTGCGCAAAGCTCGTAGTTTCTACATTATGTAAAATAGGTGTTGTCGTCGCGGCGGCTCCCCTCGAGTTAATGTTGGGTTTCGCCGAAGGTTTCTGAACTACTGTTAGGAGTTAGTTATACAGATTTTCAGCAGTCACTATATTATTCAGATTCACATTCAGATATTTATTTCGCCATAAAGAACACACGACATTAACAATATTTCATTGAAACATATGCATGGTTTGTCATAATTTTTTTGTCAATTGTAACAGTTTGCATCATTTTTGTTCCTATTGATACCACGAATCTGTTTCCGAAGATAATGTAAAAATGACTGATGCAACAACCTGTATGCTACTTTCAAAAATTTATACAACAAAATGTAAAAAAAAATTTGTAGTTCTTTTTTCTTTTCCGTATTCATATGGATGCCTATTACTAAGCCTACAACGTCTGTCTGTCCGTCTGTTGTCTGTCCGTCCGTCCGTTCGTTCTCCCGTCCGTCCGTCCTTCCGTCCGTCCGTCTTTCCGTCCGTCCGTCTGTCTGTCCGTCCGTCCGTCCTAGGGATCTGTATCTGTATCTTTTGAACCGTAATAGGTAGCCGGTTGAAATTTTCACAGAATATGTGTTATTTATTAACTACCTATATAGTATACGCTAACAAATAAAAAAGCCAAAATAAAAAAAAGGGGTTTTCCATACAAGAAACGTGCTAACAATCAATTATGTTTACGTTACTCGATAATAGATGGCGCGGCGGGCAGTTTTGTATGGCATATACAAAAGATAGACGGATATGTTTTTTTGACAGGTATGAAATAGCGGATACTACTTTGTCACTTAATGTGTGGCAAGGGCAGGCTTATTGCCTTAGGCAATTTCCTCCAGTCAACCCGGTGGACCTACATTTTTATATGGAATCCGACCGAACCATGGAGTAGTGGGTGAAGGTATGCACGTAACTTTTTTTTTCAAATTAGAAAATACTCATTGGTGCACGCCGGTTGGATTCGAACCTCCGACCTCTCGCAAGAGAAGCCGACGCCCAGACCGCTCGGCTACCGGCCCCATGTCGGATTCTATAAAAATAAAAACTAATTAATGTACGTTACATACAGACAGACAGATAGCCGTTGGTTGCGTTTTATAATAGGCGTGGCAGCTTAGTTTGTACGGATTTGCCTCCGCGGTGGAGTCAGTAGAAAACTTAGATGGATCTTCTTATGCGGTGAAAGTTTTCGGAAATCGGTGCACACTTCAGGCGAAATTCTGAGATTATCCTGCTTCAGCGAAAGGAAAAGGCGCCACTTTTAGGTTATTTATTTAGCAATAAAGAACAATAGAAATAAAGTATAAATAATGTACCTATTGCTCCAGACATATTATGCAGGAACAAAGCACAATATACTCTTAATATTTATTTTTTAATATTAAGCTTTTAGGTTATTTATTTAGCAATAAAGAACAATAGAAATAAAGTATAAATAATGTACCTATTGCTCCAGACATATTATGCAGGAACAAAGCACAATATACTCTTAATATTTATTTTTTAATATTAAGCTTTTAGGTTATTTATTTAGCAATAAAGAACAATAGAAATAAAGTATAAATAATGTACCTATTGCTCCAGACATATTATGCAGGAACAAAGCACAATATACTCTTAATATTTATTTTTTAATATTAAGCTTTTAGGTTATTTATTTAGCAATAAAGAACAATAGAAATAAAGTATAAATAATGTACCTATTGCTCCAGACATATTATGCAGGAACAAAGCACAATATACTCTTAATATTTATTTTTTAATATTAAGCTTTTAGGTTATTTATTTAGCAATAAAGAACAATAGAAATAAAGTATAAATAATGTACCTATTGCTCCAGACATATTATGCAGGAACAAAGCACAATATACTCTTAATATTTATTTTTTAATATTAAGCTTTTAGGTTATTTATTTAGCAATAAAGAACAATAGAAATAAAGTATGAATAATGTACCTATTGCTCCAGACATATTATGCAGGAACAAAGCACAATATACTCTTAATATTTATTTTTTAATATTAAGCTTTTAGGTTATTTATTTAGCAATAAAGAACAATAGAAATAAAGTATAAATAATGTACCTATTGCTCCAGACATATTATGCAGGAACAAAGCACAATATACTCTTAATATTTATTTTTTAATATTAAGATTTTAGGTTATTTATTTAGCAATAAAGAACAATAGAAATAAAGTATGAATAATGTACCTATTGCTCCAGACATATTATGCAGGAACAAAGCACAATATACTCTTAATATTTATTTTTTAATATTAAGCTTTTAGGTTATTTATTTAGCAATAAAGAACAATAGAAATAAAGTATAAATAATGTACCTATTGCTCCAGACATATTATGCAGGAACAAAGCACAATATACTCTTAATATTTATTTTTTAATATTAAGCTTTTAGGTTATTTATTTAGCAATAAAGAACAATAGAAATAAAGTATAAATAATGTACCTATTGCTCCAGACATATTATGCAGGAACAAAGCACAATATACTCTTAATATTTATTTTTTGTTTTATAGTTTTAGGCTAAGATGAATTTTTATATATTAATATTATTTATAAAATTACACAATTAATACAGATATTTCGACTGTGTTGTCGTCATCAGTGAAAAATATAACATATTATGTATGGTGTTGATATTTATGAATTTTTTAATATCAAAACCATACATAATATGTTATATTTTTCACTGATGACGACAACACAGTCGAAATATCTGTATTAATTGTGTAATTTTATAAATAATATTAATATATAAAAATTCATCAAACAAACATTTTGTAAATAAAAATAATTTATTGTCAATAATTTATACTAAGATGTAAGATTTAGTTATAAGGACATACAAATTGTAAATAGTGGAACTTTTTTTTCAGTTTTGAGCGAAAAGCCTAACTTGCAGAATGTCTTTAAAGCAAAACGTCTACAATCAATGTCTAAGTTGTAAAATGTCTAAGAAGCAAAACGTCTAAAACGTAATTTGCCTTAACAGCATTACGTCTACTATGGTAAAATGTCTAAGAAGCAAAACGTCTAAAACGTAATTTCCCTTAAAAGCATTAATTATTTTGGAATAAAATTTCTAGACACTAATAAAGCAGCATTATTTGAAAAAAAAAATCCTAATAATTTTTAACCAAACAAAAACTACAAAATTCACCATATAAACGCGCGCACTGACTGCACTCGATTGCTCAGTACGCCGAAATTGCATTTTTGTTTTGTCATATGAATCCTCTTAATAGGATTTTCAAGTCTCTATTTCGTAGCTTCCTAAAAACGAAATAAAGAAACTGACATGTTTTCCATTTGATCGGAAGAGGTCTTCAGCTAGAATAGGGATAGAGTCAACAGGATCAGTCAAGAGTGGTCTCTTTACACTACCAGGAAGCGCCTTTATCTCGCCGGCCGACGACGACGGAGTGCGAATATTGACTCACTTGTAGAGTGTGACCAAAGAGTTTGTATTACGTCGAAGGAGCGCAGCGACGTAATACAAACTCTTTGAGTGTGACAACGTAATTTTGGCGCAGCTGACTTGTATCACGTGTCTGCACGTTTTATGAATGCGTTGTTGTTATGTAACCAACATTGGTTACACAATCATACCTTCTTAATTTTTACACATATCCTGAAATTGTCTTTATGCCCATCGCACTATTTTTATTAATATATTTTATTTCTTTTAATTTTTGTATTTTTAAATTACTAGCTGGAGTGATAGTAACCAAGAGCGAGGCCATTTCTCGAATAAAGTAAGCCACTAAGGGCGAGGCCGAAGTCCGAGCTATGTTCAGATTAACGACATATCCTCGAATAAAGGCCGACCATCGAGCTGCGTTTTTACTCTCTCGAAAAACATCTCAGATATTATTGGTGTTTTGCATACTTCTTTCTGTAAGTAAGTAGTACTGTACATCTTTGCATACGAACATTATTCCTAGGTGGAAGCGAGACAGACGTCGCCTTTTACAATAGCAGAGACGAGAACAGAACAGCCATAACCGACGAGCATGTATGAATAACATTATGTGAGTGGAAGAGGCGGCAGAGGTGTGTCAGATCCGTTGTCTCTGCCTACGCCACTGGGAAACAGGCGTGACGCTATGTACTTATGTATGTATCGTCCATCACACGTATTAAATTATGAACTCGGCTTACCGGTGAGATGATGGCGAGCGCATTGCTGCAGCTCGACGTTTCGAGTCCTCTATGGGACCCGTGCTAGCTAGTACCTAATTTCTATTCTGTGGTGCTAGCTCGGCGGCTAGGTAAACCGAGTTCATAATTTAATATGAGTGACGGTGCGGGACTAAAAACTAATTCTTCACACATTTTCCACTAGATTCCTTACGTTTAAGATCTCAAATTTGATCCCAACGGAAGTCCACCGTTCCCATCTTAATCCCCACTGTAGCTTCTAGTCCACGTGGCGTCGGTAAGGCTTCGCTAGTCACCCGCAAGCAGTAGCCAATCGGATCCTCGTTATTTACTCCCACCGGACGTTGATGGATGGCAGTGGCTAGTGGTTGCACCGCCTTCAGCTGGCTCGTTGGCTTGTTGGCTAGATACGGAAGAGATCAAAGAATTCAGAAGTATTGGAGGGGTATAAAGTCATCGGGAAGGTGCGTGTAAAGCCTGTTCCCTTACTAATGTATTTTTTTATGGAAACTGACACCGTTGGCTACTTCACCTACAACGTGACGTCAGCCGATAACACCGTGCCGGCTACACTCACTGAACTGGACGGAAGACACGGGGTATTTTTTTTTTATAGAAAGCGCGACATGTGGCGCCGCACCACTGATAAGGCGTCTAACGACGCCCATGGACATTCGATCGCATGCGGGGGTTTCGAATTAATCGAATGAATGGAAGCGAATTGGTATCAACCAGGGAGGGTTAAGCCCTACCACATAGTAAGTAAGAAGGGAAGGGACCTAACGTTTTACGTGGAATCCGAACCACGATCAGCGACGGTCAGCCTCCAATGATCGAACGGTCACCCATCCAAGTTCTGGTCGCGCCCAGGTATGCTTAAGGTCACTAAAAGCAATCGAACGATCACTCTAAAACCACATTGGCTTCGACTTGTTTTTACTCGGGATCTGAGTCTCTGTAGGAACAATTTTAGCATAGATAGATAGAAATACCTTATGGTGCAAAAATATGAAGGACTTATCCCTTACATACAGGGATTTATTTCAGCCAACATTTGGATGTCTTAGAGCCGTATGTTGTGTGTGAAATATAAATATGTAGTAGCAATAGACTAGAGTGTGGGAATTTAAAATATAATATCATGAATATAAGATAGACTTAGAAATAGTGTAGTGCGAGAGCGCTATTGTGGTCTGAAAGAAGATATGGTGACAAGGATTGGGAAAGGAATGCTTCGGTGGTTCGGTCATGTTAGAAGAAAATCTTCTTCTAATTATATTAAAACATGTGCCTTGTCAGGTTACCTATGGTAGTTTGATACGTGAACACATTGTAAAATTATGCATTATTAATTTTATTGCTACTAAAAATATGCGTTATATCATGTCATGACCCTAGAACGATAAAAAAGGTACATATGGACGCCGGACTGTCAAATGCTTGTATGAGAACTAGCGTCGCCGAGTTGCGGGGAGCGGAGTGTACTTACCGATGATAAGATATTCCACTATTGTGCACACTAAACTTGGCTGTAGTGTTTTTACACGTAAACACAGAGCATGCGGGCATTTTAAACAGGTTTTTGCGAACGCAGCCGATGACAGACTGACGGGCCAGCGCGCGACCGTCCATATGAAACAAGCATGCTTTTGCTTATATCGTGTTACGCTGGCTAGGATAGGGTTCGGGGTCCATACCTTTTTTATCGTTCTAGTCATGACCATACGCCGTTATCGCGGGGCGGGGGCACAAACAAACCAAGCTTATACTCAAATAGGGCGGGGATCGCATCGTGGGATGCCCCAAAACATGCGTTTGATTTCGATAGTTTTTCGTCAGTGAGCGTGTTTCCATAAAAAAAAAAAAGTCGGCAAGTGCGAGTTGGACTCGCGCACCGAGGGTTCCGTATCATCAGCATCGCTCAATATATTTGTATTATGTATGAACAAAAACAATTGTTTTGGAAAATCACGAACCGCCTAAATAAACACTACAGCAATGGTTTCACTGTGCGGCATTCGTGGAGTAGAAATATACAAAAATATATTTCTTATATGACCATACTTAACGACATATCTACAATTTTTGTTTTCTTTACTTGTGATGACCTTGCTTCTTGCCTAATTTCATTACTCTAGGTCAACGGTAAGTACCCTATAGGATTTGATTTAATTTAAGTGAGTTTGCAAGTATTAAAATTTGCCATAAATAGCCGTATATTTTGATTATATCGATTTAGAAGCTTTCATTTTCTATAACTCGAAGGGATCGCTGACGTTAGTATTTCATATTAATTTCAATTTGATATCTTGACTCATTACTGAGAAAAGGGATCTTGACACACAAAACAAGCAAATTTTTTTAATATTATATAACTACAAGATTAAAATTTTAGGATTTTTTCCTTTACGTGTGCTATGAGACCTTACTTCTTACCAAATTTTATAATTCTAGGTTGGCGGAAAATACCCTATAGGTTTTGATTTGATTGGAGTGAGTTTGCGAGTATGAAATCTGATATAGTTGGCCGTATCTTTTGATTGCGTTGATTTAGAAGCTTGTATTTTATACACCGTAAAGAGATCGTGGATCTTAGTATTTCGTATTAATTTCAATTTGTTATCTTGATGCGTTCTTAAGAAAAAGGGTCCTTGACATACAAAACAAGTTTTTATTTTTAAATGTCAATAACTACAATTTTACAATTTTCGGATTTTTTCCTTTACTTGTGCTGTAAGGTCTTACTTCTTACCAAATTTTATGATTCTAGGTTAACGGGAAATACCCTATAGGTTTTGATTTGATTGGAGTGAGTTTGCCAGTATGAAATCTGACATAGATGACCCTATCTTTTGATTGCGTTGATTTAGAAGCTTTAATATTCTACACCTTATATAGATCGTAGATCTTAGTATTTCGTATTAATTTCAATTTGTTATCTTGATCCATTCCTGAGAAAAAGGGACCTTGACATACAAAACAAACAATCAATTTTTTTTATGTCACATAAGCATAAATTTACACTTTTCCATTTTTTCCGTTACTTGTGCTGTGAGACCTTACTTCCTACGAAATTTCACGATTCTAGGTTAACGGGAAGTGCTCTATAGGTTTTGATTTGATTTGCCGGTAGTAAAATATGTGACTTAAATGGGCGTATCTAGTGATTGCGTTGACCTAGAAGCTTAACTTTTTTACACCTCCGAGGAAACGTAGACCTTAGTATTTGATATTAATTTCAACTTGATACCTCTACCCGTTCCTGAGAAAAAGGGTCTTGACAGACAGACACCCAGCCAGCCAGACGGACAACAAAGTGATCCTATAAGAGTTCCGATTTTTCCTCCTTTGAGGTACGGAACCCTAAAAAATATGACGCCGATCTCCGATATAAAAGAATCGATCCACGAATCTATTCAGTTTGTAAGAATCGAATCGAGAATCGATTTTTGGTACTCCGATTAATCGATCTTATATCAGGAACCCTATAAAAGAAGTCACAAAATTATTTTATACGACGCCTTGGTCATGCTGTGACGTCTCGCGCGTGCGCTCTTCAGACCTCCGTCCGACCCTCAATGGGCCGACCGCCCAGTACGTTAGTTACAACGTAATACTTGACGATATGTAGATACGTAGGGATTATGTATCGATAAAATTATTCTTTCACTCACAACACTAATATTTAGAAGGTCACATTCGTGCCCCCGCGATAACGGCGTATGGTCATGTCATGACACTTAAACTTGTATTATGATGACACTTCCTACTCCACAGTGTTATTAGCGGCCTTAGGCGAAACAGCCGCCGGAAGAATCAGTGTTGTGTGTTGGGAATCATTTTCGTTTGTAGCCTGTCCCTATACGGTTGTGCTGTATGTGTGGCATCCTCACATCGTTACGAGCAGGTGTCTAACGATGCCCAAAGACATTATGTGACAAATATCAATAATTTTGAATTAACTGAAACCATTAATATATATTAAACAATTAAATAACATTGTTGCATTTCAATATTTAAACTGTCCTAAAATATGTTTTTCTAAAATCTAAATTATACTAAACATTTAAACTACGAAACTATTCGTTAAACCAAATCTTTAAAAACGTTACGATAATTCCGGACAAAGACTAAAATCAACCACCAGTAAAAAAGAAATTCGACTATTAATATGGACCTGTGGCTGTCGTCAATTTTAATCATTCTCGCTTTATTTATTTTCAAACTCTACCAGATATTAACATGCGGCATGTGCAGGAGCAATGCCAGAATGACTGGAAAGGTAGTGATTGTGACGGGATCAGACCGCGGACTTGGATACGCGACAGCAACCGAGCTGGCCCGACGCGACGCGCGCGTCATCTTAGCTTGCGTTGACACTGAACAAGCTATAAAGGCTCAGGATGACATAATAAAGACCACAGGCAACACAAATGTCGCGTACAAGCATCTCGATCTTTCCTCTCTGTCCTCGGTCAGAGCCTTCGCAGACAATATCCTGAAAACCGAACAACGCCTCGATGTCCTCATCAACAATGCCGGAGTTTACCACCAAGGACAAAAGAGAACTTCCGACGGCCTCATCGGGGAGGTACAAATCAACTACTTCGGCCCTTTTCTCCTAACAAACCTGCTTCTTTCACTTCTGAAATCTTCGGCACCGAGTCGCATCGTCAACGTAGCTTCAACTATGCACTGGTTAGGCTCGTCGGATTTGAGAAAACTGCACATGAATAGCTATTGGGACGCTCTTGTCTATTCTAACACGAAGCTGTGCAA
Source organism: Nematopogon swammerdamellus (assembly GCA_946902875.1). Taxonomy (NCBI): domain Eukaryota; kingdom Metazoa; phylum Arthropoda; class Insecta; order Lepidoptera; family Adelidae; genus Nematopogon; species Nematopogon swammerdamellus. The sequence goes on from OX336356.1 coordinate 14,221,511, forward strand.
TGTCCTCTTCACCATGGAGCTCAGCAGGCGTCTGGAGGGAACGGGAGTTGTCGCCAATTGCTTGCATCCAGGTGCGTGCAGATCCAATCTCTGCAGCAGCGCCAACGTTGCGGTTCGCGCCTTCAGTGGTCTCTTCAATAACGTTTTTTTCAAGAATGAATGGCAAGGTGCTCAGACCAGCATACATCTCGCCGTGGCTCCGGAGTGTGGGAAGATAAGTGGGAAGTACTTCTCGGACTGTCAGCCTCAGTATGTGGCGCCGAAAGCAATGAGCGTTCCTAAGGCAAAGGAGCTGTGGGATATGTCAGTGAAGGCGGTCAAGCTGGGAAATTATGAAAATTGAAGTAAATATTCTAATTAAATTTAATCTCGAACTGAATGAGAGAAAACCAATTTTTTTTTGAATATTTCATATTCTGTCGCTGTGACGGTAGTGTAAAGCGAAAGATATATTTTTACGTTATGTAATGGTAAAAAATATGCGTGCGTATAGGCCCTTTTAACTTTTATATGCATATTTATACTGGAGAAGCAAGAAATTACTAATTGTTCACATTTTTCTCATACGTATTTCTAAAGAAATTGTCTCCGACAGATGTGAGGTTGAAATACTATTGGAGCCTGGAATTCGGCTAATTAGCAGTAAATGCTTCACTATTATTTGAAGTTATTTTTGTTAGAATTATAAGACAAATACGGATACAAAATAAATTTTATTGTAGGAAACAAAATGAAACCAGACAGACACGATCGATAATTTTTGAATAACAGAAGAAGACAACGGAAGCGGAAGTAAGGTTGCCATATACAATATTTTATAAGTATAATATTGCCATTACAAATGAATGGATCATACATAAAGCATACCTTATTCTAACACTTCCCCTTATGCTTTATAATGAGTATGAACACAAATGCTTCTTCTACATTCAGTAGACACACACACAGAACATTATTACACAGGCACAACATAACACATAACATTACATTCATGGACAAAACCAGTGAATTTTACGGAACTAAGTGGTTTCGTCAAAATATCTGCAATCATTTTGTCCGTTGACAAATATTTAACATCAATACAATAATCTCTTATCAAATCTTTGACAAAGTGATATCTAAGATCTATGTGCTTAGTCCTTTTATGACAATACTCTTTAATCTGTAATAATTTCTGGGCACTCTGATTATCATTATACAGAACTATATCACTTTTCCAATCTATAATTTCTGTCAAAAAATTCTTAATGAAACATATATCTTTGCAAGCATCACTCATTGCTAAATACTCTGCCTCTGTACTCGACAGTGCTACGCAACGTTGTTTTCTAGACTCCCAGTTGATAGTATCGCTACCAAGTTTAATAAGAAAACCAGTGTAGGACCTCCTGTCATTAGGATCATTCGCCCAATCAGCATCAGCATAGGCAGTCATTTCACAATTTTTACTTTTTGTAAAACATAAAGCGTAATCAATCGTCCCTGCCAAATAACGTAAAATACGTTTCGCTGCCACCCAATGACTTTTGTCAAAACTATTATTAAACTGGCACAGCTGACTACACGCAAAGGATATGTCTGGCCTAGTACATACAGACAAATACATCAAACATCCCATCAATTGCCTGTATTTATAAACATCCTCCTCTAAACAATCCTTTTTCTCAGGCTTCAACAATTTGCAATTTAACACCATAGGTGTGGACACAGCTTTACAATTCACCATACCAAATTTATTAAGTAATCTTTTCACATAATCTGATTGATCAAGCTTCAAAATACCCTTTTTTCTATCTCTTGTTACATTCATGCCCAGGCAACTTTTTAACATTCCTAAATTCTTTATGTCAAATTCTTTTTCTAACAAATTCAGAAACTCATTTTTATTGGAACCCTTGTGAAAAACATAAAAGTCATCAACATACAATGCTATTATGGTGAAATTAGTATTGCATTTCTTTACATACACACATGGTTCACATTTGCTTTGATTGTAACCATTTTTAGACAAAAGATCATGTACTTTACTATTCCACATTCTACTAGCCTGTTTTAGGCCATAAATACTTCTAACCAATAAACATACATTATCAATGTCACAATTTTTAAAACCAGTGGGTTGCTCCATATAAATTGTTTCATTTAAATCACCATTTAAAAATGCAGTCACCACATCAATGTGTTCTATGTCCATATCCAGCGCATTTGCTAATGAAAATAATATTCTCATAGAAGAGTGACGTACAACAGGTGAATAAGTTTCTTCATAATCTACACCATATTGCTGAGTGAATCCTCGCGCAACTAAACGCGCTTTATATTTATCAAAGTTACCTGAAGCGTCATGTTTTACCTTATACACCCACTTACACTTTATTATATTTTCATTTTTTGGTCTTGGCACTAATTTCCAGACTCCATTTTTAACAAGTGAGTCATACTCTTCTTTCATTGCAATTTTCCATTCATCACTATTAGAACAAGAAATAGCCTCCTCATACGAGAGTGGCTCATTAAATAGATTGATATTCCCTTCCTGGACCAACAGTGACAAATCATAATCATTATACCTTGGGTGTGGTATCATACGAGTGCTTCGCACAGGACGCCCACACTCACTGACAACCACATCAGGGTTCAACACTGCTTCCCCTGCAGGAGTAGTCTCGTCCAACAACAAGCTCTCCGCCAAGCTGTGCTCCTCCTGACCACCACCTGGACAGTAATCAACATAATCAACACCCAAAGTCTTAGAAGAATCACCATTACGTTCCGTATCAATAACCACATGTGGTTCACGAACAATATTTCTCTCAGAATCATCAATAGTATTGTAAAATTTATTCTCCAAAAATCCAACAGTCCTTGAGATTATTATTCTTTTCGGACAGGAGGGATCGATGAGTCTGTAGCCCTTCGAGGTTTCACTATAACCCACAAACACACACATCTTACTTTTAGGATCAAGCTTCCTACGCTTCTGCCCAGGAACAAAAGAGTATGCTATGCAGCCAAAAACACGAAGGTGACTAAGATTAACTTTATATCCAGTCCACGCCTCCTCAGGAACCAAATCGGACAAAGCTGACGTAGGACTTCGGTTCTTCAAGTATATAGCAGTCATTACTGCCTCACCCCAATACCGCTTGTCGAGACCAGCTTCCTGCAGCATGCATCTAGCTTTCTCCATGAGCGTTCTGTTTAAACGCTCAGACACACCGTTCTGCTGAGCACAGTAAGGTACAGTGGTTTCATTAATGATACCCTCCTTCTTAAAATATTCCGCAAACTTGTAATTGTCATATTCGCCACCATTATCAGATCGAAGACATTTAATTGGCAAACCTGTCTGCTTTTCAACCAAAGCTTTAAAAGCAACAAAACAAGACATTACCTCAGATTTATTCTTTATTAGGTAGCCAAAGGTCTTTCTCGAAAAATCATCTGTGAATGTTACTAGGTACCTCGCACGTCCCCAACTCTCACACTGCATCGGACCACACACGTCTGAGTGTACGAGCTCCAGAGACTTGGTCGCTCGACGTGAGCTGCCCTTTGGAAAAGACTTAGACTTCATCTTTCCCTCGAGACAAGCCACACAATCCTTCAGCGCACGTCCAGAATCAATGTTCTGAAATGTTACGCCAGAAACAAGACCATCCTTGAGAGCACACATACCTTTCAGACTGAGATGTCCTAGACGCTTGTGCCAAATGTCGGTGGTCACAGCCGCAACCTCACCGACTACACGAGTTGCATCCACAGTACCATTCGCACCGGCAGCGTCAGCACAGCGAGCCGCGCTCACACTGCGAGACACACTCACATCGCAAGTCGCGCTCACAGGCTCCGCCCGCTGCCTCTCAGGCCGCACGTCGGAAGAGTGCACCTTATTCTGCGAAGGAGATTTATACAGGACACTGTCCAAAATGTATACACCATTAATATGTGTAGCCGACCCTATGAAATTTCCATTTATTTGACACGAGTCGTAAATAAAACACCCTTTTTTATTAAACACAACGGAATACCCTTTTTCAGCCATACGACTAACTGACAGCAAATTTGTAGCAAGATCTGGTACATACATGACATCACTTATGGTTTTCTTATTATTGTTTAGTAACACATTGACATTTCCCAATCCCTCACTTACGAGTTTTTCACTATTTGCAATAATGACAGAACTTGTACAATGTTTATAATTATGAAACCAGTCCTTATTGTTACTCATATGTCATGTACATCCGGAATCTACAATCCAGTCCTCGGCTTTGCATGCACTGAGTGCTGATGAGAGCATCGTTTGTTGTTTGTTATTACTGGCCGTATCGCGCTTCAACTTGAAACATTTTGCCTTGACATGACCAGGCTTCTTGCAATAATGACACACCAGTACATTCTTCTTGCCCTTTGAAACAAAAGCAGCATTTGTATCACTTGAATTGTCGACACTGCTTCGCTTCCGAAACTCTTCTTGCAGTAGACGAGTGCGTACCATCTCACTCGACAAACCTCCTGCAATGCATGCTGTTTCCAGATTCGAGACCAAGGTGTCGTAGTCCTGTGGTAGCCCACTCAGAAGAAGCTCTGCAACTTCTGCATCGTCAATTGTTCGCCCAATGTCCGCTAGCTGCTGCACAATGGTCATGACAGATTCAATGTATTCTGTCATACCTGCGAACTGTTGATATTCCATCTTGTGAAGCTTTCGTAGCAATGTAACACGCCTGAATAGGCCCTTATCCTCAAAGACTTGACCCAGCTTGGTCCAGGCCTCCTTGGAAGACTTAGCTTCACGTAGATATTGATAGCATGACGACTGCACACCCAGGCAAATGCGCGCCAACGCGCGCTGATCACGATCGTGATCCTTGTCGGTTCCTTCCACACAGCTCCACAGCCCGTCCAGTATGAGAGCCATTCTCATAGTAAACTTCCAGCTGTTGTAGTTACTCACGCCATCCAATTTCACAATGTGAATTCCGGCACCACCGCCGGCAACGGTGACAGGCCCGGCGGCCGAAGACCCTCTAGCCGCCGCCATCGTCTCGTGCCGAACCGACAAACTTGGTTATCTACTCACATTTTATTATGTAGCCATACGTATCTGGGCCCATAACCTGTTAGAATTATAAGACAAATACGGATACAAAATAAATTTGATTGTAGGAAACAAAATGAAACCAGACAGACACGATCGATAATTTTTGAATAACAGAAGAAGACAACGGAAGCGGAAGTAAGGTTGCCATATACAATATTTTATAAGTATAATATTGCCATTACAAATGAATGGATCATACATAAAGCATACCTTATTCTAACAATTTTAAGCAAACTAATAAATCATGAAATACAGTATTTTCTGACAAACAAATTAATTTCTTTTGCTACAAGCACTTATATTTCAATATACATACGACTCTCAAACATCCAAAGGTTTACTGGAAGAGAATCTCTGTAAAAAGGATACCTTGTATTTTTGAAGCAATATATATTTCTATCTTTTTTTATGGATAGCGCGACATGTGGCATCGTTTCACCTACAAGTAGGTGTCTAACGATGCCCATGGGCATTCAGTGAAGCACGGGGATTGCGAATGCCATTCTGGCCTGAAAGAAGCCTTTTCACGCCCCTTTTGAAAAACCCCAGGCTGTACTTGTGAGGAAATAAATGGACAGGGAGTGCGTTCCACATTTTCCCGGTTCTAAAGCGCAGAATTAATCACATGTTACTTCTGTAAGTTTATTACCCCTATAAGTATATACCTGCTACACTCGCGTGAATTTGGCAGTTATCCTGTCGAAACTAGGTGCTGTGTCAGCGATGACTTTTAGTTGAGTCGACCTTACACGCTCACACTCGCCGGAAGGCAGTTCCACACCCTAGCGGTGCGACAAAGAAACGATTTTGAGGACCACTTTCAATTCATTTTTTTTATGTAATCTAGTATGAGTTGCTGAGTCGGAGGGGCCAAAGCACATGCTCCGACCAGCCAATATAACCTCCGAGAGGTAGGTGCCATACCAGAGACTTCCCTGGATTGCTGGCTATTCTGGACTAGAGGAGAGCACAACCGAGGCTGCTATGCGGCCATCTTACATCCAGTATCAATCCAGTCGGTTACAATTTGAGGCCGATATAGTTGGAGGGGTTCGCTGGGTCGCCCTTTTTTGGGACCGGTTGGCCCGAGGCTCTCTTCCAGTAAGAAGGTACAGTGCCACTGGCGAAGGAGAGGCGGAAAAGACGGGAGATTATTGGTGTCAACTCGGGAGCACACATTTTGAGCACAACGCCTGGAATGCCATCCGGACCACTACTCTTCGAAGTATCCAACGTTCTCAAACATTTGAATACCTGTCTGGGGTGCATCTTCGGCTCCATCATCGAAATCCCACAGTGTGGTATCGACGGAGGAGTTGCACCCTGCCCGGGTCATCCAACGTTGAGTTAGACGCGAAAAGACGAGCAAAAAAATATATAAAAACCGCCTTCAAAAATGTATGAAATAATAGAGAGTTTAAGGCGGTCGGTTATTTGTGCTTGCTTTAGCACCGCCTTCAACTCTAGGGTTCCATTTTTTTTTAATTTCATACATTTTTGAAGGCGGTTTTTATATTTTTTAAATATTTTTTTATTTCACAGTTTTTTTATTAGTAATTTTTTGCTATTAATGTACTCGGCGGAATAGCTCGGCCTTCGGTCTCGCGATTCCGCCTCGCTTTCCAATCCGATCTTGACCAAATTAAAACCCGACTACGTAAAAGCTAATTATGAAAATCGTTTAAATAAAAAAAAATTGTTATGAAAAACTAAAACCCGGCTACGAAAAAGCAAATTATGAAAATAGTTTAACTTTAACTAAAAATAACAAAATAATGTTTTCCATATAATTTATCAGATACAGCAATTCTCTTTTTACATTGATTCTACCTTAGCACTAACTCTATAAATTTTGATAAATTTATTATTTTTAACGTTCTAAATATAGAGCCGTGGTCGGGCGTTCTTCGTTCAACAAGACAAGTGAGGCCGTCGTCGTGCATTATTAGAGCGCGGAACTTAGGACGGCCATCGCCATTGTGTCATACTGGCATCTTTTTGTAAGATCAGTCAGAGCCAATCTAAATTTATTATAAGTAGATACATAGGTAAATACCGAACGTCAACGGCTATAATGCACAACGACGGTCTCACTTGTCTTGTTGAACGAAGAACGCCCGACCACGGCTCTATATTTAGAACGTTAAAAATAATAAATTTATCAAAATTTATAGAGTTAGTGCTAAGGTAGAATCAATGTAAAAAGAGAATTGCTGTATCTGATAAATTATATGGAAAACATTATTTTGTTATTTTTAGTTAAAGTTAAACTATTTTCATAATTTGCTTTTTCGTAGCCGGGTTTTAGTTTTTCATAACTATTTTTTTTTATTTAAACGATTTTCATAATTAGCTTTTACGTAGTCGGGTTTTAGTTTTTTATAACTTTTGTTTTATTTTAGGCTTTTTTAAAAACTGTTTGCATACTTTAAATGTTGTATGTAACTCGTAAATTGATTTTTTTTTATGGAATCTGACACATCACCTACAGGCTACAACATCCGTGATGTCAGCCCATAACACCGGGTGAACTTGGTGCCACGTCAGTGCTTCCCTTCGGTCGTACCGGCTACACTAAATACATAGCCGTTTCTACCGACCTTTCATTCAGTGCGGTGCGGTGGTACCAACACGGGCGGGTTAAATAAACCCTACCACCTAGTAATATAAGAAGGAAGTCATATCCCTTAGTCGCCTTTTACGACATACACGGGGAGAGATACAGTGGGGCTATTCTTTTATATAAGTACCGGCCCCACACGGTACAAAATTTATACTATCCGTCCGTTTATTTGTCGTGATCTCTATTTGAAACTAAAGTTTTCTGCAAATAGCGCATGAGTGAGTACCTACATATATATACAAATTATGTATAGTTGAACGATGTATAGTCTTGAAGTAAAATGAAAAGTCAGTCAGAGCAAGACCGAAGACTGAGCTGTGTAAGTACACGATTTTCTTTGTCTATGTAAGTAAATATATCTGGTTGGGGTGAAGCGGATTCGGGAAGTAAGTAAACCAATCAGTTCAAGGCCGAAGACCGAGGGCGGTTTCAGGTTGTACATAGTTGAATAATGTACTCACTCGAAGCAGGTAAGCCACTAAGGCGAGGCCAAAGCTACTGATACTATTTTTATAGTAAGCGCGACATGTGGCGCCGAGCCACCCATAAGGTGTCCATGCGATGCCCATGGACATTCGGTAGCATGCGGAGGCTACGAATGCCATGCCGGCCTGACAGGTGCCCAGGTTGAAGGACCCGAAACTGTACTTGGGGGAAAATATTTCTCTCTGTTTGTATTTCAACAGGCTCTGATTTAGCTATGTATCCCTACGGAGTTGCAGTGGTTTTAGATCGCGGGACATTTGGGAGTCACCTACTATTCGCACGGCTCGACGCTGGATCGAGTCCAGAGGCGCTAGCTCGTATTTGACTGAGCCATCCCATAGGCATGCCCATAGGTGCGAGCAGTACCCCAAGCAGGACCGAATCTGCGATTTATACGGCCTTGCCCTCGATGTCACGCCGGAAGTTTAGATCGTGCGAAAATTCGACTCGGAGGACCCCGAGGTGGTCGCAAAATTTAAGTGACGTGCCTTGGTAGGAAGGAGCTGGTGTGATGCCGCTCTCTTTGCACTGAACGCGCAAACTTGTATCTTGGAGGTATTTAACTTGACCAACTTGCTACGGCCCATTCGGAAATAGAGCCGAGTGTTTGCTCAAGTTCAGACGCAAGTCTTCGCCTGTTCTCATCCACTTCCCGCGTAGTTGAAGGGTAACTGGTGTAGAACCCGTGTTCCGTACTCTTGTATGCATAACAATGATATGTTGCCCCCTGAATGCTACGCCCACGCCTTCAACGTTAGCAGCGGCGACTCCTGGTCCTGAATATTGGGTTGGCTCTGGCTAAGGATTTTTTTTTTCATAATTTCATAACTTAGTCTGTAGTATAATTATATGTAATAAAGTATGTAGTAAAGTATAATTACTAACTTTGTCTGTAGATAGGTACCTACTGGTTGTGTCAAAGCTGTCGAGTTGCAGCCGACAACAGCGACGTCTCCTCTGGCACGATGACGACGAGACAGGCATACAAGCTTGAATTGTTACATTTTATTTGTACATGAAGTCCACTCTTCGTTCCACAGACAAGAAATTTTCGATGACTTGATCGTGAAAATCTTCTTTCTTCCTCAATTTTGTTAGCAACTCCTTTTCCACAGATATGTAAGAGTGCCAAATTACTGAGTCTCTCTTGTCCTTGAGTGCTCCGTAGATAGCTCGGTAGGAGTTTGCCATTATAATTACCAATAAATCACTTTAAATTTAACAACACTGCACAGGATTCATCCATACAAAGTCCATACCTACATAACGGAATATATGCAGCTATCAACTCGCGAGCCAATGCGCACACACACGCGCACACAACACACCTAGCCTAGCTCGCTAGTCGCATCGCATCACACTTCGCACAGCACAAGAATACTCGTCGTGCGGACGCAGCGCGCACACACCCGCACACGCAACACACACACCTAGCTCGCTCGCTAGCTCGCTCTACTCGCTACCGCGTCACTAAATGCACTCCCCGCTGCGCCAACTCGAAAGGCTGATCAGCGGGTCCGCGCGGGACGGGGGGGACATCGGTCGCTTCCGCCTTGTATGGAATACGATGGCGCTTCAAAATGTAGCCAACCGGCCAATGAATGCCTTGATGTGTCATCACATCATTCGTCGTCGCCCGCGTTTGACGCGCGCGAAATTTCAAATTATGTAACGGGTACGGGATTGACGTTTTATCTTATTAATCGTGGATTATATGACATAAATAATATAACTCCGAATTTTTTTCACATTTATTTTAGCCTGATACTTCTGTATTAATGGTGTCATTCATTTTATTTGGTTTGGCGGCGCCAACCTCGCCAACTGAGAGGAGTCGCCGCTGAACGTTAGCAAGGCTCAGTGCTGCGCATTATCTGCGAAGGTCGATTTGAAGGTCCTTTTGCTTTCCAAGCCAGTTTCTAAGTCAGCGTCATACCTGTCTGGAAGCACCTGAACCTCCTGGGCACCGCCATTTCCAAAGACGTAGGTTTCCGGCAACTAATCGAGTCTAGGGCTAAAACTGCACCCAGAAAATTGGGAATACTTTTCCGCAATCGGCGGTTCTTCTCTTCCACAATATCCCGCTTAGCTGAAGGGTAACTTGCATCCGAAAATATTGTAGGTATTAGGTATATTTAATGTACCTACCTTTTTTTTTTTTTATGGAAACTTGACACGATTGGTTACATCACCTACAAAATCCGTGATGTCAGCCCATAACACCGGGTGCCATGTCAGTGCTTCCCTTCATTTCGCGCCGGCTACACTGAACTGGACGGAAAACACGAACTATTTACATAGCCGTTTCGACCGACGTTTCGCTCAGTGCGGTGGTAACAACCCGGCCGGGATAAACCCTACCACCTAGTAAGGTAAGAAGGGAAGGGACCTACAGTTTAACGTGGTATCCGAACCACGGTCAGCCTCCAACAGTCGGGCGGTCATCCATCCAATAACTGACCGCACCATTAAGCTGCCGAGGCTGGCGATCCCTTAGTCGACTTTTACGACATGCGAGGGGGAGAGATGCAGTGGGGCTATTCTTTTTAAGTACCGACCCCACACGGTACACCTACGCTACATATTATGCTTACACTAGGTACATGGGCATTTAATACCAATTTATTTTAGCATAGTACTGTATCTAATAATAATATTATATATCTATATAAAATTTGCGGTAGATCAGTGAGTAAGTATGTAGCAAAGAGTTTTACAAACTCTTTGGTATGTAGGTATATTACCAACAATACCACGTCGCTTCTTCGCGTCGCGTCGTCGCGTGTCGTCGTCGCGCGTCATTGGTGTATGTAACGTATCGAAACCGCGGGGGCGCGCGGCGCGGTGCGCGGGCGACTAGGCTTCATCGGGAATAATCGCTATTAATACATGCGCCACACATTTTGCTCTATTTCTCTGTACACATAAGTTTAATAGATAGCAAAGTATATATTTTCGGAATCGTAATTTAATTATCTTTAATTTGATACCCCACTCAATATATTTTGAAAAACTAATTTGACATTTTGAGGCCGTGCGTCCGCCATTTTGAATTTTGAAAATTGTTATATAGCCTATGACACTCCCGTGAATAAGACAAATCCAATAGCACAAGAATTATTCAAATCGGCCCAGTACTTTAGGCTGTAGAGTGGAATATAGATAGTCACATACATACATACATACATACATACATACATACATACATACATACATACATACATACACGCCAAACTCATAACCCTTCCTTTTTTGGCTTCGCCGTAGTCGGGTAAAAATGGGACCACACGGGAAGCACCAGCTTTCAAATAAAAAAAGAATTTTCAAAATCGGTTCTCCCAGTTGAAAGTTCTGAGGGGACAAACATAAAAAATACAGTCGAATTGAGAACCTCCTCCTTTTTTTGAAGTCGGTTAAAAATGTTCGCCTTTTCCTTCGCGAGGATAGCGAGTGATCCGTCAGACCGTTCCAAGTGTGGTGTAGCAGAGGGACAGACTCGTGGGGACAGATGTTTCGTTCGATAGAGTTGGCGAGAGACCAGAATGCGCGGCTGCCGGTCGGACATCAACTCGGACATTAAACTAAATTCCCGATGAGCTAGGACTTGAAACTATAAACATTGGTATAGAATATTAACTAGCTTGCTTGTCTGTTTTAAGCCTACAATGTCTGTCTGTCCGTCCGTCCGAGTGCTGTATCTTTTGAACCGTAATAGGTAGCCGGTTGAAATTTTCACAGAATATGTGCTATACGTATTATGGCGAATATATAAACAAATAATAAAAAAACAAAAAGGAAAAAAGGGGGTTTCTCATACAAGAAACGTGCTAACCGCAGCGACGTATTTGGTGCTAACAATCAATTAGGTTTACGTTACTCGATAATAGATGGCGCGACGGGTAGTTTTGTATGGCAGATACAAAAGATATACGGATATGGTTTTTTGACAGGTATTGTATTAACGGATCTACGGACCCCTCCGTGCGTGAGTAAAACTCGCGCTTGACAGTTTTTTTATCTATCTTTACAAATAATAGACACAGATTAATGTGTAGCGATACACCTTGAATTTGTTTTGTTTTTTGAACGTTTGATCGAAGCCGCTATTAGTTCGTCTTTTCCGTCCAGTTCACTGTAGCTGATACGACCAAAGAAAAGCGCTGACATGGCACCTAGTTCATCAAGGTGTTATAGGCTGACATCACGGGTGTAGTAGGTGACGTAGCTAACCATAAATAATACACTTTATGCCACTTAATGTGTGGCAAGGGCGCGGGCTTATTGCCTTAGGCCATTTCCTCCAGTCAACACGGTGGACCTACATTTTTGTATGGAATGCGAACCATGGAGTAGTGGGTGAAGGTATGCACGTAATTTTTCAAATCAGAAAAAAACTCATTGGTACACGCCGGTTGGATTCCGACTCCGACCTCTCGCAAGAGAAGCCGACGCCCAGACCGCTCGGCTACCGGCCCCATGTCGGATTCTATAAAAATAAAAACTAATTAATGTACGTTACATACAGACAGACAGATAGCCGTTGGTTGCGTTTTATAATAGGCGTGGCAGCTTAGTTTGTACGGATTTGCCTCCGCGGTGGAGTCAGTAGAAAACTTAGATGGATCTTCTTATGCGGTGAAAGTTTTCGGAAATCGGTGCACACTTCAGGCGAAATTCTGAGATTATCCTGCTTCAGCGAAAGGAAAAGGCGCCACTTTTGGGTTATTTATTTAGCAATAAAGAACAATAGAAATAAAGTATAAATAATGTACCTATTGCTCCAGACATATTATGCAGGAACAAAGCACAATATACTCTTAATATTTATTTTTTAATATTAAGCTTTTAGGTTATTTATTTAGCAATAAAGAACAATAGAAATAAAGTATGAATAATGTACCTATTGCTCCAGACATATTATGCAGGAACAAAGCACAATATACTCTTAATATTTATTTTTTAATATTAAGCTTTTAGGTTATTTATTTAGCAATAAAGAACAATAGAAATAAAGTATGAATAATGTACCTATTGCTCCAGACATATTATGCAGGAACAAAGCACAATATACTCTTAATATTTATTTTTTAATATTAAGCTTTTAGGTTATTTATTTAGCAATAAAGAACAATAGAAATAAAGTATGAATAATGTACCTATTGCTCCAGACATATTATGCAGGAACAAAGCACAATATACTCTTAATATTTATTTTTTAATATTAAGCTTTTAGGTTATTTATTTAGCAATAAAGAACAATAGAAATAAAGTATAAATAATGTACCTATTGCTCCAGACATATTATGCAGGAACAAAGCACAATATACTCTTAATATTTATTTTTTAATATTAAGCTTTTAGGTTATTTATTTAGCAATAAAGAACAATAGAAATAAAGTATGAATAATGTACCTATTGCTCCAGACATATTATGCAGGAACAAAGCACAATATACTCTTAATATTTATTTTTTAATATTAAGCTTTTAGGTTATTTATTTAGCAATAAAGAACAATAGAAATAAAGTATGAATAATGTACCTATTGCTCCAGACATATTATGCAGGAACAAAGCACAATATACTCTTAATATTTATTTTTTAATATTAAGCTTTTAGGTTATTTATTTAGCAATAAAGAACAATAGAAATAAAGTATGAATAATGTACCTATTGCTCCAGACATATTATGCAGGAACAAAGCACAATATACTCTTAATATTTATTTTTTAATATTAAGCTTTTAGGTTATTTATTTAGCAATATAGAACAATAGAAATAAAGTATGAATAATGTACCTATTGCTCCAGACATATTATGCAGGAACAAAGCACAATATACTCTTAATATTTATTTTTTAATATTAAGCTTTTAGGTTATTTATTTAGCAATAAAGAACAATAGAAATAAAGTATAAATAATGTACCTATTGCTCCAGACATATTATGCAGGAACAAAGCACAATATACTCTTAATATTTATTTTTTAATATTAAGCTTTTAGGTTATTTATTTAGCAATAAAGAACAATAGAAATAAAGTATGAATAATGTACCTATTGCTCCAGACATATTATGCAGGAACAAAGCACAATATACTCTTAATATTTATTTTTTAATATTAAGCTTTTAGGTTATTTATTTAGCAATAAAGAACAATAGAAATAAAGTATAAATAATGTACCTATTGCTCCAGACATATTATGCAGGAACAAAGCACAATATACTCTTAATATTTATTTTTTAATATTAAGCTTTTAGGTTATTTATTTAGCAATAAAGAACAATAGAAATAAAGTATGAATAATGTACCTATTGCTCCAGACATATTATGCAGGAACAAAGCACAATATACTCTTAATATTTATTTTTTAATATTAAGCTTTTAGGTTATTTATTTAGCAATAAAGAACAATAGAAATAAAGTATGAATAATGTACCTATTGCTCCAGACATATTATGCAGGAACAAAGCACAATATACTCTTAATATTTATTTTTTAATATTAAGCTTTTAGGTTATTTATTTAGCAATAAAGAACAATAGAAATAAAGTATGAATAATGTACCTATTGCTCCAGACATATTATGCAGGAACAAAGCACAATATACTCTTAATATTTATTTTTTAATATTAAGCTTTTAGGTTATTTATTTAGCAATAAAGAACAATAGAAATAAAGTATGAATAATGTACCTATTGCTCCAGACATATTATGCAGGAACAAAGCACAATATACTCTTAATATTTATTTTTTAATATTAAGCTTTTAGGTTATTTATTTAGCAATAAAGAACAATAGAAATAAAGTATAAATAATGTACCTATTGCTCCAGACATATTATGCAGGAACAAAGCACAATATACTCTTAATATTTATTTTTTAATATTAAGCTTTTAGGTTATTTATTTAGCAATAAAGAACAATAGAAATAAAGTATGAATAATGTACCTATTGCTCCAGACATATTATGCAGGAACAAAGCACAATATACTCTTAATATTTATTTTTTAATATTAAGCTTTTAGGTTATTTATTTAGCAATAAAGAACAATAGAAATAAAGTATAAATAATGTACCTATTGCTCCAGACATATTATGCAGGAACAAAGCACAATATACTCTTAATATTTATTTTTTAATATTAAGCTTTTAGGTTATTTATTTAGCAATAAAGAACAATAGAAATAAAGTATGAATAATGTACCTATTGCTCCAGACATATTATGCAGGAACAAAGCACAATATACTCTTAATATTTATTTTTTAATATTAAGCTTTTAGGTTATTTATTTAGCAATAAAGAACAATAGAAATAAAGTATGAATAATGTACCTATTGCTCCAGACATATTATGCAGGAACAAAGCACAATATACTCTTAATATTTATTTTTTAATATTAAGCTTTTAGGTTATTTATTTAGCAATAAAGAACAATAGAAATAAAGTATGAATAATGTACCTATTGCTCCAGACATATTATGCAGGAACAAAGCACAATATACTCTTAATATTTATTTTTTAATATTAAGCTTTTAGGTTATTTATTTAGCAATAAAGAACAATAGAAATAAAGTATGAATAATGTACCTATTGCTCCAGACATATTATGCAGGAACAAAGCACAATATACTCTTAATATTTATTTTTTAATATTAAGCTTTTAGGTTATTTATTTAGCAATAAATAACAATAGAATTAAAGTATAAATAATGTACCTATTGCTCCAGACATATTATGCAGGAACAAAGCACAATATACTCTTAATATTTATTTTTTAATATTAAGCTTTTAGGTTATTTATTTAGCAATAAAGAACAATAGAAATAAAGTATGAATAATGTACCTATTGCTCCAGACATATTATGCAGGAACAAAGCACAATATACTCTTAATATTTATTTTTTAATATTAAGCTTTTAGGTTATTTATTTAGCAATAAAGAACAATAGAAATAAAGTATAAATAATGTACCTATTGCTCCAGACATATTATGCAGGAACAAAGCACAATATACTCTTAATATTTATTTTTTAATATTAAGCTTTTAGGTTATTTATTTAGCAATAAAGAACAATAGAAATAAAGTATGAATAATGTACCTATTGCTCCAGACATATTATGCAGGAACAAAGCACAATATACTCTTAATATTTATTTTTTAATATTAAGCTTTTAGGTTATTTATTTAGCAATAAAGAACAATAGAAATAAAGTATGAATAATGTACCTATTGCTCCAGACATATTATGCAGGAACAAAGCACAATATACTCTTAATATTTATTTTTTAATATTAAGCTTTTAGGTTATTTATTTAGCAATAAAGAACAATAGAAATAAAGTATAAATAATGTACCTATTGCTCCAGACATATTATGCAGGAACAAAGCACAATATACTCTTAATATTTATTTTTTAATATTAAGCTTTTAGGTTATTTATTTAGCAATAAAGAACAATAGAAATAAAGTATGAATAATGTACCTATTGCTCCAGACATATTATGCAGGAACAAAGCACAATATACTCTTAATATTTATTTTTTAATATTAAGCTTTTAGGTTATTTATTTAGCAATAAAGAACAATAGAAATAAAGTATAAATAATGTACCTATTGCTCCAGACATATTATGCAGGAACAAAGCACAATATACTCTTAATATTTATTTTTTAATATTAAGCTTTTAGGTTATTTATTTAGCAATAAAGAACAATAGAAATAAAGTATAAATAATGTACCTATTGCTCCAGACATATTATGCAGGAACAAAGCACAATATACTCTTAATATTTATTTTTTAATATTAAGCTTTTAGGTTATTTATTTAGCAATAAAGAACAATAGAAATAAAGTATAAATAATGTACCTATTGCTCCAGACATATTATGCAGGAACAAAGCACAATATACTCTTAATATTTATTTTTTAATATTAAGCTTTTAGGTTATTTATTTAGCAATAAAGAACAATAGAAATAAAGTATAAATAATGTACCTATTGCTCCAGACATATTATGCAGGAACAAAGCACAATATACTCTTAATATTTATTTTTTAATATTAAGCTTTTAGGTTATTTATTTAGCAATAAAGAACAATAGAAATAAAGTATGAATAATGTACCTATTGCTCCAGACATATTATGCAGGAACAAAGCACAATATACTCTTAATATTTATTTTTTTAATATTAAGCTTTTAGGTTATTTATTTAGCAATAAAGAACAATAGAAATAAAGTATGAATAATGTACCTATTGCTCCAGACATATTATGCAGGAACAAAGCACAATATACTCTTAATATTTATTTTTTAATATTAAGCTTTTAGGTTATTTATTTAGCAATAAAGAACAATAGAAATAAAGTATAAATAATGTACCTATTGCTCCAGACATATTATGCAGGAACAAAGCACAATATACTCTTAATATTTATTTTTTAATATTAAGCTTTTAGGTTATTTATTTAGCAATAAAGAACAATAGAAATAAAGTATAAATAATGTACCTATTGCTCCAGACATATTATGCAGGAACAAAGCACAATATACTCTTAATATTTATTTTTTAATATTAAGCTTTTAGGTTATTTATTTAGCAATAAAGAACAATAGAAATAAAGTATAAATAATGTACCTATTGCTCCAGACATATTATGCAGGAACAAAGCACAATATACTCTTAATATTTATTTTTTAATATTAAGCTTTTAGGTTATTTATTTAGCAATAAAGAACAATAGAAATAAAGTATAAATAATGTACCTATTGCTCCAGACATATTATGCAGGAACAAAGCACAATATACTCTTAATATTTATTTTTTAATATTAAGCTTTTAGGTTATTTATTTAGCAATAAAGAACAATAGAAATAAAGTATAAATAATGTACCTATTACTCCAGACATATTATGCAGGAACAAAGCACAATATACTCTTAATATTTATTTTTTAATATTAAGCTTTTAGGTTATTTATTTAGCAATAAAGAACAATAGAAATAAAGTATAAATAATGTACCTATTGCTCCAGACATATTATGCAGGAACAAAGCACAATATACTCTTAATATTTATTTTTTAATATTAAGCTTTTAGGTTATTTATTTAGCAATAAAGAACAATAGAAATAAAGTATAAATAATGTACCTATTGCTCCAGACATATTATGCAGGAACAAAGCACAATATACTCTTAATATTAATTTTTTAATATTAAGCTTTTAGGTTATTTATTTAGCAATAAAGAACAATAGAAATAAAGTATAAATAATGTACCTATTGCTCCAGACATATTATGCAGGAACAAAGCACAATATACTCTTAATATTTATTTTTTAATATTAAGCTTTTAGGTTATTTATTTAGCAATAAAGAACAATAGAAATAAAGTATAAATAATGTACCTATTGCTCCAGACATATTATGCAGGAACAAAGCACAATATACTCTTAATATTTATTTTTTAATATTAAGCTTTTAGGTTATTTATTTAGCAATAAAGAACAATAGAAATAAAGTATAAATAATGTACCTATTGCTCCAGACATATTATGCAGGAACAAAGCACAATATACTCTTAATATTTATTTTTTAATATTAAGCTTTTAGGTTATTTATTTAGCAATAAAGAACAATAGAAATAAAGTATGAATAATGTACCTATTGCTCCAGACATATTATGCAGGAACAAAGCACAATATACTCTTAATATTTATTTTTTAATATTAAGCTTTTAGGTTATTTATTTAGCAATAAAGAACAATAGAAATAAAGTATGAATAATGTACCTATTGCTCCAGACATATTATGCAGGAACAAAGCACAATATACTCTTAATATTTATTTTTTAATATTAAGCTTTTAGGTTATTTATTTAGCAATAAAGAACAATAGAAATAAAGTATAAATAATGTACCTATTGCTCCAGACATATTATGCAGGAACAAAGCACAATATACTCTTAATATTTATTTTTTAATATTAAGCTTTTAGGTTATTTATTTAGCAATAAAGAACAATAGAAATAAAGTATAAATAATGTACCTATTGCTCCAGACATATTATGCAGGAACAAAGCACAATATACTCTTAATATTTATTTTTTAATATTAAGCTTTTAGGTTATTTATTTAGCAATAAAGAACAATAGAAATAAAGTATAAATAATGTACCTATTGCTCCAGACATATTATGCAGGAACAAAGCACAATATACTCTTAATATTTATTTTTTAATATTAAGCTTTTAGGTTATTTATTTAGCAATAAAGAACAATAGAAATAAAGTATAAATAATGTACCTATTGCTCCAGACATATTATGCAGGAACAAAGCACAATATACTCTTAATATTTATTTTTTAATATTAAGCTTTTAGGTTATTTATTTAGCAATAAAGAACAATAGAAATAAAGTATAAATAATGTACCTATTGCTCCAGACATATTATGCAGGAACAAAGCACAATATACTCTTAATATTTATTTTTTAATATTAAGCTTTTAGGTTATTTATTTAGCAATAAAGAACAATAGAAATAAAGTATGAATACACACTAATTGTAAATAGTGGAACTTTTTTTATTGGCTAGTTTATTTAGATTTTTTAAATTCGAAAATTATTTTTATATAGCTGTTAAGTTCCAGGGAACATATTATTAAGATAAGATAAAATAAAAAGAAATAAAATTGTTCATGTGGTGCAATGCATGGCGAACTTATCCCTTACAGATATTTCTTCCATTCAACGTTTGGACGTTTGAGGACCGATTAATATGTATTAGTTTTGTCCTTACGGCATGAAAACTATTTTGAAGTTTATATTACATCCTAACTGATTATTAGGAAGACTGCATTTGACGCGGCGTGGCTATGCGTGCAATAGAAAATGGGTACGGAACCCTCTTGATGTGAACAACGTTCGCACTTATTAGGATTTTGAAGTCTTTATTTCGTAGCTTCCAAAGAGTTTGTATTACGTCGCTGCGCTCCCGACGTAATACAAACTCTTTGGTAGCTTCCTAAAAACGATTTAAAGAAACTGACATCCGACATATTTTTATACGAAACTTTTTCGGTCTTTTAATGGATACCTCGCACGGAATTGAGAAGACGATACGTGACACTCGTTGCGATTAATATCTTTTATCGAAAAGATATTTTGATTTTCTTTTATCACTGCGCGATGAATGTCAAAAAAAATTTTTTTTTATGCTAATCCTATATATCCGGTTTATAGTAAAGCATTACATAAAGATCTATTGGATCTTCGCGTATAACTTGTGCAGTGGCGGACAAAGGGTTTCGAAGCATAGAAGCCACGTAGGCCCTTTGTTGCTTGGATTTGGAAGGTAGAAATTAGAAAAAAAGTGTAATAATAAAGTTTATAAAAACTGAACCCCGACTACGAGTTGACATTTTAAATTACCGCCATTTGTTGTGACAGCACACTTTAATGACAGCTCTGTCATCTTGGCAACGTCACGTCAAATAAAAAAAAAAAAACGAAACACTTTAAATTCGTGGCGCTTAGATTATTAATTGGTCTCCGCGCGCTCCGACTAGATACCGCCCGTGTACGTGTAAAATGCGGCAACAAATACTACGCCGAAGTCGGCGTACTCGAGCCAGTCTCAATAGGAAAGACTATGGGATCACACACATACTACAACATTTTCTTACACACACTACAATATTGAGTTGCCGCATTCACGGAGCTGTTGTTTTAAGGTAGCGCGGTATCTAGTCGGAGCGCGCGGAGACCTATCAATAATCTAAGTGGTGGCCCTTAGAAATATTATTATAAATTGTATTTATAATAGGTACATTACAGTACATTACAGTTTTACAGTAAACTAAACAACTGATGCGCTATTGTTATTTATTTAATCACAATATTCACGATACAATCTGCAAATAATGACTGTCTAAAAAAATGGCATATTCCCAGATTCATTAAAAGTAGCCAAAGTCATACCATTGTATAAAAAGGGATGCCATAACAATGTTGAGAACTATCGTCCTGTCTCTATATTGCCAGTTTTCAGTAAAGTCTTTGAATTTTTTTTGGAAAAACGGTTAATTAAATTCTTTACAGATAATAAACTTTTAAATTGTAAACAATTTGGATTTCGGAAAGGACTGTCAACGGGTGATGCTATAGCTTCTATGGTAAAATCTATATTAACTTCTCTAGACGACTCTCAGCATACTTATGGCATCTTTTGTGACCTGTCCAAAGCCTTTGACTGTGTAAATCACGAAATATTATTAATGAAACTAGAGCATTATGGTATAAGAGACAATGAATTGCGTATATTCCAATCATATTTAGAAAATAGAGCTCAAATATGTGACGTCAATGGCTCAAAATCGAATGTAGAATCAATTACAATGGGTGTGCCGCAGGGTTCCATCCTGGGACCATTATTGTTTCTAACATATGTTAACGACATCTCGAGCTGCATAACAGACGATATAGAGATGGTAATGTTTGCAGATGATATCTCAGTTGTACTGAAAAACAATGATATAGATAAACTAAGAGAATCCTTTTAGACTGTACTAGAATCTCTAAAATCTTGGTTTGAGTGCAATAATCTATTACTAAATGTTAACAAAACTAATATTATGCACTTTGCTCTTGGGACTCATAGACGTAATAACAATGATGGCATATTAAAAACTGCAGAAAACTTGTCATTAAACCTTGAAATGAAATGAAATGAAAATATACTTTATTGCACAAAAAGTGACAAAAGGCGGACTTAAAGCCTAAGGGCATTATCTGCCAGTCATACCTGGGATTGTGAGTAGGGTAGATGGGTAGTGCGGAAAATTAAATGAGATTTATTTTTTATTTTTTTTTTTTAAGGTTACAAAACTAAACAATAAAACATAGATAATAGTAATAACATACAACTAAATACATTCGTGATTTACATACATACAAGTTCAAAAGTACATATACATATACGCAATATAAACAAATACATACATAATACCTAATGCAGTTTCTAAACAAGCGATAACACACATGGAAACATTAAGGGTTTGAAAACATATGTTCCCTCAAACGGGATTTGAAAATAGTGTGGGAAGCGGAAGTACGGAGAGTGGCAGGGAGTTGGTTCCAGAGACGAGCTGATTCAACAGCAAAAGAATGGGTATAGAATGAACTGGAATGAATCGGGATACAAAGAAGGTTTCCATCCATGGACCTCAAAGAAGCACCATGACTCGAAAGAAATTGGAATTTCGAACGGAGATATTCTGGAGCACGGGGATCGAACAAAACGGAATATAGAAGGGAAAGAATGTGAGTTTTCCTACGCGCTCGTACTGTAGGCCACTTCAACTTGGTGCGGTATTCAGTTATGTGGTCATATTTTCTGAGGTTGAAGATATACCTGACGCACGTATTTTGTAGGCGCTCGAGTTTATCGAGTAATGACTCATTTAGATCTAGGAAGCAGACGTCAGCATAGTCAATAATAGAGAGTAGAAGAGATTGTGCTAGGGCCGTTTTAGTATGTTCGGGAAGAAAATTTTGAAGACGCTTTAGCGAGTGTAATGAACCATAGACCTTCCGACAAATTGTACCAACCTGAGGAGACCACGAAAGAGTTTGGTCGAACAATATACCGAGGTTTTTAACAGTTTTGCAATAATTGATAACTGTGCCATTAAAAATTACCTTGGGTATATTGTCGGCGTCGATCTTCGCAAGCTGGCGCGAGCTCCCAATGATGATGGCCTGGGACTTAAGTGGATTGACTGCTAGGCCAAAACGCTCACTCCATGCCCGAATTATCTCGAGGTCGTAATTTAGCGAAGCTACAGCCCTAAAAATTTGTTCCGGGCTAGAGCTAGCACATAGCTGAAGGTCGTCTGCATACAGATGATAGGTAGAAGATAAGTTTAGAGTAATAAATTGTATAAACACTAAGAATAATAGGGGAGATAAAACGCCACCCTGTGGTACACCAGCGTTCAGATCCGTCCAACTTGAACAATTGCTGTCCAGTCGAACCGACTGCTGGCGACCCCGAAGATATGTGTTAAACCAACCTAGTGTCGAAGGTGAGATATTTAGATGAGAGAGCATTGCCAGGAGAATATCGAAATCCACTGCATTGAAGGCATTACTGAAATCAAGTAATGTGAGAATGGAGAGTTTTTGATTTTCCATATTAAGGCGGATATCCTCCGTAACCTTGAGAAGAGCAGTGGTCGTGCTATGGGCAGGACGAAACCCAGATTGATAAGGGTTTAGAAGTTTATTCGTGGAGAGGAAATGTGAAAGTTGACTATGTGCAATGCGCTCTATGATTTTGGAAAGAAAAGGAAGTATAGATATTGGTCGGAAATTGCTGTTGGTAGTTGGATTGTTAACCTTGGGCAATGGGGTAATGTATGCCTTTTTCCACAAGCTAGGAAAGTCTCCATGCACGAGAGAAAAAATTATTATATGAGTGAGAGGTAGGAGTAATTCATCAAGTACAGGAACGATCATTAACCTGCTCAAGCCATCACACCCCACAGCCTTGGTATTAATGGATAGGATTATCTTTTTTATCTCACCGTCCGTCACAGGTATGAAACTAAACGGAGAAATGTCTGGAGTAGGCATGTTGGCAAGCTCATCGAGAGTCATCGCCTTGACTATTGGATCCAGATGAACCGGAGAAGTGGAGAAATATCGATTTAATGCTTCAATATCGATCGTTGAAGGTGCTGCTAGTTTTGATTTACCCACTCCAAGAGACCTGAGAAACTTCCAAGTATCTGCAGGTGAAGAGTCATTTACAGAGATATGGAACCTTGTTATTGAACTAACTTTTCTTGGGGTAATATTTGATAAAAGTTTTACTTGGAAAGCCCACATAAACTCTTTAGCTGGTAAGCTGAGTTCCGCTTGTTATGCTATCAAAAAAATTAAAGAACTAGGCGGAACTCATGCTGCAAAAACTTTTTATCGTGCTTATTTTGAGAGCATCATATCATATGGCCTTATGTTGTGGGGAAATGCAGCAGATTCAAATAGAATATTTTTATTACAGAAGAGGGCCTTGCGGTACATCTTGAATATGAAAACTAGAGATACTTGTAGGACAGCGTTCGGGGAGATAGGAATCATGACTTTACCAAGTGCATATGTTTACCAGAACATATGCTATGCCAGAAAATATATTCATGATTCCTCTCTTAATTCCGACAATCATAACTATGATACACGGTGTAAGAATAATGTGCAGTTAATAAGACATAGATTATCTAAAACCTCAAAAAGCTTGATTTGTAATAGTGTTAGATTTTACAATAAACTGTCTTCTAACATAAAACAATTAGAAGATAATAATTTTAAACGAAGAATTAAACAAATGTAATTGAAAAGAGTTATTACACTATTAAGGATGCTTTAGCTGACCATAATTTTATCTGAGAATCTGACTACTGTTTTTCCCACTAAATAACTTAAATAACTTGACAATTGGATACACTTTGTATCTTTAAATTTTTAACATGACTTATTACATTTCTTTGTAATAAACTTTTACTAATATTTGTTGAATTGACTTGATATATTTAAGTATCAAATTGACGATGGCACTATACCCCAGATATAGGTAATGTAAATAGGCAGAGTGGTCAGATTCTTCAGTATTCATGTTTATGCTGTAAATATGAATGCTCTTGTGAGCGGTAGTATGGGTTAATTATTTATAAGTTACTATAATATAATACTTATTTATAAGGTACTGACAAAACATTGTGACTTGCGAAGTTTGTTTGTCAGGTTCTTCTTCGCATTGAATTTAGAACTGGCGGAATTTTCGACATGTCCAAGCGTAGGTTTCCTACCTGTGGACAAGGATGAAATTATACAATAAACAATAAACAATTAAAGGACGTGCAGTACGAATACATGCGCTCTCATTTGCAAAGCAAATACAACTGAACTTATTGAACTGAATACTAAAAAGATCTGTCAAGTGCGAGTTTTACTCGCGAACGGAGGTTTCCGTATCTATCCGCTATCAATAATATCCGCCTATCTGCTCAGGTGGCATGGTCTTCGAATTTGAATTATTAGATATTTGTTTCAGGATTTCCACTCCGACCAACTAAACGGACCAACTGAAACGGATCAACTATTTTTCTTTCCCAACGAATCAACTTTTTGGTTGGTCCGATAGGAATATTTTATTAATTTAAATTGGTTCCCATCTGACCAATTGTAACGAATCAACCATTTTTCTTTCCCAACGATACAACTTTTTGGTTGGTCCGATAGGAATATTTTATTAATTTAAATTTTTTGTAAATTTTGAAAAATAGACAAAAAATATAAAAAATATATTATATACATAGGCCAGTTAAGAAACATTAACAAACATGAAAACACCAAAGTATCGGGGCAGCAGAAATTGAAAGGTTTCCATAATTTTATATAAGTTAATCGCTATTATAATAATAATAGCGATTAACTTATACGGAAACCTATTTGAAAACGCGTATTCATGGTATTCAATAATAGGAGCCAGGATTTATTCATTCATCCAAGGCCAGGGAGAGAATCCTGGCCTCTCCCTGGCCTTGGATGAATGAATAAAATATCCTGGCACCTATTATTGAATACTACGAATACGCGTTTTCGAATAGGTTTCCGTATGAGTTAATCTCTATTATTTATTACTATAATAGCGATTCACTTTTATAAAATTATGGAAACCTCCTTTCAATTTCTGCTGCCCTGGTACTTTAGAAACGTTCCTAGTAGTCTTAACAAGTAGTCTTTCGGGTTTCCACTTTAATTATGTATTCTGACCAATAAGGTTTCGACCAGCGGTATCATTTAAGATTTTGTAAAATATTAATTTCAGATTATGTGTTTAGTTGTACCAAGTCTGACAATTTGAAATTCTGACGAATTGTAAATCTGATCATTTGAAAGTCTGACGATTTGATAATCTGACCAAATGAAAACAAAGGTAATTTTCATGTAAGTATATGCATACACGATACAAACCATTTTATTTAAATTAATAAAATATTCCTATCGGGCCTATCGGTCGGTCTGTATATATGTTTGAGGACTTTGAGGTAAACTTCGGAGCCACTGAACATATTTTGATGTGGTTTGCACCAATGTAAAGAGTAGTTCTTCAGGCTCACTATAGGCTATTTACCATCACGCTAAATAGCCCTCGCCGATACGCGTCATTTGACTCCCTATATATTCATGTAGCCCCTTCATGAAATATTCATGTAAACTCACGACACCATGGCGAATTCGCTCTCTCGCTGGAAATCGGGGACCGAAAAAGGGAATCGAATAAAGGGACCGAAAAGAAATTTTGGGAAATTTAGAATTTTTAAAAATTACAGGTTGGGAATGCATCCACACACTGTCGATATCCCCCCACTTAGGACAAATCGATCCTATAAATCTACAGAGATATATATAGAGCGTTGCCTAAATTTTGAATGCACTCCCACCTGCATCCTTTCTTCTAATGTAAAGTCTGGGATCCTTCAAACATAATGTGAAGGTGCACCACAGAGCACGAAATACCCCCGCCCGTGCGCGGGTATTTCGTGCTCTGTGAGGTGCACCTAGCCGGCCGACATGGTATTCGCAGCCCCCGTAAATATCCGAATGCCCATGGGCGCCGGTGCCGTCGGACTTCACCTCTGTGTTAGTCTACCGCGCGCAATATGTCGTGCTTACCATGAAAAAAAAAAATATTCAAAATTATTATCATCAATACAATAAATATGCCAATAAAATTATCACTGAATAAAATGGTCTTTAATAGCAACCGGTTTGATCTTCGACCCAGTCTTAACAAGTTGTAAATTTATGCATTATGCGTAGCATATCATTGCTACTAAAAATATGCGTTATATATAATATAATGAATGGCACTTAAACTTGTATGATGATGACACTCCCTACTCCACAATATTATAGCAGCCTTAGGCGAAACCGGCTGTCTATACTTTCACAACCGCCGGAAGAATCAGTGTTGTGGGTTGTCGTTTTCGGTTGCAGCCTCACCGAGTTTTTATTAAAGTAATAATTTTTTTCCTATACGGTTGTGTTGTATGTGTGGCATCATTACATCGTTACGAGCAGGTGTCTAACGATGCCAAAGTACATTATTTGACAAATATCAATAATTTTGAATTAACTGAAACCATTAATATATAATAACCTTGCTATATTTCAAAAAAATCTAAATTGTATTAACATTTAAACTACGAAACAAAGACTAAAATCCCATATAAGACTAAAATCTGCTACCAGTAAAAAATTAAAAAACTCGACTATTAATATGGACCTGTGGCTGTCGTCAATTTTAATCATTCTCGCTTTATTTATTTTCAAACTCTACCAGAAATTAACATGCGGTATGTGCCGGAGCAATGCCAGAATGACTGGAAAGGTAGTGATTGTGACGGGATCAGATCGCGGACTTGGATACGCGACAGCAACCGAGCTGGCCCGACGAGATGCTCGCGTCATCCTGGCTTGCGTCGACACTGAACAAGCTATAAAGGCTCAGGATGACATAATAAACACCACAGGCAACACAAATGTCGTGTACAAGCATCTCGATCTTTCCTCTCTGTCCTCGGTCAGAGCATTCGCAGACAATATCCTGAAAACCGAACAACGCCTCGATGTCCTCATCAACAATGCCGGAGTTTACCACCAAGGACAAAGGAGAACTTCCGACGGCCTCATCGCGGAGGTACAAATCAACTACTTCGGCCCTTTTCTCCTAACAAACCTGCTTCTTCCACTTCTGAAATCTTCGCCACCGAGTCGCATCGTCAACGTAGCTTCAAATTTTCACTGGTTCGGCTCGTCGGATTTGAGAAAACTGCACATGAAAGGCTACTGGGACGCTCTTGTTTATTCTAACACGAAGCTGTGCAATATCCTCTTCACCATGGAGCTCAGCAGGCGTCTGGAGGGAACGGGAGTTGTCGCCAATTGCTTGCATCCAGGTTCGTGCAGATCCAAAATCTACAGCAGCGCCAACTTTGCAGTTCGGGCTTTCAGTGCTTTCTACAATAACGTTTTTTTCAAGAATGAACGGCAAGGTGCTCAGACCAGCATACATCTCGCTGTGGCTCCGGAGTGTGGGAAGATAAGTGGGAAATACTTCTCGGACTGTCAGCCTCAGTATGTGGCGCCGAAAGCAATGAGCGTTCCTAAGGCAAAGGAGCTGTGGGATATGTCAGTAAAGGCGGTCAAGCTTGGCAATTATGAAAATGGAAGTAAATATGAATGAGAGAAAACTAATTTTTTTTGTAATTTTTTCGACTCGCACTTGGCTGGCTTTTTATATTCCGTCGCTGTGACGGTAGTGTAAAGCGAAAGGTATATTTTTATTATTTTACGTTATGTAATGGTAAAAAATATATAAGTGCGTATAAGCCCTTTTGACTTTTATATGCATAATATACTGGTATGAGCAAGAAATCGCAAATTGTTCATATTTTTCTCATACGTATTTCTAAAGAAATTATCTCCGCCAGATGTGAGGTTGAAATAGTACTGGAGGCTGGAGTTCGGTTAATTAGCAGTAAATTCTTGACTATTATTTGAAGTTATTTTAAGCAAACTAATAAATAATTAAATACAGTATTTTCTGACAAACAAATTAATTTCTTTTGCTACAAGTACCTACTTATATTTCCTCGGACACGCCACGCATTCGCCCGGCGTGTGCAGGAGTAGACCAGAATATACACAATCCATTAGTGCGACAGAGAAAGTTATATTTCTTATTTATTCGTTCGAGCGCATTGCCTTATTCAGTGGCGTAGCATGTTGCTTTGGATGTGTTTGTGATTGTAGGTACGCACACTTGTTTACCAAAAGTTGACTAGTTTGAGCTTTCTAATACGGGATCTAACCTTTGGGACGGCTATTTTTTTTTTATGGAAACTGACACGGTTGGCTACATCACCTACAACATCCGTGATGTCAGCCCATAACACCGGATGAACTTGGTGCCACGTCAGTGCTTCCCTTCGGTCGTGCCGGCTACACTGAACTGGACGGAAAACACAAACTATTTACATAGCCGTTTCGACCGACCTTTCATTCAGTGCGGTGGTATCAATCCGGGCGGGTTAAACCCTACCATCTAGTAAATAAGAAGGGAGTCATATCCCTTAGTCGCCTTTTACGACAAAGGTACACGGGGAGAGATGCAGTGGCGCTATTATTTTAAAGTTCCGGCCCCACACGGTACAACTATACAGTACAGCTATGCGTGCAAATAGAAAATGGCCACCGAACCCTCTGTGTGTGAATAAAGTTCGCACTTATTAGGATTTTCAAGTCTTTATTTCGTAGCTTCCTTAAAACGATATAAAGAAACTGACATGTTTTGCATTTGATCGGAAGTGGTCTTCAGCTAGAATCGGATAGAGTCAACAGGATCAGTCAAGTCAAGAGTGGTTTCTTTACACTACCAGGAAGTTCCTTTATCTCGCCGGCCGACGATGTATGACGACGTCGACGCCGCGCCGCCGAGGAGAGTGCGAATATTGACTCACCCGTAGAGTGTGGCAACGTAATTTTGGCACACCTGATTTGTAATCACGTGTCATCGTGTTGTGTTATGCGTTGTTGTTATGCCAGATTTTGTTTTTAAGAAACTGAAACGGTCGGCTACCTTACCTACTACAACATCCTTGATGTCAGCCCATAACACCGGGTGAACTAGGTGCTATGTCAGTGCTTCCCTTCATTTCATGTCGGGTACACTGAACTGGACGGAGAACACAAACTATTTACATAGCCGTTTCGACCGACGTTTTATTCAGTGCGGTGGTATCATCCCGGCCTGATTGTGAAATGGTATGATTATGTTACCAACATTGGTTATACAATCATATCTTCTTAATTTTTACATATATCCTGAAATTGTTGTTATATCCATCGCACTATTTTTATTCATATATTTTATTTCTTTTAATTTTTGTATTTGTAAATTACTAGCTGGAGTACGAGTAACCTGAAGGCGAGGCCGAAGGCCGAGCTGTGTTCACGTAAACGATATTATACTCTCTCAAAGAAATTCACCAAGGGCGAGGCCGAAGGCCGAACTGCGTTCGGGAAAATTGTATAATTTCTCGAATAAAGTAAGTCACTAAGGGCGAGGCAGAAGTCCGAGCTACGTTCAGATTAACGACATATCCTTGAATAAAGCGCGTCACTCGCGTCACTCGCTATAAGAGCGAGGCCGAGCGTCGAGCTGCGTTTATACTCTCTCGAAGAAATAACCCCAAAACATCTCAGATATTATTGATGTTTTGCATACTTCTTTCTATAAGTAGTACTTTACATCTTTGCATACGAACATATTCCTAGATGGAAGCGAGACAGTCGTCGCCTTTTACAATAGCAGAGGCGAGAACAGAACAGCCATAACCGACGAGCATGTATGAATAGCATTATATGAGTGGAAGAGGCGGCAGAGGTGTGTCAGTATCTTGGCACTTGGACATCCGTTGTCTCTGCCTACCCCACTGGGAAACAGCCGTGACGCTATGTACTTATGTATGTATCGTCACACATATTAAATTATGAACTCGGCTTACCGCTTACCGGTGCGATGATGGCGAGCGCATCGCTGCAGCTCGACGTTTCGAGTCCTCTATGGGACCCGTTCTCAAGAGGACATGCTAGCTCGGCTATAATTTAATATGAGTGACGGTGCGGGACTAAAAACGAATTCTTCACACATATTCCACTAGATTCCTTACGTTTAAGATCTCAATTTTATCCCAACGGAAGTCCACCGTTCCCACCTTAATCCCCGCTGTAGCTTCTAGTCCACGTGTCGTCGCCGCGTCGGTAAGGCTTCGCTAGTCACCCGCAAGCAGTAGCCAATCGAATCCTCGTTATTTACTCCCCCGGACGTTGATGGATGGCAGTGGCTAGTGGTTGCATCGCCTTCAGCTGGCTCGTTGGCTTGTTGGCTAGATATGGAAGAGATCAAAGAATTCAGAAGTATTGGAGGGGTATAAAATCCTCGGGGAGGTGCGTGTAAAGCCTGTTCCCTTACTAATGTTTTTTTTTTATGGGAACTGACACCGTTGGCTACTTACAACGTGACGTCAGCCCATATAACACCGTGGCGGCTACACTGACTGAACTGGACGGAATACACGAGGTATTTTTTATAGAAAGCGCGACATGTCGCGCCGAACCACTGATAAGGCGTCTAGCGACGCTCATGTACATTTGGTTGCATGCGGGGGTTGCGAATGAATCGAATGAATGGAAGCGAATTGGTGTCAACCAATCGGGAGGGTTAAGCCCTCCCACCTGGTAAGTAAGAAGGGAATGGATCTACAGTTTTACGTGGTTTTACGACATACATCCAAAGTTCGACTGGAAGAAATCTCTGTAAGAGATAAGTCCGCCTTTGCCCCTCATGTAAATTGTATAACGAACTTGTTTCTGTAAAATGTTTTTGCAGCAATAAAATTTTAAAACATCTTAAAGCCAGACAAAATATAAGTACCTAGGTCTTAGCAAAATACTTTCAATCTGGTCTGAAATAAGATATAGTGACAAGGATTGAGAAAGGAATGCTTCGGTCGGTGGTTCGGTCATGTTCACTGAGATAGCTCAGTGTTCGTGTTTGGAACAATGGATGATTGTGTCTCCTACAAACTTCTTCTGATTACATTAAAATATGTGCACCTATCTTTTTATTTCATTTTATTCGTTTCAGTTTTGGTTACCTACACCGATAAAAGAGATAAACTTGAGTTCGTCACAAATATAACTTTCGGAGTGCAGCCATCATTATCAGCCTGTATCGGTCCACTGCTGGACATAGACCTCTCCCAAGGCCACTCCATCCATCCACTCCCGGCTACCTTTTTTAGGTCATCTGTCCACCTAGCCGGGGGGCGTCCCACGCTACGTTTGCTTGTACGATGCCTCCATTCGAGCACCCGTCTACCCCATCGGTTGTCGGGTCTGCGACAGATGGGCCCAGCCCACTGCCACTCCATCATGTTTATTTTCTTAGCAATGTCGACTACCTTAGTTCTTTGACGTATCGCGTCGTTACGGATTTTATCCGTCAAAGAAATGCAGAGCATTGCTCTTTCCATAGCTCGCTAAGCGACTTTAAATTTGTGGACCAGGCCCATCGTCAGGGTCCACGCTTCCGCTCCGTACGTCATTACTGGCAGAACGCACTGATTAACCATCGTCTCTAATGACTGTGGGATGGAGGATGAAAAGATGTGGCGGAGTTTCCGAAATGCCGCCCAGCCTAGCTGAATCCGTCTGTTGGCCTCCTTGTCAAAGTTGTGCTTCCCTAGCTGGATGGATTGTCCAAGATAGACATAATTCTGCACAACTTCGAGGGTCGCCTCTCCAACTGTTATGTGCAGCCATGGCGAGGGACAAATTATAACTATGGTGGTCTAACATAAGCAATAATATACCCACCTACCTATCCTACATACATACATATCACGCACGCTGAATCCCGACAATCGGAGTAAGCAGAGTAATCGGGGTTGTGCTGCAAGAACTCTGATTAATTACAGCACAACACCGACCACCACGTTTCGCAAAGTATTCGAACCAGATTCAATCGATCAAGCAGCAAGTAAGGCACCTGCTGCATGACTCGGTGGAAGTACCGTGCCAAGGTGAGAGGTGGCGAGCCTGTCGCCCTTTAGCACGTCATCTTGTCAAGTACCGGCCCCACACGGTACCTACCTACTACACTACCTATCCTATCAAGGGAATTGTCAATAAACTAAATAATTAATAAATTTAAAAAAATCACAGATCTCATGCATTACATGACCTTCGGGTACATTGAAAATGACTTTTAGGGCGTATATGTATCTCTATCTTCTCTCTTCTCTACTTCTTATCAAAGGGAACGTCTGTCTTTATGTATGTATGTTTGAGGTAAACTCCAGAACCACTTAACAGATTTTAATGCGTTTTGCACCAATGTAAAGAGTAGTTCTTCAGGCTCACTATAGGCTGTATACCATCACGCTAAATATCCTAAGGATTGAGCAGTATCAAATAAAGTATAGCATGAACGGAATTTAGTGTCGAATGGTCGTAATAGATGGCGTTAGCATTTCTGTTGCGTTGCGTTGGTGTAGACAGCTGCGTTTGGTAGAAACCATGTTAAATACATAGAATAAAGAGTACATCTTCTTCTTCTCTTCTCTTCTTCTTCACTTACTTCTATAAAAGGGAGATTCTGTCTGTATTATGTTTGAGGTAAACTTCGGAGCCACTGAACATATTTTGATGTGGTTTGCACCAGTGTAAAGAGTAGTTCTTCAAGCTCACTATAGGCTATTTACCATCACGCTAAATGGCCCTCGCCGATACGCGTCATTTGACTCCCTAAATATTCATGTAGCCCCTTCATGAAATATTCATGTAAACTCACGACACCATGGCGAATTCACACTCTCGCTGGAAATCGGGGACCGAAAAAGGGTATCGAATAAAGGGATCGAAAAGACATTTTTAATGTCAAAAATTACAGGTTGAGAATGCATCCACACACTGTCGATATCCCCCCCACTTAGGACAAATCGATCCTGTAAATCTACAGAGATATATTTACAGGGTTGCCTACATTTTGAAATGCACTCCCACCCGCATCCTTTCCTCTAATGTACAGTCTGGGGCCCTTCCTTATCCTTCCTTCCTTCCTTCCTTACCTATAATAAAATCCAACGTCTGCTTTCTGTCTGAGTGCACCTAGCCGGCCGACATGGTATTCGCAGCCCCCGTAAATATCCGAATGCCCGTGGGCGCCGGTGCCGTCGGACTACACCTCTGCGTTAGTTTGGCGCGCGCAATATGTCGTGCTTCCCATAAAAAAAAAAAAAAATTAAAATAATTATTCAAAATTATTATCATCAATACACTAAATAGTTCTATCATGCTAATAAAA
This sequence comes from Nematopogon swammerdamellus, assembly GCA_946902875.1. Classification (NCBI taxonomy): domain Eukaryota; kingdom Metazoa; phylum Arthropoda; class Insecta; order Lepidoptera; family Adelidae; genus Nematopogon; species Nematopogon swammerdamellus. The sequence continues at coordinate 14,255,718 of OX336356.1, forward strand.
TTATCAATGAATAAAATGGTCTTAATAGAAACCGGTTTGATGTGTGACCAGTCTTAACACGTTGTTGTAAATTTATCCATTGCTACTAAAAATATGCGTTATGTAATGAATGACACTTGTATGATGATGATGAAACTTCCTACTCCACAATATTATAGCAGCCTTAGGCGAAACCGGCTGTCTATACTTTCACAACCGCCGGAAGAATCAGTGTTGTGGGTTGTCGTTTTCGTTTGTAGCCTCACCGAGTTTTTATTAAAGTAATTATTGTTTTCCTATACGGTTGTGCTGTATGTGTGGCATCATTACATCGTTACGAGCAGGTGTCTAACGATGCCAAAGTACATTATTTGACAAATATCAATAATTTTGAATTAACTGAAACCATTAATATTATAATAACCTTGCTATATTTCAATATTTAAACTGTCCTAAAATATGTTTTTCTAAAATCTAAATTGTTCTAAACATTTAAACTACGAAACTATTCGTTGAACAAAATCGTTAAAAACGTTACGATAATTCCGGACAAATATTAAAATCTACCACCAGCAAAAGAAAACTCAACTATTAATATGGACCTGTGGCTGTCGTCAATTTTAATCATTCTCGCTTTATTTATTTTCAAACTCTACCAGGTATTAACATGCGGTATGTGCAGGAGCAATGCCAGAATGACTGGAAAGGTAGTGATTGTGACGGGATCAGACCGCGGACTTGGATACGCGACAGCAACCGAGCTGGCCCGACGAGATGCTCGCGTCATCCTGGCTTGCGTCGATACTGAACAAGCTATAAAGGCTCAGGATGACATAATAAAGACCACAGGCAACACAAATGTCGTGTACAAGCATCTAGATCTTTCCTCTCTGTCATCTGTCACAGCCTTCGCAGACAACATCCTAAACACCGAACAACGCCTCGATGTCCTCATCAACAATGCCGGAGTTTACCACCTAGGACAAAAGAGAACTTCCGATGGCCTCATCGCGGAGGTACAAATCAACTACTTCGGCCCTTTTCTCCTAACAAACCTGCTTCTTCCACTTTTGAAATCTTCGGCACCGAGTCGCATCGTCAACGTAGCTTCAATTATGCACTGGCTCGGCTCGTCGGATTTGAGAAAACTGCACATGAATAACTGGGACGCTCTTGTCTATTCTAACACGAAGCTGTGCAATGTCCTCTTCACCATGGAGCTCAGCAGGCGTCTGGGAGGAACGGGAGTTGTCGCCAATTGCTTGCATCCAGGTGTGTGCAGATCCAAAATCTACAGCAGCGCCAACTTTGCGGTTCGCGCCATCAGTGCTCTCTACAATAATGTTTTTTTCAAGAATGAACGGCAAGGTGCTCAGACCAGCATACATCTCGCCGTGGCTCCGGAGTGTGGGAAGATAAGTGGGGAGTACTTCTCGGACTGTCAGCCTCAGTATGTGGCGCCGAAAGCAATGAGCGTTCCTAAAGCTAAGGAGCTGTGGGATATGTCAGTAAAGGCGGTCAAGCTTGGCAATTATGAAAATAGAAGTAAATATGAATGAGAGAAAACAAATTTTTTTTTGTAATTTTTTCGACTCGCACTTGGCTGGCTTTTTATATTCCGTCGCTGTGACGGTAGTGTAAAGCGAAAGGTATATTTTTATTATTTTACGTTATGTAATGGTAAAAAATATATAAGTGCGTATAAGCCCTTTTGACTTTTATATGCATAATATACTGGTATGAGCAAGAAATCGCAAATTGTTCATATTTTTCTCATTGGTATTTCTAAAGAAATTCTCTCCGCCAGATGTGAGGTTGAAATAGTACTGGAGGCTGGAGTTCGGTTAATTAGCAGTAAATGCTTGACTATTATTTCAAGTTATTTTAAATTAATTATTAATGAAATACAGTACTTTCTGACAAACCAATGCATTTATTTTGCTACCAAGTACCTACTTATATTTCAATATACATACGACTCTCAAACATCGTTCCCCGAGAACACCGTTCTCACTTATTATTTGTAAACCATCATGGGTGACACAGCAGACTTGTGTCTCACTTATTATTTGTAGACCAATGGTACAGTCGACAAAGCCCAAAACACCTCTCCTCGCGAAACCACACTCAGAGAGGCGCCATGCCATGCCAGCAGATTTGCGGAATGTTGCTAGGCTGTCTAGCCTGTTGATACGACGTTGGATTCGGGAAACACTCGCCGGAAGACAGTTCCACACCCTAGCGGTGCGACAAAGAAACGATTTTGAGAACCACTTTCAATTAAATTTGGCTGTAAGAAATCTCTGTAAGGGATAAGTCCGCCTTTGCACCTTATGTAAATTTTCTAATGTACTTGTTAAACATGTTTACTGGAGCAATAAAGCATTTTCTATCTATCGTATCTACCTAATTCAATTAACAGGTTTTTAAATTAACCCGAACAAATGCTCCAGTACTAAAAGGTTTCCAGCCGATTTCAGTCGATCTCGAGCTCCGTGTGGGTGTGTGCGTGCGTGGGCGTGTGTGTGAGCGAGGATGTGTTTGTGTAGGAGCAGAATTAATATTATAAGAGTGCCTGTCGATAAGTAGGTATGTATATTGAGAACGTGCGTCGAATACAGAGCGTTCATACAACCTGGATGTAGTTGATTTTCACTCATACATAACTCATTGATGGGACAATTTTTTTTTATGGATCCTGACACGGTTGGCTACATCGCCTACAACATCCGTGATGTGAGCCCATATCACCGGGACGAACTAGGTGCCATGTCAGCGCTTCCCTTCATTTCATGTCGGCGGACGAAAAACGACTGGACGGAAAACACGAACTATTTACATAGCCGTTTCGACCGACGTTTCGCTTAGTACGGTGGTACCAACCCGGCCGGGATAAACCCTACCACCTAGTATAAGGTAAGAAGGGAAGGGACCCTCGAGGGGACCTACAGTTTAACGTGGAATCCGAACCACGGTCCGCCTCCAACGGTCGAGCGGTCACCTATCCATGTACTGACCGCGCTCAGCGTTGCTTAACAACAGTCGACTGACCGCACCACTGAGCTACCGAGGCTGACGAATTTCCTTATCCCTTAGTCGACTTTTACGACATGCGACGGGGAGAGATACAGTGGGGCTATTCTTTTTAAGTACCGGCCCCACACGGTACAAATTATCATATCATTAAGGCTGCATGCGAGGTAAAATTACACTCTTTCTGAAAGGTATGCCATCAATATTAGGTACTCACTTGACATATTCAGTTTCAATATAAGCATGTAAAACTAAACTTCATAATAATATATCATTTTGAAAACACGATTTGATTAACTTCGCTCGATAGAAAAAAATAATGAAAATCACTGTTTGAAATTTACTTATAAAAAAACTCGTCTCGTCGTCTCGTACCGGATACGGAACCCTAAAAGGGACTTCTTTTTTTCTCCTTTTTAGGGTTCTGTATCCGGTACGGGACCCTATTACTAAGCCTACGCCGTCTGTCTGTCTGTCTGTCCGTTGAAATTTTCACAGAATATGTTATTATGGCCGATATAATAACAAATAATAAAAATAAGAAAAAGTAACAAATTCACGGGGGTTCCCATAGTACAAACCGAAAAGTGTATGCGCGCGCGCCATCTACCGAATCGAGCGTGAAGCATTTTAACTAATCATGAAGCATTTCATAACACGTCATAGATGACGTGAGTGGCGCTAACCATGACATGGCGATACGGAACACTCGGTGCGCGAGTTCGACTCGCACTTGGCCGGTTTTTGGAATGATTGATCTTCTATTGTTTTATACGTCTGCATTTAGTCAAATTGAATGTTGAATTTTAAATTAGTGTTTCATAATCAAAGTCGTATTCGGCCTCGTCGGCCGTGAGAACTTTACTTAAAATTTTATAATTTGAATAAAATTTGGTCTTATCGATGTACGAAAGTGGAACGAATTCACATGAAATTTAAATTCTTTTATTTTTCTTTTAGAAATTCGTCAAATACGCACAGGAATATCGAGAAAGAGCGAACAAACGCAAAGTTTTGCCCACCTAAGGAAAATTCCCCGATCTTTCAGTCTGCTTCGTGTTATCCCTATTTGAATATGTCGTGTAATATTTTAATATCCGAAAATTCTGTCCCAGTGCTGTCGAAAATCGCTTGGAAAGCAAAATATACGTAGTGGCGAGGAGCATTCTTTAAAAATCCGGCCAATTGCGATTCGAAAAAAAAATTGTTTAGGCTTTTACCGCTATTACACATTGTATACATTTTTCGGTTATGCGGTATATGTATAGCGACTCACTTTTATTAGTCGACGTTTCGTCCCTCGCTCCGGGGACATCGTCAGGACTCGCGGAACTGCGACGACCTGGAGGACACCCGACACGTCGTCCAGTCAGATGTCAACTGCCGGTCGCCGCTGACGTAGATTGTAGCGATGCGAGGGTACTTCGGCCGATGCGGGTAGGTTCGACATCTCTTGCTGGAAAAGCTCGGTGCACACGTAGCTCACTGTGTCTATGGCTGCCAGAGCTTGATGCCGGTTACCATACGAGCCATGCTTCGCCAGCAGAGGAGTCCACGATGGAGAGAGTACCATGCTGTCTTCCCTGTTGAAATTGGCATCTGTGAGCATGCTCTGGACAGCGGCACAAATCATTGGATTCGATTCGACTAAACCAGTACGATATCAGTCGAAAAACACTATGTACCACGTTTGGTTCGAGAATCCATTGAAATTTCCAGACATGCCAATTTCAACAGAGAAGACAGCACACTCGGTACTCTCTTCGTCGTGGACTCCTCTGCTGGCGAAGCATGGCTCGTATGGTAACCGGCATCAAGCTCTGGCAGCCATAGACACGTGAGCTACGTGTGCACCGACCTTTTCCAGCAAGAGATGTCGAACCTACCCGCATCGGCCGAAGTACCCTCGCATCGCTACAATCTACGTCAACGGCGACCGGCAGTTGACATCTGACTGAACGACGTGTCGGGTGTCCTCCAGGTCGTCGCAGTTCCGCGAGTCCTGACGATGTCCCCGGAGCGAGGGACGAAACGTCGACTAATAAAAGTGAGTCGCTATACATATACCGCATAACCGAAAAATTTATACAACGAAAAAAAATCGTTGAAAAAACATGTTTCCTGTATGGGAACCTCTCTTATTTTTTACTTCTTCTACTGTTCAAAATGTTATTTGATTGGCAATAATACGGTTACGGTTCCAAAGATACAGCCATCGGGCGGACGGACGGACGGACAGACAGACAGACGGCGCAGGCTTCCGTACGGAGTACGGATACCTAAAAAAAAACGGCGTGTGCTCGTTCACACGCTACGAGGTATAAGAGGGCACGGACTACAGACTCGTGCGTATCTTAAGCACAGATGAGTGTTCCTATATTAAACACCCCTGGTTCATCGTTTGTTCGGCTCTCTGAAGGGTCCCGCGTGCCAACGCGCATATAAACTGCTGCATTTCACATATATCCAAGAATTAGATGGGATTCCTTTGTATATTTTTACAATAGCAATATATGACTTTGTAATAAAGAAAGTAAGTACCTATATTCCAAATTTGAATCTCTACTTCTTATAAACAAGCTTCCCAATAAAAAAAACTGCATCCAAATAGGTCCATCCGTTTGGGAGCTACGATGCCACAGACAGACACACCCACCCTCTCACCCGCTCACACACACACAGACACACGTCAAACTTATAACACCCCTCCGTTTTTTTCGTTGGGGGTTAATAAAAGGGAACGACTGTCTGTCTGTATGTGTGTCATGTATGTTTGAGGTAAACTCCGGAACCACTGAACATATTTTGAAGCGGTTTGCACCAATGTAAAGAGTAGTTCTTGAGGCTCACTATAGGCTATAATGTCATCACGCTAAATATCAATATGGCTGACCAGTATAAAAGAAAGCATACTATGAAAGGAATTTAGTTTCTAATGGTAGTGCCGGATGGAGAGAGAAGAGAAGGGCGGAGAGAGAGAAAGAATATAAGAGAAGCGATCTTTTATATCATATTTAAGTTTAAATCGGATTTGCTATTAAACCGAGTCTACCGCGAGCGAAGCCACGGGCAAAATGTAGTGTACGTATAAAACAATCTTCGTCGCTTTATTTTAATTTTCTTTACATTTTGGCTTAGGCATAATAATATGTAGACATATTTGTCAGTCAATGTGGCCACACTCCCGCTGTCCGCCCAAGCGGTCGTGACGAGTAATATTATAATCATCATCATCATCATCAATCATCATTGAAAATTGTATCTTCGAATATCCATCACTTCGTTCATACTTTGGCGTTTGATCACTGATATGATAATGAACTCTATAAGATATAGGGATGCAATACGTAGAAATTACATGGTTACCTGCATCACCCCTACTACACCCGTGACGTTGGCCAATTCTTCCTGACATTGTTGCCTGCATCACCTACTACACCCGTGACGTCAGCCCATTCTTCCTGACATGGTTGCCTGCATCACCTACTACACCCGTGACGTCAGCCCATTCTTCCTGACATGGTTGCCTGCATCACCTACTACACCCGTGACGTCAGCCCATTCTTCCTGACATGGTTGCCTGCATCACCTACTACACCCGTGACGTCAGCCCATTCTTACTGACATGGTTGCCTGCATCACCTACTACACCCGTGACGTTGGCCAATTCTTCCTGACATTGTTGCCTGCATCACCTACTACACCCGTGACGTCAGCCCATTCTTCCTGACATGGTTGCCTGCATCACCTACTACACCCGTGACGTCAGCCCATTCTTCCTGACATGGTTGCCTGCATCACCTACTACACCCGTGACGTCAGCCCATTCTTCCTGACATGGTTGCCTGCATCACCTACTACACCCGTGACGTCAGCCCATTCTTCCTGACATGGTTGCCTGCATCACCTACTACACCCGTGACGTCAGCCCATTCTTCCTGACATGGTTGCCTTCATCACCTACCACACTCGTGACGTGGGCCTATTCTTCCTGACATGGTTGTCTGCATCACCTACTACACCCGGGACGTCGGCCTATTCTTCTTGACTTGGTTGTCTGCATCACCTACTACACCCGTGACGTCAGCCCATTCTTCTTGACATGGTTGCCTTCATCACCTACCACACTCGTGACGTGGGCCTATTCTTCCTGACATGGTTGTCTGCATCACCTACTACACCCGGGACGTCGGCCTATTCTTCTTGACATGGTTGTCTGCATCACCTACTACACCCGGGACGTCGGCCTATTCTTCTTGACATGGTTGTCTGCATCACCTACTACACCCGTGACGTTGGCCAATTCTTCCTGACATTGTTGACTGCATCACCTATTACACCCGTGACGTCAGGTTATTCTTCCTGACATGGTTGCCTGCATCACCTACTACACCCGTGACGTTGGCCAACTCTTCCTGACATTGTTGACTGCATCACCTATTACACCCGTGACGTCAGGCTATTCTTCTTGACATGGTTGTCTGCATCACCTACTACATCCGTGACGTTGGCCAATTCTTCCTGACATTGTTGACTGCATCACCTATTACACCCGTGACGTCAGGCTATTCTTCCTGACATGGTTGCCTGCATCACCTACTACACCCGTGACGTTGGCCAATTCTTCCTGACATTGTTGACTGCATCACCTATTACACCCGTGACGTCAGGCTATTCTTCCTGACATGGTTGCCTGCATCACCTACTACACCCGTGACGTCGGCCCATTCTTCCTAACACGGTTGCCTGCATCACCTACTACACCCGTGACGTCAGCCCATTCTTCTTGACTTGGTTGTCTGCATCACCTACTACACCCGGGACGTCGGCCTATTCTTCTTGACATGGTTGTCTGCATCACCTACTACACCCGGGACGTCGGCCTATTCTTCCTGACATGGTTGTCTGCATCACCTACTACACCCGGGACGTCGGCCTATTCTTCTTGACATGGTTGTCTGCATCACCTACTACACCCGGGACGTCGGCCTATTCTTCTTGACATGGTTGTCTGCATCACCTACTACACCCGTGACGTTGGCCAATTCTTCCTGACATTGTTGACTGCATCACCTATTACACCCGTGACGTCAGGTTATTCTTCCTGACATGGTTGCCTGCATCACCTACTACACCCGTGACGTTGGCCAACTCTTCCTGACATTGTTGACTGCATCACCTATTACACCCGTGACGTCAGGCTATTCTTCTTGACATGGTTGTCTGCATCACCTACTACATCCGTGACGTTGGCCAATTCTTCCTGACATTGTTGACTGCATCACCTATTACACCCGTGACGTCAGGCTATTCTTCCTGACATGGTTGCCTGCATCACCTACTACACCCGTGACGTTGGCCAATTCTTCCTGACATTGTTGACTGCATCACCTATTACACCCGTGACGTCAGGCTATTCTTCCTGACATGGTTGCCTGCATCACCTACTACACCCGTGACGTCGGCCCATTCTTCCTAACACGGTTGCCTGCATCACCTACTACACCCGTGACGTCAGCCCATTCTTCTTGACATGGTTGCCTTCATCACCTACTACACTCGTGATGTCAGCCCATTCTTACTGACATGGTTGCCTGCATCACCTACTACACCCGTGACGTCAGCCCATTCTTCCTAACACGGTTGCCTGCATCACCTACTACACCCGTGACTTCAGCCCATTCTTCTTGACATGGTTGCCTTCATCACCTACTACACTCGTGATGTCGGCCCATTCTTACTGACATGGTTGCCTGCATCACCCATTAGACCCGTGACGTCAGCCCATTCTTCCTGACATGGTTGCCTGCATCACCTACTACACCCGTGACGTCAGCCCATCCATCCTGACATGGTTGCCTGTATCACCTACTACACCCGTGAAGTCAGCCTATTCTTCTCTGTTGGGCAATAGATCTCTAGATACGACATCAGTTTCTTCTGTGGTCTTCTTCCCCAAACCACTGACGACCGGCAGACTTGTAGGTCGTCTGACCATTTAGTGGACCGAGCGGCCTGCCGACCGTTGACTCTAGTTGGGGTTCGAGTATCACATAACACTGTTTAAGTCTCTTCTCTAATGTGGACCCGTGGTCCAAATTGGTACAACCGCACTGAATAATGGTCGTCGGTCGAAACGGCTATGAAAATGTTCGAAATATGTTCGCGTTTCCGTCCAGTTAGAAGTGGTCCAAAGGCATTACATGTGTTGGAGAAAGTAATGATTCTCCTTTCAGACTTAATAATCGTGGCACCTTTCAACTACCGCAATAGTGTATACGGAGTAACGGACCACTTATTTTGTACAGGACTGATTGGGGAGTGCAGCGAGTGCAAATTGCTTGTGCTAGATTTTGTCAACCTAACCTAACCTATCTTAAAGAAAAGGGGCGCTTTACACGTTCCAGGGCGTCGGCGTCGAAGAGTCGTCGTCGTCAGATTCTCGAAAGTGTGCCTCTTTACATTTATCGTTGGCGTTTGGCATCGAAATAAAATAATACAAAATCTAGTGGTGACGTCACGAACATAATATAGCTCCCGGTGAGGAGACTAAGGAGACTTGATAAATCGGAGCTACTAACTAGAACGCTTCTTTAAAATGTAACATAACATTTGCCGCCTCGGTAGTTTAGTGGTGCGGTCGGTCGTCTGTCGGTCGTGACCATAAGCACACCTGGGCGGGATCAGTACTTGAATGGGTGACCGCTCGACCGTTGGAGGCTGACCGTGGTTCGGATTCCACGCAAAACTGTAGGTAGATCTTACCTTACTAGGTAAGGGTTTAATTAACCCGCTCGGGTTGGTACCTAAGCACTGGCATGCCAACTAGTTCGCCAACGTGTTATGGGCTGACGTTACGGATGTAGTAGGTGATATAGCCAACCGTGTCAGTTTCTATAAAACAATGAATGGCTGGACTTAAATACAGCGCTGAGTCTAGTGAACTCTTCACTAGATTCAGCATAGGCTGTGTCCAGTCCTGTTTTTTCCCTCTCTTTACGAGTAATTGTATAAATGTGTGTGTTAATTAATATTCACATGTTATTTCTTGATGTTTAAATGTGTGGTAGTAGGTATGTAATAAAAATAATGTAATGTTGTAGGGGAAAAAAAAATTATTTCTTATTTATTTGTATGTTATTTCTTTTCATTGTAGCTCATACCATACTCTAGCGAGGGTTCGTTATCATTAGGGCAATCTCAACATTCGTGCCTACGTTTTTTTTGTGCCCTTCTATTTTTAACCGACTTCAAAAAAAGGAGCAGGTTCTCAATTCGACTGTATTTTTTTTATGTTTGTTACCTCAGATCTTTCGACTGGGTGAACCAATTTTGATGATTCTTTTTTTATTTGAAAGCTGGTGCTTCCCGTGTGGTCCCATTTCAATTTGGTCAAGATCGGATTGAAAAGCGATTCCGCCGAGTACATTAATAGCAAAAAATTACTAAATAAAAACACTGTGAAATTAAAAACTATTTAAAAAAATATAAAAAACCGCCTTCAAAAATGTATGAAATAAAAATAAAAAATCGAACCCTAGAATTGAAGGCGGTGCTAAAGCAAGCAAAAATGATGCATGAAAGAAAACATGAGTGGATGATACCCTTTGTGATTTGTGTAGCCTTCTTTAGCACCGCCTTCAACTCTAGGGTTCGATTTTTTTTTATTTCATACATTTTTTAAGGCGGTTTTTAGATTTTTTTTAATAGTTTTTTTATTTCACAGTTTTTTTTGTAATTTTTTGCTATTATCTGACGTAGCTCTTTATTTGATCCTTTTTTATGTATACCGGAATGGGTTTGGCTGAGCCAGAAGGGCCAAAGCACATGCTCTTTATCTTCATCTTTATTCGCATCTTGTTGCAGCTTTCTTCCGCAGATAGATAAATAATATTTTTCGGCCCATTCTTCGTGTTCGCACTTCGCACACGTTCTAGAAAGTGGTTCCTATTTCTCTAACCGAAACTCGACCACAGAGGAGGAGATGCAAGTGCCGACTGCCGCCCGCGGGAATTTCGGCACTCCTTATTTTTCGCTTCTCCGAACTTCAATCGAACTGTTCCTCTATGGTCTTACTCGCATTTTGAAGTCCGTAGTAGTATTGCGTCAGAGGGGAAGGTGATACGTGTTGGTTGCGAGTGGTATTAGGTTTCCGTATGCCGTACGGAAGCCTATTACTAAGCCTCCGCCGTCCGTCCGGATGTCCGAGGGCTGTATCTCTTGAACCGTAATAGGTCAGTCAGTCAGTCAGTCAGTCAGCGTGTAAGCGTCCACTGCTGGACATACGCCTCTCCAATTTTCCTCCAGTCCTCCCGGCCTTCAGCGGTACGGAACCACTGCTTTCCGCCGACGTACTTGATGTCGTCGTCCCACCTGGCGGGTGGTCTTCCCACACTCCGTTTTCCTGTCCACGGCCGCCAGTGTAGGACACGGTTACTCCAGCGGTCGTCGTCTCTTCGGCTGACGTGCCCAGCCCATTGCCACTTGAGCTTAGCCACCTGGTATCCAATATCGACTACTTTGGTGCGTCGGCGGATTGCCTCGTTACGCACCATATCACTTAGCGTTATTCACAGCATGGCTCGCTCCATTGCTCGCTGGGCAACCGTAATAGGTAGCCCGTTGAAATTTTCACAGAATATGTGTTACTATGGCGGATATAACAACAAATAAGAAAAATAAGAAAACGTTAAAAATTAAGGGGGGCTCCCATACAACAAACGTCCGAAAAATCGATTAGTCACACTATTGAATAATTGATGGCGCCACAGGCTTTTATACATTGCATTGTTGAAAGACAAAAGATAGGCGGATAATAGCGGATAGATACGAATATAAAATGAACGGAAGCACTGACATGGCACCTAGTTCACCCGGTGTTATGGGCTGACATCACCGATGTTGTAGTTCAACCGTGTCAGTTTCCAGAAAAAAAAATTACTTGATTACTAACACAGCTAAGCTAAGAACCATCCCGGTTAAACGAACTTTCTAATACCGATGTAAAACCCCTTACCTTGCCCCTTACTAGGTGGTAGGCTCAAATTGTAGCCGACTGGGTTGCTACCACCGTACTGGATGTAAGATGGCCGCATAGCAGCCTCGGTTGTGTTCTTTACTTCCATGTGAGCTTTAATCCTACATTTCTATTCCGCGCCATTTTCCCTACCTGACCTCCCGCACCTAGGGATGTATAAATATATATTGAAACTTATCGATTTTTGATAGGTATTGTTGCAACCTGTATCGATACCTACATCGTTATTACCGTGCTTATATGAAAAATGGCGATAGACAAAAACTTAATTAAATTAAGAACTCAATAATACCTATAATAATTCATAAAATAAAAAAAGGCCCCGCCGCGCCGTTTAGATTGATTTTGTATGTGTTTTTAATGTGGTATATATTTTTAATATTTACTAAGTTAATTTAAAGATGTCAATATAGGGACGAAATAATAACAACTATCTATCTAAAAGCTTAAAATTATCTTATAAATGTCGATAGTTTTTCTTCGAAATTATGATTGCGACAGATAGGTACCTACCTTATTGTAACGCACTAAATGAAGTAGGTTTATCATTTTCGATGGATACTTACATTCTCTTCTATAATTACGATGCAATGCAACAATTCATGCATGAATCGGAACATACCACACGCTGTATCCCGACAGTCGGGGTAAGCAGAGCAATTGGTGTTGTGCCGCAATTATATATCGATAGATAGAGAATAGTTTATTGCTCCAAGATACAAGGACTGGCACTGGAAGGGAGGGCACTGACATGTCACCTAGTTCACCAACGTGTTACATCACAGGCATAATATAATATTCTAATTCTATTTGTTACCTGCCTAATATCTGGAAAAGTTGTGTAACGGTCGGTTATAAAACATCGTTTTGAAAATCGATATCAACAAATATTGTACGTCCCTACACGAGCGATCCATCAACACCGCTGTCCGTTCTCTGTGTGGAAGCAGTTGGCGCGAATTCTTTTGAATTTAGAATTGCAGTCGAAGGTAAGACCAGCTGTAAAAGTGCAAATACATCAAGCGCTGACACGGCACCTAGCTGTGACAGGAATACATTGTGACCTGACTTCACGGGTGTAGTACGGCTGAGTCAGAGGGGCCAGAGCACATGCTCCGACCAGTCAATATCACCTCCGAGAAGGTACGTGCCATACCGGAGACTTTCCATTGGATTGCTGGCTATACTGGACTAGAGAAGAGCACAGCCGAGGCTGCTATGCGCCCATTTTACATTCAGTACTGTGGTATCAACCCAGTCGGCTACAATTTGATCCTACCACCTAGTAAGGGGCAAGGGAAGGGACCTACAGTTTTACACCGGTTCCTCACGGTGAAGCAGCAGGTGTAAATATGCACGTACATTTTTCCACCAGAAAAAACTCATTAGTGCACGCCGACCGGATCCGGAGCACAGATTACCATTACGTACTATGTACCTACCCCGATTAAAAAAAATCTGAGAATACACACATTCTCAGATTTTTTAAAATTCATACTTTTTTTGTAATTTTTTTTATAGTAATTTTACTCATTACTTAAAAAAAAACCAACAAACCACATTGTTGGTAAGGAACCAAATTTTGTGATGGTATTTTTTCAATTTTCTCAATGTGTGCCAATTGCTCAGTTTTGTACTTTCTTTGTCGCACTTTTTGCATGTTTTTGCGTATTTGGCGTTTATAACGGCCTTAAAAAGCAAACATCCAATGTCACACACACCACAAGATAATTCAATAAATCCACAAAATGCAATAGCTATCAACCATCAATACAGCAGCGGGCGGCGGGGTGGTGCGGCGGAGGCGCAGTGCGGTGCCGCAGAGAAATGGAATGAATATTAAATATACAATGTGGCCAACACTCGTCTCGTCCGATTGAATAGTTTTCGTTATTTTTATTTGGGGTTTTGGTTTTGTTGTAATAATAGAAAGCAATTTGACTACATAAAGTGGCTCGATAGTATTGCTTGTTTTGTGGAATTTAAATATTTCCATTTGCAGTTTTGTTTTATTTTTGTTTATTGTTTATTTAGCATCTATTGGCAGTACCACAGAACAACGATCGGGCCACAACGCCCGCGCCCGGCCCCCCACTAGAAGGAGGGCGACAAGACCGGACTTTTAACGTGATAACGTCACGTCTTATAAATTGATGAACACCGGCTGCACGTACGAAAAAGTGTCACGTTCCATCTGAACCTGTGTGTGCAAGCGAGAGCGCGTAACAAGCGATAGAGAGGCATATAAGGAGAGTAGGAAATAAAAAATATATTTGTCCGTCTTTTGCGAGCCTCGAACCCGCGGTCCCTGCCACCAATATTGTGTGACCGACCAGACGTCTTAACCACCCGGCTAAATCGATCATGTACTAGCGAAGCGAATTCGGTCAACAGTAGGTGAAGATTTCATGGCGTTGAGTCTTTTGGAGCGACATCTAGCGTCAATAGTAAATGAAATACTTCAGCGGTAGTTTACTTGATTCCCAGTTAGGTAGGTGTTGCAACTTTGTAGTATGCGCTTTGATATGTAGATGGCGTTATGTAGGATTATTGATAAAGTAGGTAGATATGTGTTATGTAGAAATTTACAAATTTAAAGTTTATATTGATAATTAATATTATTACTTTTTAAAGTATTCACATTTGCGATTTAAGAATTAAACTTCTAAGCACGATAAAGTATTATAAACTGATTTTGTATCTGACTTCGCACTTTATATTATTTTGCTAATAGTTTTTATTTTAGTTCGTATTACTTTGAAATAACACTTTCACTTACTGTTCTAATAACAGGCATTATGTTTATCACGTTTATTTTCACTTTTATAGACGTTTTGTAATGAATTTTGTGATTTATTCAACTGCTTATTAATTTGACTGACTGACTGTCTGTCTGACGTAGATTCAGTCCGAAGTCGCATTGCCTCAATTTCTTCTGCCCTGGTACTTTAGAACCGTTTGCTCAGTAGTCTTACCACTTTATGACGTTACCACGTAAAACTATCGTCCGTAAACCGACTTTACAGACAACCAATTTTTTGCTCTGTGGGCAGTACACTGCGCTCAGATTTGTCATATTTACATTGTAACATTCCGCCAGTTAAATTATCACAGCGAATAAGAACTGACAAGAAAATTACCTGGAATTTTTGACGTGATAACGTCTTATAAATTGATGAACGCCGGCTGCACACACGAAAAGGTATCACGTTCCATCTGAGCCTGTGTGTGCAAGCGAGAGCGCGTAACAAGCGATAGAGAGGCACAATCGGCCCAAGCGGCAGTGTTGCCAAACGTACGGTAATTGCCGTATCGTACGGTAATCGAGGCTAGAAATCGACAAATGTATGGCGATAGGGGTGCCGTACGAAAAAATACGGTAATTCCTAAAGCTGTGTTTCTTTATGACGTTATCACGTAAAACTATCGTCCGTAAACCGACTTTATTTGTGGAAGTATTTGTCAGTTCTTCTTCGCATTGAATTTAGAACTGGCGGAATTTTCGACATATTCAAGCGTAGGTTACCTACCTATGGATGAAATTATACAATAAACAATAATAAACAATTAATTTGTTTTGTATTTACTAGCTGAACCTGCGGCTCCGCTCGCGTTGTTTTTAGGTTTCCGTACCCATTTCGGGAAGCCTATTACTGCTATTACTAAGCCTACAACGTATGTCTGTCTGTTTGTCTGTCTGTCCGATGCCTGTATCTTTTGAACCGCAATCAAATCAAATCAAATCCATTTATTAGCACACATTATCAAAAAATTAAAATCGTGATCATGAGGCATCGTCATTATACATAAAAATTCTTAAATAATAAATAATATATAAATTGTAACAATAATTTTAAACTATATAACAATATTGAAATAATTTCAATCATAAAATATTTTTCCTTGTAGCCAGGTATTCAGCTGTAATTTAAATTTATTTATGTCCTCATTGTTCTCTCTTAACTCTTTTGGCAATTTATTGAAAATATTTATACTATTAAATACCAAATATTTTTTAAATTTCTCTGTATTGTGATTTTTTCGTATGATAGTGTCCTTGTGTCTGGTTGGATAATTATGATCATAGCACTTGTGCTCTCCAGGATTATTTTTTATATACAAAGCTGCTCTTTGCACATAGATGTCGTACATTGTCAGAAATTTAAGACTTTTGAACAGCGGTGTGCAGTGTGCGTCCCATTTGGAGTGAGTAATTATTCTGATGGCTTTTTTCTGCAGTCTGAACACTCTGACGGCTTCCCCCGAGGCACCCCAAAACTCTATTCCATAAATCATTATAGAGTAGAAGTACCCGAAGTATGCACTTGTCAGGGTGCTCAGATCGCAGTTTTTTGATAATGCCTTTAAACAATAACAAGCTTTATTTAGTTTATTGCATACCTTTTTTATATGTTCCCCCCAGCGTAGATTAGAGTCTAGCGTGAAATCCAAAAACACTGTAGACGATGCGAATTCGATAATTTCCTCGTTATATTTTATAAATAAATCATCCCCCACTTCAGTCTCTCGGTTAGTAATACTAAAGTTAATGCAGTGGGTCTTTGAACTGTTTAGTATTAGACCATTGGCTGAAAACCATTGACCTATCTCTTTTACAATGTTTGACATTTTCTTTAAGAGATTCTGTATGCTATCGTCTGTCACAATGACGTTAGCATCGTCGGCATACAGTACTATCAGCGCACTCAATGCTGCTAGTGTATCGTGTTTGGG